>CM016721.1:61074212-61741883 GCA_005771605.1 Scutellaria baicalensis | reverse complement strand
GGAGCTTTTACCAACCCAATTTATCCATCATCTGCCTCACTTTCTCTGCATCATCAAACCTTCCAACTGCAGAATAAATATTTCCCAACAATACATAATTTCCAGTGTTTTCTGGTTCCAACTCAAACAACCTCTTAGCTGCAACCTCTCCTAGTTCAACATTTTCATGGATCACACAGGCACCAAGCAATGCACCCCAAACAGCATGGCCAGCTTCAAAAGGCATTGCATTAATCAGTTGATAGGCTTCTTGGAGTCGATCAGCGCGACCGAGAAGATCAACAATGCAAGTATAGTGATCTGTTCTTAAACTCTCCTGGTGGTTACTTTGCATGAAATTGAAAAGATTCAATCCATCATCAACCAGCCCGGCATGGCCACAAGCGTGTAGGACAGAGGTAAAGGTGACTTCATTAGGTTTGAACCCGGATTGAACCATCTCGTGGAAAAGAGAGAGAGCAACCTCCCCGTGCCCATGTGTTCCATAACGGCTATTAGTGCACTCCATGAAACAATGTCCCTTTTCCTCACAGAAAGACCATCGAAGAGGTGATGAGCATACTGTAAACTTCCACATTTTGAGTATATATCAATCAAACTGGTACAATGTCGGGTTTTCTGAGGAACCCGGATTTTATCAGGTAGCCATGTATGTTGATCGCTTGATGTAAGTCTGCTTCGATGGCATATGCAGGAAGGAGGCTCTTCCAAGTTGCATCATTGAGTTTCACTGCATTGAGCAACATTTTCTTGAAAAGTTGTATGGCTTCTCTGGCTAAATTATTGTGAATGCACCCTGATAGAATTGCATTCCAAGGCACAGTTCTCGTCTGAGAAGTCCTGGAGAACACCTTAAAGCTGAGTCCAAAAGAACTGCATTTAGCATAGAGATCAATCAAAGAAGTTTCCACATTAACATCACTATCAATGTATTGACGAATAGCCCACCCATGCAAGCATTTCCCAAGCTTCAGATTACGTAAATTGGCACACATTGCCAAGATTGAAGCTAGTGTCACCTCATTAGGCCTCACACCTTCAAACTGCATCAATCTGCACATTTCCAATGCACAATCAACGTCTTCATTCAAGATGTATCCATGAATGACAGTAGTCCACGTTACGACGTCCCTCTCTACCATCCCATCGAAAACACCACGTGCTTCATTCATCCTTTCGCACTTTACATACATATCAAGTAAAGCATTTTGAACAGCCAATCTTTTCCCAAGACCTTTGTCTTTAATCAGTCGATGAACCTCCTCCCCGATTTCCAAGTCCTTCAATGATCCACAAGCAGGCAAAACAGAGAGAACCGTAGCAGCATCAACCTCCACCTCACTATCCACCATTCTCCTAAAAACCATCAAAGCTTCCCTGGCATTGTCATTACGAAAGTACCCACTGATCATCGTATTCCAAGAGACCACAGTTTTCTCCTCCATTGCACCAAACATTCTTCTAGCCCCATCTCTATCACCACAATTCATATACATCGCAAGCAAAGAATTCCCCACAAAACTGCCCGACACAGACCCACTTTTGACTGTCATCCATGAACCACCATGCCCAATTCAAGCAACACCAGATCCCTACACGCTCGAATAACAAAAGGGTAAGAGTACTCATCTGCCAAGTAACACCCCGACCCGTGCATTTCCACAAACAGCTGGAGCGCATTGCGAGGGTGCCCACTTTCAGTGTACATCCTTATAATGGCCTTGTACGTAGCAAGCGTCCGTTTAGGCAATTCATCGAACAGCCTGCACGCATACTGCAAATGGCCACAGAGACCATACGCACACGTTAGCAGAGAGATCAAAATGGTTTGAGAGGAGGCCGGAGGTGGTGATATGGGCATGCAGCTTCATTGGTGGTTGACAGGGATTTGGTGGCGGTGGCGCAGCGGTGTAGAAGCGACTCGCATTGCGGCGCGGTGGTTGAGAATAGGTGCTTTAGCGTGCGAGACAGAGGTGAGCTTTGACCATTCATGAACAGAGAAATTTCAGCTGTTTGTAATAAATTGATTGTCTACTTCTAACATATTATGAGTATTATCATAAAATCCATATTTAATATGACGTATTTTTTAAATTAGATTTATAAACGGGATCCAGTGGGGTAGGGCCCACCGTACTGTAGTAGATTCAGCGAATCACAGTTGTAAGTGTTGCGTTGCTGAAACCTTAAGCACCACGTGGGTGAGGTACACCATATTCTTGAGAATCTGCACTGCAGAGGATTTGACCCCCATTTCACGGGAGATGATCAACGGCTACTAATCGCTACTCGACACCCGCACTCCATCTCTCACTGTCCCCAGATTTTTTCATCAATCTTCTTCTTCTTCTTCTTCTTCATCGATGAAAATCATTTGAGAGAGAGAGAGGAGAGAGAGGTTTGTGCAATAATGGCGACTTCATCCACCGGAGGCGTGGTGGTGGCGTACTCGCGTTCCTCTTCAAACGCTAGGCTGATTGATTTCACCTCCAGATATCGGAGCTCTAATGTGTTGTTGTTGGCTAGGGTAAAGCCGTCATTCTGCGTCAGGTGCATTTCCATTGAGCCGAAGCCGAGTGTGTGTGATCCGATCACTGAAGAAGGTGATACATTACTTCCTTAATTTGAAATTTCAGTCTTTATGGTAATGTAGTGGTTTTCTTTCTCAATTCTTCATGCTGTTTGATGCTAAAGTGAGTATTATGGATGGCGCTGCAATATTTTGTGTATTTGTTGACTGTAATTTTCATGATGTGAAGTCGAACTTTGAATTTCCCTAAGTTCAGAGACAGTGAATATTGGGTTGGATTTGAAAAACTGGTGTTTTGTAAATGCTGACATGATATACTTTGATGCTTCAAATAAAAAAACATGATTCAAAGGGATCTCACATCTCATTCATTGCCTTTGCTATATTTAGTGAAGGAATTATTTGCCATCAAATTTTAGTTATCATAATACAGCACATCAACTTGAAGCTCACAGAAAATAGATTATACACTTATGAGATATGGCAAATATAGTATACTAGTATATAATCTTGTATAAGAAAGTGAGACAATTTTGGAATTATACTTTGCTAATCTAGTTGGTGGTTTAGAGTTCTTGTTTAGCTTATTCTAGAAATGTAACTTATTTGTGAAAGACTATTTCAGTATTTCACCAACAACAACAAATTTGCTGGTTATTCATTGAAGGTGCTGAGCTATCAGTCTTTCCTGATTTATGATCAGTTTGATAAATTTGTTGAGATCGCAATCATTGGTTTTCAAACAATAATGTTCTCATTTATTTGTCATTTGGGTTTTCTGATGATTTCAGGAGTTCTCAGAAATTTGGGCACTTTTCCTCCTGATGCTGCAACAATTGACGCGAGCATCAAGTACCACACAGAATTCACACCCTTGTTTTCTTCCGAGAACTTTGAGCCTCTCAAGGCTTTTCTGGCAACTGCACAAAGTGTTCGTGATACACTTATTATGAACTGGAATGCAACATATAAGTTTTAGAAAAAACTGAACGTAAAGCAAGCCTACTATTGTTCAATGGAATTTTTACAGGTTGGTTTCTAGTCTATCAAGCATTAGAACCGCAACACTAAAATATGAACGTACAGCTGGAAAAATATATCTGCTTTTAAGCTCATTACACTTTGCAATTTCTGCAAAATTCTCAGGGTAGAGCATTGCTAAATGCAATTGGTAACTTGGAGCTCACTGGTGAATATGCTGAGGCTCTGCAAAATCTTGGCCATACTCTTGAAACTGTAGCTTCTCAGGTCAACATGTCTTGTGGTTGTTTCACTTGAACTCAATCCTTTGATTATTTGCCTTTTGGTTTTCAGCTTTAGAAATGCATGCATCCTCAGATACAATCATTTTCCACCAGCTTTATCCATGTGTTCCCACCTTTCTTGCAACTATTCCTTGATCCTTTAATCTCTTTGGACAGTTACTTTACAATTGTGATGACAAACTTCTTTTTTTTGTATTATTAATGCTTCTTAGTACTGTGCATTCTCAAACTTATCTTTTGGTCTTTACAGGAGCCAGATGCTGCTCTTGGAAATGGGGGATTAGGCCGGCTTGCTTCCTGTTTCCTGGACTCTTTGGCAACCTTAAATTATCCAGCTTGGGGTTATGGGCTTAGATACAAGTATGGCTTATTTAAGCAGATAATTACAAGGATGGCCAAGAGGAGGTTGCTGAAAATTGGCTTGAAGTATGCTTTCTCAAAATTCACAATTTAATTTCATTTTCATACTGGAATTTCCTGAAATTTTATTTGTTAATGATCCCTTTGTTTGTTTGATTTTTCTTTTAGGGTGTTTTTCATTCTTCATCCTTTTCTCTTCCTCTTTAAATTGACAATATTGTCTAAACGCTCAACTTCTGTTTTTCAGATTGGCAATCCATGGGAAATTGTTAGAAATGATGTCCATTATCCTGTGAAATTTTATGGAAAAGTTGTGATACATTCAGATGGAAAGCGGAGTTGGATTGGTGGTGAAGATATAGTTGCTGTTGCTTATGATGTGCCAATACCAGGATATAAGACAAAAACAACGATCAATCTTAGGTTGTGGTCCACTAAAGTTCCTTCTGATCAATTTGATTTATGTGCTTTCAATGCTGGAGAACACACTAAAGCATGTGAGGCCCAAACTAATGCAGAGAAAGTAAGTTTCTAATTACGATATGTTTTTCTTTATCTTATCATTGGCTGTCTTTAACTATGTATATGCAAATTATAATTTATGTATTAAGTCATGCTACTTCTTCTTGGATCTTAGCGAGTGCCGAGAATAATTGATTTATGATTTTGGGATTCCCTGTAAGAGTTTCTAATTGACTTGATTACTGGTACCATTTGCTTATTCTCAAAATAGGAGTTATCCATTTTTTGGTGCACAGGAAAACCAATCTCATTGATGTTTGGCAATGGCTCAACTAGAACAAATGGTTATGCAAAGCTATTAATATACATTCTCCGGGATTATGTCCTGATAGAACTGCTCAGGAAACTAAAATTCATTTTTTTTTAAGTATCGTCACCATTCTTTTGATGTTCATTTTTTCTCTTTCTTTCTTTCTTTTTTTTTTTTTTAAGTATGATATTGATAGATAATGGGCACATATATTTGCAAATATTATACTTTGACTCGTACTGGCATCAGATTTGTTATATACTATACCCCGGGGATGAGTCACTAGAGGGAAAATTCTTCGACTGAAACAACAATATACACTATGCTCAGCTTCTCTCCAAGACATTATTGCGCGGTTCGAGAGGAGATCTGGTGGAAATGTGAAATGGGAAGAACTTCCTGATAAAGTTGCTGTTCAGATGAACGATACCCATCCAACACTATGTATCCCAGAGCTGATGAGAATTTTGATGGACTTGAAGGGCATGAGTTGGGAGGAAGCTTGGAAGATTACTCAGAGGTAAATGATAGTTGCTAAGAAATTTCTCTTGGATCTCCAACATGATCTTATCTTTCCTATTGTATTAGAAATTATTTCGATAGTCTTGTGATCTTATCTTCCTAGTATATTAGAAATTCTTTTTTAATAAGGAGTTGGTGCACTACTTGAATCGGTGCTTCGATATTTTTATCTCCAAAGGTGGCATGTGGCTGCATTGAGTCAACATCCCCATAACCTTTCTATGTATCGGTTGTTTAATGATTCAACCAGTGCATCTGGGTCATGGTTCTGGAAACCAGGCCGAGCTAATTCCTTCTGAATCAGATGCCTGTATGTGTGTTAAATATTGTGTCCGGATGAACAGTTTACTGCTCCAAACTCAGACAATTTCTTTGAATAATTTACATGGATTAATCATTTTTCAGACTGCTACTGATATATATTGGCTTATGCAATTATCATCAAGTGGTTCAACCTGTAAACCATCACCTTTAAAAGCAACTGGAGTTGGAACAAATTGCAGAAGCAACTACTTTTTTTTTTTTTCTCTTTTGGTCAGGATTGAAAATCCTGCATTTGTGGCCTCAAGTTTCATGTGGCTAAACTAACTCGTTTGATGAGATATGCTTTACAGAACTGTGGCATATACAAACCACACCGTTCTACCTGAGGCCCTGGAGAAATGGAGTTATGATCTAATGCAAAGACTGCTTCCAAGACATGTAGAGATCATAGAGATGATTGATGAACAGGTGGAAAATTATGGTGTACTTTATAAAAAGTAAAAGCCTTCTTTATAGTATGTTACTTGACTACTTTATGCGTCGCACACATCTTTCAGCTGATTGGGGACATAATATCAGAATACGGCACATCGGATCTAGAAATTTTGGAAAAGAAATTGGCAGCAATGAGAATTTTAGAAAATTTTGATCTGCCTGCTTCAATTGCCGAATTATTTGCCAAACCAAATGAAAGCCTTATGGCAAAGACTGGTGATGAAGTTGAAGCTGGTGATGAAGTCACAATTGTTGATGAAGATGAAGCAGATGAAACTGTAACACAGGAGAAGAGCAAATCTGTAAATCAAGAACCACCTTCTATACCCTTAAAAATGGTCAAGATGGCCAACCTTTGTGTTGTGGGTGGTCATGCTGTGAACGGTGTTGCTGAGATCCACAGCGACATAGTTAAGAAAGAAGTATTTAATGATTTTTTCCAGGTAAATATCTCAACCGGATTTGAATTGTTTCTTTGCAAGCAAGAGGTTCATCTTAATGTAAAGCAGTTCTTTTGCAGTTGTGGCCTGAAAAGTTTCAGAATAAGACAAATGGGGTTACACCTAGAAGATGGATCCAATTCTGCAATCCAGATCTAAGCGCTGTAATAACTAAATGGATAGGCACCAACGACTGGGTTCTGAAAACTGAGATTTTGGCAGAACTGAGGATGGTACTCCACACTATTCATGCTGATAAAATTCAGCAACTTTAGCCCATTATAGATGTTTCTAAATGTCGTTGACAATATGTTTTCTTCATCTAAATTTCTGATCTTTATTTAATCAACGAGATGTGTTCTAACTAAACCGGGTAAATCACTGACAGTTTGCAGATAATGAGGATCTCCAAATTGAGTGGAGGGCTGCAAAAAGAAGCAACAAAATTAAGGTTGCATCATTCCTCAAACAAAAAACAGGGTATTCCGTTAACCCGGATGCAATGTTTGACATCCAGGTTTCTTTCTCCCTGTTTCTTTGTCTCTTTCCTTCAATTTAAATTTCAATTGTTCAGATCAAAATACCTTGGACTTATATTCAGGTTATTTTTCATATTTAAAGAGGACTTTCCTAGTTTCTCTATCAGACATTGACTATATAATCTAACCATTTATCCTCTGAAGATGTAATACTGTGTATTGATGCCATTTTCAGATAAAACGTATTCATGAATATAAGCGGCAGCTATTAAACATTTTGGGAATTGTTTATCGCTATAAGAAAATGAAAGAAATGACTGCAGCTGAAAGGGAAGCAAAGTTTGTACCACGAGTTTGTATATTTGGAGGAAAAGCATTTTCAACATATGTGCAAGCCAAGAGAATTGTAAAATTTATCACGGATGTGGGGGTCACTATAAATCATGATTCAGATATTGGTGACTTATTGAAGGTATAAAAATCTATGTCTATTCAGTATAAAGTGAAGTCATTTATGCTCTGGATTGATCATGTCTCTCTTGCAAAGACACCGGAATCTCCTAGATCTGATTCATTCAATCTCTGTAGGTTGTGTTTGTTCCAGATTACAATGTGAGTGCTGCTGAATTGTTAATTCCTGCTAGTGAGCTTTCACAACATATCAGGTAATAATATAGCTCATAACTGAAGCATAATTCAATCATAAATCATGAACTTTCATTCTAGCGTAATTCTGCTTGCATTAATTGGTAGTCCCGAAATAAATAGTTCTTAGATGTCACTATTTGGATGGAAAAGATGAATAATATTAAGAAAATGCCTGTGCTGTGAAGTGTTAATTTGAAACATATAATAAATTTTCTTGTGTTCATGGAATGTGCACCAAGTCAAATCTTTGAAAGAGAACTTTGTGCATGCTTTTCTGTCTACAATAAAATACATGTGTTGGAATAAGCAAACTGTTTATTCCCCAAGTTCATGTTTTATGAGAAGTGCATAGTCGCATTATTATTTGGGTATTGACAATCTGTTAATGCAAGAAAGAAAAGTAATCTGTTAACTTGTGTAATGAAACCCAAAAAAACAGGTCTACAAAATCATTATGCAACCTAACCCTTATAGGACTTTGAGATGGAATGGATAGATTCCATTGTCTACATAACCACATATAGGACTTGCTTGGCATTTAGTGGAGTTCCTAACAGACTGTTTTCTAGTTCTTATGAATGAGAAAAAAGCATCAGCTAAAGAGACGTCTGTAGAGAAAACATGTTCAATTTCCATGTCTTAAGTATTGATGATTGATGTCAAAATACAGCCCCACTTGACTGATCTGCTTCCAGTTTTGATTTCAGAAGATACACAATTTGTTAACCTACCAAAACTAGAAAAAGGTTACCATAATTTGATGAATTTGCTCTTCATCCCAGATGGGGTGAAGATTCTTCTTAAAACAAATATTTACATGTCCCCCCTGCTTGTATGCTACCCCTACCCCCCTCAGTACTGCTGGAATGGAAGCCAGTGGAACCAGCAACATGAAGTTCGTGATGAATGGTTGTGTCTTGATTGGGACTTTGGATGGTGCCACATGGGAAATTAGGCAGGAAGTAGGAGAGGACAACTTTTTCCTTTTTGGTGCTCAAGCTCACGAGATAGCAGCACTTAGAGAAGAAAGAGCTGCAGGCAAGGTATGGTGCAGTCTCAGATTATCCTGTCATTGTCCAAATTTGAAATTATGGCATTGCATGATGGTCTATGGTTTGATTCCGTGATCATCAAATTTTTCCTCAAGTAAAAGTTGGAAATCAATTTCCTTGCAACTCCAAGTCATGGTGCTAGTGTGACATGAAATGTTTTTGCTATGCAGTTTGTACCAGATGAACGCTTTGAAGAGGTCAAAAAATTTGTGAAAAGTGGTGTTTTTGGGACTAATAACTATGATGAACTGTTGGGATCCTTGGAAGGCAATGAAGGTTTTGGACGTGCCGATTACTTTCTTGTGGGCAAGGACTTCCCTAGTTACATCGAATGCCAAGAGAAGGTTGATGATGCTTACCGAAATCTAAGGGTAAGGCAATTGTGTGTTCTCTAAATTGCTTTGTTATTTATATTTAACTGTCTTAGCTTAAATGTTTCATGCAAGTTAAATTTTGTCCTTTGTTAATGGCAGAGATGGACAAAGATGTCAATATTGAATACAGCAGGTTCGTACAAGTTCAGCAGCGACAGAACAATTCATGAATATGCAAAGGACATATGGAGTATTGAGCCTTTGGAGATGATCTAGACATCAACAGGATACAACTTTAACCAAAGACAACAAACCTCCCACTCCTTGATCCCTTTCAAAAATCTTGTATAGAATATTGAAATAAGTTTACGACAAACTATGTACGATAAGAATGACGGTCCTGTTGTTCTAGCTCATGAACAGGCAGGAATTACGAACGCTCTGGTTCAACTTGAAATAAGCTATAGCAATGTAGTTGGCCCCCTGTTCAATAGTTAATATGATAGTTTATTTCCTCCAGAAAATAGTTGCCTAATTCAATTCTGTTGCATCGACAGGTCTTCCAAGTAGTCTGTTACTAGTATTAAAATTTCCAGATTTGGTGGCTAGCCATATCTGTGTATGGTAAATTCACTTTTAAGAAGTCCAAAATTCTACTAACCCAATAATCAACAAACTAATCTGAAATATCATTGAAAAATATTAAAATTTGGGAAACAGAGTTTAAGTTAGTTCAAAACTAAGTTACAAATCCTGAGGTTAATGTATGCAACCAGGAATCAGGAAGTACGATTCATCTAAACCACAAACATGAACTAAGCCTAAACAGAAATGAGAATAGAATGTACAGTTCATCAAATAAAACATCACTCACCAACCAATTTCACATGGCAAGAGCAAGTCCAGCCTTCACAGCATGCTTCTTTATCATCGACGCATGTTTTTGGCCAGCAAGGTGGTAATTGAACACTGTGTCGCTGTTGCACACCACTTTACATATGCTGCATGCACGTACAGAGTTTGGAGCTGCTCCGCCTTCCAAAACTCTTCTTCTCTTTGTATCCAAATCCTCAGTACGAGCAGCTGCCTTCTTCCGAGATTTTTGAGCATTTGAAGATGTGGACTTCTCTGGATTCTCTTGTGGACCTATCACTGGTTTATCTGCAGGAGCTAGGGTTAAAGCAGGGGCTGGCAAATATGGGGATGCAACTAATTCCGCATGGGGAGTAGCAACAATGGCAGGGGGGTTGAGTGCAGTTGCAGGGATAGACGCTGTAATGATAGGGGAAGGGGCAGTTTGTGCTTTTAATTTTTCAAGATTTTTCAGGTGTTTTTTTCCTATTTTATGTTGGTCGAGAACACCCTTGCTATTACAATCGATCTTGCACACCTCACACCATGCAGATTGCACAACCTTTGTCTTCTTGGGAGCCTTTTTCCAAGTATGTCTTGTTTGCAGCTGATCTGTTGGATTAGGTGTACTTACACCCTGAAGCCACAAAGAGAACAAGTTACTTTTATTTGGTTTAGAAGACAAGAAGGGAATTTTAGCATCCATCAGAGAACTGCTTTAAAAATAATGAACTGCTTTAGGATATTCATGAAACCAACAACATTTATCAATAAAAGAAGATATCTTAAAACTAACTCCAACCAAATGGTATGACACCTAAGATATTACTTATAACAACTTTTCATGACTCCGTATTTCCCTATTATTAAAGTTTCTTGTAACATGTTTAACCACTGTGATCATCACCTGCAGCTAGAACAAACTTAAAGAGAAATATCTTTTTACATACGTCTACCTAACCATACTCATCCAAATATACCAGCAACATTTATACCATGTTATGTTAACTCTTAGGTCGTCATGCACTCGCCATTTCACAAGTAATCTTGCAATCTGCCGTTCAGACTTACTAAAGGCAGCTTTTTCATGAATGAATATGGAAAATGCTTTAACATCCTACCCAGGTTAAAGACCATTATCTTCTACACATTTGTCTATTTAGCAAAACCCCACAGGCCCATAGTCATCCAAAAGGACCTGAGATATTTATGCCAGCTCATGGACAACACAAGTTTCCAACACATGTTACACCTTACAGATGCAGCACATATAACTTTTCAATGGATCTATACATTCTTTTGGTTCACAATTTCCAACAAACGTTACACCTTTCCAAATGCAGCACATATAACTTTTCAGTGAATATACACATTCTTTTGGTTTTGGAAGTTGACATATTTCACTTGTTTTCTCTGAGGCATCATCTTTTACCTCACATTTTTCTATATTGATGACAACAAAAGAATAACAATTCTCATATCATTGACACCATTGATAAAATAACGACCTCTATATAATAATGTTTAATTAACTTTATCTGCTCTGTCGAGTAAACAGACCTACCACTCAAACTCTAATGTGGAAAGTGCATTGAAACAAGAACATTAAGAAGATAAAAAAGCAAATGAAGTAAATCAGAATTCTAAGCCCAGTATTAATTTCAGACCTCATGTGGGCAGCGGATGATCAGCGTAATCCACTTCAAAGCTGCTTCTTAGCAAAACCCTTTGTCCCATGTCATCATTATCAAAATACTTAAAGCTCATAGGAACACACAAAATAGTAATTTGCATATTTCAATCCTGATTTTCGGGACCTTAGACATCAATGATTTCATGGTCCAAACAAGAGTAATCTTGCAAGCTGCCACTTCAAAGTCGCTCCTAAGCAGAAATTTTTACTTTCAGCCAACAGTAAAACTACCATAGGTTCCATGTTAATGCTCTTAAACTCAATATCATATGTAAACGGACAACAAGCACATTGAATCAACGCATCAAATTTCTCACATAATCCAATTATGATGAGCCATAAAAAGAGAAATCACATCAATATCGAATACTAAGAAACACATGTCTC
The DNA here is from genome assembly GCA_005771605.1 of Scutellaria baicalensis. Lineage (NCBI taxonomy): Eukaryota > Viridiplantae > Streptophyta > Magnoliopsida > Lamiales > Lamiaceae > Scutellaria > Scutellaria baicalensis. Next base: position 61,729,810 of record CM016721.1, on the reverse strand, counting down.
AGTTCACAGAGCAGTAATCAGAAACTCTTTTGCAGGAAAAGAAACGATCAACAAGAAAACCTTACAGCGCCATAACTAGCGGCCGCAATTTGCGAAATAGCAGCTGCCCAATTCAAATTTGGGTCCGTATAATAAGCAGCCACGGAGGCCACAGCAGCAGCACTCTGTTGTGGCTCAAAAACGATAGGTTGCTGCGCGTAATTCACGGTTGCCGGCGGCGGCACATACGGCGGCGGTGGTGGTACATACGGCGGGTCAACACCCGGAGGTCGAGGCTGGGACAGAAACAATGCGTTGTGGGGATCAAAGGCGGGTGGTTGGAAAGGATCGCAAACGAAGTTGTGAGGGTGATTGGGGGTGTGACTGAGGGAAAAATTAGGGTTAGGGTTTTGCTGCATTTCAAACCATTGTGTATAATCCATGGTTGCACAAATTGTTTTCACAACACCATTGAAATGGTAGCTGAAGAAATTGACTCAATTGCTTTACAAATTAGGCTTCTTTATTTATTTATTTTTTAAAGGAAAAATTAGGCTTCTAATATATTGAATTATTATTGATAAATAACCTTCAAATTAATGTGCCATTTTAGTATTTTTCTCAAATAAAGAAGAAGTGTTGACACAATGGTATTATGTTGTTAAGAAATGTATTTTATAAAATAAAAAATGAATTTCTGACAACGGTTGTCTGTCACTTAAACATATCTCTCGATTTACATTCCATTCGATTGAAGGGTCAATGATTGGATGAGGGAGTTCTTTATCTCTCATTAATCAAAAGAAATTTATTTTATAAGGAGACAATATGATTTATGGGAAAAAGAAACTTTGTTTTTTGTTTCTTGGAATGGAAAAAATTAGGGAAATATTGGGATAAAATATGCTATTTTTGTTAGGGTGGGAGTGGGACTAAAGGCTTTACTTAGTCCATCCTATAAAATAAATGTTTCAATTAAAAAAATTGAAAATGCCAATTTTATCCTTTTGGCAAAAAAACAAAATTTTTTTTTTTTTTGAAATTCTAACTTCTCTTCCTTTTCCATCTCTTTGCTTTTCATCTTGCTTGCTTCTTTAATGTTATATTATTTTAATTCTTTTAGAAATATAATGTCAATATACATTTTACAAATTAATTAAATATATAAAAATTGTATGATAAACGTAAAAAAAACAATCAAACCCCGACCGGTTGTGTTCGGTCCTAATTGGCCAAACACATAAAAGTGTGTTTGACCATCAGGATCCAACACTTAGAGGCATCTTTGATCATCACGACTGAACACAAAGTGCATTTGGTCATTGTGGCCAAACGAACTAATATGAATTGACCTAAAGAATAGAATTTGTATTTTCATGTTTTATAATTTTTTTCATTTAAGACATGAACAAATGGGGTGAGCTAAGTAGTAATTGATGGTGTCTTTAGTCTCACCCTTCTTGTTATTATGAAAATCATTTAATAGTATAAAAAATTTGGTTATATTTCATTTTTCAAGCAAACAAATTAATCTTATTGATACAGAATACATTCAAGCCCATTAAGAACAAGTAAACATACCAAGTATAAGATAAGTTAGGAGTATGTACTTCAAAACTTATCTGAAACAAACTAGGTAATCATAATGTGTTTGTTCATATCTTATAAATGAAGTTTACACTTAATTTTTTCCTTCTTATTTTCAGCTTAAATTCTTGCTCTTACTCTCCATATAAAACAAAAGGAAAGTGATTTTCCATGAAATGAAATGGATGTATATAAATATAGTTTATGTGAAAAAGAACAAAGACCTTTCTCACATCATGCATGTCAAATCCCACCACTCCAAACACCTGAAATTTTATGCAAAAAATGGTATAAATTGAAACACCAATTTAAGGTGGATTAAACTTGAACTTCAACCTTGAAGTAGCAAGTAATCTTTAGGTCCTTTTGTACATACAAATTTATGATATCAATCATTCTATATCCAATTAAATAGACTATGATAGTTTGTTTAAAATATAAAAACTTGAAGTGTTCAAAGACTGAAAAACTGATGTATTTGCTACTTTTGTTTTCCAACCAAACATTATATATATATATATATATATATATATATATATATATTTCAAAAAGAAAGAAAAGGGCAAGAACAAATAAACAAAAGCCATGTAAAGATCCAACTACAAGGAAAGAGACATAGTAGAAAGATGGTATCATGTTTGTGTTATATGATAGGTGACTATACAACCACTTTCTACCCAAATGCTTATATAACTATGCAATTTTATATTACTTACATATACTTCAAACATATTTTCTCCCAACTCAACAAATTAAGCACTTTCCTCAACCACTTCAATCACTAAATTCATGTGACTAGCAAGCACAAAATGGTTTGAGCAAATTCTAAATGGGCATGAAAAATGACAATGTAGAAGCTAAAATGTGATTAAAAGACTGTTTTCTTGAATGGATTTAGCAGAGTATAGACACATGGTAACTAACCAAACAAAAACACCAACTTGTTGCATTGCAAGTATTTCTCTTCTACATGAAAGCTACAATCTTGAAATCGAAAGTTTTACCAAAAATCCGCGTCTATGAGGACTCCCAGTGAGTGATAGGGTGAAAGCAGCTTTCAATTAGTGAGCATCAGCGCCTCATGCTCGTGGCTCCTATTAATCCACCACGAATTGATTCCCATATCATCGTTTTTATCATCCATGCTTACGGGGAAGTTAAGATCCAACATATCTTCAACTTGAGCAACTTCTTGGTTCTTACTTTCAGCGACTCCATTGTAATGAGCCCTCTTATGACCCCCCAAAGCTTGACCTGATGAAAAGACCTTGAAGCATATCAGACATTCGTATTCCTTGCTTTTGCTCGACTCTAAACTCACAGCTCCCTCACTCGTACTTGCTTGCTCGACATTATTGTCTATACATTCATGTTCCAGCTTAGAATCAACCTCACCAACACATAACAAGCTAGCATTCATATACACATGATTAGAGTTCCTTCCCTGCATTTTATCAAAATCAAGACTAGCTTCATTCTCCAAGCCAGATTCTTGAACAGAAGAGATTACTTCTTTGCCACAGTTGATTTGGAAGCACTGTGAAGTATCTTCATTATTGCCACTAGCTATCAAGAAATCTTCAAACTCTGCAGATTTGGTAGAACTTTCAGATATATGAAGACTACTACTAAACCCCCCATCATCAGAAACAAAATCGACGTGGATTTCATCTTCAACACTAAGCAACTCATCTTGATCAGAAGCTTCAGCATCATCAACCTTCATCTGTTCTTCATCAAATCCACACACATTCTTTTCAGTAAAAGCTTCAGTAAAATCAGTTGACAAACTCATCTTCATCTTCTTCTCAACGCCACTCATCAAATCCCCATCATAATCCGAAAACTTCCCACTCCTACAAGATGATTCACCTCCAAAGTACACATAATCATCATCAGAGGACTCTGCTTCAAATCTTAAACAATCGGTCACACCCCTCGAAAGCATAATTAAGCAAGTGGCAGCCTCCTCGGCCTCGGAAACGGCAGAATGGGGAGCACTCTTATACCTGATCCTCGATCGCTTCCTACGAACGGGGCACAAATTCTCCAAATCAGACAAACTTTCAGTAGAATCAGTAGAAATCCTCAGTTTCTTGGAGTGACTTTTCATGTGGCCAAACATGGCCTTAACAGAATCAAAACCTTTGCCACATTTCTTGCATTGATGGGCCTCCTTGTTCTTGATCGAATGGCATCTCATGTGGCCCGAGAGAGCTCTCAATGATGGGAACTGTTTCCCACATTCTTTACAACAATTCCAATTCTTTGAAACACTAGTGCGTTTCGGATCAGAAATCCTCCATGATTTCTTCGGATTCTCTCTCAATTCATAGCTATTGCTCTGATCGCCATCTCCCAAATCGCAACCACTGATCTTTTCTTCACTGTTGGATTGATCATCGTCGTGCAATTTGATCTCTGATTTCTCTTTGGCAGCTCTTTTAGAAGCTGCAATCAGGGCTAAGTGAACCCTCATGTGACCTCCCAGTGACTTCCCGCTCACGCAACTTTTGCTGCATATCTTGCAGACGAACCTCTGTTCTTGAATTTCCCCCATTGCAATCTGAGATTCAGCAAACAAGAAATTCCCAGATGAGGCAGTTCAAGAAACCCCCAATTATGCTGAATTTAAGCACCGCATTGAAAGAAAAAAGCCCAGAATAGAACTGAAGAGAGGGAGGGAGAGAGAGAGAGAGAGAGAGAGAGAGATTACTTGAAATTGAGATCAACAAAAGCGGAGCTTTCTTGAGAAGCAACTATAGTAGTTACACTGAAAAGCAGAGAGCGAAGGGATGAGAGAGAAAGCCCATCATAAATGCAAATCCGAAACACAAGATTTGGAGAGAGAAAGAGAAGCAAAAAGAAGGCAAGGGATTGAAATTGTGAAATGAAGAGAGAGTGGTTAGTTAAGGTCTGTTTGGCAAGAAACCATCATCATCATCAATGACCCAAAATGAAAAGAAAGAATAGAGTAGAAGAAGAAAGCCTTGCATGGAAGCAAAGACAAGGCACGAGGAGTAGCCATACTTTCACTTCTTTATACTCGCTCTAAACTGCTTTTCCATTCTCATTGCTAACCTTCATTTTCTTCTCTCTTTTTTATATCTCTTCTAAATTTATATTTATATAGGTGGTGGGTCCGGGCAGGACGGAATCGGGAACAAAAGTTAAGTGCAAAAACTTGCGGAAGACGGTCTCACTCACTTTATTCATGGATCAAACTCATATTCATTGATTTATATATGAATTGGAAAGTTTGAATTAATTCGTGAGATAGTCTCACATAAGACTCACTCAAAGTTGAGGGGCAAATCATAAATAAATTAATCGAAAAGTTGGGGGCGGGACACCCTCTCCATATACATAGTTTCGTTCATGGATTAAGATATTACTTTCATTTATGAACCGTTAAAATTCTGATAAAATTTTAAACGAACTCTGAAAATTTGATTTCGATAGTACTACATGTATTGGATTCGAAAAAGTGGGATGGATGATTTCATTAAAGTGGTTTGTCTCACTTTTCCATAATTCCCATATATGTAAATTGTGTTGATTAACGGTTAAATTAAAATAACGTTGTTTCGACAGTGAACCAGAAATATAATAAGGAAAAGTTGGGCATGACTGATCATAGGGATTAAACTACCGTTTGATTTGGGAATGAGTGGCAACACTCCAAGCACTAGTGTCCATAATGTGTAGTACCTTTTGGAGTGTAACTAGTACCTTTGTGGTGGTGGATTCATTGAATGATGGTGCGTAAATTCAATCTTTTTATTTAACGAGTGTCAGTGCGACGCGTCGTACTTGGATGATGAAATTTTTAAATCATAAATATTATATTACTATTAACTTTAAATAATAATTTTTTATAAGAATAAATAATCTATATTAAATTAAATTACACTTAGAATTTTTTTAATAGTAGATTAGAGTCATAATATAACAGAGTCCTACTTATAATAGAATTCTATATGATTTTGGTTTAGAATTTCAATATAAAATATTTTGTTTCCATAACATCAAAATATTAATATGAAACATTTATGATGAATTTTTTAAATCAAAACTATTATATTACTATTAACCTTAAATAATAATTTGTTATAAGGATATACAATCTATGTTAAATTAAATTAAATTCCAAAAAAAATATAGTAAATTAGAGTCCTACTCATAATAGAACTCTATATATGATTTTGATATAGAATTCTGATGTAAAATTATTTAAAATTATTATTATAACCTTAAATAAAATCTTTAATAAGGATATATTAGGCAAGTCATATTTTGTAAGAAATATTCATACTTTTATATAATTGTCTTCCTTTTTTTCATTTTGTAAGATGATTTAAATAATGTGCCGATTCATATTTCATAAGTGTGGTTTGTGATAATAAACTCCGTGTTTAAAGAAAAATTACTTCTATAAATCATATTCTAGGAGTTGACAAAAACTTATATGTCCCTAGGGCACATAAGACACGAATCAAGGTGTTATATACATATTCTTCAAGTGTTATATATATACTCTATAGGTGTTATGTTTCTTGGTGTTATAAATATAGTATCATATGTATATAAGAGTATTCATATGATACTGAAGAGCATATACATGATACTTGTTGAGTATATGTTTAACATCATATGATGATTAATTTACGGCACCATGCCCTGGGGCACACAAGTGTCACTCCTAGGAGTTCTTGCATTATCCAATAATATCAGTAGGATTCACGACAGCGAGTTTAGGTCATCAAACCACTAAGCACGAGTTTCGTAGCTCAAGTAATATTCCACCTATATAAAGGTGGTGCACATTGTGTGACGATTAGTGTTCGAATCAACTTGATTGAAATAAAGGTCATCAAGCTACTTCGATTTGATAGTCTGCCATATTAGATTTTATAAATAGACATTACACGTATATACACACAAGAGTTTCCATATGTTATATATGTAAGAATACAAATATTTGTGTGTATATGTTACATGTATATAAAAGAAGATGGCCCTTGAACAGAAAATTCAAAGTTATACCCAACTTTAACAGCCCTTTTAGTTACTAGTCCAAATTCAATCTTACCCATCCTCCAGAGAACCAAAAAATTGTAAGAAACGATCAACCGTGAGTTTTTGTGAAATCTTTTTAATTCATGAATCAAACTTATTTACACTGTACGTATTGAATTGTGAGATATGAATTAGAGGTTAACCATCTCACGAATTCTTTAGATTGTGTCATTTATCATCAATTGCACATACATTTAACATATTTATTTATAAAATATATTGAATAGCATATGTTAATGTCATACAAAATCGATCATTTTGCATAGCACATATATACATTCACATAAAATATTTATGAAATTGTATTGAATATCCCTTAGAAGAAAAGTAACGTCACATTAACATAAATGCGAAAGGAACATATAAAGCTTCTAATTAGCCCAAATAAAAACACTCGATGATCCTCCTACTACAGAAGATCATACGAGAAAATTTCAGAAACTGATCCTGCATATTTAAATGAAACCAAGAAAAAAAATATATAGTTCAAAGAATAGAATTTCTTTTGCCTGTTCTTGATCAAGTGTAGAGCATTTATGCAACAGCAGGCATGTCCTTGAGCCAGGCATCGAGTGGCTTACCAATCGAGTAGACGATGAATCCGATGTCCCTCAGCTTATTTGTATCGACAATATTCCTTCCATCGAAAACAAAGGCTGGTTTCTGCATGTTGTCGTAGATCTTTTGGAAATCGAGCTTCTTGAACTCGTCCCACTCGGTGAGAATGCAAACAGCATGTGCATCTTTTGTCGCCTCATAGGCGTCCCAAACGCAGTGAACTTTCTTCACTGTGGAGGGGCTCATAGGCTGGAGATGAAGGGGGTGATCCCAATCAAATTTGTTCATTGAAAGGTCCCTTTGGATCTGGTCCTCTGTGACTTGAGGATCGTAGATGCTCAACTGGGCCTTGTCACCGAGAAGTCCCTTGCAAACATCGATAGCAGGGGTCTCTCGGGTGTCACCAGTGTCTTTCTTGAAGGCAAAACCCAAGATGGCCACCTTTTTGTTAGCAACTGTGTTGAACATGGATGAAACGAGGCGGTTTACAAACGTAATGCAACTTCAGGTAGACCATTGCACTCGCAAATGTAGACCAAGTTCAGAATATCCTTCTGGAAGCAGGATCCACCAAAACCAACACTGGCATTGAGGAACTTGGGGCCAATTCTTGTGTCCTTACCAACGGCATAAGACACTTGGGTAACATCTGCTCCAGTGGCCTCGCACAATGCAGACATGGCGTTGACCGATGAGATTCTCTGGGCTAAGAATGCGTTAGCGGCAAGCTTTGAGATTTCATCTTCAACACTAAGCAACTCATCTTGATCAGAAGCTTCAGCATCATCAACCTTCATCTGTTCTTCATCAAATCCACACACATTCTTTTCAGTAAAAGCTTCAGTAAAATCAGTTGACAAACTCATCTTCATCTTCTTCTCAACACCACTCATCAAATCCCCTTCATAATCCGAAAACTTCCCACTCCTACAAGATGATTCACCTCCAAAGTACACATAATCATCATCAGAGGACTCTGCTTCAAATCTTAAACAATCGGTCACTCCCCTCGAAAGCATAATCAAGCAAGTGGCAGCCTCCTCGGCCTCGGAAACGGCAGAATGGGGAGCACTCTTATACCTGATCCTCGATCGCTTCCTACGAACGGGGCACAAATTCTCCAAATCAGACAAACTTTCAGTAGAATCAGTAGAAATCCTCAGTTTCTTGGAGTGACTTTTCATGTGGCCAAACATGGCCTTAACAGAATCAAAACCTTTGCCACATTTCTTGCATTGATGGGCCTCCTTGTTCTTGATCGAATGGCATCTCATGTGGCCCGAGAGAGCTCTCAATGATGGGAACTGTTTCCCACATTCTTTACAACAATTCCAATTCTTTGAAACACTAGTGCGTTTCGGATCAGAAATCCTCCATGATTTCTTCGGATTCTCTCTCAATTCATAGCTATTGCTCTGATCGCCATCTCCCAAATCGCAACCACTGATCTTTTCTTCACTGTTGGATTGATCATCGTCGTGCAATTTGATCTCTGATTTCTCTTTGGCAGCTCTTTTAGAAGCTGCAATCAGGGCTAAGTGAACCCTCATGTGACCTCCCAGTGACTTCCCGCTCACGCAACTTTTGCTGCATATCTTGCAGACGAACCTCTGTTCTTGAATTTCCCCCATTGCAATCTGAGATTCAGCAAACAAGAAATTCCCAGATGAGGCAGTTCAAGAAACCCCCAATTATGCTGAATTTAAGCACCGCATTGAAAGAAAAAAGCCCAGAATAGAACTGAAGAGAGGGAGAGAGAGAGAGAGAGAGAGAGAGAGAGAGAGATTACTTGAAATTGAGATCAACAAAAGCGGAGCTTTCTTGAGAAGCAACTATAGTAGTTACACTGAAAAGCAGAGAGAGAAAGCCCATCATAAATGCAGATCAGAACACAAGATTTGGAGAGAGAAAGAGAAGCAAAAAGAAGGCAAGGGATTGAAATTGTGAAATGAAGAGAGAGTGGTTAGTTAAGGTGTGAGGATGCTGCGCGATTGCATGGCGTGCATGGGATTAGCTTAGATATTAGGTTGATACGGTGTCGTTTTACTCTTTAGTTGTAATAATCGCACGGCGTCGTTTTGTATTAGTTAGGCGGCGTCGTTTTGTTGTCTCGCGTTTGTTATAAAAACGCTGTACACGCTTTTGTTCCAATTAATGAAAATAACTACTTTTTGAATTCTATCTTCTCTCTCTTCTGCAACTATTCTACACACTTCGATCGAGCTCCATGTTCGATCATTCTCTCAAATCGTAACAATTGGTATTCAGAGCCTTGCGCGCGATGGCTGCGAAGAATCACGGGCAACGGATTGACTCACTGGAGCAACAAATGGCGGAATTGTTGGTTGGGCAAGCGGCGGTGGAGACTCGGTTGGAATCGAAGCTGGAGAGTATTGGTGAGATGCTTCGATCGCAAATTTTGAGCGCATTGAAGGAGCAGCAATGCCAATCAACTGAGAAAGGTAAGGATACTGTTGATCCTTCTTCTTCTCCACCGATTGTTTTTGGATCTACTTCTTCGGGTAATGCTGGGGTGAATAAGGATAGAAATGAAGCAGGCATTTTATCCCCCGCTCCTATGAATCGTTTTGGCAATACTCAAGCACCTATTCATTCTAGAATGCTCAAATTGGACTTTCCTAGGTTCAACGGGGACAATCCTAGGTCATGGATTCGGAAGTGTTATAGGTATTTTTCCTATAATCATATGAGTGATTATGACAAACTCAGTTTAGTGGCTATGCATTTGGATGGAGCTGCAGACAATTGGTTTATAGACTATATGGATGAAAAAACCAATTTAACTCGGGAAGAGTTCACTAGATTGGTTCTGGAGAGGTTCATGAATCCCTCAGGGGGTAGTTTGGTGGCTCAATTCAATAGAATGAGGCAGACTGGTTCAGTTCAAGCCTATATCCAGGAGTTTGAAGAGATGGCAGCATTATTGAAGGAGCATAATAGAGCTTTATCACAGGAATACTTCATTGAAAGCTTCATTGGGGGACTTAGAGAGGAGATTGGGAAACTTGTGGCTATCCAGAAGCCTAGTACCTTATTGAGTGCTACACAGCTGGCTTTGCAACATGAAGATATAGTGCAATTGTTGACTAAGCAACAGAAATCTGTCCCTAAGTTTACTTCCACTCCAGGGGGAATGCCTGTGAAATCAGAGGGATTTAAGGCAAAAGTACCACCTATCAAACGATTAACTCCAGAGGAAATGAAGGCTAGGAGAGAAAAGAACCTATGCTTTAACTGTGATGAGATTTTCCATTTAGGTCACAAGTGTAAGAAGCTTTATATGATTCTGGTAGAGGAGGATGAGGGTGACTCTGTGGAAACTCTAACATTTGAAGAGGAAGGAGATAGTTATAAGGAGGTGCAGGTTTCTTTGAATGCTGTGGCAGGACCCCTACATGCTGATACTATCAAGCTATTGGGCAAAGTAGCTAATCAAGAGTTTATCATATTATTGGATTCAGGAAGCACTCATAGTTTCCTTGATCCTTTAACTGCTGAGAGATTGGGATGTCTCATTGAATATACTCATCCTTTGATGGTGACTGTTGCAGATGGAAACAAGATAGAATGTAATTCCAAATGTCCCAATTTTGAGTGGGAAATGGGAAGCTGCAAGTTTAGCACTACTGTGAGGTTATTGAGGTTAGGAGGATGTGATATGGTGATTGGAGTGGATCTCTTAAGCCAATTTGGTCAAATTGTACTGGATTTCAAAGCTCACACAGTTCAATTTACCATTAAAGGAAGGAGAGTGCACTTGCAGGGGATTCAGCCTCAGTCTAGGTTGCATATGATCTCAGTGGAGCAGTTGGGAAGAGAGGTGTATAAGCATAAATCTCCAGTGGAAGCTTATCTTTGTCTGATATCTAGTCAAGAAGAGAAAGAGAAGAAACCTAATCATCAATTATTTGATTCCTTAGTTAAGGAATATGATCACATCTTTGAAGTTCCTACACAGTTACCACCTGAAAGAGGAATGGATCACAAGATTCCTATTAAGGAAGGAGCAGAACCTGCCAAACAAAATGCCTATAGATATCCTATGGTGCAAAGACAGGAGATTGAAAAGCTAGTAAAGGAGATGTTACAAACAGGGGTGATAAGACCTAGCAATAGTCCTTATTCTTCTCCAGTCTTGTTGGTAAAAAAGAAGGATGGGAGTTGGAGGTTCTGTGTGGACTACAGAAGATTGAATGCCATTACAGTTAAAGACAGTTACCCCATTCCTCTAATTGATGATTTGCTGGATGAATTGGGAGGAGCTCAGATTTTCTCTAAGATAGACTTGAGAGCTGGATATCACCAGATTAGAGTTCATGATCCAGACATACATAAGACTGCATTTGTAACTTCTTCAGGATTGTATGAGTTTGTGGTTATGCCTTTTGGGCTAACCAATGCACCTGCTACATTTCAGGCTGTAATGAACAAAGTGTTTTGTGATTATTTGAAGGACTTTGTTCTAGTGTTCTTTGATGACATATTAGTCTACAGCAGAACCACTGAAGAGCATTTGCATCACTTGAGGAAGGTTTTTGATACTCTTACTCAGCATAATCTGTATGCCAAGATGTCTAAGTGTACCTTTGGACAAGGAGAAGTGGAGTATTTGGGACATGTGATCACTGCCATGGGTGTTAAGGCTGATCCAGGGAAGATCAAGATGATGATAACTTGGCCACAGCCTGCATCTGTTAAAGCACTCAGGGGTTTCTTAGGCCTAACTGGATACTACAGGAAGTTTATCAAGAACTATGGTATTATAGCTAAACCACTTACTGAACTCACTAAGAAAGGGAGGTTTATGTGGAGTTCAGAGGCTGAGGAGGCTTTTCTTGCCTTGAAGAGAGCTATGACTACTGCTCCAGTCTTAGCTTTACCAGATTTCCATAAACTCTTCATTTTAGAAACTGATGCTTGCTATGGTGGGATTGGTGCTGTCTTGATGCAGGATAATCATCCATTAGCTTTCCTTAGCAAAGCTCTGGGGGTCAGGAACTTAGGCCTTTCCATCTATGAGAAGGAATTTCTTGCCATTCTTCTAGCTGTGGATAAGTGGAGATCTTACTTGTTGCATGCTCCTTTTGTGATAAGGACTGATCAAAGAAGCCTTAAATACCTATTGGAGCAGAAGATATCTACACCTTTGCAGCATAAGTACTTAACTAAACTCTTGGGTTTTGATTATAGTATTGAGTACAAGAAGGGTGTAGATAATAAGGTGGCTGATGCTTTGTCAAGGAGAGACATGGAGGATGGTAGTTGTCAAGCGATCACAGTGCTTAGACCTACTTGGGTGGAAGAGGTGATCAAGAGTTATCAACAGGATCAAGACATTCAGTCTATTATTGCTGAATGTGTTACTGTTCCCCAGAATATGTCCTTCTATAGTTACTCTAATGGAGTGGTGAGATATAAGGGCAAAGTAGTGATTGGAAATGATTCCCAATTGCAGAGACAAATCATCTCCTACATGCATGGATCTAGTTTGGGAGGTCACTCTGGAATTACAGGAACTTATCAAAGGGTTCTCACTATTTTTTGGTGGAATGGATTGAGACAGCAAGTACAAGATTTTGTGTTGGCTTGCCATATCTGCCAGATAAGCAAGCATGAAAATGTGAAGAGTCCGGGCTTATTACAGCCTCTTCCTGTGCCAGAGCAAGCTTGGTCCCATATTTATATGGACTTCATAGAGCAGTTGCCTCTTTCTGCTCACAAGGATACCATTTGGGTGATTGTAGACAGATTGACCAAGTATGGGCATTTCATTCCACTTGCTCATCCATTTTCAGCTTCTCAATTGGCAAAGGTATTCCTGGATTCTATATATAAGCTACATGGACTACCAAGGTGTGTTGTTTCTGACAGGGATAGAATATTCACTAGCCACTTTTGGCAACACCTTCTCAAATTGATTGGGATTGAGCAGCATATGAGTACGGCTTACCATCCCCAAACCGATGGACAAACTGAAAGAGTGAATCAATGCCTTGAAACTTACCTCAGGTGTATGTGTAGCAACAATCCTAAGCAGTGGATGACATGGTTACCTTTGGCAGAGTTTTGGTACAATACCACTTATCACTCTTCTCTTCAGATTAGTCCATTTGAGGCATTGTATGGTTATAGACCAATGCTTATGGGTGGAGGTCCTTTTATGTCTACTACTGTGGAGGGGGTTACACACATGCTTAAAGATATGCAAGCAGCACAACAGGTCCTCAAAGACTCACTCAGAAGGGCTCAAGAGAGGATGAAGGTTCAAGCTGATAAGGGAAGATTGGCAAGGGATTTTCAGGTGGGAGATTGGGTGTATTTGAAGCTGAAACCTTACAGGCAGAGGACACTACACAAGAGTCCTATGTGGAAATTGAGTCCTAAGTTTGCGGGGCCATTTCAAATACTTGCCAAGGTAGGATTTGCAGCTTATAGATTGGACCTACCTTCCACAGCCAAGCTACATCCAGTATTCCATGTCTCATTACTTAAGAAGAAAGTGGGTCCCGTTTCTGCTGTAGTGGATACACTGCCGGAGTTTGATAATGATGGTAAGGTTCTCTTGAAACCTTTGAAGATCTTAGCACGCCGCTTGGTTAAGCGGGGCAACTCTCCTGCCACTCAGGTTTTGGTTTGATGGTCACACCTTCCAGACGATGAAGCGACTTGGGAATTCTTTGATGACATCACAGCTCGATTTCCAAGCTTATTAGCTTGAGGTCAAGCCGTTCTGAAGGAGGGGGTAATGTCAGGATGCTGCGCGATTGCATGGCGTGCATGGGATTAGCTTAGATATTAGGTTGATACGGTGTCGTTTTACTCTTTAGTTGTAATAATCGCACGGCGTCGTTTTGTATTAGTTAGGCGGCGTCGTTTTGTTGTCTCGCGTTTGTTATAAAAACGCTGTACACGCTTTTGTTCCAATTAATGAAAATAACTACTTTTTGAATTCTATCTTCTCTCTCTTCTGCAACTATTCTACACACTTCGATCGAGCTCCATGTTCGATCATTCTCTCAAATCGTAACATAAGGTCTGTTTGGAAAGAAACCATCATCATCATCAATGACCCAAAATGAAAAGAAAGAATAGAGTCGAAGAAGAAAGCCTTGCATGGAAGCAAAGACAAGGCACGAGGAGTAGCCATACTTTCACTTCTTTATACTCGCTCTAAACTGCTTTTCCATTCTCATTGCTAACCTTCATTTTCTTCTCTCTTTTTTATATCTCTTCTAAATTTATATTTATATAGGTGGTGGGTCCGGGCAGGACGGAATCGGGAACAAAAGTTAAGTGCAAAAACTTGCGGAAGACGGTCTCACTCACTTTATTCATGGATCAAACTCATATTCATTGATTTATATATGAATTGGAAAGTTTGAATTAATTCGTGAGATAGTCTCACATAAGACTCACTCAAAGTTGAGGGGCAAATCATAAATAAATTAATCGAAAAGTTGGGGGCGGGACACCCTCTCCATATACATAGTTTCGTTCATGGATTAAGATATTACTTTCATTTATGAACCGTTAAAATTCTGATAAAATTTTAAACGAACTCTGAAAATTTGATTTCGATAGTACTACATGTATTGGATTCGAAAAAGTGGGATGGATGATTTCATTAAAGTGGTTTGTCTCACTTTTCCATAATTCCCATATATGTAAATCGTGTTGATTAACGGTTAAATTAAAATAACGTTGTTTCGACAGTGATCCAGAAATATAATAAGGAAAAGTTGGGCATGACTGATCATAGGGATTAAACTACCGTTTGATTTGGGAATGAGTGGCAACACTCCAAGCACTAGTGTCCATAATGTGTAGTACCTTTTGGAGTGTAACTAGTACCTTTGTGGTGGTGGATTCATTGAATGATGGTGCGTAAATTCAATCTTTTTATTTAACGAGTGTTAGTGCGACGCGTCGCACTTGGATGATGAAATTTTTAAATCATAAATATTATATTACTATTAACCTTAAATAATAATTTTTTATAAGAATAAACAATCTATATTAAATTAAATTACACTTAGAATTTTTTTAATAGTAGATTAGAGTCCTAATATAACAGAGTCCTACTTATAATAGGATTCTATATGATTTTGGTTTAGAATTTCAAAGTAAAATATTTTGTTTCCATGACATCAAAATATTAATATGAAACATTAATGATGAATTTTTTAAATCAAAACTATTATATTACTATTAACCTTAAATAATAATTTGTTATAAGGATATACAATCTATGTTAAATTAAATTAAATTCCAAAAAAATATATAGTAAATTAGAGTCCTACTCATAATAGAACTCTATATATGATTTTGATATAGAATTCTGATGTAAAATTATTTAAAATTATTATTATAACCTTAAATAAAATCTTTAATAAGGATATATTAGGCAAGTCATATTTTGTAAAAAATATTCATACTTTTATATAGGTAATAGATAGATATGAGATAATTGTCTTCCTTTTTTTCATTTTGTAAGATGATTTAAATAAGGCAAATGCTGCTGTGCACCAGGTGCACGGATCTGGATTGGTGCAATTGGGGCGACCCAACCCGGATCCGCGCACCTGGATTTTCTTTTTTTTTTCTTTTTTTTTTTCACTTCAGGCTGTTACCTTTATGTTGTAAAGATGTGACCTTTACGTTATATAAGTGTGACCTTTATGTATAAATGTTATGACCTTTATGTTCAGTAACTTAGGAAAAAAATGAAGATTTTCAGGTTTTTTCGTTTCAGATTAAGACCTTTATGTTGTATTGTTGTAACCTTTATGTACAATTCTTGTGACATTTATGTACAAATATTATGACCTTTATAATCCATAACTTTGAAAAAAATTGAAATTTTCAAAATTCAGTGCATTTTAAGGATGGATATATGTGCAGCTAATATTTCATAAACGTAAATATGTACAAAGTTTGTTAAAATTCTTCATTTTTTTCTAAATTAGAGTATATAAAGGTCATTACATTTATACATAAAGGTCACACTTATATAACATAAAGGTCACATGCATATAACATAAAGGTAACAATCTGAAGTGAAAAAATAAAATTCAAAAAAAATAAAATAAATAAAAGTGCGCGGATCCGGGTCGACCCGGACCCGACCCGAATTGTACATACACCAGTTGCACAGGAGACTAACTCTTTAAATAATGTGCCGATTCATATTTCATAAGTGTGGTTTGTGATAATAAACTCCGTGTTTAAAGAAAAATTACTTCTATTAATCATATTCTAGGAGTTGACAAAAACTTATATGTCCCTAGGGCACATAAGGGTACGAATTTAGGTGTTATATACATATTCTTCAGGTGTTATATATATACTCTATAGGTGTTATGTTTCTTGGTGTTATAAATATACCCTATATGTATTATATATATATAAGAGTATTCATATGATACTGAAGAGCATATACATGATACTTGTTGAGTATATGTTTAACATCATATGATGATTAATTTGCGGCACCATGCCCTGGGGCACACAAGTGTCACTCCTAGGAGTTCTTGCATTATCCAATAATATCAGTAGGCTTCATGACAGCGAGTTTAGGTCATCAAACCACTAAGCACGAGTTTCGTAGCTCAAGTAATATTCCACCTATATAAAGGTGGTGCACATTGTGTGACGATTAGTGTTCGAATCAACTTGATTGGAATAAAGGTCATCAAGCTACTTCGATTTGATAGTCTGTCATATTAGATTTTATAAATAGACATTACACGTATATACACACGAGTTTCCATATGTTATATGTAAGAATACAAATATTTGTGTGTATATGTTACATGTATATAAAAGAAGATGGCCCTTGAACAGAAAATTCAAAGGTATACCCAACTTTAACAGCCCTTTTAGTTACTAGTCCAAATTCAATCTTACCTATCCTCTAGAGAACCAAAAAATTGTAAGAAACGATCAACCGTGAGTTTTTGTGAAATCTTTTTAATTCATGAATCAAACTTATTTACACTGTACTGTGAAATCTTTTTAATTCATGAATCAAACTTATTTACACTGTACGTATTGAATTGTGAGATATGAATTAGAGGTTAACTATCTCATGAATTCTTTAGATTGTGTCATTTATCATCAATTGCACATACATTTAACATATTTATTTATTAATATATTGAATAGCATATGTTGATGTGATACAAAATCGATCATTTTGCATAGCACATATATACATTCACATAATATATTTATGAAATTGTATTGAATATCCCTTAGAAGAAAAGTAATGTCTCATTAATATAAATGCGAAAGGAACATATAAAGCTTCTAATTAGCCCAAATAAAAACACTCGATGATCCTCCTACTACAGAAGATCATACGAGAAAATTTCAGAAACTGATCCTGCATATTTAAATGAAACCAAGAAAAAAAATATATAGTTCAAAGAATAGAATTTCTTTTGCCTGTTCTTGATCAAGTGTAGAGCATTTATGCAACAGCAGGCATGTCCTTGAGCCAGGCATCGAGTGGCTTACCAATCGAGTAGACGATGAATCCGATGTCCCTCAGCTTATTTGTATCGACAATATTCCTTCCATCGAAAACAAAGGCTGGTTTCTGCATGTTGTCGTAGATCTTTTGGAAATCGAGCTTCTTGAACTCGTCCCACTCGGTGAGAATGCAAACAGCATGTGCATCTTTTGTCGCCTCATAGGCGTCCCAAACGCAGTGAACTTTCTTCACTGTGGAGGGGCTCATAGGCTGGAGATGAAGGGGGTGATCCCAATCAAATTTGTTCATTGAAAGGTCCCTTTGGATCTGGTCCTCTGTGACTTGAGGATCGTAGATGCTCAACTGGGCCTTGTCACCGAGAAGTCCCTTGCAAACATCGATAGCAGGGGTCTCTCGGGTGTCACCAGTGTCTTTCTTGAAGGCAAAACCCAAGATGGCCACCTTTTTGTTAGCAACTGTGTTGAACATGGATGAAACGAGGCGGTTTACAAAACGGTTCTTCTGGTAGTCGTTGATCTTAATGACTTGTTTCCAGTATTCTGCAACTTCAGGTAGACCATTGCACTCGCAAATGTAGACCAAGTTCAGAATATCCTTCTGGAAGCAGGATCCACCAAAACCAACACTGGCATTGAGGAACTTGGGGCCAATTCTTGTGTCCTTACCAACGGCATAAGACACTTGGGTAACATCTGCTCCAGTGGCCTCGCACAATGCAGACATGGCGTTGACCGATGAGATTCTCTGGGCTAAGAATGCGTTAGCAGGCAAGCTTTGAGAGCTCTGCAGACCATAAGTTAGTAGTAAGGATTCGATCATCAGAAACCCAATGGGCATAAACAGACTTCAATGCTTGGACAGCCTTATTGCCTTCGGGGGTTTCCCTGCCTCCGATGAGAACCCTGTCTGGGTTAAAAAGATCTTGAATTGCAGTCCCCTCTGCAAGGAACTCCGGGTTAGAGAGAATCTGAAAATTTATTCCCTTACTGTTGTGGGTCAAAATCTTTTCAATTGCCTCAGCTGTTTTCACTGGAACTGTAGACTTCTCAACCACAATCTTATCGGACTTAGACACATCAGCAATCATTCGGGCAGCGCTCTCCCAATATGTCAAATCGGCAGCTTTGCCAGCTCCAAGACCCCGAGTCTTGGTAGGAGTATTGACGGAGACGAAGACTATGTCAGCCTCAAAGACATGTTTCTCCACATCTGTGCTAAAGAATAGATTCTTGCCTCTGCACTGCTTCACCACATCATCAAGCCCTGGCTCATAGATAGGAAGTGTGTCACTGTTCCATGCAGATATACGAGGAACAGAAATGTCCACAACAGCCACTTCTATATTAGGGCACTTAAGAGCTATCACGGCCATGGTAGGGCCTCCCACATACCCTGCTCCAATGCAGCAAATCTTCACCATGTTTCCCTTGTTTCAGTGCCCTGGAAAAAGATAATATATTCTCAGATTACACTATGTCGTAGAATACCTTGTGAACACAAAGGAAAAAAAAAAAAAAAAGGATTTTTTTAATGCTGGTTATATATAGTCATCAGAAACAGAATTATGTATCCATAAGGAAAGTGAACGCAATATGGAACCAACAGTGACCTTATGTTTTATACAATTCCATAGTCCCCATATTACTGAACATGACGAGATTGACGCAGAATGATCACAACAAACTCAAAGTAAGGATGATAGAAAACGATGACACCAATTTCCCAGATTCATCTTCCACAAATTATTAGACTCATATCAACCACAAGCTCCACGATTCATGCCAGAAAGCTGGCCATTATAGAGATCGGATCTCACGAGTAACAGAGCACCTTCTTCACAAAAACACATTTTTTTCAACATAGCAAACGGATTTCGGTAAGAGATCGTTCGGATAAATAAAAATATCGCGATCAGATCTGTTACAGCTACACATTTCCTCTAATAGGTTTCAAAAGCCATCACTTCACTTTTAAGCTAAATCATATCATACCATCAACAAACTCAATTAGATCTATTCCAAACACGAAAACCAGAACCACACATAAAACAAGAGATCAAATCAGCTAAAAATGCAAAATCACTGCAATCACCCAAAATGCCGATAGCACCTTTTCAGATCAAACAAATTAAACCCCAAATTAAAGATCCACATTTCCACTCTCCCAGAAATTACACAAAGCAACGAGAAAATTTACCTCCGGATCGCTCGATCAGTTTCCTGAGAGAGAGAGAGAGAGAGAGAGAGAGATTATGTGTGTATGAAAGAAGGAACACATAGAAAGTCAGACAAAGCGGGTAGCTCGTTTTATAGGTAGCTGGGTTTCAAGATCTGCCCCGGTGATTTGACTGAAAGGACGATAATACCCCTCATGAGTGGGCACCACCCGCGGCTTCGAGAAGGACAAAACGTGGAAAACATGCGAAATACCAAAAATGTCCCTGCAAGGCTTGTTTTGGAAGGGTGGTGAATTGTAATTTACGCGTATTGACTGATTGGGTGGGAAAGGGGAAGTATGACTTTGGGTGCGTGTGTTTGTTCGCCAACTAACTCTGCAGATGGGTCGGTTTCTTCCAACTGCCCACCTCTTCATATCTCCATCTTCGTCCCAAAATTAGGTCCGTTATTCCGTTCGATTGCAATGTCTATCGTTTATTTGTAGTGATTGTGATCTTTATCTTAGAAGATGAATTAATATAATGACATATGTTTGCATGTATATCGTATTTTGTTTAACTTATTAGGTTGAAAATGAATAGTGTTATCACGCAATTTAAATGTCGTTTACTTGTTTTATTATTTTATTTTTCATCGATTAAACAAATGTATAGATTTACAAGATTATTTTTGCGCTTATACCCGAAATGTATTAATATATAGGGTTTGTTATGATATGTGTATTATGAGATTTTCAATTAAAATTATTTTTATAGGAGAAAGAAGTTTTTAGAATATGATATTTATTAGGGGGAGACAAGTATATTAGAGAACCGTAATTTGATATATTATTTATCATATGTATATCTATATTCGATTATATTATGTAATATATTGAAATGATGATTTATTTGAGTTATTTGTAGGTTTTATATTTATATAAATGTTAGATTTTTTTCATTCGACCATGTACACAAATTTTCACCTTTAATAAAGATTAGATGATTTCACACTTTTATAAGAATGTTAGTATAATATTCTCTTAAAGTCATATTGCATATTTATTGCATAGATGTGTAGCTCAATCTACTTGTGATCTCAATCTACTTGTGATCTTACATTTTTTAATCGTAATATTCAAATATAAATTCAAGCTTTCAATCTTCTTATGAACCTCTAAATAAAATAAATTGTAAGCAATAAAAATCAACCATACCTTACTTCTTTTTTCTTTCATAACTTCATGGGAAAAAATTCTTTATTAATAGGGATTTTATTTTTTCTTGTTTCATATTTATCTATAGCTTGAAATTAATGATATTTGCATGCTTCAAATAATTTTGTCTTCAATTGATGGAATGTTTTGGTGGACAATAAAACAATGAATTAATTGGTTTGTCTTAAAGGAATGAGAAGAGGTAGCTAATGATTGGTGGACATGTTTGAACCATACGATGTTACATACCTAACTTTCTACAAATATCTCTATTATTTATTTTACCAACAATAAATATGGATGGGAATAATATTAGAGTTTATACACGTTTTATATAACATGTTTTAGGCAAAAACTTGTGTATCCCGAGGGTATGGATCTTAGATCCGTGCCCCCAGATCCGACCCGGCGCGTGGGCAGCCTCCACGCGCTGCTACGCTCACCATAGCAAATTTGGTGTGCGCCCACACACACCTGATTACCTAGTTGATGATTCAGTGATGGGTATTATATGTATACCCTATAGGTATTACGCATATACCCTATAGGTATTACACTTATTTTTCTTGAGATTTAATGATAGATATTATGTGTTTACTCTATAGGTATTACATGTATACTCTATAGGTATTACAAACTTACTCAATTAAGGTATTGATTTTTTGTTCTATTTTTTATTCTATAGGTATTACATGTATACTCTTAAGGTATCATGTGTTCATTCAATAAAGGTATGAATTATTTGTTTTTACTTTTGTGTAGGTATCACATGTTTACTCTATAGGTATTACAAACTAACTCAATTAAGGTATGAATTATTTGTTCGAATTTTTGTTCTATAGGTATCACATGTGTACTCTATAGATATTACATATTTACTCTATAGGTATTACATTACTGTATGGTGAGATTAATATTTCTAAACAATAAAATAGCATTTATATCATATTCTTCCTCATTTTTTCCTGCAAAATGTACAGAATTGCAGAATTCATATGAATTATTATCACAGAAGCATTGTGCAAAGAAACCCTAGAACAAATCTATTCAATTCGATCAATCAAACTTTCATGGAGAAGAAGAAACGGTGCTTCTTAATGGAGAAGAAGAACGATGCGCCTTAATGGAGAAGAAGAAGAAGAAGAGTAGTTGGACCGCAAAACGAAAGTGAATATAAGATGGAGAGGAAGAGGAGACGATGTGGAGAGGACTGTGGAAAGTGGAGAGAAGAAGATGCGAAACAGAGAAGAAGGAGAATGAAGAAGATGCAGAAGGAGCGGCGATCGGCGATCTGTGCAGAAGGAGAATGGATCTGATGGAAGCGGCGGAAGGAGAATGGATTTGGATGGAAGCGGCGGATTTGGATCTGGATGGAAGCGGCGAATCTGTTAGAGCACCCATTGGAGTGGGAAAAAAAGCAATATATATATATATATATATGATTGAATGAGCCGGACCGGGTCGGGTTGGGGGCACCCAAGTCCTTCTCCATGTTTTATGTTCCACATATCACATGTCTTATTATAGATTTGGAATGAATAAGAGTTTAACCTAGATTTTTTTCCCACACTTCAAATTTCCCACATTTTTGTTTTCTTACCAATATTTTATTAATTAAAGCCTTGTTTAGTTATATTTATCGCGAAGAGTACAATTCTTATAAGGCCAACAACTTGTATATAACAAAAAAATCATAGTTTAATTCATTAAAATAGATTTGTATTGTGGATATAGTGACATTATAAATTATAGTTATAAGACGGTGTTATATATTTTTTTGTAAAACTGTGAAATAAATTGAATCAAATTATATTTTCTAAACAATATATATATATATATATATATATATATAAAAGTGTGGTTTCCAGATAAATGACACTCTTTAAGGATGACAAGTGACACTTTCTCAAGTTATCTCTCTCACATTCTTTTCACATTTCTTCTACCCTTCCAACATCTATAGTCCTCCACTAAATACATCTTTCACATTTCTTCTACCTTTCTAACATCTCCACTAAATACATTTTATTTATGAAATAACCAAAAAAAAAAATTACTAATAAAATACACATCTCACTATTCTACAAAATGGAAGAAAAAAAATATATGTAAGTTACAAATGCTTGGAAGAGATTGCTAATTTCGTGTTGTCTTTTTTTACATGGAATCTTTAATTCCAAACTTGAAAAATAGTTGTTTTTTCAATAATTAAAATTGAAAAAGAAAGAAAACAACAATACTTTTGTAAAACTAAAAGAACCAAAAATAACCTTAGAAGTTTAGAATATGTTTGGATTAATGAGATATATATTTATTTTGCAAGTTTGATAGTGCATTTTGAAAAGGATGAAATTTGATAATCTGTTTGTTTAGAGATTTTATAAGATAGAGTTAATATGTCATATCATATCAAGAAGTAGGAAAAATAGATGATATTCTATTATTTTATTTTTAAAAAAACTAAATGCTTTTAGTAGGAATTGTAAAAAAGTGGATACAGTGAAAATAGATTAGAGTCATAGTATTCTGCAATGAAATAATATGATTAGGATATTGTCAATCCAAAATTCGGATGACACATCTAGTCCAAGCATCCCCATAAACTATTGGAATAATACAATACAAATGTAATATATAACTGGTTAAGACTATAGAAAAACAAAAACAAAAAAAATTACAAAAGAAACCCTTATGTAAGACAAATAATAGGTGCACTCAAAGACACAATTTGAACAAAGTAGATACCTTCGAACAATAAATATGAGATTTATTCTATACTTTCTAAAGAAAGATATGAAGATACTCAATCCAATAAAACACCTATAATATCTGTTAACACTTTTGTATTAAGTACAAATGAAAAAAATAAAAAATGATGAACAAGTTTATTTTAAGGATAAAAAATATTACACTTATAAAAAAATCTACAAATATGTATGAAAAATATTACTTATAAAATAAAAATAAGATAACTATTAAATAAATTAAGTCCGTTCAACACATGACTTCAAACCTAGTTATTTAAAAATGGATGGTATATAATATCTACGCATAAAAAGTTGGGTGAGATGGTCTCACAGATTATTTTTATGAGACGAATCTTTTTACTCATTTACCAATTACTCATATCCATAAATTTATGTGTGAATTGTAAGAATGTGAGTTATGGATTAATCTATCTCACAATGAATGATCTGTGAGATAGTCTCACATGAGATTACTCATGTCTATGTTATAAGGACACTATTATTTGATCCGACTCAACTCCTAAAAAGTTGTGAATGATAATATTTGCGACTTTACGCAAGTTAAACTATAAATGATTGTTTTCAATTTAAAATTATTGTTTGCTGAAGTCTCAATGATTCAAGTATAAATTAATCAAAAGTATGGTCCAAACTTGGAGATTAAGAATGGAGTTGTGAATGATGATGGTCTTGATGGGTACTACTAATGCTAACACTAACACATGTTGGAGTGACATTTAAGTCTATGTGATATAATGGAGTTATTTGCACACAATTATTCTAAGAGTTGGTCTCTTGTGAGACTGTCTCACATGCGACCAAATTCAAGTATGTCTTTTATAGGTATAAGTATGCGTTTTTCAGCTATAAGTATGTGTTTTATAAGTATATTTTTACAGGTATAAACATGAGTTTTAAAAGTATGTCTTTTACACTCATAAGTATGTCTTTTTCAGCTATAAGTATGTGATCTGGAATTCCGTCGCATGTGCGACGGTTGCACGCGAGTTTTGTTGTTATTCTAAAGACTACACAATTATTTTATTTTTATGTTACCTTAGAGTTTCCAATCGTAATGCTCCCAATAAAATTGAGCTCTAATTAGAAAATTCATGAGAATTATAATAATTTAATTTGAGAATTTGAGTTTCGTTTATTAGCTTTAGTATCGAAAGGTAATCTAATTATAAGTTTACCTATAAAAATAAATAAATAGTAAGATGCAAAATTATGTTTTTAGAACACATGAAATATGGAAATAAAAAGACAAAAAACATTTTCTTATGAGGCTATCTTAATTTTTATATATCTTGGTCGCAGAAGTAAGTCTCTTGTAAATCAGGTGCATGGATCTCAAATCCATGCACCCGGGTCGGATCCGAGTTAGGGGGACCGCTCCTTTATTTTTTTTTCGCGCATAATTTTTGAAATTTTCACGTACCAATAGGTTATGTTAGACATACATTTATGTTATGTTAAACATACCTTTAAGGTATGTTAAACATACCGTTCTGCCCAAATTTCATACATTTTCTTTTTTTCGCTTGATTTTTGAATTTTGTCACCTACCACTACGTTATGTTAGACATACATTTACGTTGTGTTAGACATACATTTATGTATAATTAGACATACTTTTGTATATAGTTAGACCTACCTACATAATGTAGGTTTAACATAACACAAAGGTATGTCTAACTATACATAAAGGTAGGTTTATTAGGAGCGAATTTTGGGTGAGCTTCAGTGCGAGTATCAAGTGCGTGGGAGCGCGTTGTGGGGCACGTGAGCGGGTCGACCCGGTTGTATGGATCTCAGATCCGTACAACCGGTGCATAAAAGTTTCTTGCCTGATCGCTGAAATCAATCTAATAAAGTATTTAGACATGGAACACTCACTTTAACTAATTGGCAAGATGAAATTAATTCTATTTCATAAAATACAATTTATCAAACTGATTCGCTTAAAATAGAATTCATGATTTTATAGAGTTAAAATCAAAACCAGCATGAAGGAAGCTTTTCTTTTTTCATTAATTGAAGGGTTAATTGCAATAAAAAACACAAACTTTGCTCAAATTGCAATTTTAACCAACTTTTTGAATATTAGCAAATATAACATGTACTTTCATATTTGTTGCAATTTTAACCAATATGCAATTTTCGAATATGTTTATTTTTGAAATTAATATCATAGTTTCGAAATAAAACAATGACTTAACATTCAAAATGATAGTTATTTGAAATGGTGAAAGTTATTGTCAAAATAAACATACTTGAAATATGTCTGTTGGTTAAATTTGCAAAAAATATGAAAATTCATGTTATATTTGCTAATATTCAAAAAATTGGTTAAAATTGCAAATTAAGTAAAGTTTGTGCTTTTTATTGCAATTAACCCAATTAAATATGATTAACCAAAAACCAACATATGTCACTCTTGATTATTTCTTTAGTTTAATATAGATTCGAATACAACAGTATAATTGAAATACTTAAATTGCATTTCTGCCACAAAAGTTTTTAATAATTATAAAATCTTCTCTTTGTTACACATCTGGACCTTGAAGTAAAATAATTATTCCTTCACAAAAATAATCCACCATATATTTTCTAAATCCAAAGTTAGATGGGCCTAAACTCCTCGTACATTGGTATTTTTATATTTTAGTCATTTGAAAATTGAAATTGACTTTTGTGTAAAAAAATTAAATGATTTTATTTTAATGAGCTGGTGGAAGTTGTAGGGGAAAAAAAGACTAAAAAACTTGTTTGATTTAAGATTTTAATCTTATCCATCACACAAAATATATAGAAAAAAGGTTGTTAGTTTTGGGACATTGTTAATAATATGTCAAGAAGTGATACATTATTATTAACTTGATACTTAAACTTATATATTATGAATAAATAATTATATAAATTCATTGATCTATTTTATTTGTACCAATTCACATTAGTGATAAAAGGAAAAAGGTATATATACAATTTTAAAATATTTTTGTAATTTAAAAAATAAAGTAAATAATAATATAACTGTTACAATCAACTTTCCAAATAAACATTATGTAGAGAAATAAGGAACAATATATAAGTTTGGATGTCGAGTAAATGACATATTGAATCGCTATTACCTGTTATAACACGTTTATCGGAATAAATATAATAAAATTTAAACCACGAGATCAAAATATAGGGGTTAATGAGTGACTTAAAATCCAAAGAGACAAAACAAAAGGATATCAAAATTGTTTTTCACTTAAATTTATATACATATATCTCAAATATTGTATTTAAGTTTAGTTATGGTTAGTTTAATCCGATTTATTCGAACATGTAATACTTTAAATGTGCACAACAAAATAGTAAAAATATATATTTTAATAAGTGGATAATATATATTAGGTAAGTTGCGGGTGAGACAAGTTGAATATGAATCTCGAATAAAAAAATCATTTATTAGTTATTCTAATATGCAATAATAATTAATCTCACCCAGTATTAGTTATTAGAAAATAAATTAGTCCATTATAAGATATTATACTTATATATCAAGATCAAAATTATGTTAATTAATAGGGGGAAAAAATGTACAAATATTCAATGCTTGGCTAAACATAACGGTAATGTTTATAGCAGCAGAGATCGGACGACCCAAACTCACGTGAATATTCAAATCAGAAAATCCAACGGTCCGAAATGCAAGGCAAGAAACTAGCCGTTAAAAACCGAGCGAGCGTCCACAGCTCCACGTTCTTTTCTTCTCCCCTTCTCTCTCATCCCCAATTCCAGTCATGAGCGAACTGCCAAATTCACACTATACCTTAGACACCTCTCTCTCTCTCTCTCTAACCTCCATTTTCTCTCTCTAAAGCCGATTATCCAAGGTATTGCCCGGCGAGATTTCCCATGGATACGAGTTTGAAAGTTGCCGGAGCAGTTACTCCTGTGAAGGAGAAAACCTCCAGATCTAAGTCGAATGAATCCATGAGATTACCCGAGAATGTCAATCCTAATGTATCAAGTCCAGGATTGAAGTTCTCGAATTCGCCATCGATGATCAAGTCCGAAAAGAGCGCCAAAAAATCTGCTTCCAGAAACCTTAACCCTAACCCTAACCAAGTGGCTTTGGCTTCGCCTTCGCCGAAGAAGAAGATTCGAGAGAGGAAGTTCGTGATCGCGAAGAAGAAGTTGCGAAATCAGGAAGTGAATTCTTTGGGCGCTACCACTGTGGCTTGTGAGAAGTGTAAGAAGGGGATTGGGAAATCTAGGTGTTTGTGTGTGGCTTATGAGAGTTTGCGTGCTTCTCAGGAAGAGTTTTTTAAGAATCGCGGAGAGATAGATGACGATTTGGTATCCGAGAAGGAAGGAGTAAAACTTGAAATGTGCAAAGGATTTGAAAGGAATATGGAGGGAAATGATGTCTTATCCTGAAATTAGAAGGGAAAATACGGATGATGCAGATAACACTGCGGTGAATGGTGGTGATATGGGTGTGAAGAGGAGTTGGGAGAGGTTGTTGGAAGAGGAAAGAGTTACTGTACCAACATCAGCATCTAGCAGGGTGATGAATTTAGTGAAGGAATTCGAGAAACTTTCGATGCTCAAATTGGGTGGTATTGAGGAGGAAAAGGGTGTGGAGGATGTGAAGCATGATAAAGATGGTAGAAATCTGGCATTGGATGAACAGCAGCAACGTCACAAGGCTGTGGAAACACAGGTTTCTTCTTCTTCGTTCTGTCCCTCAGATTTTTTCCTCACATCAGAGTGCTTAGGCCTTGATTCTCGTCGTTCTTATTCATTAGACAGCAGTCAAGGAAGGTTAGTGAAGATCGCTGCTAAGGAATTTTTTTTTTTTTAATTGTCAATTGAAATTGAAATTGAAATTTGTGTTTATGAAGCTTCAGCATTTCTACCAGAACATGTGCTGGTGGTCAAAACACAAGGCGAAGTGTGAGTACTTTTAGCCTTACTTTTTTTTTATGAGCCAAGTTGTTTTCCATTTTGGGGGATCTTATAGGTGTTCACATGTGCAGAGCACTGAAACAGCTGTAAGTCGTGCAAGAAGACAATGGAAGAGGAAACAGCTAAAAGCAACCACTCAAAAGCCTTTCATGCTCAGAACAGAGGTTTGTCCTTATAACACAATTTCGTTCATGCCTATCATTGTTGTGTTCTGTCAAACCATGAATGTTTTAATGGAAGATTAGCAAATTTCATCATCCTTCAGGGAAGTGAAGAAATTCTAAGAATGTGTGGTCTATTGTTCTTGATTATATGTCAAACTAAGTATGAGTAAGTAGATGAAGAAATCAATGTAACAGTTCTAGTCTTAATTAGGAATCAAGTGATAAGTTTTGAGCATAAATAGATCATCGATTTACCAATTTCATGTGACGACTGCGGTTATTGAGCAGTGATTGTGCAAACTTGTTGGTTAAGGTACAAATTTGACCTTCATGTGGTAATTCTGATGCAATCTTAGTTGCTCCATTAACAAATGCCTTCCAAGGTCAACAATAGGTATTTGATTGATCGTGATTCTCGAACTAAACACCACATAAGCTGCTTGGATGCTTGAGTTCAGTTGTATGGCTGTATGTGCGGAAGTTGATGCTTTTGGTGGATGTTCCTGATGCTTTTCATCCTTAAATTTGCATCTCTCGTGGGATATGTCTCACAATTTTTCAATTGTTCCTACTTTATTCACTAATACCCTCCGTGATCAACAAGAAGTAGGTGAGCTGAGTGTGATGTCAAATTGAATGCTACTCAAGTGGGATGCTTGATTGAGTTTAATCAATAACTTTCCTGACATCTTATACTAAGTCATCCTTGATCATTTGTATCTCTGAAATAGCTAAAATTTGGCAATTTCTTCCTACTTCAGGAAAGAGGAAAACACAAGGAGGAAGAATTCATGAAAAAGTTGCAACAAATGAAAGAAGAAGAGGAGAAGTTGCGGATTCCTGTCGCTCAAGGTCTTCCTTGGACAACTGATGAACCAGAGGTAAGTTGGTAGTAACTGGGGAGTATATTTGAGTTTATGCTGTTTTTTAGTTCTGTTTATCTTATCTTTTCTTTTTCCTTATTAGTTTTTACATTTATTTTTTTGCTCAACAGTTAATTAGAAACCACAGTTTGTGTTGGAAAATAGTTTTTCTCATGATATTTGTTCTACAGAATATGGCAATATAACAGACACCAACACAGAGAATGTTATGATGCTAGAATGTTCCTCTTAAATGTTCTTTGGACCTTATATGTATTAGTAACTGATAGTGAAACTTTTCTTTCGTGTTGTAAACTGTGAAGATCTTTCACATATAGCACTATCTTTTGTTAATTATCCATGACTGTGATTTTATGAGCTGTGTTTTTGAATGGCTTGTTAATTTTTAATATGGTGTCCATATGTTTTGTGCTTGTAAGTTTTCTGAAGATCATTATAGGTGAATATCCTGTCAAGGTTCAAGTGCCTGTATTAATGTTCCTTGAGTTCATTTAATATCTTGGTTATATATGAAATTATGAAAATAACCTAACTCATGCATAAATTTGACTCGACAAATCTCAGTGCTTGGTGAAGCCTCCAGTCAAAGAAATTACAATGCCCGTTGATCTGGTGTTGCACACTGACATAAGGGCTGTAGACCGCTCTGAATTTGATCAACAGGTAAATCCTCCTGAATTTCATGTAGTGTTTATATCATCTCTCCACAGGAAAAGATAATGAACTGGAGTTGTCAAGTTGTAAATGCAAACAAGTCTAATTGATGCATCCAAAGGCCAACACCCATTAAGTTACTATTTACCATGGTTTTTAGATTTCGAACTAGAATACTTGTGTGATGCACGAAGTATAATATAAGTGACTTATATATTTCATCATTCATTTTATATTGTAAAATGACGCCGTTTTTTTGAAAGACTTAATTTAATTTAATAAGATTAATTTGATCTTTATCCACCAAGTGGAGTGTATGATATTGTTGAACTTTTTATTGGATATATTTGGATTTTGTGTTAGTTAACAGTTTCATTAACTTCTATAAAGGTTTCCATGAAAATGAGTCTTATCGAACAGTATCGGATGGAAAGAGAGCGACAGCAGAAGGTAGTCTAGAATTACATTCCAAAAACTTTAAGAATCATGTCTAAAGCTATTATTTCTCTTTGGAAGCCTTAAAAAATGTCTGCTCTTGCAGATGGCAGAAGAAGAAGAAATCAAGAGATTGAGGAAAGAGCTCGTTCCGAAAGCTCAACCCATGCCATATTTTGACAGGCCCTTCATCCCCAGAAGGTGAGGAAAGGGGAGGGTCACACTTATTATTCACATCATTCTACCAATATGTGACATGGTATGTAACCTTTGTTCAATATTCAGGTCTGATAAACACCCCACTATACCAAAGGAACCAAAGTTTCATGTACCCCAACATAAGAAGATCAAATGCTATGCATCCATGGATGACTTGTCCGCGTATAAGCTGTGATTGGTGATGAAGTGGTCGAGCAAAACATACTGCAGCGGAACTTTTCATTTCTTCGTATGATTGATTCTTTCATTGTATATGTTGCAATAATTTGGGAGTGACTTGCAATTTTGAGTGCAAAAATTTGTTGTTCGTGGCACAATGGTGTGCCTCTTTTAATGAATGACACCTCTTTCCTCCATTTTGTGTTCAGTGTTCGTAGCAACTCGTTTTCAGACTGAAAGCTAACTAACAGTTATATCGATCTGTTGAATATCTTCATTGTCTTCTAATGTCATGTTATACCATGGATGATATAAATACCCCCAACCCCAACCTAATTTTGTCAATATGTTTCCAAAGTTTAAAAATGCCCCATAGTTCACAACATTTGAAGCTTGCAAATTCTCAAAAAGTTTTTAACCTTCAAAGAATGTGAATCCTCGATCTCCATAGATTCTCCATAGATCCAACGGTTCTGAGACACTGTTAAGTAACACATTCTTGTTTTTATACCTTTGGAACTGTTTTAAACAGTTCAATTTCACTGATCTTTATCCTTAGTATCAAGAATTAGGGATGCAAATGGATCATGTGCCAAATGCAACTATTTCACATAGAAGGTTGAAAAACATTTGTGCCAAATGGATTATGATCATGTTGTCAGTCATAATGGACATAGTACTTTATATCAAGAGAAATCAAGCTGAGCCTAGCCAAGTTCTTTCTCAACTCGAAAGTTCAGCAATCTTATTCAGAGACGAACTCACCCATCGACACTCAACAGGATCCGAATATTAATTCTAGCATTTAACTACAGCAAAGCAAACTGACAAACCAATCCGATCACCTTAATAATATAGTATTAAGCACCCAAACAACATGAACTACACCATATCAGAATATAAACCAATGATCTAACGTATGTCTCTTTTATAACTTAAAATAGCCAAAATTAGAAAGTCAAAACAAAAAACATTTTCAACCAAAAATTGTTTGAAGATCTCTGATGACAGTTCTCAACAAGCTAAAACACATGCCTACATATCAATCTATGGTGCAACGACAACAATTCTTCCAGCCACTTGGTCAAGATCCCGTTGGCCAGTAGATGTGATTTTTCTTCCACTGTAAAACAAGCAGCAAAGGAAAATTTTAAGAAAGCAGCTCTAATCATTAAAAAAAAAAATTCAATATGGGGATTGTAAATAAACACTAAATCCAATAGGGAAACTTATGCACAGGTGCACAGTGATGTCATCTTTGTAGGGACAGATGTACAAATGCTTCACTACTCTTAATAGGGTTCTTTATTACACTCTTCACCCATGTGAGGTATAAGCAAGACTTAATTCAACATTAGTTGCAATGGAACTTACCCCCTCGAATCCAGCTCAACGATGTTCATGTTCTGCAATTGTTGAAGAATGTGACGAGCAACAGAGCCACTGCTTTTGCCAAAATGAGGTGGACGACTTCCATTCCTCTTGCTTCCACCATAGATCCTCTGGAAGGCACCAACACCAAGACCTCCCCTCAAATATATCTTCCTAGCCATGGAAGCTAAATATCCAAGAAACAACTTCTTATTCAACGAATAATGTTATACAGCATGACCCCCACGTGATAACACTGTGGAATGGGTAAAAATTTGAATAGAAATCAACAAGATCTTCTGAAAATGCCACATAATGATTGTAGCAACATAAGTTGGGTTAATCATTTGGGCATATATAGATAATCATGTTTGAGAATCTTAATGGAACACTAAAGTTAAAGCTACAAGCTAAGATAAACCATCTACAAGAATATTATATACCACCAAGAATGGATAGTTTTACCAAGGTTAAATTACTTAAGCAGGTTAGCCTATCAGCAATAACTACAAAAAAAAAAAACATATATATTTGATTCAAACATTGAAAAAGACAAAGAGATAATGGGAGGATTACCAGCCCTGATGTAGTACCAGTCAGGATCATAAGGAGCAAGTTCTTTCAACACACCAGTTTTCACAAGATCAGTCCACTCTGGAAGCTCCATCTATTATTGGGATAAACAAATAACAAATGAATATGGAGCCAAAAGAGATGCTCTGAGTCGATAAAATGGTTAAGATCACACACACACACAACTCCTCACACTAAACCCTTGAATATAACACATGCAATCTCCTAATTCACGAGAAGATACTGTTCCTACGAAAATTCAAAACAAAAGACATTCTAGGCAATTTAATATCAACATGGACAACAGTTTATTTCGTTCATCATTCAACAACCAAATCATGAGAACATGTTTTCCGAAAACCACTGTTCTTCTTTTGATGTTTTCAATCACTTCTACTTACACGAACACCACAATCACCATCCAAAGTTACTCAAAACAATAACGCGTAAAACTAAAAATCAAATTCAAAAAATCACAACTTACTATAACTAAGATACTCACATATTACAGCTCATAGAAGGAAAAAAAAAAATCATACGAAAACATAATCTACACTTCTTTCCACGAAAACGAAATTAAAATGAGCATAAGTAACGATTCTTCGGCCAGAACATACATGATGATACACCAAGGAATAAATCTAGAAATAAAAAAAATACCTTGCCGGAGCGCTTGAGGTGAGCGGCGTAGGATTTGACGAACTCGTGAGGAGAAACATCCTTGACATTCTTTGCAGTCGCCATTGTTGAGGAGATCTGTAATGGCTGCTCTCTACACCAGAGACCAGAATTCCCAAGGCTGTGGCAGACGCTAGGGTTTTTGCCAATTAGGGCTGTGGCAAATTTATATATGACCGTAGGCCTTGAAGCCATCTTTGTTTATGTCTTTGGCCCATTAGAAATTGGGCCGATACTTCTTCATATTTGGCCCAATACTGAACCTTTTTTTTTTTTTTTTTCCTTTCTTTCCGGTAAAAAAAGAAGGAAAAAAAAAAAATCAAAGTGAGACAATATGTATACATAATGAAGTGTACTTTTATATCACACAACTATGGGCATTATATGGTACAGTTGATATATTTCAGTAATATAATAAAATAGTTCTTTTAATTACAAAAAGTGATATTTTTAAGTAAACGCAAAGTGTTTGTATGATCCGAATTGGATCGGGTCAGGTCACTCATAAAACATGTAAATTCTAAACTGTCAGACACTCTTTTCTCCCTAGTGCAACGTGCATATTTTGTGTATATAAGGTAATAATGTTGTATTATCTATGTATAGTGTATAATGTCATACAAAGTATTACATGATATATAGAAAAATATTACCTAATACACACAAACCACCGAACTTATAACTAAAATCACAAAGATTTAAAAGTGATAAAAGTTAAAAGAGTGAGTCTTATATAGTATTACATGTTACACATAAAAGTATTACATGATGTACATAAAAATGTTAATTTATGAGAGTATTATTTGTTGATTTCAATAATATTACATGTTGTAGTAGACATATTACATGTTGTAGTAGACAATATTTTTATATATATCATCTAATACTTCACATTGTTACATGATACACATAAAAGTATTACTTGTTAATTTCAATAGTATTACATGATGTATATAAAAATATTACTTGTTGATTTTAATAGGACTACATGTTGAACATAAAAGTATTATGTGATGTTATGTTCTCATAATGTAATATTTTTGTGTGTATTATGTAATATTTTTTAATATATCATCTAATACTTCATATTGTAGTACTTTCATGTATAT
Source organism: Scutellaria baicalensis (assembly GCA_005771605.1). Classification (NCBI taxonomy): domain Eukaryota; kingdom Viridiplantae; phylum Streptophyta; class Magnoliopsida; order Lamiales; family Lamiaceae; genus Scutellaria; species Scutellaria baicalensis. Next base: position 61,694,761 of record CM016721.1, on the reverse strand, counting down.
TAGGTGATACTTTTATATAGATCAAAAATATTTTTGTATTATATACATATAAAGTATAATATATTACAAAAGTATTAGATAATATATAGAAAAATATTACCTAATATACATGAAAGTATTACATATTTTCATACACTATAGCCAAATCAAAAATTATACTATTTTACAAAAGTAATACTCCCTTCGTCCCGGTCCAAGTTGCCTACTTGGACCGGGCACGGAACCTAAGAAAATGCAGTTGACTTGTTGTTTTAGGTTACTTTTTGATTAAAAAGTGTTTTTTTATACTTTTAGCTCACATTTTTTGACTTTTTGGTTACTTTTTGATTAAAAAAATGTTATTTCTTTGCCATTTTGGGGTTGGCAAGTTCGACTGAGACAGATGAAAATGGCAAGTAGACAAGTTGGACTGGGACGGAGGGAGTATATAAAACACACAAAAATATTACATAATTTCTTAAAATTGTCACACATGATACACGTAAAAGTATTACCTTATAAAAGTAAAAATATTAAATTCATAATGTAATACTTTTATGTAAGTGGTGTACTACTTTAACATATAACATGTAATACTTTTGGTCAACGACGTTGATCGGCGTTGGTTTTTTACTGTTGATCATTGACTTTTTACTTTGACTTTGACCGTTGACTTTTGATCGGGTCGAGTTGACCCGTCTCACGGGATGGGATCCGTGTTGTCAAGTTAAAACTAGATTCATAATTGGTATATGATCGAAACTATCAAGATTCAATATTTGGGGGACCATTTTGCAAATTTGTTTTATAATGTTGATATAGAAAAATAGAAAAACAAACAAGGCCTTAAAATAGAGCGAGCCAAAACTAAACTGCTATAACAGAGGACGACGCCGTGTTCAGCTCCGGAAGCTTCATCATCATCATCATCATCATCTCTCTCTCTCTCCGACACCGAACCACCACAAACCGCCGCATTCATGACGATCCGCCGCCTAATCAGCGTCGCCGGACGCGCTCGGAAGCCCATCCACGCCCTCACTCCTCGTTGCGATTTCTCCACCGCAGTCACTGCCGCAGCCGACGTCTCCCTTCCCTCTCCTCCGCCCCCGAACGCCATGATCTATGATCGATTAGCCGAAGCTGTTAAAGCGAAGCTGAGGAAACTGGAAGAGCCCGACCATCGCTTTCTCAAGTACAATTCCCCTCACCCTACTGTGGCTTCTCACACCGAAATTCTGTCCGCACCGGAAACTCGAATCACGACTCTCCCGAACGGCCTCCGTATCGCCACCGAGTCCACTCTCGCATCAAAAACGGCCACTGTTGGTGTCTTCATTGACGCTGGATCGAGGTTTGAAAGCGAAGGATCCAATGGCACCGCCCATTTTTTGGAGCATATGATATTCAAGGGCACGGAGAAGAGGAATGCGAGGCAGCTGGAGGAGGAGATTGAGAACATTGGGGGTCATCTTAACGCGTACACTTCCAGAGAACAGACCACATTTTACGCCAAGGTAATGGATGCGGACGTTCCTCGTGCACTGGATATATTGTCTGATATTTTGCAGAATTCTACATTTGATGAGAATAGGCTTACTCGGGAGAGGGATGTCATTCTCCGGGAGATGGAAGAGGTACCCTATCGAATTCCTAATTTGTCAGTTTTGATGCATTGTTCATTTTAATATTATATCTTAACATTGTGTTGATAATTGATTTATGTGTGATGGAAAGATTATGGCATTTTTATTTAGCATTTGTGTTTGTGAAGGTAGGCTGTCGAACGTTTGTTACTGGGAGACGATACTAAATTCAGTGATCATGGAGAGTTATTTATTTATTTTAAAGTGTTGTTTTATGATTTAAGTATTTTCCATTGAATTTTCTTTCTGTCAGATATTGGTGATGGCACATTTCTTTGTTATTTATAATCTGAGGATTTATTTGGTTCTTATTCTTAAACTAAAAGAATATGCATTTGATGTAGACTGATTCTTTCTGCTTGATTTCATTTTTTTGGTTATGGTATGCATATATATTTTGATTATGTGGGTATGAACTTGGAGTTAAGAGGTGGGAGATATGGGATTCCCTTTTGTGATTTGAAACCATGGCTGATTTGATAGTAAATGAAGTTAGACACTAAAGTTTCATTTTTGTTAGTTCCTTTTATGTCAAAGACTCTAAAGATCAAGAAGGGACCACCTTGTTTTTTTGGTTTATTATGTTCTGGAGGCATGATTGTTATCAGTTCTGTGAATCCTGGCTTTTTACTTCTCAAAACCACATTGCTATTGGACATAATTTTTATTTTTAATTAGAGTATAATTTTTACTCAAAAAATCAGATGGATTATATTTCTGATTCGTTGAGTGACTCACTCCCTTTCTTTTAATTTAGAATATAATTAGTACTCCACTTCTCAAGTTGATGTAATCTGAGAATCAAGATCACAATTTCCTGGATTGCTCTTATATTTCTTTTCTATGGGGAAGAGTGTTCACAAAACTTGTCTTTTTGTGTGTCACTCCAATTTGCAGTAAAATTTCTCTCTCTGGATTTAGGGGTTATAAAAAATTGGGCAGATCTTGTGGAGGACTATTGTTATTTCCTTTTTCTGGTCTGTGTGGTAGGAACAGATCGAGAATATTTAGAGACATTGAGGAATCATCGGATGGAATATGGAAGGGACTGAAGATCAGAGACACCTTTTTGGATTTTATGGATTGAAGTCAAGTGTTTCCTTGTGTGATATTAGTGGAGATTGGAAATTCTCTTGACTTTTATGTTTGACTGCTTTATCATAGTTATAGTGTAGACAACTTGTCCTCTCTGTGTTATTTTGGTCTTACTAATGATAAGATCTTTTGGTTTTTTTTTTTTCAAACCAAAATGAATGAATAAATTAGCTCTTGTTTCCACGCACTTCATTTCTTTGGTTCCTTGCTATTTTGTAAGCTCTGTAGTAGAGTTTACATTCCATGCTCACTGTTTTCTATTTTCTTTACTATCTGTAGGTTGAAGGACAAACAGAAGAAGTTATATTCGATCACTTACATGCCACGGCTTTCCAGTACACGCCTCTGGGTAGAACAATACTTGGACCTGCTGAGAATATCAAGACAATTGGCAGAGAACATCTACAGCAATACATATCTACTCATTACACAGCTCCTAGAATGGTAGTTTCAGCAATGATTAGGCTTTTCTCCATTGGAGTCCAGCTTTTTTTTTTAACGCTTGCTTGTCTGTCTTAACCAAATTCCTTATTGCTCAGCTCTTACTTTCACCTTATTGGCTTCTGTCGTAGGTGGTTGCTGCCTCCGGTGCTGTTAAACATGAAGACATTGTTGAGCAAGTGAAGAAATTATTTACAAATCTGTCAACAGACCCAACAACAACTTCTCAGTTGGTTGCTAAAGAACCTGCAATATTCACAGGCTCAGAGGTATGCTTATGTGATCTGAATGCATTATGATTCATGTACAATGAATGCAATACGGTTCTGGTATAAGCCTTATCTGACTTATATTCTGAAAGATAGATTAGGATGCTTGATGACGACATTCCTCTTGCCCAATTTGCGGTTGCTTTTGAAGGGGCATCTTGGACAGATCCAGATTCAATTGCTCTAATGGTCATGCAGTCTATGTTGGGATCTTGGAATAAAAATGCTAATGGCGGAAAACATATGGGGTCAGTATTCTGAGCATACATCCTTTATTTTTTCTCATTATGGTGTATATTATTCATTTGTCCCTGCTGATCCTGCATGAGTTAACTGGGTTGGAATTTGGAACACAGTTCCGAGCTTGTACAGAAGGCAGCCATCAATGAGATAGCGGAAAACATGATGGCTTTCAATACGAACTACAAGGACACTGGTTTATTCGGTGTTTATGCAGTTGCCAAGGTATAATCTTGCTCCCCAGTCCCCACTTCCCAAAACCTTGTATTGCCTTCAGAGAATCAACTCTCTGCTTATTGTTGCATGTATGATCCTTTTTGTTTGGAAGTTCTTGTTTGAAGTTTCCAGTTTGTAGATCAATTCTGTACGTTAATGAGTTCACTCAGAGAATTTATCAGCTACGACAAGCACCTTGACTGCGTCATTTGCAGTCCTGACTCCTGTTACTATGAAGTATACATGATTAGGCTCAAGAAAACTAAAACTTGATATAATGCTTTGTCAAAAAGAAAAAAAAAATGAAGAAGAAAAATTGCACGTTACTGAAGCTGGTTCCGTTTTATCTCTTTTATTTTTCTAAGATGCTGAAGTTAGGACGGTGGTTGACAATTGTTTGGTGCCTTGTCCTGATCTTTGGCAGTTAGATTGTATTAGTTATCCGGATTTTAAGTCAGTTGTTCGCCTCTAAAGAATCATTTATGTTTTCCCCTCTTTTTGGTTGGGGTGAGAGTCGGGTCCTCCATTAAGTCTGGGATTCCTTAATCATTCTTTATTTACTGTATGCTTGTGATAAAAAAAATTCTGCTTTCTATTTACAGCCTGATTGCTTGGACGATTTGGCCTATGCTATTATGTATGAGTTTACCAAGCTATGTTATCGAGTTTCTGAGGTCGATGTGATTCGTGCTCGTAACCAGGTAATTTATTGAAGTCATGAATTAGATTCATCTACCTTTATGGAGGGTTTTTTATTAATTGATTACAAATTAGTTTCTCTTGGTACATATTTCTCTATCATTGGTTGGTTAAAATCGGTGGTGTGTAAGGTGACCTAGGCGCTAGGTGGCATGGCTGCCCGGATTTCTGTCTTGTCAACCATGTTAGGCACAGCAGTGATTAGGCAGCCTGTCGGTCTGTTGGTCCTTTCTTTCATCAATGAACAAAGCCCAAAATTTAAGAGTTACATGTTTTCGAATCTTATTTTATGTACATCACATTTTCAGTCCCTAATCTAATTAAAAAATTGAAAGCAAATAAACTCTTCAAACGGCTGTAAAACCCTAAATTCTCGACACTCTGCCATTGCTGTCATCCACTCTGGTGAATTTACAATTCTTGTTTTGTATTTCCCCCTTTTGTTTCTTCATTGTGATGCCCTAGTATGATTGGTTGCTGGGAAGTGATTATATGAGAGTATGAGAGAAGATCGATTACAAATTTTCATTTCATTATAGATTAAAGAAACCCAATATCTAGTTTCTTATCTCAAAATCAAAAAGCTTTTAGATATTTCTGTGTGGCTGCACAGTTTGTTCCGGATAAGGAAAAAAAAACCATTAAAATATTTAATTTTGCACTAACATGACTTTCTATTAAGAGCGATCTAAATTCATAATGGTTTTTTTTAGTAATTAGGGATTCATTCGATACCCTTAGATACTATGTTCTAAGAAATCTCTTAATCTGATGATAGACCTAATTGTCTTCCAGGTTTTTGGGTTATTTTTATTGAGATATATAAAATTCCATGTAGTCAGGTTCATTGTAAAAATAAATATAAAAATGACTATGATTCCCAGGCTCTATGTTGAGCCCCTATGTGCTAGGCCACAACTTGTCGCCCTCCCTGTGCACTTATGTGAACTTTGTACATTATTTGAATAGATTATTTGCTTTATTCAAGCATAATTTAATTCATGTGGTCCTTGCAGTTGAAATCTTCTCTGCTCCTTCACATTGATGGAACTAGCCCTGTCGCAGAAGATATTGGACGTCAGGTATGATCCTCTGTATAGTGATCAATTACAAAATTCCAATGTACATGCATAATCAATTGATGTACATAATAAGCAAGGACATTATGATCTTATTTTTGCATGTAGTTCTGGCTCTTCTTTGAAGGCGTATAACCTTCTTTTATATAACTTTTTTGAAGTTGTATAACTTCATTTTACCTGAACTTTTGGATTTATCTGTCTCTTTCACCTGCTTTTTGCTTTCAGGAATTTATTGAGTGGGATGAGGAATTGTGCATGCAAAATTGAACAGTGTGTTGATAATAGCATAATAGTGGGATAAGCTCTTAATTTTTGCAACATGTTTGGCTTGAAATTTTTGCAACATGTTGATAACATGTTTGGCTTCAACTGAATATCTTCAAAGCCTGCCAATGCCATTTTCCTCAAATGCATTAATGGCAGTAGGATATATCTGTTAAATTCACAATCTAATCTTGCTTTGCTCATGGGATCAGATTAAATTTGGAGCTTAATTTAATGTAAGCATATTTCTTACATATTAGTGATCAGTGGACAAGATTTTTGTATGAGATTGAGTTGACACACAAATTTTGGAACTGAAATATTCTTTCATTAATCTTTTGAACTCATACATGAATTTGGTCTTTGTCATCTTGTAAGCTTAGCCGTTCCTTTTATTAATTCATTTCTTCATGGTTGCAGTTGCTAACATATGGTAGAAGGATCCCATATGCTGAACTGTTTGCCCGGATAGATTCTGTTGATGCCAGCACTGTCAAACGCGTTGCAAACAGATTTATATTCGATAGAGTAAGATCCAATCACCTCAACAGAGTATTTTTTTGAAGAATCTTATTAACTGGGTGAAATGTTGTAAATTATATTCATTGCTGCACTGCGTCTGTTCAGGATGTTGCCATTACTGCTGTGGGTCCCATCCAGGGACTGCCGGACTACAACTGGTTCAGGCGTAGGACGTACTGGCTCCGATACTAGGTTCATTTTCACCTTCCAATCAACATCTTTTACTTCCTTCTTCTCTCACATCAGGTGTTCCTTCATTTGGTGATACGAATCGAGCACCCATGCAGCATAAAGGGTCAACTTTAATTATATTTTGCCCGTTTAGTTATGCAATGTAAAAATGTTCCGCAATTGAGGTGTAGCCGATGTTTTGGAGGTAAAATAATCAGTGTATCTCTTTCATCTTGAAGGCAATCCACACAAATAAAGATGAACAAACACATTTTTGCTCCTGATAAATTTATTTATAAATTTGTTCTGTTTGTTAGAAGAGTTGGATAATTCTATATATATAGTAGATGCCTACACATATTGAAATTCTCTCTGTTTACAAAATATGCAATTATCTATTTGAAGTGATCATTCATGAATGTAGTATGAAATTAACAAATATGATATGCCATGTTCTGCTGTGACGAAGAACTATGCCTCCATTTTAGATAATTGACTTTTCGTTTATCTAATCAAAGTTATTTATCAGTGTATCTTAATTACAAAATGTTTAATTAACAAATTTTCGTTTAGGCAGAAAGGCTGGAGGTATTTAATCTGGTCTAATTTATACTTATATTTTTCAAAATTGAACTCATCGTTTTGACTGGCCACATCATGAACATCTTGAAGCCATCCCTAATGCAACAATGCTTATGAATATGGCAATTCAAATCAAACTTACTTCACTAGGAATCTAATTCCTCAATTTGAATTAGGTCAAAAGAAAATCATAAATCTGTGATAAAACCATCCAATAAACAAAGGAATCGGTTCTCACCATCAAAACCTTGGATGATTACCAGAAGTCAGCACAAGAGCATTCACCCTCCTTGAAACAATGATATCTATTGGCATCTCTAACAACAATTTCCCTACTGACAATGCTGCTGATCAACTTCAAAACAGTGTGACAATCACCACACACACGAAGATTCTTGACTATACGTATAGATTTCCCGGGAGATGATTTAAGCAGCCCGTAAGCAACTGCTGATCTCTCACTATGCCAAAACAGCTGTCGTTCTTTCTCTTGTTCTTCCATGTCGTGCAACACCAAAGAAGTGTCCGGTGCATACCCTCTCTTCCTCATCTCTGCATCCAACTCCTTTAAAAGACCAAAAATCTCATCCTTCAACACATGCGTCGTCTCCCCTGCATAAAAGACTTCAACCTCCTTCCCTATATCCACAAGGCTGTACCCTGGTTTCTTCTTCAATTCCAAAGATGCCATCAATTTTCTCACCTTAGCTACACTCTCCCACATGGCAGCCCGAGCATAAATGTTGGACATTAGTATACATGTTGATGAGTCTTGTGGTTCTAATTGGAGCAGATGATTTGCAATTCGAACCCCTGTTCTGTTTTTCCCAGCTTGATTGCAAGCACTTAGTAGAGAACCCCAAACAACTTCATCAGGTTTAAATGGCATGGAAAGAAGTACATTTTCAGCTTCTTCAAGGAATCCTGATCGGCTATAAAGATCTACCAAGCACGTATAATGCTGCAGGGAAGGCCTCAATCCGTAATCCACAATCATAGAATTGAAAAGCTCTTTTCCTTTGTCAACTAAGCCAGAATGACTACAAGCATAAATTAAACCAGTGAATGTTACTTCATTCGGTTTAAAACCATCCAAAATCATCTCATCATACAACAATAATGCTTCATCACATCGCCCATGCTGTGCCATCCCCACTATAATCGAGGTCCAAGAAACAATATCTCTCTGCCCCATACTATCAAATATCTTCTCTGCAGCTGATACATCACTGCATTTAGCATACATATCAATCAACGTGTTGATAATATAAGAGTTGGATTCATATCCAAGACCTATTACTAACCGATGAACTTGCTTCCCAAGCTCCAGTGTGACTGAAGTAGCTGAACCAACAATCAAATTTGAAAGAATAAAAGGTCCATCAATAGCAACTCCTTCTCTCCTCATTTCTTTAAAAACCATGAAAGAATCAGCACAATAACCACCTTGCACGAAGCCTGAAATTAGAGCGGTATAAGTGAACGAACTTTTAAAAGGCATATCACGTAAACATTCAAGAGCCTCATTTTTCCTTCCAATCTTCGCATATCCATACATTAGGCTAGTCCGGGAAACCACGTTCTTGGACACAATCGAGTCAAATACTCTACGGGCATTATCAGGCAATGAACACTTCGCATAGAAATCAACTAGAGCCGATTTAACAACATCATCATTGGAAAATGATGAAACAAGAAACTGAGCGTGAAGTTGTTCACCAAGCCTCAAAGCACCCAAACCAGCACAAGCATGAACAATACTTGAAAAGATGAAATGGTCCGGCTGGAGGCCATCGCTAGATACCATATTGGAGAACAAGAAGAGGGTGTGCTTTGGGAGGTTGGCTTGGTTGTGAGCGGTGAAAATTGATGTCCAAGAGGCTAAATCTCTCTTCGGCATTTCGTCGAACAGCTGGACGGCGTCTTCCAGGTGGCTGCATTTGCCATACATGTCGATGAGTGTGTTGGGAAAAAGGGGACCGTAGAGGTTCAAACCGGATTTGATGACACGGGCATGGAGTTTCTTGCCATGGATTGGAAGATGAAGCTTTGTACATTGCTTGATTTTAATCAAAATCTCAGAGTGATGCATGCATTCCTGAGAGCCGAGTGGGAAGGAAGAAGATTTTCTTATCTATATTTATATATTTATTGCGAGTAGAAAATAGGTCTCTTATTTATTTATTTATTTTTAATTTTAGGTTTTCTCCTATTATTTTAGACGGTGTTTATTATGATAATAAATCTTATTTTTTCCTTGGTGGGACTAAAGGCACCCACAGAATACTAGACTCACCTTATATTTCAATTAAAATTTTGAAATTTGAAATTACCTCTTCCAGAAAAAAAAAAATGTATTGTGTACGTGTTCGGCCAACCAAAACCGAACGGAGTTGGTCCAGTCTGATTTATCTTTTACATTATTTTTACGAATTTCACATGATTTTTGTATATAACTAATTAGTGAAATATTCGGCATTATTCTGGTATTCTATTCTTAAAGAAATTAAGATAAATAAGATTAAAGAAGTAAAAAGTCATGTGAAACGAAAAACCGATGTGAGATTAGTAAAGGTTGGAGTGCCTTTACCATTTTCTAGCAAAAGATAGTAAAAAGTATATCATTTATACATACAAATAATTAAGAAAACTTAATATTCATTATAATAAAGTATTAAAATGCTATAATTAAATAATGACAATATATCGATTGAGTATAAATGTATAATGATCTAATTTTTTTATACCACATAAATATAGTATTAAAATTTATTAATATAGTATAACGATCAAGTACTAAAATTTAATTTTGTTTACCACATAAAAATAGTATAACATAAACTAGAGTAAAGAAAAAAGAAAGATTTTTTTATTTTTTTTAAATGAAGACCATCAAAGATGGTAAGATAAAATTGATTCCCTAATTATAAATCAAGCATATAAAAAAGACTAACAACAATTGTGAAAGTGTTTCCCAACAGCCATGGACAGTTGGTTTGGGATGAATAAATTTCATTTCTATAAATTTTTTGGTTGATAACTAAATAATGCGGATTCTATGAGCCCAATTACTTAACCAACTCACATGAGTATCAAAGTGATCAATAGGCCCTTTTACTGATGCTATATTTATTTTTGTAAAGTGCGGTTTTTTTTTTTTTTTTTTTGGGGGTGCTTTACATAGTTAAAAAGAGTTTTGTTGAGGAAGTATTTTTTTGTCATTTTCATTGAGGAAAAAATGTTTTTTTTTATTTTCACATAAAAAGATTAAATACCCCTAAAACGATGTTTCCTTACATTTTTTTTTAAAAGTAAAATTGAAGAATATTTTTATCAAAAAAAGTAGCAAATGACTAATGACAAACTTAAATTTGTGATAGAAAACATATAAAAATAAAAAGATTAAAGATTATAGCAATTTATTTTTTAAGTTGACAAAGCTATATTAAATAAATATTGAAAACACACAAGAATATCCTTCGAGGTTTGTATTACACAAGACCCTCCTTCAACAAGTGCAGTTCATTTTCCTTTCATAACAGTTTTGTAATATATAATCAAATATTATGGTTATTTAGTTCCCTTGGCACCAATAACCACAATGAGACCAAAAAAATCAAAATTATACATGTTTATAATAAAACTGAAAATACATAGCATACAGTAAAGTTGCAAAAGATTTCACTTTATATTTCAAATGAGAAAGTATAAAATGAAATAGGTATTTATCAACATAATATACACACTGCCAAAGATCATACTTGACAAAATTCCCCCCAATCATCCCCCAAAACACATCCTAAGTCTTATAAATTTTTGGAGGGGAGGGTATAATATTCTGTTCTAAAATGATTGCCCTAAATTCTGAGTAACATACCTTCTGCAGAAACAATGGGAACATAATAACTAATTTCGACATACTATACTAATATAGGATCAATTTTCAAAAGCCTTGAGCCACCTTCTAAATTTTCGCCCCGTTTTCCGACCACCCCACCCTATGAACTATACAAGTTAGCTTTTACCTGTAAGTATTTACAACTGTAAACGCTGCCTACTTCTGGTGCTGCTGTAACCGCCTCTCCGGCCACTCTTGTTCAATCTGCTGCTTCCGTTGCCCCAGTCTTCATCATCATCCTCATCTTCGTCCCCCATGCCTGCCATTCTGATAGCCTTCGCACCTCTCCTAGAAGGCGGTCGTTTTCTTTTGATGCTTGCTGTGTAGGTTGAATAGTCGATGGTGTCTTCCCTCAAGGCATTCTTAAAGTCCTGACAAGAAAACAACATGAGCCAAGGGGGGGGGGGAGAGAGAGAGAGAGAGAGAGAGAGAGAGAGAGAAGCAAAAATTGACCTGATATCTCCGTAAGACATCTTCATAACTGTTCGGAGGGTCTAAGTTAACATCACCGGCATTGAAGTTAACATTCTGTCGTAATAAACTCTCTCCTGGTTTTGCCGGTTCAGTGGGTGAGAATGCCTAGTCACAGATGAAAACCCACTAAGACTAGAAAGAGCATTCATTACAGGACATCACCACCAAGATTCTGTAAGAGTATTTAATTACCTGACATCGGATATCATCTAGGCCGTAAACAATCTTCAGGTGCCTCTTGAGCTTTAGAAGAAGTTGCATTGCACCAGCTGCTAGACAGTCGGCCTGAGAGAGTATGATAAGTGCTACCCGAGTTACTTTAAGAATACAATCATCCAACAAAGACATTCCCAAGATAGATGATTCAGCAATTAGCCCAATGCTAATGATGACAAATTTGTGAAAATTCAAGATAATCATGGAAGGAGACTCAAAAAGACATCACATGACCTAAAGGGGGAAGTGTTTTTGGTTCCAGTAAGGCCAAGGTATACTCTCACCTATCATCTGTTGGATAAACCTGTTGTTCTTTTCATGATTTAAAGAAGGGAACTTGTTACTTCATTGAGCTCTCACAGAAGTGTGAAAACGTATACAAAAGGAGGACTAATCAAAATAATAAGGGGAAACTATAAAAATTACCCTTGATTTAAATAAACAGCTTATGTTTGTAGTTAAAGTATCCCCTTAACATTTATTTATGCTTTAAAAATTGCACCCACTGAGCGGAGTATTGAAAGACAAATACAAAAATCAAAGGAATATTTCTAGTAACTCTAGAGTGTATTTGTAGTTTCAAAACATAACCTTTCCTTTTTTTTTTTTTTGGGAAATAACCCAAACCTAGAGGGTAGTTTCTGTGGTACCCAAAGAATAATTATCCACCATTGCAATTTTAGGTTCCATGTAGAACAGTAGTCATGTGATCGAACACAAAAATGTACCTGGATTTTCTGTAAATGACTTGTAGATATGCTGTAAGGATTTCTTGAGGTCATAGGATCTATATTTGGATCCTTACATGAATCGTCCACATGTAAATGTTGATCCTGTAACTCCCCGGATATTCTCTGATTCCCATCAATTGCCATGGTTATTCCACTTTCACTGCCCTGATTGAGGGTTTGATCTAATTGTACCATCCCATTTCCATTGCTTTTATGGGCATTTCCTTGAAAGAAACTCAAAAAGTCCTTCATGTTTGATTCTAATGTCCCAGCTCTAACTTGTACAACTCGGTTTATAATATAGATCAAATAAAGAGGCTCGTCCGGTAATGAAAAGGGTAGCAAAGCAAGAATCTCTGCACAATACCTGCAAAAAAAAGGAAAAAGCAACCTCAGAAAAGAACTTGTAAAACTGGCACCAATAGATTTACTTTAACCATAAGTGACAGGGCTCACGTCAGAAAAGGTATCATGGAATCGCTACAGGTAGGATTTTCAAATTTATGCACAACGGAGGACATGAATCTATTTCTTGAAATGCGATTTCCACGAATGAGCTTATAGATTCGGGCAACCCCATGCCGTGCGTGCGAAGCAGACCCTATGTCTGACTTTCCTTTGATATTGTTAAATAATTTAGCTTGGGACTTCGTGTTTGACATTTCAGAGGTACCTCCGGTCATGGTACGAATGAAAAGAAATGACAACTGAAGGCCATCTCCAAGGCGGCTTTCGCAGAAAGCTGGATACCTGAAGCATTGCAACAGTTTAGCTTACAAAAAAACGTACGCACAAAACTCAATCTTACAAGGATTAACATACTTCTCATTCATATTCATCAGAAGATGATGCGCCAACTTTGAATTAACTTCTTCTGGATCTGTTTCAAGTGCAATAAGATGTGGTACACAAGTGATTGGATGTACAAGACCTTGGCGTAACACAATTTCCATAATCTGTTAGCAAGAGAAAGCAATCAATAACTAAAATAGTATGAACTGTTTGCAGACCAAAGTCTCAATTAAACTTTGATGTTGGTTAGAACTGACTGGCCAGCATTTCTAAAACAGAAACTATGTTGTGAAGGACGGCAGGCCATTTTGTCAAATTATTGTTCGGCCACAAGTTGTGAACAACCTGATGAGTAATATCTAGAGTGAGTACAAATATGGCTATTGGCTACAACCTTTAGAGCAGCTTGCCGCACATGTTCATTCGCATCCAGACTTCTCCCCAAGATACTACTCCAATAAAGCTGAACTATACCACCGCATATGTTAGTATCACCAGCACCTGCAGCAACAGGCACACTGACACCATTCACTGAATGAGTAACTTCGGCATTACTAGCTTTCTCAGATTCCATTTGACTTTCCGCATCCAGAAGATATTCGTAAATGTTCTGTAAAGATTGCATCTGATAGAGAAAACAATGAGCACACTGCACAAAAGGAAAATATCATTGACTGAAGAGGAAGTACCTTCAGTCGAGCATCAGTGTTGGCACAGAGTGTTGCTTCTAAAATTTTACCAACATCCTTTTGCAACATACATTCGGGCCTTGCGATGAAAACGTAGCCTAATGCCTGGAGAATTAACACGATTACTTGATAAATTCAGAAGTTGGAAAAAATTCGAAAAAAATGTGCAGTATGCTGGTACCTGTAATGCCCGCACTTTAATGATGAAGTCCTCAGCTTGGAGATACTTTTTAAATAAATCGATACTGGTCGCAACATCTATATTTTTTGTGTTGGAAGCAGATGCATCCAGTAATGAGCTACCATAGCGTATCAACAACCCAAGACAAAAAAGAGACCGGCCTACTTGCTGAAAAGAAAGATATTATTTGTATTGTTATAAAAACTTAGATAATTAAACAAACAAGCAAGAAAGGGGAAAAGGGCATCAATTTATGTGTCTAACCTAAATAATATTCACCTTTAATGTATTAGGTTAGACCAGTATGTGCTTTGACTTGGTTTATTTAATTAATATACTTAAATATATCTAAGTATCTGGAGTCCTTAAGTGAGCACTGTAACTTAAAAAGAAAAGGAAGGATCAAGTTCAGAAAAGTCTTGTGCATTTAGGAACAACATGCTTGTGAAGGCATCAGATGAACAGTAGCTAAAATACGAGGAATCATAATCCCAAAAATCAAGCAAAAACTACAATTCTGCAAAGTATCAGCAGTTACAGCAGCAGAACATAATAATGGAACTTGTAGCACATGGCAAAGAAAAGAATAAAGATTAGAGAAAGAAATGCGGCATATAAGATTACAGGAAAATAACACAATTCCCGAATTAAACCAACAAATAATCCTTTTGTAGGATCACTTAACATATGTCGCAAACAGTAGGTGGGAGAGAGCCAAGAAATTAAGATAGTGAGGTTCAAAGGATGATTATTAACCTGCTTGTTATCAAATCCCAAGGCATCCAGGCGTTTGAAAAACAAATGGATAAGGTATTCAACAACACTTGCACCTCTTCCTGATACTTTACCCGCAGAGCATAAGCATCTATAAATGAGAGACAAAATTCCAGAAAACAAAAAATTATCATATCTTCCAGTAATCCAAACCAGCAATTATCGCCTAAAACCAATTGAAGATAACCAAAATGAAAGATAGTTCAGCAACTGTAACCACATGTTTTAAAACACAATCAGTGAGGGAATATCTTAAAGGGAAAAATGAACTAAAATCTGAAGTTTTCCAGACAAAGAAACTCCCTACATGCAGAAAACATACGTTTCAACAGAAAAAAATGAAAGGGCACATTCAGGTCCACAGGATGACATCTTAAATCTCTAGTTCGCATCCACAATGAACAAGATCACTATCCCTTTGTGAATCCCCAGGTTCATCATTAAAGACATGAAAGGATTTTTTTTCTTTTTTAAAGAGAGTTTTTATTTTTTTTGATTTATCGAACATACACTGAAGTAAGTTCCTAAAAGTTGTAGAGCAATCCAAAAGCTAACTTAGACTATAAAAATCTAATTCTTGAGGGAACGATCCTGCAGATAGAAAGGTTGAAGTATTTCTACTCCCCCACAGTAAAAAATGCACAAGGAGCACATGTTTCTCATCAATTCAGAGAGTCTGAATAATTTATCATTCAATATGGATTTCTGAGTGTTTATACAGAACAATTCCAAACAGATGTGCCAAACCAAATATTTATGTACATACTGACTATATGCTATATATTAAAGACAAATACTAACATTTTAAAATCACTTTGGCGCTACTCAGAAGAAACTTCTAATAAACAATAAATTCAATGGAACTCTTGGCCAAGAGGACAACTTAACGTCTAACTATGTATGTCATCTTCAGATAACTGAATGCAAAATGAAATAAGAAACAGAAAAGCCCCTCAAGGAAAATGCCAATGTAGGAAACTTCATGCAAGATGGAACTGTGGGTATAGAATAGTTTCTTGGCAAGAAGATGTTATGGTTTTACAGCTATCATCATCATGCAGGACATACAAAAGAATTAATTGCTGATGGATGTTAAGTGGAATGACAATTATTGAAGCAAATGAATCGCTCAACAGTAGAAGATATTAACAATAGTATCATAGAGTAGGTACAATACTTTATGCAAGCATGGACAACTGTCAGAAACGAATGCCGGACTATCATTTGTTTTAGGTCTTGTTCAAGTTCATCCACTACATTCTGAGGAAGCTTCCGCAGTAAAGGCAAGACAGAATCAATTATAAACAATATGCTCTCCAGCAGCTGTGCAGCCACCCGATTGTCAGACTGTAAAAAGAAAATTTTCAGTTTACAACTTAATATCAAACTATGAAGACTATTTTTCACATTACAGGGTCAACAAACAAGCTACAAATGCACTTATAACAATCAGAAAGACTCCAACCACTGATGACGACTCCTTGAGCATCACCACTGAGGTTCTGTAATGTACAATCAAATATTTGCAACTACAATGCACTAGTCTGTTATTAGACGCTTCATATAAGGACCTCAATAATTCAACACAGTACGCCATGTGGAATTATAGCAATAAACATCAACCTACATTCAATACAGACTGTACTCAAATCCATGCAGCAAAGTACAAGAACAGATTAAATGATTAAGTAGAAAATAGAAATGCAAGATGAAGAATTATTTGTGAATATTTTATATGCTAATTGCTAAATAGGGTTTTTCTAACCTGACTCTTCAGATATGGTTGCAGTGTGATAATAAACTGGGAAGGATCAGAAGCTGGTGCACATAATGTAGGATCCACGAGACAAAAGGCATGCAAGAGCAGAACATATGGAAGCATATGACTTTCTCCTTCCTCATTTTTCGTTTCAGCAACCTGGAGAACCACAATATTATCAAGCAAGGCATGAGATGACATATTTTAAAGATCAGATATATATACCAAAGGATGTTTGTTCAAGGATAGGGAGAGTTCAAAAATTTCTGTCACATGGCCATCACCTGAGAAGCAGTGTATCTAATGATTGTTAGTATTATGATTTGTCAGGTTGGAGGTAATGGTGCAACCACATAAGAAATGATCCTCTCAGATGTCCACCAATTTGCATAGACTTGGGGCAGATGAATTATGGATATTAGTTGACAATTCATAACAACCAACCACAGCTCAAGGCATTTCAATAATATCAGGATCACTGTTTTACTATAGTAGTTTCAGATTTAACTTTGCATAGAGCAGGCCACGGTTCACTGCTCATAGGTTCCAGGTTGAACTGTCTACCACAGTCAGCAACTGTTCTGGCAGATTCTGCCCTTCTTTCCTTCCTTTCTTTTCTTGTTAAATTCTTTAACATAATTAATTATAAATACACTAGAAAATATGATTCAGTGCCTTCGAAGTGAAATTATCTCAAAGGGAATGTGTTAGCAGCAAAAAAAAAAAAAAAAAACATCTTTAAAGAAAGGCGGGTTGGCGGCCAGCAGCTTGCCTAGCAGGTCAAACATAGCCAATCACATGTCCATCTCAGTACTGACTCGTTAGGGAGGGACAGTAGTTCCTAAACCGTGTTAAACAGGGTAAATAGGGTGGGAAGCAGTCATGGTTAGGACTAACTATAGATGCTACTGTGTAACTACAAAGTGGTTCAAATCTTTGTTTATATTTTTGACAAGGTTAACATTCACACTATTGATAAATCCATGCAGGGAGTCAGGGACCTGGAAGCATGATACTAACAAACTTTTTTGCCAAAACTATAGCTATAATACAACGAAATAAATGTGCAAGGGAAAAGATTGTGTTAAAACAATGACCCAATATCTGTAAAAGATGATATACCTGCAACACGTTTTCCAACAGACACTTGCACATTAGCTCACAGCGCCTGCGTACTGAAGCAAGTAATACAGGGTTTATCCCAGCAGCTTTAGAAGATTGTGGAAAGAAGTCAAGGGCTAAGACTCGTCTAATGACTGTAGCAAGAGGTTGGTGACTGGACATCCTTCTCAACATCTCAACAACCTGCTCTGTCTTCTTAGCCACTTCCAGAGGAACAGAGCTACCATCTTTGAATGTCTGATTCTGCAAACCAGAAGGCTCCTCAAACCAGAACTCATAAAATGTCTTGCAGACCAGGTCCTGTAGGAGGAGGACATCAATAAGAGGTCATAAAATATCAACAATCCCAGACTATTCAAAAGAAACATCTTGAATATTATATTTTTAACACTTCTCTCTATAGATGCCTTGTCATAACTGAATCAACCAAGACTTAGATATAACATTAAGTTCTGTTATTATTTTGGGGGGTAATGAAACACACCCAAGGTGGCAGGGGATTTAGGTGAGACCCCCAACCTGTATAATTATAATTATATTGTACAATAAAGTGCAGCTACATTGTAGCCTGACACTTGACCAAAATCTGGAAGGCAAGCTGTATGATCTAAATGCATATTCATTATGAAATTGTGGATGAGAGATAAACTCAGTGCATAGGAGATTACACGAAACCTAAACTCCATTAAATCTGTTTCATTCCAGTTCAAGATATAACAAACGAAAGAAAAGTGGCACCAGAAAGCAGGAAATACTAACAACCTGTCATAATAATAAAAACTGCTGTCTAAAAAATAATGAGCTTTGTAGTATATCACATCTATTTAAGGCATTTCACCAATATTCTGCACTCAGTGCATAGATACAATCATGATAACAGATTTGGCATACCAATTTTTTCAGTAGTATAGTTCAATAAATAAACTAATCAACTGAATATGTTTTCATCATAAAGAGAGTAGATAGCAGCCAACAAAAAACTTAAAAAACAAAGGCTTAGAAGCTAAAGGTAAACTAAGCACTCAAATTGACAAAATCAGTACCTGTATGCTGGATTCTTCGTCATTGATACGGGAAATAATCTCCACACAAGCAATGGTATATTGTGGAAAGTCAGCACTGGAGGTACACATATCCCTGATAATTTTAATAGCACGTTTCCGGACACTCACACCAGTATCTTTTATCCTCTCTGCTACCTTCTCAAAATACTAGAAGAACCAAAAAGTTTAGAGGGTCAAAGAAGACGCCCACCACCAGTGTAAAACAAAAGCATAAGCCAGTGAAATACCTTTAGACCAACATCAGGATGCGAAGCAATATGCTTGCCAACAAGCTCAAGTGCTGCTTCTCTGACCGATATAGCAGAGTCACAAAACCTCCCCTCAACAGCTGTTTGGACAAGCTTGTCACCCAAAACCTCAGGATCAGCTTCTACAATAATACTAACCTGATATCATTGTGCAATAATTAAAGGAAAAAGGTGAGCCTTTAATCAAAAAGACAAATCACATCTCTTAATACTGGGAAAAAAACAGTATGAAACAGAAAAAAATTGGCAATAACAAATAAAAGTAGTTCATGATATACCGCTCGCAGAGCCTTAGCACGAATCCCTGGTGAGTTCTCCCTCAGGCTTGCCTAATAATTGGAAGAAATAGAAATAAATACTCAAAACTCCAAAGTAATTATAGAAACAAGCAATTTCACCCACCAGTAGCACTTGAAGTATCTT
This sequence comes from Scutellaria baicalensis, assembly GCA_005771605.1. NCBI lineage: Eukaryota > Viridiplantae > Streptophyta > Magnoliopsida > Lamiales > Lamiaceae > Scutellaria > Scutellaria baicalensis. Next base: position 61,675,184 of record CM016721.1, on the reverse strand, counting down.
GTCGAATCCTCTGGCGAATGAACTATTTTGCCCCAATGCCAAAGTAAGTTTTTTCGCTGAATCCCTTGTCAGAGAGGATGAGATAGAGAAAGAAAAAGAATCACGCACAATTGCACTTGATTTCATCCTTGCAAGGAAGTAGAGAAACTTCTGTTGAGAAGCAGGGTCATCTTTATACCAAAGGCAAAGATAAAACCTGCAAGTTAGCATGTATTACACTGTTATGGCATGCAAAGATATCCATAACAAGAAATTTTGCTTCAGTGACTTACCATCGTGTAAAGAGGTGTAGTTCATCTGCAGACCCTGCATCTTGCAAATAATTCAGGAGCATTTGTTGAATAATCTCATGTTTCCTTACTGAGCTTGTAGCTCGGGAAGACTTTCTTGAATGACCGCGATTTTGCTTCAGCTCATCATTATTATTCTGGGAGTCACAATATGTTTTCAAGACAAGAAGTTGTTTCTCGCATAAGCAAACCTGACAATCAAAGCTACGAGAAGAAGCATCCTGCTCTTTCTCTCCTATACAATCAACATGGAATGGCCTATGACAACCTTGACATTCAAATATAGATCTTTCGGTCATTGAACCCAAACATATAGAGCAGACATCTCTTGAATAGCTAGGATCAACACTGTCACCATCCATCAGCACCTGTACAATCCAAAACTTCTCTTTCCTACATAGGACTGCATCATGTTTCAACCTTGCAGCAATTGTACCAAGAAGATCAATGGCCATAGTTCGAGCAGTAATATCTTTTGATTTCAGCCCAGCATTCTGAAGTAGTAACACACACAAAACCTGCACAATTGGTCTGTAAATATATATGCTGGTACAGTTGATCCATGTATTAACTATAAACAGTGTACCTCTAGAATAAGAGCTGAGGCTGGATACTCAGGTAAATTCAAAGTAGTGAGCAAATCCATCACAAGATTTTCCATCATTGCCTTCAATTCAGAAGCATCCTGATTTTTTGTACTTGTGTATCGCTGAAGAACTCGACTCCAAAAGAGGCAGCAGGACTCTGTAACTGCCTCGTGGCATTTGGTAGGGTACTCAGCATCAACCGAAACATCCAGAGAAGGATTTCCAGCGGTTTGTCTCAGCACTTCAGGAAGATTTGCACTATAATGAATCATTTGAATCAATAGAGCACTGACTAATTGAATCGGCCTTTGTTCTTCATCTGGAAGAAGATATAGTCTTGGTACTTTCTTTGAAAGAGGCAACTTCAGAAGGATTTGAAGAGTTTCATCCATCATATATGACCGATGATGGGTATACATATAGTAAATCTGCATATCAGAAGTATATAACAGTGCAGCTCAGCACAAGAAAATGTCTCATTAGGTATAGATCAGACTCAGAGACAAGATATGGAAATTTCATTACCCCACCAACTAAACTGATTGCTTTTAGCTGCAAAATCTGGATATTATCAACTAGAAGTGTTTGCAAACTAGTTCTCACAAGCTGGAGAATGCAACTATCTGAAAGGCGTTCTATCAACAACAACTGCTTGAGAAAACTGAGAATAGTGCACAACTTCTGAAGTATAACATTCACGGTAGTAGACATCCTGCCACAAGGTGAAATGTCAAAAAGGAAAGAGAGAAACTATATCAGATAACATGCATAAGTATATTAATCAAAAACCCTCTGCAAAATAACTAAAACAATGAGTTTGATAAAAAAATTAAGTTTCATAGTACCGATTTGTAGTTGATTTCCTAACTCTTCCACTCTTTGAAGTTCGCCTTTTCTTACTGGCAGAACCAAAATCCCCAACTTCATCTTCCTCGTCTGATATTCAATGGTAGACAAGAAATTGCAGAAAGCATATAAGGAATTCTTCATTTCTGCTTTACGGGCAGAACTTATGTTGTAAAGTTAAATTTGAAAAATAAGTTGACCCGCCAAGTCTCATGGGCAGAGAAACACTAGACCTTGTCAAAACTCAACAACTCCTCCCAGCCCAATACACATCATGTTACCAAGAGGAAACCCAAGAAGGGTAAATTTCCTCATGTGCAATTGTAGATATCAGAGTGCAAATTCTTATAAAGGCAAGCACAGATTAGCTTTCCTTTAGAGTACACGGTTGCAATAAAGACAAATTTAGTCTTGTGTTGTATTGAAGAGAAAGTAGAAAATTGGGATGCAGATAATACTGATAGGGCGGCAAATTTTGATAAATCAACAAGAGTTATTGCGTGATACAAGAACTGAAATGGGCAGAAGGTGTTGACAAAGCTAGCAGCATGACACACCTTCAGGTCAAGAGAAGCGATAGAAGGTAAACTTTGGGGAAAGAACATAATATGTATATCATGATCAGATAATAACATAAATTAATAGCATGATTTAATAATTCAGATGAACAGGATGGATTGAAAGCATGGCATACCATCAGCCACATTGTAATTTGGTTTGTGCAGGGCCCTATATGCTGGATCACAAGCGAACATAACATCCAACATTTGATGTCTTGAGAACTCCAAGATTCTTTCAATATTCTAATACAAACAGACAATGATAGAATTAATTTGATAATCTAGCAGCTTCTACACAAAATTTGTGCTGCAAGTAATATGAAGAAACTGTCACAAGATACTAGTCATAGCTAATGAGCTAACCTCTTCCTTATATATTTGTTTAGGCATACCATCATGAGCCATAATAGCTAAAGCTGCATGTATCGACTCCAGGGAGCAATAAAGAGATGACACCACATCCGCATCAAGCTGGAATTCAAGAAAACATGTAGATGAAGGACATGAAGTAACACATCATATAAAATAAGTTTAGCCGAACTCATTCTTGGCAGTCCATTAAATAAACTAATCATGGCAGCCGGCAGAAAATAACTAGAAAGAATTAAAATATCAAAACTGAAACTACCTTAAACTCAAATGAGACAAAACGTACATGCCTGCTTAACAAACATGAACCTGATAAATGATTTAAGTAGCCAGTGTGTTCAATTCTATAAGACATCTATACATCTCATCATCAGTGCTTTAATTTGAATTGACTAAGTGAATTTAATTCTAAGAATATAAACAAAAGTGAACCAAGAGACTGAGGTTGAAATAACCCCATCCAAAATATAAATACAGCACCAATAACTAAAAGCGAAGACAAAAAGAGCAAATGGAATTACATATTGAAGAAAATTTCAGATTGCTTGGTAGTGGATGTAGAATTCCCTCAGACATGCCAATATAAGTAGAAGGGAACAAATAAGAAAAAGGATTACCTCTCTATTAAAAGCAACAGTTTGGCCAGCTTCTAAAACTAGGACAACAGCCCAAGAAAAGCTTTATCTAGGAATACCAAATCACAGTGCATGGTTACAAGCACGGTAAAGAATGCAAACTTACATTTTCATAATCATCAATAGACAGCCCTTCTGCATGATGAATTTGGTGATCTAGAACTTTTAATGTCCTTGAAAGAATATCCGAGGGAACCATATGGAGTACATTCTTCGATCGAATTGACATGATTTTGTTCACAAGTGGTTGAAGATCAGATTGGGTCAATGGTACCCATTCGGCTTCATCTCGGTCATCAGAAAGAGTCTCTGCTCTGCCACACAAGTCCTCCAACATTTCGCAAAAGCCTGCAAGAGCTTCATCTGACGAAGGACAGCAAAATCGACTCGTATTAAATATAAGATACACTGGAAAGCAACATCAAGCTAACAGACACACACAGAGCAGTTTAAACCTTGATGCTCCCGGGAATCAGGACAAGTTGAAGTTGACAAGACACCTTTCCCTTTCTTTTTCACTTTAGGTTTTCTAGAAGAACTAATAATATCCTGACAAATATAAATTATGTAAGATATTAGCTAGAGTAAGAGGTCACTTTATCAACCAATTGAAGTTTCAATTTTATTTTATTTTTGGGCGAAGTAAACTTACATTATTAGCATTGTCGTCTTGCTGAAAAAATTTAGTTCCTAATGAGTCAGGCAGAACTTGATCAGTAGTAGGAATGCTCTGCTCAAATGGCCTTGACTCAGTCAAATTACCACTGTACATTGACTCCTTAGCAGGACCTGAGAAACTTGAACAATGCAATGAATAATAAGACAGATTATAATTGTTATCTTTAGCACATAGCTTGTAATATTATTCAAGTAACAATCACATAGCTTGTAATATTACCCAAGTAACAGTCCAAAAGGCAAGCAAAGCAGATTTCATCCAGGAAATGATATCATAACAAATGGAGGAGAAGCAGCTAAAAATAAGTAATAGTAAATTAGAAAATGATGGTATAAGCTGCAATGTGAATAGTGCTTTAAACAATTAACAGTAACAAGCAAGACTTAAAGGGGAAAAAAAGATTTCATAAACTCTATGTGTTGGAATTAGATATTTTATGTCACAGTCAGACATTGAATGAAAGGAAAAAGTTCAACAATTCTAACTGAAACGATTGAATTGTGTGGAAAGATTGAATATTTTGAAGTGCAAGCATCAAAACCGCCCAGTGGGCAATGGAAAAAGTGCGAAGCTGTCTTCAAGCAGACAGACTGATCCCTCAAATAGGTCTTGGGGATCCAATAAGAGATGCAAATAAAGCTTTCTAGAATATGTATGGATTTAAATTGAATCCCTTCGCAAGAAAATTCACTTCGAAGAATTTAATTACAGGGAGTTTTTTATAAGAATATTATGGTGTTGTATTATTGTTGGAAGCAGAAAACAACCGCATAACTACTGCCCATAGTAGTATAGGAAAATCTTTGATATTAGAACTAACCTAATGAAAACACAATAGAGATGAAATTATCAAAAAAAATATAAGAAATAATATTTATTCAACAACGTCAAAATACAAGCAAGTACAAGTCCAACCATTGTCTTGAATCTTGATCTGCCTCAGAGGCTGAGGCTATGATACAGAAGAAATCTTATTCATATTGAAAAAGATTGGAGACCCATTCATGGACTATTTTACCTGGAGTGACATACTCAAATGCCTCAGCATCATGTCTTAAAACATCATTGATTAGGTTAAAGTTCTCCACTGATGCACCTGAATGATGATTTTCTTCATTTTTAAGATTCCTACAGATAAAATCATGTAAGCTCATTAATTTGCCATCTTAGTGAAACCAAATAAAGCAGATAATTCAATCCAAACTTTCTTTTTATGCAATTTCCAAGTTTAGATCAGAAGTCCCGGAGGCTCTTTACAACAATAATTTCAATTTAGCACATTCAGATACGAAGAGCGTGTCGCAAGAAATAAATGATATCACTAAGAATTTTTTTTAACCATTTGAAGAAAATCATGCGTGTGGCAACTGCTTGTAGCTCATATAGGTGATAATGATTATATTAGGGATATGAATTCAACAGCAATTGAACTTTTGTACTCTTCATCCATGAGGTTATCACATCTAATACGCTATCTCCTTCAAAAATGCCAGCTTGCTATTGCTGACTTGGGCAATTTAATAAAATCATGTATTAGGTCCTCTTAGGAACTTTATCAAGGCATAGTTCCCACTTTTCTTAAAGTTGTAATTAAAGTATGATTCCAGTCTTTGTAAATATGCATGAATCAGATTCTCGATATAGAACACCAGTAGCCTATGTCCAACAATTTTCCATCATAGAATTTACGTTTTACCCAGACAAAGTGTAATCTGTACAAATCCTTAGCCTAATGTGTGTTGGATCAGTAGAGAAAGAAAAGATTTGGTAAGACATGCAGATTATGAACATCCGTTCTCAAAGAAACGTTTCTATTCCACGTGGTTAAAAGAAACTAAGGTAACTTTCGAAAAATAGCAACATTAAGAGTTGTGAATAACTGATTACTATTTATTTTGATAGAATAGGTGGTGAATCTAAGATCACTGTTTTGGGGGAAGATGGCTTGAAATGGAACAGGAGTACATTTTTATTCAGCCATCGGACTTATGATGTGTAATTAATTACTTTAAATCCACCTTGTTTTTTCCAATATAGACTTTTTGGCGGTAAAAACTCATTGTCTTATTGTTTGGCATGGCAAACTTTAAAAGAAAGTAAAAGGTATGAATTTAGGAGTGCACATTTGGTAATAACAATTAACAAAAAAACTTTTGCGGTTTATACACCAAATATCAAAAGAAATTTAGTCCAGTTCAGTCTGGTCAGGTTAAAAACACACGTTTCATTTGATTAATTGGTTCGCTGAGTCCTTTTAAGAAAATTTAGAAACACTTATAACGATTAAAAAATTATAACTGCAATTTTTATTTATTATTTATAATTTCTGCACGTACATGTCTTAAAAACACTATTAAAGTAGCATCATATTATAAAATTATATATTTAAAGATAACAAATCATAGAATTACAACTAAAATTTATTTCTAAGCTTTTGGTACCCAGTTCAGTTTCAGATTGTTAATCTTATTGAGGCACCTCAATGGTGATGCATATAGTTTAAGAGGTTGAATTAGAAAAATGTGTGTTTAGCTAAATAAACCAAAAATAATAATTGAAAAATTGCACTCAAATATGTTACAGAGAGGAAAGAGAAAGGGGGGATAAATACTACACAATTGGAAATAATAATATTTTCTGTAGTATAATTCCATGTAGATGTTAGCTAAGAATGGGGATCAGGCCAATAATCCAGACTCGAATTTGACCGAGTGTCTCTCATTTTTCATCCACACACACCGTCATTAATTCTGCATAAATAAACAAATGCACTAGCAGAAACAAATCACACCTGGAAAATCACTGCTAGCAGAAATTAACAATTCACTTATTTTCCAAAATCCAAACCAACATCACTCAGAAAGAAAATAATTCCAAGTCAAAAGCCAACAATCACCAATAATTCGTTAACCAAAGCACCTCAAATCAAAGACCAAAACAAAATCCAGCAGATAGAAGCGAGCTTACAAGTATGACACGTCAGCATTACGGAGGAGATCAGCAATTTGCCTGGAAACATCACCGCGATTGGAATTGAACCTCGAATAGCCACCACCGTCGTCTAGGAGGCTAAGTTCCTGATCACGCGCGCCACAGAATACCGGCAGCGACGGAAGCGGCAGGCACGGCGCCACCTCGGAATGAACAGTATTCGAGAGGCTAATGCCATTGGGAACCCCGTCGGAGCTACTTCCACCGTGAGGAAACGACATCCAGCGAATAATTAAGCGAGCAAACTCGGAGATTGCAGAGTAATTAGTGTTTGAGTTTTGGGGGAAGTGGAATTAGCCCTAGAGAGAGAAAGGGGAGTTGGAGGAGAGAGAAGGACAAATGGCGGGGAAAATGCATAGAAAATTTTGGGATTTTTCGCAAAGCCAACTCGCTGTTCGCACTGCGCTGGTAATTTATATGCCGCTGGTAAAAATGAGTCAAGGCTGAGTTACTGTAATACGTCTGCCTGTCTGTAACTGTAAGTTGACCCGTACGTCGTCGTATTACATGCTGAAGCTTGTGGGCGACGCTATTTAACATTCTTTTTAGTTATTGGATTTAGTTATTTTTTTCCATAAAAAACAAAACTTCATCTTAGAGTTACAAGTTCATATAACATTTTATTGTATTATTTTTAAATGTTATCATTTTACTAGATAAAGTGTAAGTATTTTGTAGGTTATGATATTTCGGCTGTCATGTTATAGATTTCATCAAAGGCCTTTTAAGTACATTTCAATTTAACATTTTGTTATATGAACTTTAAAAGTTTTCATCTTATCTTACTATAAAAGTACATGAGTTTTGAAGGTTACCATATTTTTTACCATCATGTCGTAAAATCTCTTCGAAAGTAGCTCACGTATATCAATCTAATTTTTAGAGGTATATATTTGTTCACTTTTTAGCAACCATATGTAACGACATGAAAATCTACATTTCCTTTAATCGCATTTGTCATTTTGATAAAGTAATCCTAATAAAAAATGAATAAGTAAAGAAAGTGTTTAGGAATTGAGATATTATAATTTACATCTTCGATACAAATATTTTACTCTAAAAATTATGGACATTAGTAGTTTTCGACATGATTTTACGATAAGTAAAACGTGGCTTTATATAGTAAAACAAAAACTTTTAAAGTTCATATAGCAAGGTGCTAAATTTAGATGCACTTGAATAATTTCCAACAAGATTTGATGACGTGACGTGTACTTTATATAGTGAAATGGAAACAGTTAAAAATGATATAGTAAGATGCTAAATAATAAATACTTGAGATGAGTTTTGTTTTTTTTACCCTTACTTTTAATGTGAATAATTATGTTGTATACCTCAATTTTTAAATCATGAATATATTTGAAGTGACCATTTTTCTAAATTTAATCATGTTGTCATGGTAAATTTTATTTAAAATTGTAATTTTTTTCGATAAAATCAATATCTAAATAGATCCTTTATTTCTATTATCACAATGTCTTACGAGTATTTCAATAGATGTCTAGTTCATTTTTCTCTATGTTACATATTTACAGTTTCCGTATTCTTGTTACCTAATATCATTATTGATGTGGGAAGGACAAGAATATAAATGAGATCTTATGTCATTATTTAGGATATTTTACCTTTAATAAAATAGAAATCATAAAATTACGATTTGGCAGAACTGCTCTTGTATATACAGACGTGACTGCAGAGGTGGTGAAGATGTTGAGCAGCAGGAGGAAAGCTCTACGTGATCAATGTAATTGCAAGAGTAGTGAAGACATTTCGAACATCAAATGAGAAGCTTCAAGCGCTTAGCTCGATGGCAGACGTGGCAGAGAGGCATTAAATCGCAAACGTACAAGTTCTGTGCACTCGGCATAGAGGATAATAATTCGTGGCAAGGATGATAAGCATGATACAAGGCTTGGCTGACGTGGCTACAAAAGGACAAAAGAAAATATCTCCCTGCATAACAGAAAATGGAAGAGTTTAGAAGAGAAGAGGAGTACTTGAGGCAGTGAAAGGGGTACTTTGAGAAAAGAAATATTTGGGTAGCTTAAGCAACAAGGAAATATCAAGGGGAAATAACAGAAATACCCCTCTTTGTGAAGAATAGTATAAATAGGAGAAATTATGTATTGTAAATGAGACTTTTTACTATTCAATCAAGGAAAGATATTATCTCTTTTTCTTCTTTTGCAAGTTAAGCTTTTCATTCCTTTTTGTTCTTGAGGTGCTTACTTCATAATAGCATCAATTATTAATATATCTCGCAACATGTACATACTTTATTTTTATGATTTTTGAATCATTATTAATTAAATTGATCATGACTTAAGCATTTAAGTGCTTATGCCATACTTTTTCTTTTTTCTTCCAACAGTTCAACACGAACAATGACTAATAGTTGATGTTTAATTTAGAATTTTTTTCAAACTGTTCTTGATGTCAATACTTATAAAGCTTTTGTTTTGATGAAAAAAAAAAACCATCTTATAAGATGAAATCATAATTGTTCTGCTTGATATAATACAATAGCCAATTAAATCAGTTGAGAAAGTTATGTTTGATTTATATACAGAAGAAGCAAATGTGTACATAATTTTGTTTCATCTTTCAATCTAACTTTGGGTTGAAAATAAAATTCGATGATAGATAAAAAGAAGAAACAATATAATTATATTTGTGTTCGATGCAATTAAAGTTCAATTTTGTAATTATGGTTATGTAACTCGTAAGTGATTAATTTTGATTCATAATTAATATATTCTTCTTATTTTCTTTTTAATTAAGAGATATGAATGGTATAAAATGGTTGTTCATAAAACTGCTAAAGTATGACTAATATAACATAAAAGTGCGACTAACATACCATAAATGCAGTGCATTTGAGAGTGAATTTTGGTGGGTTTTGGCACACCCACTAAACGAGCGAAAGCGTGTGAAACGAACGTGTGAGCACGTTTTCTTCCATAATTCTAGCACTGTTACTTACTGCACTATTTCACCTTGGTTAACGGCCATACATTTCACTCATAGTTGCATGTTTCTATCGAAAGTTCACTCCGAACTGTAAACAAGTAGATTAATATTTCTTTTTCACTTGGTTTGTGTCTAAAGTCAAGCTTTGGCTCCTTAAAGAAGGAGTAAAGAAATGGATTAAATAAGAGGGGGATTTTTGCAACGGGTTCAAACCTACGTCTGATATCCCTAACCAACTCATAAAACATCGAGCAATATCGAACCATCCTTTTAAGGATAAGTGATTGGCTGACCTTAGCAGATCCAAACACACTTACAATACGCATAAAAATAAGAATAAGACAGGTTTTTCCTTTGATTTTCTTTTTCTTTTTTTGACCGCTTTTCGATTATATAGATATGAGAGATATTTTTTTATATGTGCACTGATACTTTATGAGTCTAAGTTGTTTCTTGTATTAAAGCTGGCTCTTAAGATTTACAGGAGTCATAAATGATTGGACACATTTAAACAAAGACCTAATAAAACAATGACAACTTAATGTTATTAACGATTAAGATTAATACAAATCTTCATCGTCTAATTTATTAATCCACATCACATTCATAACGGTCAATCGAGCTATTTGAAATTATAAATGAAATAACGATAATGCTGTCCTATATGTTCGTCGTCCTTCCAACAACATGTGCATGGTTGCACTGCACGATCAACCATACTATTTATCGTTAAATTACTAAACTGTTTTTTATATAAAGAACATTAAATTATTCCAACATGTTTTTAATGTTTTATAAGTGAGATAAAATGGATGATTTCAAATTGTAAAGATCTATTACTTGTAAAATTTATTATGTGCTAAAATAGCAAGATAATTGAACAAAAAATTTTCATAAACTTCATGCAAATATTTGCAAGTATAAAAATGGTTAATTGTTACTACTATTTTAAATGGAACACCCCCCACCCCCACCCCCACCCCCATCCCCATCCCCGGGTGTAATCTTAAAGATGCCAGGTCAATCTGGTCATTTTAAGAACTATCAAACTCGAAAATCATAAATCTCCCAATCCACGAACGCATCACAATTTCTAGGGTTTCAATCGATCAAAATCCCCGTTTACAGTAGCCGATATCAGTATCACGCAGGTAGTTTAGCGTTCCTATCTTATACTCGTTTGAATTTGAGAAATTTCAAACAAGATCATCCAATGTACATTTGTTTATACACCGTATTGGACAATGTCGAAATTTATCACTGTAGGATTAGGGATTGCTCAGTATTTAATACGAGCCAGTGAGGAAATGATAAAGGGTTTTTTTGTTTTTTGGTTCTTCAGCTTTTTTCTGGACTATTTTTTTGGGTTAATATTTGATGCGCTTGTTTTAATGTTGAAAATGTCTTGTTTTTTGCTATCAACTTTGGAAATTGTATGTTACAGAAAATTACAACTAAGTTGAAGCTAGGTGAAATCGAATAAGTTGGCATGTTTTGCCATTTATTTATCTGTTTTATGTTGGTGTTAAATTAGTGTGTTTTAATTATTTTTAGTTACAGATGGGCCAGCTGTCGGAGTCACATTCAACCGATCATAGTACGCTCGGCTCTTCACTTCAAATTACTGAAAGATATTATCATGTTTATTTGTCTTTAATATGGTTGTAACTTGTACGTATAATGACTTCACATTGGGCATCTCAAGAAGACAATGCAGCGAGAGGAACAGAGGTTTTTGTTGGCGGTTTGCCCCGGAACATTTCAGAAGAGAAAATCCATGAGGTCTGATTTTCTTTTCTGTTCATTTGATCTATATGAGCTAGGCTGTCAGTTTCCAGAGCATTATGAACCATATTGTGAAACAAAGGGCTGAAAAGAATGTGGATGAAGTGATCACGAGCAATTGAATCTCAGATTACTTAAAGGAGGATTATTTTGATTCTTTTAGTGGATCATGATTTGCTGAGATGAAGGTTATTTGATGGATATAATAAATCATATTTGGAGATGTGGAAAATAATGCATTGTATTGGATATTTTAGATTATGTTTTATGTGAGTTACATTCGAAACATGCAAAACACAAATGAGGAAAAAAGATTATTTATTTAATGAGTTTTGCTAAATACTACCTCCGTCACAAAATAAATGACGTTTTAGCATTTTGTACATATATTAAGGAATGTGATAAAAAGTCCGATCTACCCCTATTTAAATTTAATTAATGAGGGGTTTTTATCTCTTTAACACATTTAATTTGAGATGAGTAAATAGGGACATATTTGGTATGTTGCATGTAAATATGCTTTGGAATACGAAAACGACAATTATTTTGGGACAAATTTTAGTTGCTAAAACGACATTTATTTGGGGACGGAGGTAGTATACAGTGGACCTTCTTAATTAGGTTAAAAAAATCAAAATTTAAAATAGTCGGATAGAGATTGATTTTGGAGGCTAAGAACCGAGTCATGTGTTATCTGCACTCATATGTGCTATTTTCTAGTCTTATTAAATTGTTGCGTCAAGCTATAACATTGTCTCTGCTCATAGACATTAACTAGAGACACTGGTTCTTTTGGGTTTTTTTATTCCTCGAAGACATATTTATATATCTATAGATATACATGAATGTACATTTTGGGTATTTTACACATGCATTGCTTAACTCCCGATATTTACTCATTAGCTTTTAGCTATATTAATGTAAATTTCCTCTTATAAACTTCCACTTTCTCAGGTATTTTCTACTTGTGGTGAAATCATGGAAATTCGTTTAATAAAGGACCAAAAAGGCAATGTGAAGGTCAACTATGCGTTACCCTTTTCTCCTTCTTCATTGGATGACTATTGATAATGTCTCGTTCTTCCTCATCATCACTTGAATCAAAATACACTACAAGACAAGAACATTTATACCATCTTCTCACTACTGCCTCTTTCTTTTTGATAGGGATTTTGCTTTGTGAGGTTTGCTACAAAAGAATCTGCAGCCAGAGCTGTGAGGGAAAAATCTGGAACAATGGTAAGAATTAAAATTGAACAGCTTCTGAATCTTTTGAGAAACTTGACATTGGCTCATTGACTGCGTTAAATGACATCATGTGTTTTCCCTTTACATCCTATCTCATTCCAACTGAAATGGATTTCTGCTGTTTAAGGAAAGGTAAGTTTGTGTTCTGTACTTTTAATTTACGTAATATACACCAATTTGAGATGAGAAAAGGCTGCTGAAGCCTGGTGTGAGGAAGATGGCAGAGAATATGCTCAAACATGAACCATCCATTTTTCAAGCTTATAGGATCCTACAGGCTGACTTAAACTGTGTTCAATTAACTTGATGCTGGTATATGTTTAGGTCTCATAAGCAAGTTGTGGTAGGAATCCTATGTATGTAATTATTCCTGAGGATGGTTCTACACATAATGGAGTAAATCAAGTTTTAGATGAACAACAATCCCAACAGAACCTAATTCCCTTTTCTCCCTTTTTCCCTGAATCAGAAATTTGGTGCATTTTGCGTCAAAATTCCTACAATCCTAACAGCACAGCACAGCACATTACTACCATAGATTTTATTTTCCCACTGCTTCACTGTTGAGATCAAGGAGTAGATAGACAGAATAAATAGCAACGTAAAATAAGTTCCAGGAGAAAACCTCCTTCCCAAGCCACTGGCCGAATTCCACAATGATCATCCGATACTCAAACATGAAAAAAATAGAAAATACTTATAGAGTTCTAAAGCCCATAAACAAAAGGGTCCACTAATTAAACAAAAACAGTGATTAATTAACAGATAAAAATAACACCCCTTCATGGGCCTTGGACTCAAACGTTGACATTTCCTTTCTTACGACGTTGATATGCAATCGTATCAATTCCCCGCCCCTTAAAAACAGCCTTGTCCTCAAGGCGGAATTCTGGAAACTGAGCTCGAAAATTCACCTCGTCCACCCAAGTCGCCTCATCCTCTGACAACCCAACCCACGCAACCAAGACCTGCGACACCCGCTCATCCCCACGCCAAATGTCGCGAAAACGCAGAACCGCTTGAGGAACAAACTCAGGAGCATCATCATCCAAAATAGGTGGAAGGGTTGGCTCAACCTGCTGATCTCCAACTACGGCTTTGAGTTGCGAAACATGAAACACAGGGTGCAACCGAGTCCCCACAGGAAGAATCAAACGATAAGCTGCCTTACCCACCCGTTGCGCTATCTCGAAAGGACCGAAATAGCGAGGAGCCAGCTTTACATTCAAACGTTTAAACAGGGATGCTTGTCTATATGGGCGAAACTTCAAAAACACCCGCTGCCCAACCTCGAATTCCACATCCCGCCTATGCTTATTAGCAGTCCTTTCCATGCGCTGTTGAGCCCGAGCCAATTGAAAGCGCAAGTTCCTCAAAATTGTATCCCTGTCCAGCAACTCATCTGCCACTGCCTTGGACTTAATTTCTCCAGGAATAAATTGAACAAGGGTCGGAGGAGGACGACCATACATAGCTTCAAATGGAGTACACTTTGTAGCTGAGTGATAACTCGTATTGAAGCAATATTCTGCCCAAGGCAGCCAGTGAGCCCAACGACGAGGGTGTTCAGCCACAAAACACCGTAAATACGTCTCCAAGCAGCGGTTCATGACCTCAGATTGTCCGTCGGTTTCGGGATGATAAGCAGAACTCATACGGAGTTGAGTACCCAGGGCCTTGAACAATTCCTTCCAAAATGAACTTAAGAATACTGGATCCCGATCAGAGACAATTGAACGTGGCACCCCATGAAGACGAACTACCTCCTTAGCAAAGGCTGTTGCAACCGACCGAGCTGTGTACGGATGAGTTAACCCAATAAAATGAGAAGCCTTCGTCAAACGATCAACGACAACCAAAATCGTATCCCAGTGTTGGGATCTAGGAAGTCCAGAAATGAAATCCATACTTATATCTTCCCAAACGGCTATTGGAATAGGCAGTGGTTGTAAAAGGCCAGCCGGGGTTCGAGTATCTGCCTTTTGACGTTGGCAAACTAAACATTCTGCTACAAAGTTGGTCACCGACTTCTTCATCCCTGGCCAATAGACATTAGAGGCCAGTCTACGATAAGTTCGAAAGGCCCCAGAATGCCCCCCCATAGGTGTGGCATGAAACTCAGCAAGCAAGCGAGACGCCCAATTAGAAGATGCCGGAATTGCCAATCGATCTTTAAAAAACAGCACCCCATTAATTAAAGTAAATGGGTCGTCCACTGTTTTCCCTTGCTCTAAGGAGTTGATTATCGGTGCATAAACAGGATCCCTTCGCACCTCATCCTTTAATGAATCCCACTCCAGCCATCTTGGGACAGAAACCGCCCCACACTCCACCTCCGAATCTCGCCTCGATAAGGCGTCTGCTGCCGCATTGGAAACCCCCGTTTTATACTCAATGTCAAAGTCGAATCCCAATAACTTGGAAACCCAATATTGTTGTGCCGGGGAGCTAATAGATTGGCTCATTAAATGTCGTAAACTCCGATGATCAGTCCGAACCAAGAACTTACGGCCGACCAAATATTGTCGCCAATGAAGAACCGCCAAAACCAAAGCCATCAACTCCTTTTCATATGTGGACTTTGCTGAATTTCTTTCTGAAAGTGCTTTGCTAAAATAAGCCACAGGTTTCCCCGACTGCATCAGAACTGCCCCGATTCCTCTACCCGATGCATCACACTCCACGCAAAATTGAATAGAAAAATCGGGCATTGCTAGAGTGGGGGCTGATGTAATTGCTGTTCTCAATGCCTCAAATGCTGCTTGTGCCTCTGAACTCCACCTAAACGGTGAGCAATCACCCTGCTTACGTAAAAGTGTCGTAAGAGGTAAAGCCAATTTGCCATAGTCCCGAATAAATCGTCGATAATACCCTGTCAAACCCAAAAATCCTCTCACACCCTTCAAGGACCGAGGTGTGGGCCATTGAAGTACTGCTAAGACCTTTGACGGATCCATACGAACTCCTTCAGCCGACACCACGTGCCCGAGATAATCTATCTCTCGTTGTGCCCATGAACACTTCTTAGGATTCACAACAAAAGAAGCAGATGCCAATAATTCCAAAACTTTACGGAGGTGAGCAATATGTGTTTCTTTATCAGGACTATAAATCAATATATCATCGAAAAATACTAGCACATACCTCCTGAGCAGGGGTCGGAACAGGTCGTTCATTACAGACTGAAATGTAGAAGGGGCGTTCCTTAACCCAAATGGCATGACAACAAATTCATAGTGCCCGGAGTGGGTTCGAAAACCAGTCTTTGGAATATCGTCGGGGTGTACTCGAATTTGATGGTAACCTGCTCGAAGATCCAACCGAGTGAACCAAGCTGCACCGTGCAATTCATCTAACAAATCCTGAATGATTGGTATAGGGTAGTTGTCTGGTATAGTACGCTTATTTAGCTCACGGTAATCGACACAAAACCGCCAGCTACCATCTTTCTTGTGCACCAATAATACCGGGCTCGAGTACGGACCCGTGCTTGGCTGAATTAGACCTGCCGCAAGCATTTCCTCCACCAAACGCTCAATTTCAGTTTTCTGAGTCATACTGTACCTGTACGGCCGTATAGAAACTGGGGATGCTCCTGGTAGAAGAGGAATTCGATGATCGTTATCTCGAAACGGGGGAAGCCCTGGAGTTGTTGCCATCACAGAAGGGAACTCCTCCATTAATTTCTGAATTTCTGATGATACATCTTTCTCTTGATCAGATTTGGTCAAAGCAAGTTCGGAGACCAAAAGTACCCAACATTGACAAAACCCAGACAACTTGAGAACCTTAACTGAAGTCAACTGCTTTCTGGTCAACCCCGGGTCACCTTGCAAGCACACTCGTCTGCCCATGTGATAAAAATCCATCGTCAAGGCTGCCCAGTTGGTACGAACCTCCCCTAAGGTGGCAAGCCAAGAAATTCCTAATATCATATCAACACCAGCAACGGGGAACATATATGCCGAGACGGAAAACTCAGCCCCACTTATTTCCACCAGAATATTCGAGCAGAATCCTAAAGTATTATTTTGCTTCCCATCCCCCAACAGAACCGGTAAGGTTGCAGCACTATGAACATGAAGATTCAATCGCTCGACCAACGCAGGCGCAATAAAACAATGGGTTGCACCGCTATCCACCATAACCACCACCTTTTCTCCATTTAGCCATCCCACCATTTTCATAGTTCTAGGACCGTCAAATCCAAACGCCGTGGCAGAAGATAGCTCCAATGTTTGCAATTGAGTATCCTCGATCGGCAACTCCGTTTGGGCCAATTCAGATTCGATGAGGTTAACCTCGTCTTCATCAACAAGCATAATTCGTAGTGATTTACTCGCGCACACGTGAGTTGGTGAGTAAGGCTCTCTGCATTTAAAACACAAGCCCTTGGAACGAAGGTTCATGTAATCCGAGTGTGTCATCTGCTTAGTGGGTCTCCCTCGAGCAGGGCCTGATGAGCCTATCGACTCGGAAACTTGTTGAGAGTTTGACTCCTTCTGATTGGCCGAGTAAGATTGGGCAGAGGTGTATCCTGGACCTTGCCGCGAGTTTCCCACAGATGAAAAAGAACGCCCACCACCACTGGCCGAGACAGTTCGAGGAAGAGAGGGATGGTTTTGAAAATTAGTAAACTGTTGTTGGCGATAGGGTGCTAACTCGCGCTCTATTTCTCGAGCAAGGTGCATGGTGGCACAAATCTCTTCAGCGTCCTTGCTACGGATTCGGAGTCGAATATCCTCTCGTAGTCCATTCAAAAATAATCCTAAGGCAATAGAATCTGAGAGATTATTCACGGACGACATCCTTGATATGAATAGATCCACGTACTCATCAACCGAGGCAGTTTGACGGGTGGCTGCCAATGCCTCGTACGGGTTTGATCTAGGATCATCCCCATATCGTCGCAACAGTTCGATGGTGAATTTCCTCCACCCCATGTCCGGGTAACGGGTGAGGAGCCACTGTAACCACTGGAGGGCAGTACCCTCCATAGCAATCAAAGCCAATTCAATTTTCATATTATCAGGGGTATTGTCCACACGGAAAAATTGCTCAGCGCGAGAAATCCAAGCAGAAGGATTGTCCCCTCGAAACCCTGGTAATTCCAGTTTCGTTGGGGATACCGTCGGATACCGAGTTGGCATAGGGGTAACGTTGACGGCTGCTGCTGTTCTCTCCAAACGAGTAGTCGACGCCTCTTCGGTGTCTAATCCCTTCTCCTTTAGCACAGAGTTGAGAAGGGCTTGAATTCCATCCAAACTTGATTGCAATCCTTCAATTCTAGAGTCCATGGTCTTCACAGTTGTCTGGAGATCGCCTACTCCCTTCTCCAACGATTCGATTCGTTCCTTTTCTGACGTAGAACGAGTATTTGTCATGGCGAAAGAGATCCGGCAGGTCGGACCAAATTGTTGAGATCAAGGAGTAGATAGACAGAATAAATAGCAACGTAAAATAAGTTCCAGGAGAAAACCTCCTTCCCAAGCCACTGGCCGAATTCCACAATGATCATCCGATACTCAAACATGAAAAAAATAGAAAATACTTATAGAGTTCTAAAGCCCATAAACAAAAGGGTCCACTAATTAAACAAAAACAGTGATTAATTAACAGATAAAAATAACACCCCTTCATGGGCCTTGGACTCAAACGTTGACATTTCCTTTCTTACGACGTTGATATGCAATCGTATCATTCACCACCATCGACAGCATCTGGCAGAAAATCACATCACCCTGACATTATACTTATAAGGTGGGCCGAACAGCTGAAAAACGACGGATATGTGGGTCTCGTGAGTTTACCAATCTATTAGTTCTGGTACAAGATCCACTAATGTTCACTGCATCCCATGATCCCAATTCACCATGCTTCCAAGGAGATTCTTTGTTCACAGGGGGAAAGTGTGCGATTTGTGCATCACAATTTCTCTGATGATAGGGTTATAATTTGATTAAGACTGGGGGTATGTATGTCAAAAGAGTGGCTGAAGTGAGGACTTGATGGAAATTTCCCTGGCTGGATGAAATTAGGACTAAAACACCCCCCCTCTAGACTCTAGAGGTGGGATCCGTATCACCCAATTTGTACCTAATTTTGAAAATAGAAGCGGCCCCCTTGACAATGACATGACTGCCAACCTTATTAGGAAACTCTGGACTCTCCTAGACTAACATGTCCTTTCCAGCCCAGTAAGCCAAGGTAAACATGCCCTCAGAGAAATTTCCATCTGCTTTTAGTTGTTGGTGGGCCACTTTGTCATAAGTAATGTATTAGTAACGGCTAAACATGCTATAATTATATTTGATAGGAACAGCTGCTATACTATTGAATAATCTACTAAATGAGGAATCATGATTCTAGGTTTCCCTGCGCTCATTTTGGGTCCAGTCATGCTGAGGTGTAGTTGGGAGGACTGGAAAATTAATTCTTAATTCTTTTAGCTAGAGTGTATCTATTTGTAAGATCACCTCATTAATATGATGATGAATGTGAATAGCCAATTGAGGTTTTCTTGTCTTGTCCCCTGAACAGTGTTTGAACGTCTGCAAGTGCACATGCTCTTCTGGATTTAGGGCAACTTGATATAGGAGTTTTTCGTTTCTTCTTTGGAGTACTCTTTGCCATTTTATTTGATCAGGAAATGTAAATGCATTTTCCAAGCTGTTAAAAGTTCATCTGTTTCAGGCTTTTTGGGCTTGTTAGGTTGATAAAAATGTACTTAAATGATGACTTGTATAATCTGAAGGCGATAAAAACATTTTACTCCACTTAAATTTACTTTTTATAGTAAAAATTGAAGATATACATTGACACTAGATCATCATAGAAAAATGGGAAATCCAACTTTAAAGGTCACCTATATTATTTACTAGTAAGAAATTGTTATAATTTGAAAGGAGAGACTATAGGTAGAGCTGCCCTGCAAGGTGAAACACTACTGAAATGAAGCTAATTATTTTAAACTCCTACTAACCTTACTGGATTTGATATGGGGAGACGATTCACACCCACTAAATTGTCTAAAGACAAATTGGATGTCTCATCTTTGGATGGACGAGTAGGGCCTTCCTTTCTCCAGTACATTTATTTATATATTTGGATCAGACTTCAGAGTTTGTTTTCTTTTTCTGGGGTTTTCCTAGAATCCATAGAAACCTAAAATCCATCTTCATTGTCCAAAATTTGCTAAACTAAAATAGGTCTGCATATTCATTGTCTATTAATACAAATTTAAAACCTGCTTTTTTTTTTTTTTTTTTAATCTCTCCATATATTCATTTTTCAGCTAGATGGGAAGAAAATTGGGGTGCTCCCATCAACCGAGCAGGACACTCTATACTTTGGGAATCTTAACAAAGGTTTGACTGTTAGATTTTTCTTATTTTACTTATGGCAAATATGTGCATGTGCTATAAACTTGTCCTGTAAGGTTAACCTTTCATAATGTTTATGTTTTCTGTTGATGAAATATTACTTTGCTTAGGAAACTGTCACGTAGTAATAAAGATAATGTGGATAAGTTCTACTCAAAGAATATCTCTGAGCTTCTTACACCTTTTTTGACATTGTTACACTGCCTATACTATTTCACTTCTGATGACTGAATTGTGTGTTTGGAAGTTGTCTGTTGAATTGAGTGTAATAGAAGTTATCACCTTTTTTAAGTTAGTCTAGTACTTTCCAGTTCTGTTTCCAATATCTCCTCTCGCCTTTTATTTAAGCTATAAACATAGTTGTTAGATTTTTTTTTTGGTTTTGTTTTACTTCTTCTCCTTTATCTTGGATTGCCCTTTTCTTGGTGTTTCGTATCTGTTTTCATGTTTTGATATGGCTGGGTTCTTGATGTCCTACATGAATAACTGAATTGTATCCTTCTTTCAGCTTGGAGTGCTGATGAATTCGAAAGAATTGTGCTTCAGGTGTGCTCTTTTGTTTTCTGGTTTTCCTGCTCGAGTTTGTCTATTTTTGATAAAGCTCCCTACCAAAACTCAACCCGTCTGTCAGTTTTACCACTCAATTCTTTCTCCTGTGCTACAGGTTTTCCCAGATATTGAATCCATTGATCTCCCAATGCTGAAAGACACGCCACCGGGACAAAAGCAACGAAATCGTGGTTTTGCTTTTGTAAAATTTTCTTCCCATGCTGTGAGTTTTCTTTGGATTCTCTCATAAGTTTTAAAAGTTTTGAAATGCCATTCTTTCTATTCTGTGGTGGAAAATTGAGACTCTTCTGTTGCATCTGAAATCATACAGGATAGAAGCTCAGGTTCGTGGTTTTGATTCTCAGTTCCAGCATCAATTAGTGATCCCTTTATTACAAAAAATCATTATAAATAATTGCATAAAATCATAATATATAGGAAAAATGAGGTCCCAAATTTGATCAAAACTTAAAAAAGGGTTTGTGTGGCTTATGAAACTGGAATATTTTCAAATAGAAATCCTACAAAAATATCCTATTCGGACAATACATGTTCTAAATCAACAATTTCTGATAAAACAGTTCAGTTCTGCATGTCGTGCAATCTAAACTTCCATTGCAGAACTTATTATGTCTCTGATGGTACTCATTGTTCAACAATATGCCAATTCATATTCATATCAGTTGCCATTGAAACCTTACTGCAAAATTTTATCACTCAGGATTTGCAAAATAAAATACTAATGATTGAAAACATGTTAATGCAAGCCCTTCTATTTAAATAAACATACTGCCAGTGATCATCAAATCCTCTCTCATTTTTTGTCTCAACCTGAACTGTAATATCCTTTTCAACATGCAATGTCCTGTTTTTTTGCCTCTTGTAGATTCAGTGAAATGACATGGTATAACTTGCAGTCCACATTGGATCACTGAGGTCTATATAAACTCCTTTTGGCATGTCATATAATGTCATGTCAACATATATCAATTTCTTTACCTTCGCTTCCTCTTCTCTTTCCAAAGTGTGAATTCAAACCTTTTCTCCAACCTTTGTCGACAAAAGCTCATTCACAACTGTCATTTATTCATCTGAAACATTCATAGTTAATGAAGTCTACATCCATTTGTGACAAAGTTTTGTAGTGAGCAAGTTGTAATTGAAAAATTTATGCAGTAAAACTTACTTTGCTTTACTTGAAATCTAAATAATCTTTTCTTTCAGTTGTGTTCTCTATGTGGACTTTAATGCTATTCTTCCTAGTAACCGAATTATCTTCTGGTATTCAGCCAATTATCTGTTTAATTTGTGATAATTATGGCAAACCAATTTTCAATATTTTCTTCTTTACTTGAAGTATACATTTGGCATTTTAACTAGTGTAGTTCAACTATATTATCAACTGTTGACTGTTGCTTCTGTATTGAAGAAAATTGGTGTCAACTCTTGTTTGCTTTTTTGTTCTTTTTAGATTCACAATCATTTTTTGGGTTAGGAATCATCACTTTTGGTGATAATCATATTTTATCTTCATATTCTTTTCTTGAAATTTCTGCTGCTCTTGATGCACATTGATCATGACTTAGTTATTTTGTACTTTGGTTTTTTTTATCTTAGCTAGACATAAAATTGAGCTATTTCTCCATTTTCCAGGAGCATAGAGTTAAGCTCAATTTATTACTTATACCCTTAATGTCTGAATGGACAATGCTGAGCTAAAACATTTATAAAACTGCCGAAATTATCTTGAACTTCCCCACCATACCTTAGAGCATCCACAATGTTGTTTTTATATTGGTTTTTGTGCATGATCCGGTCATAAAACATACCACCATTGTGGATAGAAGAAAAAGTGATTACATGGCACAATCTACTTGATCTATCATCCGCTTCTTTCTGCAGCAAAAGAGGGGCATTTGTGCATGTGGCAAACAGTCATTAGCTGCATCTATACATTTTGCTTTTCCATTTTTTAAAGTATTATCAAAGTTCCAAAATCCAATTACTTTTCATTCCTAATTTGTTCATAATGCATAATATATCAAATTAATCCTGTTTTTATTATCTTTAGATTTGACATAATTATTGCACATATAAAAATGATAACACATGTATTAAAATTTAGATATAAATAAAGATATGTGAATTGACAAAGGGACCCTTAAAAAGTTGTTGGAGGGGATTATGGGTAGTGTTGAAAGGTTTATGTGGGTTTCTAGTTTTGATGTACTAGTGATGTGGCATCAAATGGTGCCACAAAACACTTTGCAAGGATCATCAACTGAAATGCCCTTGGGAAAAAGATGTCCTAAAAATTTAAATCTCTTTCTTTTTTTTTTTAAGGGGGGGGGGGGGTGGGGGCTTGGGTGCGACGACGGTGGTAGTGGTAAAACAAGGGATTTTATTCATTTAATGAGACAAGGGGGCAAGGAATGAGTCATCCCTTGTCTGAATATACAAAACAAAAACAGAACTATAGAACACAACCCCAATCCTTAGCTATATCTGATGCAAAGAAACAGTA
Organism: Scutellaria baicalensis; assembly: GCA_005771605.1. Taxonomy (NCBI): domain Eukaryota; kingdom Viridiplantae; phylum Streptophyta; class Magnoliopsida; order Lamiales; family Lamiaceae; genus Scutellaria; species Scutellaria baicalensis. The sequence goes on along the minus strand of CM016721.1, from coordinate 61,651,769 downwards.
TATCCCTTATGGATTTGAGTACCAAAAAGCTATCTATACCTAAGACTGTCCCACACCTCTTCCAGAGTTTACTCACTATGTTAAAAAGACCTTATTTCTTTCTAACCATAAAGATCAACATGAAGTTGAGGTGATAAGTCTCCCCATTGCAACTTAGACCTTCAGGTTTTGATATAAAAAATTGAGTCTGAATGTGGAATGCTCCAACTTAATCAACTCCATAAGCACCTTTTTCCGCAGATTGAGAGAGAGTGGACATCGAAGGAATATATGGTCAAAGTCTTTAGAAACATTCACAAAACATGGTTTAAATATACCTGTTATCTTTGAAGAATCACGGTTTAAACTTCGAATGTCCTTGCTTTGGAAAAGCCTGCTTCTTCACTTACAACCTAGCTTATCTCCATTGCCAGTTTGACATCTTGTCAGTGTTTGTTCCCTGCAGAGACTCTCTCCTAACCTTGTATAATTGGAAACGTTTTAACATAAACTTTAAGAAACCCGTAAGCGTAATAATATCTCTCAAGATCTTAAATTTAACAAATTTAACACTTGCCTCTGCAATCATTGCCAATCTTCTGTGACCCTTTAATATATAATCTTTCAACAAGTCTGCAATCAATTCTTCTAATTGATGCAGAGGCCAATAGAAAAACAAACCAACCCTTTTATATCTGAAAATTGAACCTGCCTACTTCAAAATTCTCAATCACAGGCTGCTTCACGGGCTCAAAGGGTGGGCTCACAACCTGAGTTTCGTCTTGGAAATTTGCACCCAGCTGTCCAGTGGGCAGAAGAGGAACCTGAATTTGATCCAAAAGAACTTGCTAAGGTTCATAGTCCATGTACTTATGCACCTCAAGCATTATAACTTATAAACCATATTACTTATCTTTAACATTTTTTGGTTGTTTCAGATAAAAATAGCTTTTGTCAGAAGCCTGCCTACTGATGTAGACGAGAACTATTTGAAGCAATTGTTTGAGCCTTTTGGCAAGGTCTTACATATTTTGATATTGATTTAGCCTTTCTTTAATATACTATGCCCACCTTTTGAATTTGTTATGCTGATCTTGCAGGTGGAGAAAGTAGTGGTGTCCAAAAAGAGTACCTCAGCCGTAGGGTTTGTTCATTTTACTGAGAGATCAGTAAGTTGGTTTACATTTGGTTATGTTAATACTAATTATTCCTTTGTAGTGCAGGTTCGTTTTCCAGAAGGTGCATATTGCTAAAATAGATCTGTTATTCCCTTGATATCACAAATTTTGATTCAGGACCATGTTTTTTATCTTGGGAAATTTATTTAGATGCCTTACCCTATAATTTGAATCAAAGCAAAGTCATTCAAGACTTTTTAGTTCTAATATCTTTTTCATTATTCCCATTGAAGTATGCATGCTCATGACATTGACCATCTGGATTAGCTTTAGTCTCTATGCTTCTAGTTCTCTCTCCGTGGTTTTTATTGAATTCAAATCCTTAATCTAGTTATTATGTTTCTGGTTTGGGCCTTTCTGTAGCTCATTTGTGCCTTTCACTTTATCATATTCATCTCCCTTGTTTGTCTATAGTGCTGTTCGCATCCCATCATCAGTGCCTGTGTCCTTTAAAAAGTAAAACATCCCTTGTAAGACAGTAATATGAATGTGCACTAGTGATGCTCATGTTCATGAATGATGAGGACAACAAATTAGTGATAATATGTCTCAAAAAGGATAACCCACTTGAATTTTTGGAAAGTTAATATAATAGGGAGCCCATTTCATAGTATAACGTGTGGATGTTTTTATGCACATTAGCCAATCTATTAATTTATGGAACTCCATTTTACAAGCTTTTTGTCCTTTTACCCCATATCTTTCATCCCTTTCTGAGTTACAAGATGAGTTCTGAGTTACAAGATGAATGAGTGAGATGGTTCAAAAAAATTTATGATTTATTGAATTGATGTCATCTTTTCTTTTATATCTATCAATTTAAGTAGTGTTCTTCCTTGTACCTTAAATAGTATTCGTTCATATAGTCAATGTACATGCATGTATCTTCTAGTTTCCTAAATCTCAACAAGGAAATACTCATTAATTTAGGCGACTGGGACCAATTGATTTAGCATCTCCAATTCATCCCAAATTATAAAGTTTAGATCTATGTAAACCGAGATATGATATGCAACTCAACCTAGAGAAACATTAAAAAATGGAGTTGCAGTTTAAACTTCTCTGTTTATGCAGCATTGTTTACCAGTCGTGGTGCATATTCAAATTGTCTTCATCTCATATGTCCTGGCCTTCTTTATAGTTTGTGAGCAAGTATGATGTTAGAAAAGGAACATGTGCTTTCGTGCGGTCCTTCAGAATATTATAATTCTGCTGCTCTATAAAATCTTAATATAGTTTATTGGTCAGATTATTCAGATCCAGAGCTGCAAAGTTATATTTGGACAACTGCACAATGACATGGAATTATTCTGTGATGAATGAACCGATCTAATATCCAAGTTAACTAGATATATAAATGCAAAATGATTCTGAAAGTGACATCAAGCCCTGACACCTTCAACCAAGCAATATCTCGATCAAATATGTTTGTTTGCTGTCATTTATCCCACTCCGTATTGTTGAGGTGCCATCTTTAAATACCATATACCTGGTTATGTCATTGTCGTGCAGGGGTTTTTCTTAGCATCTTCTTTTTATATATTTTCCGGTTTTAGTGGTGACTTGTTTCTTGCCTTATTTTCTGTTTGTTGGTGCTTTTTGAGTTTTTATCTTAATCATGATAATAGGTGAGACATTTGATCAACTCTTATGATGTTTTTTGGCCCTCGTAACTCACTGACTTGTTAGGTAGTTCTGTCCTCTCAAGTACTATTAATTCTTGATGTAGGATCTTGAAAAAGCTATTGAGGAACTCAATGAAAAAACAGTTCAAGGTCCCAAACGGGGTCAAATGCATAAACTCCAGGTACTTAGAAGTACTCTAGAAGATTTAAGCTTGATTCTGTTAACTGACATTTTATTCCCCTTTTGGAATCTAGTGTTCCTTTTTGGTTAATATAACGTGAGGCAAGCATATTTCCTTTAACAGAACCTCTTTAATAGAATTATCATCTGACATTATTGTCTGCAAACAGGTTGAAATTGCTAGACCTATGGACAAAAACAAGAAGCGAGTTCGGGAGAATTCCGATAGTAATCCTTCTGTCCAGGATCATTCCAAACTCTTAAAGTCAAATATTCACAGTTCCCATGTGCATAGGGTAAATACATCTCTAATGCAATATTTTAAATTCCTGTTATTGAGATAACAAAAGATTCAACTTAAAAATGTGACGACCATCATCTTCAATAGTGATTTCTAATAATAGAGTTGCTGATTGCTGGTGAGAGATAGCATCATAAAAGAGCCTGATATATTCTAGTTGGAAGCCACTGACCTTGATCTTTATTATTTTTAAAAGTGATTATTGTAACCTAATAAAGAGATACAATAAGATATCAACAATTAGTCAACACCAATCTCTAAACAATTACAGGTCATCATATCGGATCAAACTACAGACACAAGTTTAAAACACATCATACAAGAAACCTTCCCTAACATTTGCAAGCCACTATTTAATATCTTCATTCAATTTCCATTCCTTGAGAAGTCATCTATGGGTTTGAGCCCCAAACTTCTGCAGCTCATCATATTAAAGATTCACTTTTGCACAGAATTAATGTCTCTATAAACATTATGATAGAGTCTGTCATATCTCTCACTCCCTTTCCAATGAATAGTTTAGTATCTCCAGAAATCATCTTCAGAATCAGATTGTGAAAGTTTTTCTCTACCTATTGAGAACACATCTATGGCTATCTCATCAATGTTTACTTTTCTTAGCAATATTCCATTTTTCCATTCTTGAGGTGGAGGATTTTTATATTATCTGATCACATGTTTACTTTGTCCTACAGGTATTGGAAACGGCTGACCCTTATGAGAATGCTGTAATAGCTTTGCCTTTAGCAGTTAAAGAGCGCTTACTTCGAATCCTACGACTTGGAATTGCTACTCGATTTGATGTAAGTTGAAGTTGCTTTTGAGAATAGTTTTGCTTATGAATTCTAGTCCTTTAACAACCAAAACATAATTAAGTGTTCTGTATGGTAAGTGTCCCAAACTTCATTTGACTTGGCGAACTAATTTTTAAAAGAAGGTGCTCTTGAAAATAGCAATTTCATACTTCTAGTATTCATCCATAAATGTCACAAATGTGTTTTAAAAATTACTGCAGCTGCCTTCAAACTAATGACTCGTTTACGTTCACTCTAAGTTTATCCATAATACATGTTGAATATTTAATAAAATGGAGTTGGAAAGAGAAGATGAACATAAAGATACAATGTGGTTGGACCAGTTTGATCTGCAAATATCTGTAATAGTTATGCTGTTCTTTCTTGATGGACGCCTACTCATAGGTGTACACACATATGGATAAGTCTCGAAGAAAATCACTTTAAATTGATGATATTTGATGATTGATTTAAGAAATACTTTTGTGGTCTTGTGATAATATCAAATAGTCATTATTATTTATTAATAGTCCCTCAAGTTGAAAATGACGTTGATTGAAGTGTTTGACTTGAACAAAAGTGAAGGATTTCAAGAAAATTTTGGATGTGCAGGTGAATATCCATATATAACAGAAGGAAGTTGGCAAGGAAATTTTCCGAATTTCTGTGAAAAATAAGCCACAAATACCATAATAATTTTTTTATTAAGATGGTTAATTAATATTATACTTCTGATCTTCCAAATACATCAAAGAATCAATGCTTGATTCTTAATACTTCCGTCAAGTTGAAGATGAAAATCTTAAATAGAAGAGGGTGCATGCATGTGTTGGGCATGTACTTTTGCAAATTGCCCTACTTTGTTTTAATCGGCATGAGTATAACAGGTTGAATGTTATACTTAAATTGCTATAGTTTAACTTGATGTTTATTCTGTTTCTTTGGTGTGATTGGGGGTTGTTCCCCCTTTTAATGTTCTTATTGCAGGGGAATTTAAAATACTCTGACATTGGTCATAGAATCTCTCGCAATGGACTGGATATTTGTCTGGGGAATTGCTTCCCGTTTTACCAGATCCAAATTTCACATGCAAAATTTTCTGAAAGTTCATGTACTTTTTGTTTTTGTTTTTGTTTGTTGACAGATCGATGTCAAAAGTTTATGCAGTCTCAAGGAATTACCTGAGTCTATTGCCATATCTGTCCTTGACCAGGTTTTAGCATATATTCAATATAGGTTGCATATTTTCTTGCAAGAATACTTACTCTAGATTAATGCCCGACTTTTCTTGTTCCTTCTTTGTAGTTCATGATATCAGGAGCCTCTTCACAAAACAAGGGAGCATATCTAGCTGCACTAATATCTAAAGTATGTAACCAAACTCTATGGCTAGTGTGCCGCTGGTATAGGTTTTTTAACATCGCATTAATCAATTTTTATCCAATCCAGTACCTGGTTGATAAAGTGGGACCAGATCGGAGATTAGTCAGCTTATCAAAAGTGGAGGATACTACTAGAAATGAGTACAGTCTACTCAATATCTCGCATCGATTGTCTCCCCCTGCCAGAGAATTTGGCTTAGTGACTTCTCATGCGCCCTCCTCTGCAGCAAGGTTCCTTTTCTGGCTTTTAACGTGTATATTTGATTAATTACCCAAATGTTCCTTTGATGAATATCGAACACCTTTTTCTGGGAAATGGCAGTTTGTTCAACCACAGTTCTGGTCTAGAATTAGAATTCTCCTGTGTACTGCTTCTTATGATTATTTTGTCATTGATTGATCTTAAGATCCTGGCCTATATTCACTTTTTATGTTTCACCAACCTTGATGGAATGGAACATTTACATTTCTCTTTCCGATTTAGCATATGACACTAGCATCATCACTTCATAACTCGATCTCTTGCAGGTCCGGCATTTATGCACCACTCTATCCATCACTTCAGCCGGAGTATTCATTATCTGGTCGAACAGTGCTAGAAAGAGTGGACGACAGAGATTATCCTTTATCAAGTCGAACAGTACTAGGACGAGCGGAAGAGAGAGGTTCTCATTTATCAACTCGATCCCTCTCTGGACCCCAAAGCATCCCCATTCCAAGAGCATCAACATTGGAGGATCAAAGCCTTTCTCCCTTTGAGGCAACACTGGGCCCATCCATGTATTACGGACGGGTTGGATTAAGAACTGAGGAACGACATCCGTCTCCCCCACAAGCCGCACCTAGTTCGTCTACATCTTATGCAAGATTGGCTACAAGCTCAAGCTCAGATATTAGAGGTGTTGGTGGTCACCAAGCATCTCGGCCTCAAATGAGGTTCGATCCCTTCACTGGTGAGCCCTACAAGTTTGATCCTTTCACCGGCGAACCAATAATTCATCCAGGGAATACAACGCGCCAATTCTGATTTCCGAGGCCTGTAGTAATTATGGCAGTACTAATGGTTTTTTCCAACTTTTATAACGTTGAAACTTAATACATTACTATTTCCATAAAATGATGCTTCTGTTTACAGCAAACTAGATTGGATGCTTCTCTGATATTCTTTCTTTTCTCTTTCTTTCTCTGTTCTTTTTTCTTTGAAGGGTTAAATTAAAAAAACGATCCAGAGTATAGATTCAAACTTATTATTATTATTTTTTTCCTGATTGTAACCTAGTCTTCTAGAGTTTATTCGAAACCTAAATCATTTTTCCCGTCGTTTTTTCGGCACATGAATTAGTTTTTTCACTTTGCAATTCAAACTTTAATATTTTTATCCAATTGCAACCTCTGATTTAGGATATATTTTGATAAATTTCAGAACTTGACATTGCAGTAGATAAGAAAATAAAGTTCAAGTTGCAATTAGATAAAAACAACAAAGTTTGGGTTGCAAAATGAAAAAATTAAGCGACATGCCTCTCATGCGATCTCCACATTGTCGGAAAATATACAATCAGATAAATTTTGAAGACTAGGTTGCAATCGGAAAAAAAAGTTTAGATTGCAAAGTGAAAAAATCTATACTTTGGATTGGTTTTTCCATTTATCTCTTTTTTTTTTTTAATACCAAAAGAACCAATTCAATAAACAAAGGAGGTTGTCATTTGTCAACATATGTAAATGCTTCAGCCCCGAAAGCAAACATGAATCTCATGAAGTTGATATGATAAATACAGTTTACTTTTTGAGAAACGAAGCAGATGGATAGGAGACAAAACAAGGCTAGATTTTTGACAATGCTGAGAATAAACAAATAAACTACATAAAAAATAAAATAGAATCACAACTGATAAATTTTTAAAAAATGTAAATTATAAAAGCTGTCACATGCAAGCTTACAACTGATTTACATAGTCCTTGTACTTGGAAACTTGAAAGCCATTGAAGCCAGGTGAATCTTTCATAAATACTAAATAATTATTCGACAAAGTAGATAATCTGGAATTGCAGAGTAATTCAAGTGAAAATAAAAGAAAATATGTCCAAATCACTACAAAACACAGCAAAACTATACACAATATTTGTTCACATGAGAGCCGCAACAAGCAGATCACTTTGGCCATTGGGCACACTCTGATCACAAAGTTTGACGTACAATGATATTTACTTCCAATCGAGCATGTCGAGGAGCCACAACACTTGGTCCTCTGAGTTGGCAGCATCACAGAAATCCAGTTCGATCCCAAAGACATCGATGACCCCTTCGTTACCATGGTCCATGAAAAGCAAGGAAATCCACGCCCTGATGCCAGATACAAATGGGTGTGCAGGTGAAAAGTCGAGGTAATCAAATGCCAGGGCACGATATGTGGAGCGATCTATATAATCAAAAAAAGATTTGTTTATGATGCAAGCAACTTTTTTCGAATCCTTTCGACCAACGAGCACAGAGACAGTGACACTCTGACCCAATGGGATATTGAACCTTGGTTGCATAGGCAATGTCATCTTATAATCTGCACTCGCCAAGTGAAACTTAAGAACATCGGAAATTCCAGTTGGTGGGGTCCAAGTTCCCTTCTGCAGAACAGGCCCGGGCACTACTTCAGAAAACATTAGCTTTTCTTCTGTCCAAATGTCGATGTAAAACTCCAAGTCGTCGAAGGATAACCTCGGTGGAAGAAAAGCTCGGCTTTGTTGACGTTTATAGAATGTTTTAAATAGTTTGTGATATGACAAAGTAGGAGGGGAAGACAGCTTGCAGATAGATGGCCATCTCTTTGCACACAAGCATTTCCAAAAATAATCATCTTGGGCCATATCTCGCCATTGCTTACAGACTAACATACATGTTACCAGGTCTGTACCTTCTAGAAGAGGGAAAACAACCTTCAGAATTTCCTCGCTCGACATCTCCATAGAAGGTTCACATAATTTACATGACAAACCTTTCAAACCAAATTTTTTTGCAGCATAAGGCTTAGGGGTAATAAATTTATATTTGTTCCTGAAAACAATGAAGGCAATTAAATATCAGATGCCATACATTACAGAATCATACTGAAAACAACCCAACAATAAACAAGCATTCATAAGAGAATCAAACCTGACTGTTTCTGCGAGAACTACACTAGGAAAGATAATGATCTCATATCCACATTTTCTTAACATTCACAAAAATACATGGAAACGATCTCAACATAGTACGCATATGTACTTTCGATACAGAAACATATGCTGATAAGAACAAACATTACACTTTATCTTAGCCAAAATTATGCTGATATAGAGAATTAGATGATGTAGACAGATTTCTAAATCAAGCATCTCCGTCACCATCAAGATCATGTATTCATGATCTGACCGACCCATTCAACTGCGCATTTTGAATAACAGTCCTCTACCAAGGTTTCAGCTCACCAGAAGTGCATAGATTATGAGAACGGAAATCCACCACAGGATATAAAGGATTCACGTCACACAAACCATGCAAAAAAATCAACACAGTTACCACTAATAATTCGATGCACAAATTTCCACTATCACCTAGTATCAAACCCAATCAAAATAACATAGAAAAACATTTACCAGCAACACAACGAGCAAATTATATAAAAAAAAAATTCAAGATAAGGGGGGAAAATCAGCCAAATTGTTTCTCCATAACTACAAAACCAGAAGAATAAAACACTAATACACCAACAGCAACATGAATTCAAACACGAAGCCCAAAATCAATTGCTAGAGAATCAAACCCTAACGAACAATACTTAAAACTAAAAAACGGTTAAACAAATAACAATAACAAAACAAAATCACCATAAAAAAGGTAAAACAAATAACAATAACAAAACAAAATCACCATAAACGAACTCACCAGGATGAACGAAGATCAATTGATTGAAAAGAGGATAATGGCAAATGAGGAAGAGTATATATATAAGCTTGAATCGAGGATCTTTGGATGCTAATTAGTCTCCAGAGAGAGAAAATGAAGAGGAGAGAGAAAGAGCGAGGAGATCGAATTCAGTGGGACGCGAGCGAGATGTTACTTTATATATACGTGGGTCCCACTGATTTTTTTAATTATTCAAAAAATGACAAAAATGTTTTAGCACAATTACAATGACATTTATAAGACTAAAGATTACTAGTATTGGCACCCGCGCTATACGCAGTTTGTGATATTATATTAAATATTAATTATTTGATAATATAATATAAGTAATTTTAGTACGTAGAAGAGTAATATTTAATAACTAATTAAGAGAATCTAAATTTGCTTAAAATAATTCAATTCATAACAATATATCGATATTATACACATCCAATTCTATAATCTATGATTAATACTAAAAAACAAAATTATCAATTATGATCTTCAAATCAAAATTGGAAATTTTACTTGCAAGTTTGTAAGTTTTTTTAAAAAACTTTTTTATACACAACATTTCTAGTTGAAACATTTTTTTATCATATGTGCTACAAACAAATATCGTCAGTCACTTAAATTAAATGTACTATAAAAAATATAAAATTAAAATCATTCAATTACTTAAATTAAATACGTGTGTTTGTGAGTATGTATATATAGAAACAATACACAGTAAAATTAGAAATTTTACGTAGGAACTTGATGCAAGCACCGTCAATTATATATTTCAACCTTTTATTTTAAAATAAATTGAATTAGAAAAAAATTAATATCGCTTAACATCAAAGATGACAGATAATTATTTTGTTGTAAGTATCACATAATTAATTGATATAGCATGACATTGATCAATACAATTTAAGTTCAACACAAAATAGAAATGTAGTAGTATTGTAGTAGTGATCATGATGATAACAATATAATAATTAGAAACTAAACATATAATATAAATAATCAGTTGAGCCATCTAAATTCAAAATGTGCACTCTCATATAAAAATATACGAAGTCCTAAGTGTAAAATAAAAGACGAAAATTTTATTTGATTATGAGATATTTATAATCTAAAAAATATTTAGGATAACATATAATTCAGACTACAGACATGTTATAATATACATATGTGTATATACACACATTTTAAATAATGTTATATTTATTTATTAATCTATATTAAATATGATATAAATTATACCCATGCAAATTAATATATATTGTTCAAATTATTGTTTGGATATCTATTATTGATATTTAAAAAATTATTCAATTCAAATTAATTTAATTAAGATTGGTAAAATGAGAATAAACTAATACAATATTTATATTATTAAATCAAAAAGATTAAATAGTAAAAATGAAAAAATAAAAAGAAATTGTTGACGGGATACTTACAAATATTAATTTAAAAAATACTTAGAGTAACATATAATTTCACACTAAATACATATTATACATATACATATATGTATATACACGCATCTTTAATAGTGTTACACTTATCTATTAATTACATTGAATTGATATTAAATATGATATCGAATTATCCCTAAACAAATTAATATTTAGACTAAGTCTCCTATTTTTTTTTTTCGCGCATAGTTTTTTAATTTTTGCACCTATCAATAGGTTATGTTAGAACTACATTTACATTATGTTAGATATACATTGACATTATGTTAAACCTATCCATTTGCCCATATTTCATACCTTTTCTTTTTTGCGTTTGGTTTTTGAATTTTGGCACCTACCACTACGTTATGTTAGACGTATCTTTACGTTATGTTAAACCTACCATTCTGCCCAAATTTCATACCTTAAACCTAAAAAAAAAAAAAAAAAATCTTAGGTTTGGCACATGTACCATTACGTTGTATTAGATATGCCTTTAAGTATAGTTAGACATACATTTGTGTTATGTTAAACCTACACATAAGGTAGGTCTAATATAACACAAAGGTGTGTCTAACTATACATAAAGGTATGTCTATTGGAGTGAGTTTGGGTGGGCTTGAACGTGAGTATCAGGCGTGTGCAGGCACGTGAAATGCGAGTGAGAATGCTTTTTTTTTTTTTTTGGCGTTTTGACCAGGTCAACCCTGATGTATGGATCTAGATTTGTGTGTCAAACTCATATAAGTTTTTGCCTAATATTTATTATTGAAACTATTGTTTGAACAATATCTATTGTTGGTATATAAGAAATTATTCAATAAAAATTAACTTAATTAATATTAATAAAATAAGAATAAACTGATACATTATTTATATTATAAATTGGATGCATTAAATAATAAAAATAAAAAATAGAAAATAAAAAATTGTTGATGTGACACTTTTTGTTAAGAAAACGATATTTCTGTAAATATCTCCAACTTTTCCTCTATTATTATAGTATAGAAATATATAGAAAAATTTATTTATTTATTTTTGTTTTGAGTTTCTATACAATAAATATAAAATTAAATGTCTTAAATATTAATATTTTTTATTTTTTATTAATAAATGTAAAATGAAAGTTATTAATGATATCTTAAAATGGAAATATTTAATAAATGAACTGATACACTATTTATATTATAAATTGGATGGATTAAATAATAAAAATACAAAATATAAAAATTGTTAATGTGATATTTTTTGTTAAGAAAACGATATTTCTGTAAATATCTCTAACTTTTTTCCTCTATTATTATAGTATATAAATATACAGAAATATTTATTTTTTTTTTGTTTTGAGTTTCTATACAATAAATATAAAATTAAATGTCTTAAATATTAATATTTTTTAATTTTTATTAATAAATGTAAAATGAAAGTTATTAATGATATCTTAAAATGGAAATATTTAATAAATCAGACATTTATTGCAGTTATTTTTGGCATAATATTTTGCTTTTATATATATAGATTTGTTATGTTGGAAATTTACGAAAGTGCCCCCCCCCCCCAAATTATTTACTTATTAGACCCACCTCATTTTTTATATTTTTTAATTAAAAATGTAAATTGAACTTTTAACACATTATAAGGTGAAATTATCTACACATTACCATTTCTTCTCTTAAATTTATTAGAAACGAGCGAAAACTCATGTGAGACAGTCTCACTAATAGTTTTCGTGAGATTGATCCTTATTAACCATAAATTGAACTTATATTTACAACTTTTTATATGAATTGTTAATTTTGAGTAATGAATTGATTAGTTTCACATGAAAATTTCTTTAGACGGCCTCACGTTGGAGGTACACATTAAAAAATGTCATGTTTAGATCACTCCTAAGAAAAGTTAACATAATATATTTCCAAATCAACCATAAACACAACTCTATAGGGATCTTAGAAACTATTTATTACCTTAAAATCTTTGATTACAAATGTTAATAGTTTATAAAAGGTTCTTAAAATGTTTAATTATGATTTTTGTAATACAATGTAATTGAGAAAAGAAATTGATTTTTGGGCTTCAGTAATTTTATTCTAAAATATATATAAATAACTTCATTAATTAGTATCAAACGGGCCCAATAAAAGGATATTTTGACCCAATAACTTGGCCCAAACTCCAACATTATCCATTCATGATGTTTTAATGGGAATTCATTTCAAATATCATACTTTGTTTTTAATTATTTAGAAGAATTTTTTTGGATGTCCCTAAAAGAAGATTTGGAAAAATAACAAAAATTGAGTGTCATAAATAATATATTATATGATGAATTAGGAAGAGAATAATTGGAAAATGTAAATATATACCTGAGAATTGAGGTAGATGGTTATTTTAGAAAACGATAGGTCTTGTAAGAGACCTTCTTACGGATCTTATTTTGTGAGACGGGATATGATAGGTTGAGTAGGATTTATTAAATTACATTATAATATTTTTGTGGGTAATATGTAATATTGTTCTATTACATCATGTACTATTTTTGTCTATATTATGTACCATATGTAAATAATATAAAAATACTACTTCATATATATAAAAATGTAACCTAATATATACAAAAATATTATATGTTGCACGAGAGAGAAGAGCGCTGAACAACTTAGGATCCGTGTGTTTTTGAGTTACCGGATCCAACCAATTCGGGTCATGCATCTATAATACAAAAATATAATCTAATACACATAAAAATAATACATATTTTCGTCTAGTCTAACTCAACTTAAACACACCCTATTATACAAAATATTGTCTAATATACAAAAAAATATTACCTCATACACACAAAAATAATTACATAATTTCTTTTATTCAACTTGAACCGACCCATCTTATAAAATAAGATCTGTAAAATAGTTTCACTCAAAATTTTGCCTTCAGAAAAAAGTTAACAGGTATTCATCCATTATATCATACATGGCACAAATCAAACTCTAAACTTAACCTTTTTTTTTTATATACCTAAATTCTTCATATTAAAAAAAAAAAAAAAATCACTACAAGTTCAAAACCATGTGATAAATGGTCAATATATGTGTTAAATCTTTTTATTTTCTTTTTAAAATTTTATAATAATTAGGGATATTATAGAATATTCATTTTTAGTAAAAAATAGAGCATACTGTTGGAGACGAATCGTCGTAGAAGCATCCGGATTTAATGTTGTTCATTTCCAACAGTAATTAAAATGTTGAATCAACAATTCTTAACTGCAACTCTACACACAGACTTAAAACATTACGTTATTTCCTTCTATTTTCCTTTTCATTTTTTTTTAATTTTTTTTCCTTTTATTTTTATTTCATTCATTTTTCTCATTTAGTAACAAGGAATATTATGCAATAGATTAAGTCTTGTGTGAGACCGTCTTACGGATCTTTTTTCGTGAGACGGGTCAACCCATAACCCACACTTAGAAATTCATATGAAAGTTTGTAGATATGAATTCAATTCATGGGTAATAAGGATCCGTCTCACGGGAACTATCCATGAGACCGTCTTATATGAGTTTTTGCGTATGCGATATTACATTTTAGGACAAAAAATAGTATACACTATTAGAGTTAGAGATGAGCGATAGTTTTCATACTAGCTAGATTCTTTATATTTTACATTGCTGAAAAATAAGTAATACTTTCATATGAAAATAATGTAAAAAATTATGATACTTTTTTTTTGTGTACAGCTGAAAATGTTCTATATTACTATTTTTCTGTACATTGCTTGAGATTTTCTTTAATTCTGTAAAAGTTGAAGACTGTATTTACATGTATTTATCAATTCCTTTTCCAACGAGATCCATTAAATAACTAATATTCCAATTGATTTTGGGGATTTCTTGATTAGGAAATGTCCCATTTTATTTTTTTGTAGTTATGGTTTTCTTAATTAAAGTTTTATCATATTATAATCCTAGCAGTTTTGAAGTCAATAAACAAATCGAATTGCACTTTGTAGATTGGTTCAGGACATATGTAAGTTTTTTTTGCTTACACAAATATTATATATATGCAACTATTTATTCACTTATTACAACGGTATGAATTGGTGTTTCTTTACGGTGTGTTTTTATTAGGCACATAACCCTGACAATGGTGTAGAAGATCAATTTTTGTACAATTTAGCATGGGGTCCATTCCATCGTGTGCAGACTTTTCCTGTGTATTTTGTGAATGGTTATTGTTTTCACACATCCACTTGGGCACATAATAGGAAGACCAATAATTCAGGAGTCGCTCTTACTGGAGAAGAGACAATATATCATGGGATTGTTCAGGAAATGATTGAGATAGAGTATCCAGGAGAACAAACCAAAAGGTTAACACTCTTCAATTGTAAATGGTTTGACCCTTCGTCCATGGGCACAAGGACTTGCCCCAAATATGGAGTTGTTGAAGTAAAATCAAATAGAAGATACAGGGGTAAAGATACATTTATATTTGCTCAACAAGCTGAGCAAGTATATTATACACCTTACCCCAATCCTACTCCAAATAGAAAAGATTGGCTTGTGGTGATTAAAACTAAAGCAAGACAAACGATTCAATCACCAGATGCTCCATATCAAGATGATGATGGTTCTCACCTCAATCAAGTATCTGATCAGGATGATGATGATTTTACATTAAGGGATTTCAATAGTAGAGGTGAGGAAATTGATAATATTGCAAGTGCATCCAATGTTGATCACGATGATGAAGTTGAAGGGCATGTTGAAGAAGAAGATGGAGAAACATCATATGAAACTGAAGACTCCGATCATGATGAAAACACTTTTGATTATTATGAATCTAGTGATTGATTACTAAGGTGTTTATTATTGAGTTTTTGTAAATCTTTTATGTAGTATGATGTGATGCAATACTTTAATTTAACCACTCCATTAATTTTATCATGTTCGTTGTCAATATGTAGATGTCAGGAAAAGGTGAACGTGGTGGCTTTCGAGGGCGGTACAGAAGTAGTGGTTCAAACACCAGTAGATGCAGAGGTAGAAGCATAAGCAAAGGAACTATCAATCGTCCCACTCATGCCACATCAACGAACCTGAACGATCACTCACCATCTGTGAGAGAGCTTGAGAGATCCCCTGCACAATCTGAGAGAGAGCTTGAGAGAGCCCCTGCACAATCTGAGAGAGCTCCTATAACATCTGACAGACCACCCTTGATCACTTCTACTCCATTTGAAGGATCATTTGATAGATCTCCGAGTCCATTTGAGAGAGCACCTGGTTCTGCTCCATCTGAGAGAGCATCTGAGAGACCCCCTAGGAATAGCTCACTATATTCGTCTGATCTACGTTCCGCTGAGGGTTCTTTATCTGCATCAGCAAGTGCATCATCAGGGTGTGGATCGACCGTCAGTAAGTTGTTGATACGACCAAATGGAGATGAGTATGATTTTCTAACTATTTACATTTTAACATAAGTTGATGTTAAATATTTTATTTACATTTTTAGCAAGTTAACTATTTACTTTTTCTTATAAGTTATAAGTAAATTATTTATGTAACAGGTTCTTTCCTCCGGAAGCAGTTAAGCATATCACCACAGTCATCAAGTCTAAGTACGAACAACCATGGCTTGGTTGGAATGAGATCCCCGAAAATGTGAGGAACATGTGGTTTATACAGTTTCAGGTGATATCATTAGCTTGTGATTTCTTTAATTTGAAAAGGATTGTTATATAATAATATAATCTAAATTAATATTGGTTTTTTGAGTAGAATTACTGCAGATGGGACCCTGAACATGAAGATGATATAAAGCGGATATGGAAACTGAAAACTCCATCTCTTGTCCGTTCAAGCTTGGCAGATATTCGTAGAAAGAAATCAAAGGGAAAATGGCTACCTGCCTCGGTCCTTGAGGCACTTCAAACCAAATAGAACACAGATCCCAACTTCATCAGTATGTCTGAGCAAAACAAGAAGAATATATCAGTTAATAATGATGGTTGTCTGAATCGAGATGGTGCTATTTCTATTTCTGAGCACATAAGAAGATTGGTAAGTGGTTTTAAGTTAAGTTTTATTTTTAATGAAGATTTAATTTAAATAGATATTGATTGTGTAAATAATTTAGGGAATTGAGTTAGGTAGAGATGCTACCGTCCCTGAGGTTTTTTTAAGGCTCAATTATGATGAGGAAACTTGCGAGTGGTGAAATTCGAGAGCCGAGGGAGTTTATGTAAGTATCTCTATACTCTAATAATCAAAATTTTAACTTGTGGATATTAGTATGATATATTTGTTTACATTTATTAATAGATTTTCTATGCTAAAAAAAACTTCATTTCATACCTATTTGAAATTATATGCAGAATAAGTACAAGTCGTTGAAGGCTACTAGACTATCTGAAGGTGTGAATGAAGCTGACATCGATGATTCTACTGTCTTTTATGAGGCCAATGGAGGGAAAAACAAGAGAGGCAGATCTTATGGCTTTAGATCAGAAGCAGCTTTTTATACAGTTAATTCGAGATCCAATGCAAGAAGTAAGACCACTCACCCTACTAATGATGAAGTTCAAGTGTTACAATCTCGTTTGAGTGCTGTTGAGAGTGAGTTGGCTTCCTTTCGTAGTCTTTTTGCGAAGTTGAATAATGGATCTCTCACCCCTTCTACCTCTTCTATAGACGTGCCTCCCCCTTGTGAAGGTGAAAATGTAGCTAATGTTGATGAAGTTGTGGGTAATGAAAATGAGGATGATGGAGACATGGGTATTGGTGATGATGATGATGATGATGATGATGATGATGGTTTTTAGAATATGTTTATGTTATGAAGTTTAGTTTTTTCCTTTTGTTAGTGACGAGTATGGTGAAGGGTGATATTGATCATGTTTAAAACTTATTTTATGTGGTGACATCATTTTGGATGTGTTGATGTGTTTAAGACTTCTTGATGTTGATGATGTTTAAGACTTATTGTTGATGATGGTGTTTAAGACTTCGCTTGTATTTTGTTCAATGTTTACATTATTTGTATTACCATTACAAGATTTTTTTCTATAGGTATAAAAAATAGTTATACAAAATTCCAACGACAGATTTCAATGTTAAAATTACCGTTGGAATTACCGTTGGAATTTTTTCCAACGGAAACGAACCATTGGAATTTTAAATCTCAGCCAACAATTCCAACGGCAAACTACCGTTGGAAAAGTCGTTGGAATTTTTTCCAACGGTAAAAAACCATTGGAATTTCAAATGTCAACCGAAAATTCCAACGGAAAAACACCGTTGGAAACGCCATTGGAATTAATTCCAACGGAAACGAGCCGTTGGAATTTCAAATGTCAACCGAAAATTCCAACGGCAAAACACCGTTGGAAACGCCATTGGAATTAATTCCAACGGAAATGAGCCGTTGGAATTTCAAATGTCAACCGAAAATTCCAACAGTACAATACCGTTGGAATCACCGTTGGACATATTCCAACGGTAAATTACCGTTGGAATTTCCGTAGGAAAAGGCGTTGGAATTTTTGTGTGGGAAAAAAATTCCAACGGTAAATTACCGTTGGAATTACCATTGGAATTCGTTTGCCGTTGGAATTTCCCTTGGAATTTTGAAATTCCAACGCCCACTTTTCCAACGGGGCAAATTCCGTTGGAATTACCGTTGGAATCACGAATTCCAACGGAAAAACAGCAGATTCCAACGGATTTTGTGCCGTTGGAATTTGACAGTTTTCTTGTAGTGTAAATTTCGAAAGTAAGTATTCATTTTTAGCCCATGCTAAAAACTAATTATATAACCATGAGCACATAGCGGCACGGATTTAAGTGTTATATACATGCTCTTCAGGTGTTATATATATACTCGTATAGTGCTACGTTTCTTGGTGTTACACATATACTCTACATGTATCACACATATATAAGAATATACATGTGATACCTGAAGAGTATATACGTGAATACTTATAGATTATATATGTAACACCATATGATAGTCAAGTTGGGGGACACCGTGCGTGCCTCGAGACACACAAGTGTTGCTCTTAGTCCATAATTTTCTCACTTCAGTAGATTATATAACACACATTTCATACTATATAATATCAACTCTATGAAAATAAATTTTCTTTATTAATAGATTTTAGGTGGTCCAATACTTTACTATAATTTACAGGCAAAAACATACTAAAACCAGCTTGTACAAAATAATGGATTAGAATTGAAGTATTCTCTTCTGGTGAACAATGCAAGATCACATGACATCTTTATTGCATTTGCATGTGTTTTATCTCATATCTTAAAATAATTATCACATGATATATCAAATTATATTATTATGTATTCAAGATAATAATGAAATATCAAATAGAAGATGGGATAACGAAGCGGAAAACAATATCTATTCAATAATCTTTGATAGCTATTTATTAGTTAATTGTCGGAATAATCACAATTTTTTAACCAAATTTTAACTATTAATCAAAATAATATGATCTTATACATATAATATGCGTTTTTTGCCCTCATCAGTCAGTTTTTACCACATCAGAGCTGTTGGGCACGTCAACATTTAATTTTTCCAAAATGATCGAGTCAAGAAGACGGACCATTACCATATATATAATAGCTATGTTAATTTTATCAATAATGCAAAATATGAGTAAAATGATAATTCGAGTAAAGAATATTATGATTTTTGCGACAATTACCCTTATTTATTGATGGAAAATTGAATTTTGTTGAACAAATGCATGGTGTCATGTGTTATACAAATTGGGGACACTTTTTTTAACCTTTCATTTCATTCACACAAATCTCAGATTTTTTCATTTAACCAAAAAGAAAGAAATAAATCTGAATCCAAAGAAATTAATATTGTCAGTTCATCCATACTCCATAATGTGTGTACATATATATATATGTGTGTGTGTATATATATATATATATATATATATATTCTTGTCATAAGAAACAGAGACAAGTTCTTACTCAGATGCATCTGCTTCAAACTTGAAGAAATTCTGATGTGTGTGTGTGTGTGAGAGAGAGAGAGAGAGAGAGAGAGAGTTGATGGTAGAAGAATGATATGAACTAAATCTATTGGATTTATCATAAGGAAATCATACATTGTTGCCATGAAAATCAATTGAGTAATTAATTAATAGTGATAGGCTAATAGCCATGGAAATTAAAGAAGAGCAACCTTTTCCTCTTCCTTTCTCTCTCATGAATCACAATTTCTCTCTCTTCTCTCATTTTCCAATGTGGCTTTGATCTTCATCGACGGCGATTGAGATGCGCGATACTATACAGCATCTCCATTAACTTGCTGTTGCGATCCGTAAAAATCGACCAATTTCTGCAAAACAAAAACCTGAGTTTTCAGGAGCACGATGTAGTCGGCCGTTTCTCGGAACAACTGATCTGGATTTATCTCTTCGTTCTCGGAAGGAATTAGGTTTCGGAGAGCCTCCAGCTTGTCGGAGACGGAGGCGCCGCCGCCAATGTGGGTGGACCTACGGTGGCAGCTGGCTTGAGGATTTCTAGGCCTTCTCTTTGAGTTTGATAATCTTCTTCTCAGGCTTCTGACAGCGGTCGACACTGAGATCCTCGGCTTCGTACCCATCACGGCGGCGACGGCGGAGAGAGGTGGCGGAGGGAATACGGTGTAACGGGTGAGGAGGAATGGCGTTATGAGGGGTATATGTAGGGTGGTTATGAATTAGTGCCACTATGTTCAGTGAAATTACCAAAATGCCATTTCGCTTTTTTTATAATTATTTACAATGTAATTAAATTAATATCCACAATATATATGTATATTTGACATCAATTGGTATTTCACTTATTATGGGATGTGTCTTAATTATTTTACATAAATTAGTCACTTATTTCACGTACTCACAAATATATGGATTGTAATATTATATCTAGGATAAAAAACAAAAACTCATATCAAGTATGTGTAATTTAACACTTTCCTATATTATTTTTATATGTTTTCATTTTTATATATAAAGTATACGAATTTTACAGATTAAAATATTTCTGGTTGCTATGTCATCAAACCTCATCAGAGATTGATCAACTGCATCTAAATTTATCAATTTGTTATATAAACTTTAAAAGTTTTCGTTTTACTATATAAAGTTTGCGAGTTTTGTGTAGATTAAAATATTTCCAACTAACTCATCGTAAAATCTCATCGGAAATTGTCCACGTCCATGGCTTTTAGAGGAATAAATTTGTTTTGAAGACATAAATTACAATATCTTCACCACATAATCTCTTTTTTCTCTTCTTTATGTACAATTATGATTTACTTTATTAAAATGACATGTGAAATTTAAGAAAATGACAAATTTCATTCATTAAAAATTGTCGCCGAAAGTGTAAATAATTTCTTTAAAATTAAATGGAGACATGCGAGCTGTATTCGATGGGATTTTATGACGTGACAGTTGAAAATATTGCAACATGAAGATCCACACACTTTATATAGTGAATTCAAAACCTTTTAAAGTTTATATAGTGGAATGCTAAATTGAAATGCACTTGAAGAGCCTCCGACGAGATTTGATGATATGTCAGCTGAAAATATTGTATCCTGTAAAATTCTTATGTTTTATATAGTGAAATGAAAATATTTTTAAAAATGATATAGTAAAGTACTAAATCACGTATACTTGAGATGAATTTTTATTTTTTACCTATTATATATGTGATGTATACTCGATATAAATACAATTGTTATAGATGTTTGGATACTCAACTATTAAGTGATGAAAACTAGAGTGTTCATGCTAAAAGTTTAGAATTTTGTTTTTAATTATAGTGTAAATATGTAAAAATACCTTTTATACACTCCTTGGAAGAAAATATTTTTTGTACACACTAATTGTTATAAGTTTTGAGACGAACAAGTATCGGAGGTCACGAGCTTGTCTAATAGTTCAATTTTGATCATTTGAAAAGGTGATGAATAGCACGTATATTTTTTATGTAGACAAAAACTTATGTGAGACGATCTCATGGATAATTTTCGTGAGACGGATTCTTTTTACCCATTAATCAAACTCATATCCATAAATTTACAAATGAATTGTAAGGTGTGAGTTATGAGTTAACTCATCTCACATGAAATGATCCGTAAGACAGTTTCATATAATCAGACTTACTCTTTTATGTTATGGGTAAAATAATTCTCGCATGCATGATGGATATAATTTATTCCTCCACAGAATATATGTCTATATATATATATATATATATATAATATTAGAAACCTCCAAACTTAGTTGTAAAAAGAAAATCATTTTTAATCCTAACTTCAACTTATTATTTTCGTTATAGCTATTTTAGTTAATTGTATCCTTCTAAATTGTGGTATAATGTCGATGAAATATTAAACACGTTTTTGAAGGGTATGAGTTAATATTGGAATGACTTATTTTTGTTGGTATAAGATAAAATATCCCCACTGCTTAAAATAAATGTAGTACTTTTCGAGTTTTTGTTATAAATTAATATCTCATTTGGAAATAAATGTAGTACTTTTCGAGTTTTTGTCATAAATTAATATCTCATTTGAAAAGATAATAACAAAGTAAGATATTTATATTTTATTTTTTATCTAACATATACAAATTATGAAATGAGTAACACCATCGGAAATTAATAGGAATGTAGTGATCCAAAGTGAGAAGGTGAGAGTCAAATTTCGATTTCAATAGAAAGAAATCCAATATGATTATCAATATCAAAATTAATAATCAAACCAAAATACATCCTAACAAAAAAAGAAAAATATTCATCTAGTCATCGTGATACATTTTAATATATCTAATGTTGCTATATAAATATCACATTTTTCTAGAATCATTTAATATAAAAGTAATAATTCTGTTACATACTTAACGCATCAATAATAAATTAATATATTAAATTTTGGGTTAATTATATAAAAAAATGTGAATTTAGTATCTAGTTTCAATTGCAACATATTTTTAACTGTAATACAAAAAATATTCAATTTAACACTTGTTTCAATTTGGGACATATTTGGACTCTGATTGCTGACATGAAATTCAAATTGTATAAGTTAATTATATATTGACGTACAAATTTACATCTGGATGACGGTTGTATTTAAAATTACATGTTGACAATCAACTTATATAATTTGGACTCAACGTAAACAATTGATGCCTGAAAATCCAAACACACCACGAACAAGTGTTAACTTGAGCATCTTTTGTGTTTCAATCAAAATGTCATGTTGTATAATTATACTTGATTTTAAGTTCATGTTTTTTATTTACATAATAATTAACCCTAAAATTTATCCATATATAAAGAGGTCAATATCTCTAGTAAAAATGCCAAAATGAACTCAAATCTTTGGCACTTTATTATGATGTACACATCAAGGATTAAAATCAACTTCCCAAGAGAAAATATCTGCCCAAATGAAAAAGTGAAAAATAAACTATTAAATATCTTCTACTCCATTCTTAATTATTTATAAAAATACAGTAATTAAATGTCCAACCATTTTTTTTTCTATTTTTTGACCCCATCAAATTGGATTGGTCCATATCATTTATTTATGCCACGCAAATGTGGACAACAAATCCACATGGCAATGATTAATTGGCTCAGACCCATCAAAAATATTTTCACATTGTATAATTGGTTGTATAGTCCCATTAATCTACCCACTGTGGACACATTAATGTGTCAACCGCTGACGTGGTGAAAATCCACCATATCAATTAATTTAACTTTCATATAATCAGAAGATGAGATTATTACATGTCAACAGTGGACATATTAAGAGTTGCCCACCGTGGACATTGAAACATTTTCCATTGGTTGTATTTGTTATACCCAATAAATATAACGTTATCTTAATTATATAAAATAATGATAAAAATAATACATCTCACTTATAAACTGAATTTTTTTGCACCTAAACTACTTACCATTCTTTTAGTTATTATTGGTATTTAATAATAATTATAATAATTTATTATCCTTAACTATTACTTTTGTTATCAAATGTCCATGTACTTAAGAATGATATAAATTGATTTATCATGTATTTATTATGTGATATTGATTAGCAAATGTTCACTTTGCAAATAATATATTTTTCATACTTAATTGACAAAATAATGTTGTGATCATACAAAAGTAATTATTTAAAAAAAAAACTAAATTCAAGTATTTATATAAGGATATAAATATATTTTCAAGTTATAACTCACAAAATAATGCCAATTATTTCTATAAATACCTTTATAAATATATATTATTCAAATACTAAACAAAAAAATGAAAAAAAAATATTTAACATGTTTTATGCCATACCAAATATTAAATTAAAACTGCTTTATTCAGATATTTAAGATCAATTCAATTGGTTTATATATTAAAAATCAATTATTACTAAATGAGATGACTAGTAAACTATAAATACATATAAATATAAGAACATTTTTCACCAACTGCTCATCTTATTATTATTTAGAGTGACACTTGTGTGCCCCAGAGGTATGGTGCCCCGAATTAATCATCACATGATGTTAAATATATACTTTACAAGTATCATATATATACTCTTCAAATATCACATATATATGATACTTGTAGAATATATTTATAACATCAAGAACCATAACACCTATAGAGTATATATATAACACCTGAAGAACATGTATATAACACTTAGATCCGTACCCCAGGGATATATAAGTTTTTGCCTATTATTTATTATTGAGACGATTAAAAAAAGGTACATTTTTTTTAGGCACATGTACTCATAAGAAATAGTATATATTGATATATATTGTTACAATATTTTGAAACCTCTAGGGGTATTTTTGTAATTTCACAATAAGGAAACACCGATGGTTGAAAAATTGGTTAGAGCGGGAAGAAGGAACAAATTGCGAGCGTTACGAAATTTAAGCAGTGAAAGCCTGCACTTATCTCATATGCCACATGCAACACACTCACACTGAAATACCCAAAATACCCTTCTTTGCCCTTAACATTCATAAATCATAACTGGCTTTTAATTCTCAATTTAATCTCTTAAAGATAATGAATTTTCATACATGATAGATTTTAAACTTTTATGAATACTTATTTCATGTCGTAGGTAAGGTAGAAAAATACAATAATAATATAAGTGATAATATAAATGTGTGGATGAATTAAGTTTGATGGACGTGTTATTGTTCGACTTAATTTAAAACTTGTCGAATATCACTTTTGATTAAAAGAATCGTGTAGGAAAGAATTGTATACTGATCTTTACAATTCACTATCATCCTTTTATTATTTTTTTAACATTACTTTTACAAAATATTTCTACATAGAAATCCAATCATAGCCATCATATATGGCTTTTAATACACTTGAAACAATTATGTGGCTCCATAAATAGTAACGTGGAATAATAAGGCTAAACAAAGCATTGATTTGAATTCATGGATTCGCTCTTTTTTTTTTTTTTTACCATTCATTTGAATTACAACAAAACAAAACAAAAACGATCTTATCCCTTTCATGTTTCTACATAATGAAAATGTTATGTTAAATCTACTGACCCTGATCGATATATATTAATTTTCCACCTTCATGATCAACTAACAATATATAGATTCATATCAAGAATTGTTACATCTAACTAAACCCAATCAAAACCACTTTTCCACAACACAACAAAAATCAAAACCCTACTACTCAACAAGGGAGGTGATAAGCCTCATGATTCAAAATGAAAAGCAAAGTAATTATAAAAGAAAGAGCTACTGCATGAGAATGATCATGGAATTAGTGAGACACCTTTTATGTCCACAAGGACAAATGTTGATCCAAAAAAACCACATTAAGCAAAGGGGCACTCTCGTCATTTCACACAAAAAGGGCTCATCATGCCTTGTGAGCTAGTTGTTTCTTGGGGGGTGTGGTGGCCTCCCTAAAGGGCACATGCAAATGTGGCATGGGCCACTTAAAGAGGCTATGAAGAGAGAGAAGAGGGAGAGGGGAAAAGGGCAAAGATGGAGGGAGGAGAGAGAAAGGGAGGAGAAAAGGGGCACATGGAGGGCACATGTAGTGAGTGAAAGAGGATAGATAGTAGTGAGGAGAGAGAGAGAGAGAGCATGTGAGAAAGGAGAGACAGTGAAGCAGCATGAATTGTACACCATGTTCTGCACATTCCCTGCATGATACTTACCCTTTTTCCCACCTCCTTCCTTCTTCTTTCCTTTTTCTTACACCTTTTCTTTTTTCTTCTTCTTTTTTAATATTTCACCTCAATCCCATTTTATTAGTATCTACTAATTAAATACATATTTATGTTGACTATGTTAATTAAAATAACCCAAATCTTTTATCCATTTCTTTGAGTAAAGAATCTTGAAAATAAAACATATATAATGTCAAATTTGCTTGGAACTTGGAAGAACTTATACTTTTTTTTTAGTGTCTTAGATACTTATAAAAGTTTGAGAAGTTATAAACTACATTTTGTTTCTGTTTAGTAGAGTACTTGTTTTGTTAATTTTTTTCATAAA
This sequence comes from Scutellaria baicalensis, assembly GCA_005771605.1. Classification (NCBI taxonomy): domain Eukaryota; kingdom Viridiplantae; phylum Streptophyta; class Magnoliopsida; order Lamiales; family Lamiaceae; genus Scutellaria; species Scutellaria baicalensis. The sequence goes on along the minus strand of CM016721.1, from coordinate 61,625,353 downwards.
TAAACCCATTTAATTGTGCTCATAGGTTACCATGAGCTCTGTAGCTTAAGTAGGTATCTCATCTTTATAAAGTTACAGATTATGTGACGACCAGAGTTAAATCTGGATTTGTTGGGACTGTTTCATAGGAAAAAAATTCTCACCATAATAAAATAAGTAAATAGTAGCCGCTAAATTAGCACTAATAATTGTAAATGTTTGGCTAATTTGGGTTGGAATTTAATTATATTCACATGTTTGCATGTGATTATTTGAAATAATCTTGGATCATGTGAGGCATTGTGGTGAAGCACGTGATTGCATTAATATAATTAAATAATAGCAACATAATCTTCACTACTCAAAATTCCCTTCCCACCAAAGTTGTCTTTCTCACTTGCTTCCAAAAATTAAGATTCACCATTTAATTATAATATTTTTAATTAATCCATTTCCAATAATATAAGATATTATTAAATTACAAAAATCCAACATTGTAAGTAGCTTTGTACTTCTTATGTTATGTCAATTTCTATTACTTATAAATGATTGATTGATTAAACTATTAAACTAGTAACACTTTTTTGTACTTTACTTTATTTGGAGAATATATGTTTGAAGAATCTATTGTGTTAATATGTGTCAAATAATAAACCTATAATTCCTCATCAATATTTTCAAAAGGCGAGTAAGTTCTATTTAATAAAGGGAATGTTAGGTTAAATTTAAAAGTTATTCAAAATATTTTACAAGATGTTTAAACGTTTATAAAATTGTTGAGAGCGTTTGGTTGAGATTTTTAAAATAAAATCTTATTTGATTGCAAAATAAGATTTTAAAAGCTTAAAACCCCTTTTCTAAAAATAATTTAGAAAAAATTCCTCTGCCTTTTAAATTAAGATCTTATGCAAACTCCATCAAATATTATTTCTTTAAATAATCACACTGTAGTCATTGTTAATGTCTTATAATATTCATCATCTTATTTCGTCCAAACACTTTACCGGCAAATAAGCTCTAGCGTCTTTTTAAATGTTTTTTGCTTCTTTCTTGGGTTGTTCCTTGTTACTCTCTTTCTCTGACATCGTTTTCTCCTACTGGGTTTTCCTATGTCAGGGTTTTAACAAGACTAGATTTTTTTCCTTATTGTTTGCTTGTGTTATTATGTTTTTTTCTCTTCCTTTTCTTTTATACTATCGAAATTTATTAAAAAAAAAGTACATTTTAGCATCCTATAAATTCTCAAAACATAATACAAATTAAAACAGATTTCTCCAAACACCCTCTAAGGTAGGAATTTTTGGAACATATATTAGTGTAGAATTTATTACATCATTGCATTATATTAGTATCCAATGAATGTCTCACCATTAATTATTCTCCTCTTACTTGTGCTTTATTCCTTTTTGTTTTTTGGTCGCCCTTCTCCAAATTTTTAAAATTTATTATTTAAAATTCAATTTTGTCGATTTCATATTTGACAATGGGAATAATATCACAATTTAAACACAAAACTCAAACTAAAGTGCCCACCAACTTTAACTCTGAAGAAATCAAGAACTATATAGTCAATTTGAGCATACAAGATCGAATTGCCAATTCATCGTTTCATCCGATCAGAATAACTACATATCTATTTTTGTTGTTCTTTTCGCTTCATCTAACCAACAACTCTCATAAAACTATCTTATAAGTTCAATTTCATGAGGAACAAAACTTATATACCCCTGGGGTACATAGGAACACAAATTTAGGTGTTATACACATGCTCTTTAGGTGTTATATATATACTCTATAGGTGTTATTGTCAAGATTTCAGCCCCAAAAGAAACACCAAAACTCACTCAAATGGCAATTCAATTATCCACCAAAACAAGAATTCAATATGCAGCTCAAAAATACAGAAATGAGAATCAAGAACACAAGCAAACAACACAAGATGATTTACGTGGTTCGGCTTAACAATGCCTACATCCACGGGAAAACAAGGGAGGGGGAATTCTTATTGCAAATCAAAGATGGAATCTCTGTTACAATTGATCTGAAACTCAAGAACTCAAACTCTGAAAACCCTAACTTGCGCCTCAGACTCTAAGCTAGTACAACTCACTCGCTACTGTGTGTCAATGCACACACACACTATCTATTTATAGACCATGAAGAAATGAATCAGCAGCAACAAGAATCAGTCGATTTGGTTGAGAAATGAGCTCTGAATCTTAGCTAGAAGATCGACCCCGTTCTTGGATATCATATTCAGCTTCAATCTTCCTGGACCATTGATCAGACGAACGGCTCAGATTAACTCCTAGCTCAACGGCTATCAACTGCTTCTAACGGCTTGAAATCGCATCTCCAAAGACGCGCTTCTATAAGTGAATATGCGATTTCTTCTTAAGCTTTTCTCCAGAATTAATCTTAGCCCTCGGATCAAATCAACGGCTGAGATCTATTCCTGCAAAAAACTACTAAAAACTAACACAAAACACAACAAATCCATTACACGCTTTTATAAGTAGAGAAACGCCTTTTCCTTTACTTAGCAAAATAAGAAGAAACGAGCTGAACAACTTATCAGTTATGTTTCTTGGTGTTATACATATATTATACAGGTATCATATGTATATAAGAGCACCGTGCCACCGGGACACACATATGTCACTCTTTCATGAGATCACTCGATCCACAAATGATAATTATAAAACTTACTTGATGGGCTTAAATTGTAAATAGTATGATCTCATTACGTAAAAATATATTTATAAAACTGTTTTATATAAGTCTCGTATATTATTTTCTTTTAAATTGTTTTTGGTTGTATTGAACAGGAAAACATTAGTTGGGCCAACCTGTTTTGTCTAACATGGGACAATAGTACATTTGCCCTCATGTGATCCATTGCTGCAATTTATTTCATTATTTTTTGCTTCTCGTCTTATATGAAATCGCGTGGATAGTCAAGGACCATTTTAATAAATAAATTAATAGCTAGATATATAGAGTGGACATTGCTAAAAATGTATTATAAACAAATAAATGGTAGAAAAACAAATTTCATTCTTGCAATTTTTGTAGTACATATAAGAATGTACTACAAAATTAATAAATTAAACTATGCAGTATTTTCTAATGTTAGTTTTATGATCCAAATCGACCACAAATCAAGATTAAAGTTGTAGACTTGACAAATATAATTAGAAATCAATGAAGTAACGATCAACACACCAAAAATCAAGTAAATTTGACCTAGATCGACATGAAAGGGAAAAGATCGTTTCCTATAAATCTGCAAAGCTAGGGTTTATATAGATAAGAACCCTAATCTCAGATCTCACTCAACTCAATTCTAATCTATATTGCGTAATCCCTTTAAATTATATTCCAATGATCTATTTGATTATCGGATAAGATTCATTTACATAATTAATCGCAGAACCCTAACAAAACTGTGACTCGATTCATACGTCCCAATTTTATATCCAAGTCCACTTCATACAAGTTCAGCCCGACCGTTGACAAATTGATTCCGATTATGAAATCCACAACCATGTCTCATGAGGGTAACACTAACATAACATGAAGGTAAACCTAACATAACATGAGGGTATGACCGCCTGAAGCGAATCTTGGTGGGTTTGAGCGCACCGGGTGCGTGGGGCGCGTGAGAGCACGTTGGGGCGTGAAAACGCCCGTCAGAGGCGTGTGGGCAGGTCGACCCCAGTTGCACAAAATATTTTACCCAAATGAACACATATTTCACCTATATAAAAGAATAATTATCTATCTTGTTTTCTCACTCAAAATCATTAGATTATTTTTTTAAAATTTTAATTTTAATTAATTCACTTAATAAAACAAAAACATTTCTATATATCAATATTATTTCAATTACTCACTTCCTTTAAAAGATGATGACACTATATTTTAGTAATATGATTGCATCTTAATACATTGACGCACTAATATATGGACAGTTCAAGTAAAGATTATGTGGTTTAATTTAATTGTTATTTTCCTCATAATTGTTGAAAATTGGAATATAATTTGATTAGATGTAATGTAATTAGAGTTGTAGGAAAAAGAAACTGTAATCTTTGTATATATAAAAGTAAGAGCACTTATACCACATGTCATGTCCACGATTTTTCTAATAATCATTTTTTAAATTAAAATAAATTTGTTAATAAGTGAAATTTTAGTAGAATTGCCTTTAATATAACTAATTAATGCTTAAACCTGTTGCTACTTACATAAAATGCAATGTTGATGCCACAATATCACAAGTTAAAAATGTCATTGGTGTTGACATTATTCTTATGGATCATGATGGATGCTTCTTGTCATGTAAGACTCTGGTTCGAGATGGGTGTTGGCATATTTCAGAAGCAGAGAGTTTTGGTATTCTTGAAGCCCTTGCTTGGATCAAAACTTTGGATTTTCAACATGTTATTTTTGAGGCGGATGCTAAACAGGTTGTGGATGCATTATCTTCAACTGAAGAAGAAGATATTTCGGAGTTTGTGACTATTATCTCTCGTTGCAAAGAGCTTTTTCAACAAATTCCATACTCAGTTATTCGATTTACTAAAAGAATTGCAAACTCATGCTGCTGATTGTCTTGCTTATCATGCTATTAATCTTCCCAGTCCCTCTACTTTTGTGGAGGCTCCTAGTTTTCTTACTACTACCTCCGTCCCAAAATAAATGACGTTTTAGCAACTAAAATTTGTCCCAAAATAATTGTCGTTTTCGTATTCCAAAGCATATTTACATGCAATATACCAAATATGCCCTTATTTAATCATCTCAAATTAAATGTGTTAAAGAGATAAAATTTCCTCATTAATTAGACATAATTAGGGGTAGATTGGACTTTTTATCACATTTCTTAATATATGTGTAAAAGGTTAAAACGTCATTTATTTTGGGATGGAGGTAGTAGTATTCAGGTAAAATATTGTAATTCCTTAAGTTAATTAATGAATTATTTCTCGTTCAAAAAAAAATTTAATAAGACACGCTACTAAATAATGTAATTTTTTAGATAGATTTGTTAAAATAGCAAATGGTATACTATTACTTAGAGTTAAGATTTTTTTTTATGTATATACATATTATTTTAAATAAGTTTCACAAAACTATAAATAAAATAATATAAAATGAAGGTGAGTTTATTAAAATTTAAATTTATTAATTAATGAAATTGAATAATTTTCTTGACAAACATATTTATGAAATTTATTTGGAAAATTTTAATCTTTTTGTCATTGAGAAAAATATTCAAGAACAATTCTAGACTTTAACAATAAAACTTAAAATTAAAATATAATTTGGGAAAATGTTGAATAATACAATAAATGTAACAATATATATTTTTCAAAATAATAAATAAAATATTATTCATATTCTTTTCAAACTCAAATTACATTCCAACAATTAAATAATTTTCTAGTCACATTATGTAATATTTATTGTAAAATTAGTGATATGTATTCCGCAAAAACATAAATTTATTTTTTCTATATAAATCATATTTAAGATATTAAAATTTATTAAATTCAAATTCTATTGTTTAAAATCTCATAAATTACACAGGCCTAACACTAACCGTCCTCTTATTATTTTATTGCACTCAATCAGATAAACTATATTATTTTATTGTAAGACAAAATCAATCCCAATTGTAAACATCATTACAAATAAGAAGAGACAACAAACTAAAATCTAATGTGAATTGGATTGATACATTTTGATCCCCAAATGTTCAATTCTGCCGGCTAAAAGATTTTTAATGCCAAAATTCACCTTAATTTATCTGTTATATAAATGAAATTAAATAATTTAATTATCCCAAAAGACTACTTCTATCAAGTTACAATTTTAACTCACCTAAATTTTATATTTAAAATGTTTAAATGGATAGATTAACTGATTAGGTAAATTTGGTCTTATGAAAATTAGGGTATACATGATCATTTGCCAATTTTTAGTTAGTTAGTTATTATTATTATTATTATTATTATTATTATTATTATTATTATTATTATTATTATTATTATTATTATGAGAAATGAAGGAAGACTAAAATAAATTTGAGCAACACTTGTGTACCCGGGGTACGGTGCCCCCAACTTGACCATCATATGGTGTTACATATATACTTTACATGTATCATGTGTATACTCTTCAGGTATCACATGAATACTCTTATATACATGTGATATCTGTAGAGTATATATGTAATATCAAGGAACATAACACCATAAAAGTATATATATGTAACACCTGAAGATTATGTATATAACATATAGATTCGTACCCCTATGTGTCTTAGCGGTATATAAATTTTTGCCAATAAATCTGGTATGATTTTCATGTTGAGTGGATGCTACATTTAGAAGTCTGATTTGAAGCCCATTTGTATGTTAAGTCAGAGAGTCTATTTTGCACTCATTATATTATTATGTATAAAATACAAATATGTTGTCAAAATGAAAATTTATCATAGGAAATTGAATTATCTTTAATGTTAATGTAAATTAAAAAATAATAAGTTTTGTGTGAAAACGTTTCATGGATCATGTTACGTGAATTCACGTATAAAATTATAAATTAGTCGCTATGAGTTTGATTCAGATGTAAAAATGATCGTCTCACGGAAATTATACGTGAAATCATCATCAACAAGGTTTTGTGAAAAATTGATTAAAAATGAGCAAAAATGTCAATTAAAAAAAAGTGATTTTGTGTGAGAACATTTCACGAATATGTCAGTGAGATTGTTAATCTATAACATACACTTCTCAATTCACATATATATTTAGTTGATATAAGTTTAGTTAATGGATAAGAAGATCGTCTCATGAAAATTATTTATGAAATAGCTTCGTACAGAATTACATGGAAAATTAAAATAAAGTAAAGCAAAAGCATTGGCAAATACAGTGGTGGCGATCAAGTTTTTTTAGGACAATTACTGATTTGCAAATTGCTAAGCATCAATCTGAGCTTCAACAATGGCGGACTAGTTTTGTTTAATCCAATCCACGAAACTCTGGAAATTCTTCTGAGAGCTGCCACCTTCTCCTACACTAGCTATGGCCTTGGCTTGGAGGTTTAAGGCTCTTGCTTTGTAGCTTTGATCGGTTAAAAGGTGTTCGATCTTATCCTTGATTTCTTCTTGTTTGATGATTCCACTTTCATGCTTTTGCAATCTCAATCCGACTTCCCAATGATCGACAATGTAGGTCTCGTTAAGGAACTGATCGGCAAAATAGGGCCAGCACAAGAGAGGGACTCCATTGCTGATGCTCTCGATGGTCGAATTCCATCCACAATGGCTGAGGAAACAGGCAACAGATGGGTGGGATAGGACCTGCTGCTGTGGTGCCCAATCGACTATCTTTCCTCGATTCCTTACTCGTTCTTTGAATCCTGCAGGGTATGCCTTGTCTATATCTTGAGCTGTGTCCTGCCTTACAACCCAGAGGAATGGCCTGTTGCTGAGTTCAAGGCCCACAGCCAGTTCCCGGAACTGGGATGGGTCGAAAATGGTGAAGCTGCCAAATGCAATGTAGATTACAGAATTGGCTGGCTGTTGATCAAGCCATGCCGGGCAAGTTGAGTCTTCAGGCCAGAAGCAGCCGGCTGGTTTCCCCAGCCGGCTGCTTGCCAGGAGAGGGCCTATTGGCAAGCAATCCGGGATGAACTTGAGTGCCTTGGGCTCGAAATCATATGATGAGTTGCAAATTTGCCACTGTGCTAGTTTTGTTGCTATGTTGTTTTCAATTATACACTTGAAAATTGTTTTTCTCATGGTTAAGTCTCCAATGCATACCCAAGAAAAGTGCATGGTGTTCATCTCAGGCATGGATGGAGATAGCTGAATTAGCTGGTTCTTCAAAGGTGTTCCTGTTGGAGAAGATTTGGATTAAACCATGATGAAAACACATGTATGGTACGTGTATATGTTTGTGACACATGCTTAAACTATGCTGTTTGCAAGCCTTTGATATCTTGATTTTGTATGACAAGGTTAAATTGCATAATTGAGTACTTACCATAAAGCATATGAATCAATATTAGTTGTTGATTGAGATTTATATAAGAAATGTGGTATTGTGTAGTCAGTTTGTATCAGAAGCAAAATACAAAAACTAACCATCATTGTCTATGATCCCATCATCAACTAGTTTCTCTGCACTGTTTGTTAAGGCAAACATAGCTGCTGCTGCTGGTAAGAAGACTGCTCTCTTGATGCAGAGCTTTTCTGCTACCTGCAATGTGCTTGCCATATAACAATCTGCGAGAACACATGTGACTTCATCACCATGTGTTTCGTTTATCTTTCCGATTAAAATCTCAAGATTCTCAGGTATGATCTTCATTGTTGCTTCTGCTAACTTGCCATGGTCCAATCTGTCCTCATTTAATCCTAAGCCATCTGGTACTGAAACCAAATTTATCTGTTCATGCATGTCTTCTATGTGTGGTAGTGCCTTCATAACTCGCATGTGATTGAACTCGGTGTTTATAAATGTGACTTTGATACCATTGTTTGCTAAACATTGGGCAAGCTCCATCATCGGAATCACATGACCTTGTGCTGGATATGGTATAGCTACGACATGTGGTTTCCCCATTTTCTTCACTCACAAGCTCTATTATTGCTTTAAGTCCATTTACCTTGTTATTTATAGGTAGGATAGTTGTTGCTATTGTTACTAAACGTGTATTGGAATCAACACTTCTATATGCCACTTATACGAGCTTCGTCATATGTTTTTATTTTAACCGCTTGCACCTTCTGTTTGTACTTTGTGTTGATTATGACTTCATTTAAAACTAACTTCTTGTTCTTGCATATGAGCTTTCTTGATGAGATTGTGGAAGTATCTGACATAGTTTTAGTATTTGGAAGGTGTCAATTATATTCATCATCTTAATATTTAATACTAGACCCCACCATATATCTTCAGGCCGGCTGCTGAGGAAACCAATGACATGGGGAGGGTTTTTCTATTAACTGGTCAGCTATTAATAATGTCCAGTGAATTTACTTGTCTCCTATTTTAGATGAATATGACTATGTCATTTATAACATGCTTGGATGATTCAGGTGCAATTGGTATCTGTCAACTTAAGTGTTGGCACAAAGCCATTTTCCAAGTGGTTAAGGATGGGCTGATTCATGTATGTAACAAATCTATTCTGTTTACCAAGAAAATTTATTACATGAAACAAGAAATTGGAGACGAGCCAGATAGACCAGTGATACAAGGTTTCTTTATTCTTCTTAAACATTTACGTATAACTCATTAAATACAGTTAAAAGAATGGGATCACTGCTTGTAGCCAATGATCCTGCATTGAAGCTCTCTTGTTTAGTAACAAGAATTGTGGAATATTACATTGAAATCTGATTGATATCTACACTCTTCACACAAGGTTTTATTCTATGGATGCAAAGAATTCAACTCTGCCTTCAGAATGAACTAGTTATCTTTAATCCCACTATGAAATCAAGGAAATTCTTTTGAGAGCACCCTCTATCTCCAACACTAGGTCTTGGCTTGGAGTTTAACTTCCTTTTTTTTTTTTTATTACTTTACTCATTCAAGATGCAAATCATTAATCTCTGCTATCAGAATCAACTAGTTTTTTTAATCTAATATGAAACTACAGAAATTCTTTTGAGGACTTCCTCCTCTCACACTACCTGTGGTTTTGACTTGGAGTTTCAGTACTCTTGTTTTATAGCTTTTTTGGTTACAAACTGTTCGACCTAATTCTTGATTTCCTTATATTTGCTGATTCCACTTTTCATCTCTTTTTTAAGCTTAATCCAACTTCCCAATGATTAGCCATGCAGTTCCGAATTAGGAACTGATCGGAAAAGTAAAGCCAGCGCACGAAAGGGACTCCATTATTTGTATTCTTGATGGTGGAATTCCAACCAGAACGGCTCAGGAAGCAGGCATTACAAAGGGTGGGATAATACCTGTTGCTGTGGTGCCTAATCTACTTTTCCCTCATTCTTTAGTCGTTTTGTTAATCATACAGGGTATGATTTTTCAATGTCTTGAATCATGTCCTGCCTTGCAAGTGAGTTCAAGGCCCAAAGCCAATTCTTGGAACTGGATTGCACAAAAAACAATGAAGCTACCAATGCAACATAGACTACAAAATTGGTTTGCTGTTGATCAAGCCATGATAGGCAAGTTGGATCTTCAGGCAAGAAGTTGCCCACTGATTTCCCAAGGAGGCTGCTTGCAAGAAGAGGGCCTGTTGGTGAACAATTTGGAACGAAACTGAGTGCCTCGAGCTCAAATCATAAGATGAGTTGCAAATTAACAACTGTGCTAGTTTTGCTGCTCTGTTGTTTTCAATTCTAGCCTCTAAAATAAATTGTCGCGAGGTCAAATCAAGGAGGCATGTCCAAGAAAAGTGCATGGCTACTTATCTCAGTCATGGAAGGAGATTCCTGAAATAGTTGGTTCTTCAAGGGTGTACCTGTTGGAAAATATTTGAAATAAAGCATGATTTGGATGAGAAACACTTGCTCCTGGTCTTCAACATTTGTAATTAATGATTCCATTCTCCTCTTCAAATGGCATTGTAATTTCTCTGTTACTTTTTAGCGTTGTTTATTGTTTTAAAGCCTTGATGTTCTGTTTTCTGAGAATTATCGCTGCATTTATGTTAAAAAAATGCTCATTCTGATCTTGATATCACAGTGGTATTTACCATCAAGATCTGTTCTTTTATTAAATATCTTCATAGCAATCAGTGTTCATATTATGCTATAACATATGCTGTTTTGTAAGCCCTCATATCTTGATTTTGTACGACAACTATAACGTACATGATTGAATACACAAGTGAAACCATATGAATAAGCTTCAGTTTTTCCTGGTCATTTTCAGTTTTCCAGATTTACCATTCATAGAAAGATTAATTGCTGATTGAAATTTATATAGCAGCTATGTATTGTCAGTCTGTATAAGAAGAAAGTAAAAACAACACAAGACTCACCATGGCTGTCTATGATCCCGTCGCAGGCTTGTTTCTTTGCATTGATCTGTGAGGCCAACATTGCCACCTACAATATGCTTACCATATAAAAAATCTGCGAGAGTTTATCACCTATGATGCAATTAACTTTCTCGTTATTTATACAAGTTTTTGTTGCATGTCTTCATTTTTACCTCTTGTACCTTGGTATTTCTTCTGCTTCTTTCTGTTTTTCTTAAGCTCAGTTCTCATGCTACGTGATGATTATGGCTTTGTTGCACTTATCATCTCTTACAACCAACCGGGCATACTCTACAACTTTATGATGTCTTGATAGCATCTTAGATGGGCCCAAGTTTTGGATTGTATTAATCATTCCTTCTGACAATTAGACTCATGCTACATCATTGTCTCAGGGCTGGAGTCCTTAGAAATGGAAGACATGGTAGAGAATTTCCATTACCAGGTCAACTATTTGATATGCTCCCTATGGTTTTCTTTTGCATGTCCTACTCCATAGATTGTTAGTTATTTAAAATAAGCCTGCATCCTTGTGTCGATATTTCATCTCATCATGTCTATGGATGGGGCATTCATGTGTATGGACCTTTTACCTAGTAATTCTATTATGTGATTGTCTTCTTGAAATCTTCATATGTAAATATATTGTATACATAGTTTGTGGATACAAGATGATTGCAAGGATCCTGCATTAATGCTTGCTTATTTCTGATACATATGTAAACTTTGATTTTCCTTGATCCAATTGACAAAGTTACTGAAATTGTTCTCAGAACGTCCTCGGGCACTAGAGACAGCCTTCGACTGAAGATTCAAGGCTCTAGTTTTGTAGCTCTCATCAGTCAGAAGAAGCTCCACCTTCTTCCTGATCTCTTCCTGTCTGATGATTCCACTTTCGTCTTTGTCTAAGCTTAATCCGACCTTCCAGTAATCAGAAATGTAGGCCTCGTTGAGGAACTGGTCTGCAAAGTAAGGCCAGCATAAGAAAGGGACTCCATTGCTTATACCTTCCATGGTAGAATTCCAACCACAATGGGTCAGGAAACAAGCAATAGAGGGGTGAGATAAGACTTTCTGTTGAGGTGCCCAACTGACTATTTTGCCACGATTCTTCATTCTTTCTTCGAATCCTTTGGGATAAGACTTTATGGTGTCTTGATTCATATCTTGCCTTACCACCCATAGGAACGGCCTGCTGGTAAGTTCAAGGCCAAGAGCCAATTCTTGGAACTGGATTTCATCAAAAATGGTGAAGCTCCCAAATGCAACATATAGAATGGAGTTAGGTGGCTGTTGATCAAGCCATTCCAAGCAAGCAGAATCTTGTGGCCAGAAATGTCCTTGTGATTGTCCGAGACGACTGCTTGCAAGAAGAGGGCCTATTGGCACACATTGAGGAAGCAATTTGAGTGCCCCTGGCTCCAAGTCATAAGATGAGTTACAAAGTATCCAATCCATCAATCCTTCTGCTTTGAGAGACTGTGATATTAAGTGAAACAAAAGCTTCTGTGTAGTGAAGTCACCAATGCGCGTCCATACTAAGCTCAGAGTGCTTATCGTGGGCATTTCTTGGGACAGTTGGATCATCTCTTCTTTCAAAGGTGTTCCTGGAGGTACAGTTACAAACTTTATTTCTTTTGCTTGAATGAAAGAAGAAGAAGAAAAAGTAACATTGGAATAGCTAATGCTACTTGTTAACTGTGACTCACCATCACTGTCAATGAATCCTTCATCCATCAGTTTTGAGGCATTCTTTGACATGGCCAACAGACCAACTGCTGCTGGCAAGAAGGCTGCTGTCTTGGTTCCCAACTTCTTAGCTAACTCAAACACCCATGATAAGCCATAATCAGTAACAACACATGTGACTTTATCACTCTCTCTTTCATTTATCTTTTCAATGAGAGCCTCCAGTTTCTCACACATGGTCTTTGCCATTGCCACTGATAGCTTTCCCAACTCATTTCTGTCCTCCCATGGCTCTAATCCATCTGGGATTGAAGCTAAATTTATCAGCTCATTTATGTTTCCAGTATGTGACAGGGCCTTCACGATTCGCCTGTGGTTGAACTCGCTGTTCACAAATGTGACTCTGATGCCCTTTTCTGCTAGACACTGGGCAAGCTCCATCAATGGTATTACATGGCCTTGTGCTGGATATGGTATGGCTAATACATGTGGTGTCCCCATTTTCACTCAAAATATGTTTTTTTACTGCTTTAAACTCTCTTCTTGGCCATAGTTTTATAGGTAGTACAGAATTGTCTTTTCCCTTTTGCCATAGTTTTTACTACTTGCATTTATTATACTAATTTTGTTTTCTCTGTTTATTGTTTCTTATGACAACCTTAAAACTGTACATATTCTGTGTACTGAGTGATGCTTTTTGTTTTTTAAGAATTTTTTGACCAGTTCATGTTACACCACGACCACTCGTCCTGATTTCAAGCCACCAGATTTTGAATTTAGTCGATATCATACGTAAGATATGTTGAATATTTCTCTAGTGTTTAATATTTTATCATTAAAGCTAATGAAAAGCAATATTCCAGCATGTTCTATGGCCAGCATACAAAAAGAAAAGCATTTATTTGATTTGTTTCTTTGGTAATTGTATTTATGTTTCTATAATATGTCAGTTAAAAAAGGGATTTTCTTTGTGCTAGTTTCTTGTTTTAGCCTGCAGCTTTACATGCATGATCATAGACATATGCTAAATAAATATGGCATAGCATATTACTTCACTTTACCTGAATGTTATAGGTAGGTAGATTGGATGGTATAAATGAAGATTCCAAATCAATCTTTTTCGCTATTTTATTGACATTTTCAACATCATCGCTGTGAACTCTTCTTCTTCGTCTTCTTCCTTTTTTATCGGAGTTTTTGTATATCCTGTTGATTTGAAAACTGTGTGGTATACATATAAGCAGCAGAAGCTTTCAATAGGTATTAAATATTAATTCTGATTAAAGAAACAAATGGCATCTTGACCAATTCAAACATGGTTGATACTAATCATTCTGATTTCCTTCAACATTATTATGAATTTAATTTGTCCTATGTCTTTGGTTTCTAGAAGGCTCCTATTATATTTTACTTTTGTGTTAAATCATACAACCATCAAAACCCTCATAACTTTACCACCATTGACCGGCATGAATCCTAAAAAAAAACTGTTGACTTTGATACGATGCGTTATTTTAATATTTTTGAGTGGCAGTTTTGTAATTAATGTGTATTTTTTGAGTGCAAAGTAAGTAAAATGAAAGAAATGGAGGAGTAAGGTCGTAATTTTTTTGTTACCATTTTTGGGCTGACAAAGTTAGCTGGGACAATCAAAAACAGAAAGTAGACAAAGTTAGCAGGGACGGAGGGAGTAGTTTTTTTATAGCTGAAATGTTGGATGAGCATAACTACAACCATTTGTTTCTTTGATATTTCTATTTGTTTATTTAGCCCTCAGCTGAAAGACTAATAATATTTCAACACGTTGTCATTGCTGATAGGGATGATAGATAACATGTTGAGAACCATATTCGCTTTTGTTAACAAACATGCTTTCCAAGGCCTAGTTTGGATCGGTTGTTAAGTTAATAAACCTGATAAAAAGGTTGTTTGGATCGGTTGTCAGGCCCGATTGTAACTGTTAGGCCTGGAAGATTGAATGTAGGGCCCGATAGTAATATGGTTGACGTGGCGGGTTAATGGAGGGTTGGTGAAGGGTTCACTAACCCACCTTAATTGGTGGGTTTATACACTCTCTTTTTAGACCAACAGTAACAATACATGGAAATTCCCACATTACACATGTATGTGGGAATAATTACAATATTACCACATATAATTTAGAGCATTATGTTATAAAATATAATGTATAGTTGAAAATATAATAATATATTTTTCTGCTACATATCTTGAAAAATAATTTCTAATTTCTATTATTAAAAGTATAAATCATTGAAAATAATTTTGTTATTTTATATAAATACCTATTTTAAATTGAAGGGATTCATGAAGGGCATTTTAGATATTTTAGGGATATGTGATAATAATGAAACAATCCAAACATACATTTAAATATTAAATCCACCTCAAAAAAGTCACAATACTTTAATCCAAACAAAAATTTCAACTAATCCTACTACACTAAACATACAATCCAAACAAAAAAAATATGTCACATCAAAAGTTAAAATAAACCTTCTATATCTCACCAAAACAATCTCAACACTCAATCCAAACTAGCCTAAATCTTTTTCTTTTGTCCTCCTGCAAATGCTTGTGGATAGGATGATTCATGCACAATAAATTTTATCATCTGAATCAGGAAATTGATGGTGAGTCACAGAAGACACTCAGAATAGTATTCGTTTTCTTTTCAGATACAGTTTTCGTTGATCCAACGAATAAAATTATTGAAATTCTTGTGAGAAGGCCCTCCTTCTGAGGCACTAGCCATGGCCTTTGATTGAAGATTTAGAGCTCCAGTTTTGTAGCTCTCATCAGTGAGAAGAAGCTCCAACTTCTCCCTGATCTCCTCTTGTCTGATGATTCCACTTTCGTCTTTGTCTAAGCTTACTCCAACTTTCCAGTAATCAGAAATGTAGGCCTCATTGAGAAACTGGTCCGCGAAGTAAGGCCAGCATAAGATAGGGACTCCGTTGCTTATACCTTCCATGGTGGAATTCCAACCACAATGGCTCAGGAAACAAGCAACAGAAGGGTGAGATAAGACCTTCTGTTGTGGTGCCCAGCTGACTATCTTCCCACGACTCTTGGTTCTTTCGATGAACCCTTGAGGATAATAAGACGACCTGTCTGTTTCTTTAGTCATATCTTGCCTCACCACCCACAGGAAGGGCCTATTGGTGAGTTCAAGGCCAAGAGCCAATTCTTGGAATTGTACCTCATCAAAAATGGTGAAGCTCCCAAATGCAACATAGATGGTGGAACCAGGTGGTTGTTGATCGAGCCATGACAGGCTAGCGGAGTCTTCTGGCCAGAAATATCCTGCTGATTGCCCGAGACGGTTGCTTGCAAGAAGAGGACCAATTGGCTTACAGTGAGGAACCAGTTTGAGTGCCCCTGGCTCCAGTTCATCACATGAGTTGCTAACTATCCGATCTGCCAACTTCTCGGATTCCATGTTGTGTAAAATCGACTGAAACACAAGCTTCTGTGTGGTCGAGTCACCTATGCGTGCCCATGCTAAGTTGATGCTGCTTATTGCCGGCATTTCTGGAGACAGCTCAATCATCTGCTGCTTCAATATTGTCCCTGCAGGTACACTACCAAATTATATCTCTCATGTTTCAATACATTGAAAAATAACTGACAGATAAAACTCACCATCACTGTCAATGATTCCTTCATCAACCAGTTTGGACATGTTCTTTGACAAGGCAAAAATGGCAACTGATGCTGGCAAGAATGCTGCTTTCTTGACTCCCAGTTTGTGAGCCAACTCTAGCACCCATATTAAGCTATAATCAGTGATCATACACGTGACTTTATCGCTCTCTGTCTCGTTTATCTTTGCAACGAGGGCCCCCAGTTTCTCGGGCATTATCTTTCTCAGTGCTTCCTTCACCTTTCCCAAGTCATTTCTATCCTCCCATGGCTCTAATCCATCTGGGATCGAACCCAAACCTATCAGCTCGTTGATGTCTCCAGCTTGCGACAATGCCTTCACAATTCGCCCGTGGTTGAACTCAGTATTCACAAAAGTGACTTTGATGCCATTTTGTGCTAAACACTGAGCAAGCTCCATCATAGGAATCACATGACCTTGTGCTGGAAATGGTATGGCTAATACATGTGACCTCCCCATTTTCGCATCAACTCTTTTCTTTTGATGCTAAAAACTCTTTTCTTGGCCTCTTGCTTTTATAGCAGTGTGGTGCCCAAAATATATGTATGACTCTTCATCAACCTCTTATCTGTTTTTTGAGGCTTACATTGCTTCTGGACCTGGAATTGTCTCTTTCCTTTTGTCTTATGTATTTTGTTCTTTTTTTGGTTCAATATTTTTATCTTGTTTTTTCTGTGATCTTCTGTGGATCCAACAGACGTCTACATGGATTTGCCAGCTTTCAATAATATCGACTATGGTCAAATACTTAAATCAATCTCTACATTTCGGGTTTTTTACACTTTGTAACCTAAACTTTATTTCTTGACAGACTGCAACCTGAAGTCCACGAATTTTACAAATTGCAACCTCCAATAGTTTTTGCAGTTTATAAAATTTGTGGACGTCAGGTTGCAATCTGCGAAAAAATAAAGTTTAGGTGTAAAGTGTTAAAACACGAAAAGTACAAATTGATACAAGTATTTAGCCCAATCAATCGTATATTATGGTCAAATTTGGTGCTTCTTGTTTTTGTAACAGTTTTTCTTTGGACTCATTTCCACATGCACATAATCATCATGGTATCTTGAAACATGATTGTGAATCTAATCCATCAGAGTAGAAAAGACAATAATATTGCATTCCATGTATAAAACAGTTGTACTTAACACTGAGAACAGATAACATGTTGAACAACACCATATTCATATGTTTCAGTATCTGAACCATAAGCAACTGCCCAGTGCTTATGTGACTACAGATAGAACATGATACTATTTTTTGCTACTTACCATATAGGAGTGTAACTTGTAATAAAACTGTAAAGCAAATGCTTCGAAAAAGAGTTATTTCCGAAGCTGTATATATCCCTTGTAGTTAGAGGCCTATCTTAGCCAGATTCACAAGGAATTATTGTAGTTATCCTTGATCCAGTTAACGAAGTTGCTGAAATTCTGGTAAGAACTCCCTCCTTTTACACTAAGCATGACCTTTTCTTGAAGATCTAAAGCTCTTTCTTTGTAGCTTTTGTCACTGAGAATAAGTCCCACCTTCTCCTTTATCTCTCCTCTTCTGATGATCCCACTTTCATCCTTGCTCAGTCCTAATCCAACTTTCCACTTGTCACAAATGTAGGTCTCGTTAAGGAACTGGTCTGCAAAATACGGCCAGCAGATGAAAGGGACTCCATTGCTAATGCCTTCAATGGTGGAATTCCAACCACAGTGGCTCACAAAGCAAGCAATGGATGGATGGGATAAAACCTGTTGCTGTGGCGCCCAACTCACCATCCGGCCTCGTCTCTCCACTCTCTCCTTGAACCCTTGTGGATATGCTTTCTCTGTATTGGCTGTTGTGTCTTCTCTCACAACCCACAGAAATGGCCTGTTGCTGAGTTCAAGCCCGAGTGCCAGTTCCTCAAACTGCGTCTGATCAAACACTGTGAAGCTGCCAAATGCAATGTATACGACAGAATCTGCAGCCTGTTGATCCAGCCATGCCAAGCATGCAGAGTCCTCTGCCCAGAAACAGCCTGCTGATTTTCCCAGACGGTTTGCTGCCAGCAGTGGGCCTACAGGTAGAATGTTCGGAAACAGGGCGAACGCCCCGGGCTCCAAATCATAGCAAGAATTGCATATGATCCAATCCACCAGTTTGACACACTGGTTATCTTTCAGCAAAACATCAAAAACAATTTTCTGTGTGGCCTCATCACCAATGCTAGCCCATATCGAGTTCCTGGAGTCCATCACCGGCATGCCTGGTGACAAACGAATCATCTCGTCCTTCAAAGCCCTTCCTACATTGAAAGTACAGATACAGACAACTCTTATTGATCATACATCACAACCATATGATTTTAATGCAGCATTGGATAGAGACTCACCATTGCTGTCTACGATCCCATCTTCGAGCAGCTTGGGGATGTTGAAGGAGAGGGCCAGCACCGCGGCTGGACCTGGCCAGAAAGCTGCTCCATGCAGCCCCATCTTGTGAGCCACCTCAAAAGCCCACCCCATGCCCCAGTCAGCAATAACACAGGCAACACTTTCGCCTTTTTCGTGCATGCTTTCAATGAGAGCCTCCAGGTGGCCAGGCATGACACTGAAAATGGCCTCTGTTAGCCTGCCAAGCTCGTTCCTGTTCTCCCATGCCTCCAATCCATCTGGGATGGAAACCATTGTCACCACTTCATGTATGGTACCCGACTCTGCTTTCATCACCCTTTGATGATTGAAATCTGTGTTCACAAATGTGACCTTCATGCCATGCTTTACTAGCCATTGTGAAAGCTCCAAGAGAGGGATAACATGGCCTTGTGCTGGATACGGTATAGCTATTACATGTGGATTTCCCATTCTTGCCTTTTCTCTTCATCTTTGCCACTCTTTATATATAGCTTCACTCGGATCACCTGGGACCCACTAATATACACCAAACTTAGTTATTTAAAACACCAGAATTTGAAAATTATTATCTTCAACACAATTACAACATATCTTTTCTATTCTCCCTATATTTTGAAATCATTGTATGATGATAACTAGCACTTCTGAATTCGTTAATTCAATAGTGTATTGCTGACTTTGTCGCCAATTATTGTCATTTCAAAAAGATTAAAATATATTACCTTTTGCTGTCACTTCATACTTATTAATTGATTTAATTAAACATAAAGATTATAATAAACTTCTGAAAAGTGACGACTTCAACAACAATTTGGTTATGTAATTAATAATTAAAGAGGGACCCAACAAATAGTTACATCTATAATAAAGAAAAAAAAAAGCAAGAAAATCAAAAAAAAAAAAAAAGTGTCTTAAAATATAAATAAAATGAGGTGCAGAAATGTAATGACCAAACTACCCCCTAGCCCATTAGTCTCTCTGAAGATGGATGATGTTACCAATGTGCTAACAAGAATATTCTTTTTTATCTAATCTTCTTCTATCTTTGTTTCACATATATGGTATCACCATTTGTTGTTTAGTATTAGTCTCTTTTTTTCAACTTTTTGGTTGATCTTTTGTTTCCATTACTCTTGTTCATTTCTTCACCCTTAATTCACATTGGGCTCTATGGTGATCTAAACTAGACTAGTTTTGGGTATTAAAAATTGGATTCTTGTCATGTATTTGTTGAAGACATCATTACTTGCAAATATATGAGCCAAATACACTCGACATTAATGGATTCTTCTCTAGGAAGATCTCTTTTGTTTTGGACCATATTGATGTCTTTTGCAACTTCAAGTTTCGAAATTTCTCCTTCTACTTTTCTGCACGGCTTTTACTCTCTTGTTCGATGTATTTATATAGCTTTCATAGTTACCAAACATATTGTTTGATTTGGTATCAATGGATGTGTCTTTTATGACACATGATTCATTAACGAACCAAGTGTGTAGGGGACGATATAGGTAGTATGCATAAACAAATGCTATATTGAGATTTTAGAATGATATTTATTTTGAAACAAAAAGCTCGATTAAACCGACATTTATTTAAGACAGAATCTTAGTTTAAGATCATAAATATTTAATCATTAGAATCAGTCATGTTATCTTACCCATAATGTGTTAGATCCAACATATAAATTAATTTCGTTTTTCATATAACGAGGGGATGAGGTCATTACACATCTCATGGTGGACATATTAGGAGCTGTCTTTCGTGGGCATTTAACGTTTTCCTATCAATAAATACGAAACGTTACTTCACACGCCAAGTGGGACTGCAGGTTTCTTAGATTATGAATTTAAGTGATATCAAATACATGACCACTTTAATCGTGTTTCATGCTATTTCATTTTTTTGTCAGTATCCATTAAAATACTTTTGCCCACTAAAGAAAAGAGCATTAATGATTCTTAATTGTTTCTATCTTCTATGATAAACATTAAAAAAGACAAAAAATTATTTATGCCCGATGTAAGGTATGATTAAAATATTATTAGTTTGATATTAGTTATATATTGATAGAATATTAGTGGTGTACCATTAAAGGTACTAGTTGTATACTCATAAAATATTATTTGTATAACTGAAATTTATGTTTTAATAAACATATTGATTTTATATTCATACCATATTAGTTTTGTACTCTTAAAAACACTACAATATA
Organism: Scutellaria baicalensis; assembly: GCA_005771605.1. Classification (NCBI taxonomy): domain Eukaryota; kingdom Viridiplantae; phylum Streptophyta; class Magnoliopsida; order Lamiales; family Lamiaceae; genus Scutellaria; species Scutellaria baicalensis. The sequence goes on along the minus strand of CM016721.1, from coordinate 61,604,364 downwards.
ATTGAAATTTATATTTTAATGAAGATATTTTAAGATATCATTTGTTACATGTTAAAATATTAATCGTAACATTTAAAGGTATTATAATTGGGGTTGGGGGACATCGTCACCCATAGGCACACCGAGCCCTTCTCTAAAAACATATGTTAATTGTAGTCTACTTAGGTTGAAATTACCATTGTAGCCTTGAGATTATGTAAGAGCATGCAAATGATTCAATATTTGAAAGCAAAATATAAGAATAATAAGATATTATTATGGCGACCATAATCTCAAATTCAAACTCATGCCCAAATAACATAGTAACTATTACATAACGATATTATAAAGTGCAGGTATTGTATCATGTTCTTATAATGTTGGACTTGGAAATAGAAAATAAAATACTTTCAAGAAACCCCTTGCATGGCCCAAGAAAATTTATTTATCTTGCGAAAGGCCTCTTTTACTTTCTCTCTCTCTCTAGAAAATTTATTTATCTTGCGAAAGGCCTCTTTTACTCTCTCTCTCTCTCTCTCTCACATGATTGCATCAGATGCAGACAAACCAATGTCAGACATTTAAAGAAGCATGTCTTAGGTTTGCTGACATGTCTTTGTGAGTGAAGGGCACTAAAAAGACAAGATTTTGCTGCTTTTATTTGTGACATTCTAGTGTAAATAAAGACAACCCTTTTCTGTCATTTGCTGACAAATCATTCTTTCCAAGGAAACAACCTCGTACATCACATAGTATATCCAACAAACTGAAAAGGGAATCAGAAGCTTCCATATATACTATTTTCAGATACTTCAGCAAACAGAAACAAGCAGCAGATCAAAAATCAGGCATGTGATGTGTGGAACACAACTCACACTGTGCAAGTTCACTTCTTAAGCTCCACTTCATCACCGATCTGCCATTGTTATCCTGGAAAAGGTAAAAAGGGGAAGCGAAGAGGGTACAATATTTATACAAAAGAAGATTAGATCGATTAATCATGTAAACTCGAACGAGGCTATAGTTTAACAGTCTGTCAAGGTAAGTCGTCTTCTTCTTAATCCTTCTTAATCATTCATGCACATAAACATATATATATTATATCCTACCTCAAAACTGAAAAAGGAAAGGGTCCTTCAATTCAAGACGATCGAATGACCCAGCTTGCATTGACTGACCTAATGGTGCATTTTCTCCGCTTCCACTTTCATGGCTCAAAAAACTAAAAAGATAGGCAGATAAGGATTGTACTTCAGAACAAATACGAGGAGCTAAACAGACATTTTTAGTTTCAACTATGATCACAAGGGAAGACAGTCTGTCCCTTCAGGTAATATTTTAGGCATCTGAACTGCTACTACATATCGTCGAGGGGTGGCTTTTTGCATAGCTGATGGGCCAGAAGACAATGCAGGATCAATTGTGTTTGGGTGAGGCTTGATGTGGAACTTTGCGAAGCGGTTGAGTGTGGAGAACTTCTCCAGTTCTTGACTTTCCACTTTGATGTCCACAATTGATAAACTTCGATCCAGTCTGCATCATCAAATTCACAATCATTATTTTTCCTCAAAACATTAATCAAAACGGTATGGCTTAGCTAAAACATAGTGGAGAAGAACTAAATAACTTCTCTATTAAGTGCTGCCACATCCTGCGCCTGATTAAAAGATGCATTATAATAGTCATAATCATTTCTTGATAGTTAGCTTTTATAAATGATGAGCTTCTATACCATTCATCTTGTAGACATCAGACAAGGTTATTAAGTACAAATCAACAAATTCAGCCACATTGCCACACATTCTAATCCCAGCATCAGGCTTCTCAAAGTTTTGCAGGCTTAATTTACATTTGCAATAATCAAATGTAGAAATGTTTCCAAGACTGACATTACAAGCTCTTACCTTGATAGATCACCTTCAAGCTTACTCACTCGACTAACTATGGCTTCCACAACTTTGGAGAAATCACAGGTAGTGGTTCTCTTTGAAGTCTTTAGCTTTTCAGATGACCTGGACATATTTTAACCAGAAAACGAGGTGTTAAAAATGAAGCTCATTAATAGATTTTGCATTAAATAACTTATATGGTTCAATGAGAATGAAGGAGGAAAAAAAAACATAAAAAGTTTTAATAGCAATTCTTACATGTCATTGGTATCTGATGGTAGTTTAGTATTCAGGTTGCACGCATCTCCTAATGCTAATCTCGCAGCACAATATGACAGATACTCACAGTTTGAACTGGCATCTTCAAAGAGAATATCTGCAGGTGCAGGTCTAAAGATCTGCTGCATAAGCTGTGAGGTAAAAGTAAGCCGTCTTTTTCCTCGAACCAGGGGGAGCACATCATCAACAATTTCTGCCTCATTTGTAGCCTGACAGTAAAGGATGTCTCAATCAATAGGTTTTTCATTTCCTAAATTGAACAAATCGTTTATAGCATTGTTTGAGGCCTCACCTCTTCTGGCCTCCTATTTGAAGCTTGCGCCCACTCAAGCTCAGCCACACTGCCAATTCAAAAGATATTTAGCAAATTGGAAATAGGATAATATGCACATTCGGATTATTTCCAGTGAAAGACAACTGAGTAACTATGGTTGTAGAAAAAGGAAATTAAAATTGCATCTAAATTGTAGAGAAGTCTTGACTGATTAAAACAGCTTTACATGGTGATACCTGATATTTTGAGGCCACGGTGCTTCAGAATTTACTTCTTTGTGCCAAGGCACCAAGTCAAATGCAATTTTACGCTTTTTCAGGTTTGAAACAGCCAAGTTTTGATACATGACATCTGAAGGCAACATACTGGAGGGTGATAAATGTTTGCTTGCAGTCAAGGTGGCAGCTGGAGATGACCATACACCACTTCCTTGACTAGCATTAGCAGAATTTACTTGCATTAACAAACTGTTTTCCTGCAACTTTCCAATACTTAACCCAGAAAATGGTTGTGTTGCATTAGCTGCGGCTATTGGATTAATCATTGGTAACACCTGACCATCATTCAAGGTTCCATAATGCTTAAACCAGGATGGAGCCATTTGCAAATTGATCTGAGACTGATATGCTGCATTAGACACTTGACTGCTGTCAATGGAAGTATTCTGTGAGTCACCTTGGCCTAACATCTCCATTTGTTGGAAATTCTGAAGGTAAGCTGCTGATGAAGCTTTCCCTGATTGATCTTCTTGGACCTCTTGTGAGAAGTTCCATCCCTTATTCTCACCAGGCAAAAGCACACCATCCTGTGCTACATCCAGGTCGCCTTTTGATTTATCTTGGACAACATACTTCTGTCCGCTCAACAACAGCTCTCTTGCTTTTGCAACCTGCTGATAGTCCATGCCTTCATACTTAAATGGAAACCTCTTACCGTAATCAGTTTGAGAATCTCTTGGATAATGCAATTGGTGCTGCGGCAAGTAATTTTGATGCAAGGAATGGCCAGAGGAGCTGATGTCACCAGCAGGAATGATAGGTGTGTTATCATCCTTCTGCTGTGTTTGATCAGAAGGCTGCTGGATTGAATGAATCATCAACGAACCTGATGCAGTGCCATCTACTTCTGAGTAATGTTTTCTCAGAGACAGTTGTGCATCAGTATGTCTGCTTGGTGGCGTTGGATTACCTATCTCAGTCAAGCCGTCATGGATTGAACTAACATTTTCCAAATTCTGTTCATATCCTACATTACTTTCATGTTTGAAACAGTTTTGGCTGGGCTGCTCATTTGGAGCCCCTAAACTAGTCTCTCGACTGCTGGAAGCTGAACCATGGGACTGAAACAAACTGGGTGAGAACCTGTTAGCTCTTGGTGAAGAGTGGTCTTGCTGTGAGGTAACATCTGGCCATGGAGTTGGAAATCCAAGACGCTGTGATAGAGCAGATGCCCCTGAAGATTGAGCAACTGCAGCATTCTCCAGGAGGGGGAATCCCGAACCCCCAGAGTTGGACGATTTCAGTTGAAAATTCATTTGGGAGGGAGCAGCACTATATGCTGGGATTTTAGCAGTTAAATGACTTGGTGGAGCTGGATGATGATTCTTGATACGGTCCTTCTCATAATGACTCGGAAGAGATGCGACGCTCGAGTTACCCTGCATGTAAGAGGTTAACCTCATTACTCATGACACATAAAGAATCACACTCATATAGAGAGACTTTTGCAATAAAAGGTATATCACCATCTTAGAGACCTTTCCAAGGCTCAAGATTTACATGAATTTATTTTTTCAATTTTTATTTTGATTTTACCCACCATCGACAAAGATGGGAAAAGTGAGTACGACTGCGGAGTCCCGGAACTTGCAGGCCCCTGTCTAAATCCATAACCTCGCGACTCAGGATGACTGTTGCATTGTTTTGCAAATGAAGCAATAGAGTTTCAGTCAGTGATAATTCATAGAAAGATCAGACTATGAAGCATAAATTTCAATATCTTGTAGGCTGTAACTACCTATGAGCAGACACATTTTGACCATGAAGATCTGGAGAAGAACGTAAGTGGGCTGACATGGTATCAGCATTCTCTTCAGAATCTACCTTCTGTGATTCTAGCGAATACCTGTGGATATTTAGCTGGTTCAACTGTAACAAGAGATTAATGTAATCATCATTTACTGACTTTCCACAGGGAAATGAAACAACACAAACTCATATGGATCTTCTAAGAACTTAAATTTGCAACATAGTACAACTTCTGTAGAGATCTCTTAGTTTCAGAGAAGTATCATGGCCCTACCAAAGCTTTTTCTGCCATGGCCACTGAAACAATGGCACATGGTTATATAGAAAGAATAAGGTTGCATTGAGTTTGTACGGAATCCTTTTCAAGCATAATGAATCACAAACATACAAATTAACCTGATTAAATTGCGTTTGAAGACCACCAGCCTCAGAATTTGATGAACTCCCATGAAGCCATAAAGTGTCTTTCAATTCATGACCTGTATAAAAGTGAAACCTTCATATTATCCTTCCCTTGAAATCAATATCTTTGATTCCACACTAGTGTATGTTTATAAAAGCTGTAAACAAAGCACAAAGGTCCAAATAAGGGCACATGGGAAATTTTACATTATTACAATTCTATAATTTATCAAAGAACAGAAAAACAAAGGCTTCTTGATCCATACTTCAATAATCGATCCCTTTTCACAAATGCTAATTCAGAATAGATTCTAGCAATCTCATAAATTTTGAAACTTTAGCATTAAATGTCAAGTATAAAGGATGGCATTCTGGCACATTACTAAAAGGAAATCAATGCAGGACTTTTCATTGTTTCTAGATGATAACAAAATTTTAGGATGTGAACTGTATTGCATTTTCAATTTACTGGAAACATATTTAAATAAGCATATTGCTTTCCAAAAAATAAATAAAAAATTAGCTTCTCGATCCATACTTCAATAAGAAATTCCTTTTACAAATGTCTAATTCAGAATCATCAATCAGATTCTAGCAATCTTCTTCACTATTAAAATGCCAAAGATGAAGGACGAACAGTCTGGCACATTATTACTAGAGAAATTAATGCAGGGCTTTTCTTGGTTTCTAAATGATAAGAACATCAAAATGTGAACCATAATAAATTTTCCATACGTTGAGCCGGCCACATACCTTGTGAAGCTAAAGATGATTGAACCAGCTGACTCCCCTGTGTAGGATGCTTCAGTTGAGAGTTATAATCAGCCAAGGGATGTATACTACTAGGAGAGTTCTGGCCTGAGGCATGGGAAGCATCAGTCTGAAATTCATCTTTCTGATTGAGATATTGGCGTCCTGATTGCTGAAAGCCAGGGAAACTACACTTCATACTCGATTTCTGGAACAACTGCTCAGGCTCTGAACTTGGAGATGCGACACTTTGCAAGTTCCGATCAACCCAATTATTTTGCGGCTTTTCGCTATTGATAAAATTTGAGAGATGATTGTCACTAGATGGTTCTGGGTTCTGGAAGCTCAATCCACTCCACTCCTCCTGTACAGCAGTATCACTACTAGAAGTTTCTGCCACTGCAGACTGCATCAGTGCACTCCAACTACCACTTAGCATAGAAGGTGATGTATCCATGAACGACGGGTTTTCCACTGCACACTCAAAACCTCCGGCACCCAATTTGTTATTTGATGATTCCCAGCTGTGGTCATCTGTACCGTACAAGATCTTTTGTTCCAGTGGATCAAGAGAAGCATCAGCCTCAGACATGCCAATTTTTGATACTTTTCCTGTAGAGATAGCAGGCCAACCACCATCTTCATGCCTCCCCTCAGATTCCACGACTGATGAATTCCTCTGTGTTGTTATTCCTTGGGAGGGATAGTTCAACGATAAATGGTCGCTATCAGAATCTTGAAATGGAACTCCTCCAAACAAATTCTTCACCTGGTACATTTGTCTGGGTAGAAATGACATACCAGGCATGCTAATCTGGTCGGATGAGAAATTATCTTGTTGACTTGTATATGAGCTAGCCAACCCTGAAGGATGCATGGAAGACATTCCTGAAGGGCTGTTAGTGTTCTTTGTCAACAGATTTACAGAACGGTTAGATGCATCTTGAAGATGAGAATATTGATTCAAATTCTTATCGCCATTCGGAGCAGGAGTATTATTATACAAAGTCGTGCCAAACTGTGAAGGTGAGAGGCCCGTAGAACCTAAAGCATTACCATGACTTTGTGAAAGAACCAAACCACTGGGAAAGCCTTGAAAAATGCTGGAGTCACCTTGTTGCATCATTTGCATATTATCAACCATAAGCATTTGTGAATCATGAGCAGATGCCCCATTATCCACAGGGGCAAACTGAATCCCCGAAGCTTGTTTCAATGATACATAATCCTGATTTCTTCCACCACCCAAATCTTGGAGTTGCTGCCTCCGCTGCAGTTCCTGCAGCTGTTTATACATAATTTGGCGCTGCAACATCTGTACATCGACAAGTTCCAATTGCTGACTCGAACAAGGTTGCGGCACCACACTCCCTAGGTCCTAAAGAAGCTACTATGCCCAAAACAGAAATACAAGATAAATGGAGCCTCCCAGCAATTAATGACTTACAAAAGGTATGGTCTTGATCTCATCCAACCATACAGACCTTTTCAAAGTTCAATTTCAATCAAACCACAAACCACACTCACTTCAAGCAAATTAGTCCCTAGGTCAACTAAACCATGTCTACTCTACACAAAAGATGGAAATCCCTGTCAAAAATGCAAGACAAAAGATAAATTAATAAAGCATGCGCTTTTAAAGATACACAAAACAAGAATACTGATGCCTAAAATGTCAATCTAATTAACTATTATTCCAAATTAAGCTCACAAAAAACCCGAACACCATTGCCACCAGCAAAATCCAACTAAATTCAGCTTCAATCTTTCCTAAAAAGCACTTTTAACCACAGAATTAACCATGCACAAACAAAAATCTAGGGCAAAACCACAAAACCCCCCATCACCAAAAAGAGAAAACCTAAAACGCCCTTGCATGCCACAAAAACACACTCAAATTCGTCAGAACCCACAAAAAAAACCCTCATTGAAATTCACAAAACCCCCCCATTTTGACCAAATTAAGAGCAAAACACAACAATCCCAGTTCGAATCATCAAAGGCGCAACTCAAACATTCAAGAAAAGCAGCAAACAAACACCAACCTTGAGCAACGTACAAGCAAGAAAAGCAGCAAAGATTGAAACTTTAAAGAGTTCAGAGCGTGATCTGACTTAAATAATTGAGACTACTCAAGACACAGTGCGTGTATCGGTGCGTGTGAATGTACTCTCGAACTTACTTTAGAAATGCGAATTAATTCACGAAATGAAGATCAAACAGTGAAAATTGGCTTCAGCTTCGACTCTCATCAAATTTCCCTCTACTTTCTCTCTCTACATATACATACACGCATGTACGTATAGGTCCCCCTACTGCACTCTGCTCACTGCTCACTTTCTCTTTCTCTCTCTCTCTCTTAACAGTGAGAGAAGGTGGTTTTTGTTTTCAGACAAGCACTTGTAGAAAATTAATCCATAAATAAAAATTCAATTTTTATAATTTCGGAAAACTGCCTTTCAGGTTCGGTCCGAGCCTCGGGTAGGGACACCGGTCTGGGATCTCCAGAGCTGAGAGAGACGTCGGCGTGTTGTTGTCTCCAAAAATGTCCGCCGTTGATTGAGATATTTAGCTTGACCGACGGTGGGGATCGAAAGTGGCTCTCACGCTCCTCAGCACTTATTGGGCAGGTGCGGTGGAGTCACGCTCCCACGAAGAGCGTGGAAAGGTGTATTTTTTCGGAGTTCTTTATGTAAAAAGTGTGTGGTATTATTTGTTTTTATTAAATGTTTTTCATGTGGTTTTCTTCACGCCGCCATTTTTAGTTGGTACTACATTTTCTAATTATCGTACAAAAATTAAATTAAATTGTGGTTTTGTTGAACTAATTAATTCTCATTAATACGTTCACTTAATGGCCACATTGGATTAATACCCTTACCTTTAAATTATTCCTTTTTATTTAGAGTCATTGTTTTATTATAAAATTTTAAAGTTTTCAGTCATGAATTAGACATCAAATTCAAAACCCTAAAACTTGAGATGAGTTCAATCTCCTATGAATTCCTAATGGCGATACACGCCGATTACGAAGGAGATCATCGATGCACCAAACGCAATTCAACATCGTTCTCGATCCGTTAAGATTTCTGAAGAATGTTTTTGATTTCGTTTGATGGGGAGCTATTTTTCTAAAAGCGGTTCCCAATGAACAATGTGAATAGATAGCAAGATTGATGAAGAATAAAATAAAGTCACATTCTGTTGAAAAGAATTTGTTGTTGCTACAGAAAAGACGGGAGAAAATGATGTCACCCTATGAAAAAAAATTGGATGATATTTTTATTCCTTAATCGCTTAGTTGTTCATTAACACATGCTCGATTGCTATATTTTGGTATATAGAATAAATTGATAACAAGTAAGGTGTTATGATGACAAAAAAGAAGATAAAGTCGTCAATCCATAAAGACAAATATTTATATACCTCAGTGGTACAGATCTTAAATTCGTATCCTCAGTGTGTTGTGTTATTCTTAATGTATATATATTCTTCAGGTATCACGTGCATACTCTTAATGTATTACTTGTTATTCAGTGATAGGTACGTATTAGATATATACGTACTCTTCGGATATCACATATATACCCTTAAGGTATTACTTGATTATTCATTAAATGTATCGATTTTTGGTTATGTATGTAAATAATATCTTAAGAGTATATACATAATACTTGAAGAGTATATATTTAACACCATGCGAAAGAGAAATCGGGGTATTGTGCCCCAAAAGCCCATAACTAGTGTAACTCATTCATAAAATATAATCATATATTTAGTCATTTAAGAAGAAACTGGGGTCCGTGCTTAACTATATATTTAGTCATTGTGAGTGCACGTGCAACTTATGTACACATAATTAGAACATTTGAGCAAAAAATGGTATTTTTATTTCTTTTTATTCCACACTTTTATATGAAGTTTCACAAAATTCAATAATATATGTGTCGATAATACAATTAATATATAATATGTCAAATTTAATCGTTATCGTATCATTTTTGACTATTGCACATATGGAGATGAAAAAAAACCATATTTGAATCACTTGATTGAAAAAGTAAATTAAAAACGAGACTTGTAAGTTGTTTGAGGGTTTATTGTGAGTTTTTACTACTACTCTAAACTTTTAAAGAAATAGTTTTTTTCCTAAAACTGACTGAATTTATTATTCATTCTAAAAAGATATTGATGTTATTATATTTTTTCGCATTCATACCGTTAAGTGACACATTTTGAATAGACAATTTGAAAAGAAAAAAAAACGATTGAACCGAACGAAAAAATAGCAAGTCGATTCGATTTTAAAGCATTCGGTTTGGTTCCTATTTATATTTCCAACAATTTTGGTTGGTTGGTTCTGTTTAGTTTTGGAAGTGAAATCATCGACTTCATTCGGTGTGATGCACGGTTTGTTATACAATCTGATAATTTTTATTATTAATGATATAGTGTAATATCATTTAAAATAAAATTTATATTGTCTTTTATGATTATATTAATAAAAATATTTGATATTTTCAACTTGTATAAATAATTGAAGTTGATAAAATGTTCAACTTTTTCCCTCACGCGGTTGTATATTTTTCCTTTCTATTGTAATGCTAAATACTTCTTCTTTTTTGTAATGCAGTTACTTAACAATAGATTTATATAATTAAGATAATGACAATCATATTAGTGTTGATAATATCTCTCATTTAATATGAAAAAGTTTCCTTCTCAGTTTTTCTTCTTATTTCAATCACTAATTTTTCTTTTTCTTATAATATTTCTAGTCTCCATTTCATGCTAGATCATCCTCATTGTGTGGTAGTTATTAAATATGCATTTCTTATATAGTACAATGGTTTCCATCTTAATTTTTCTTCTCATTTTCATCACTAATTTTTCCATTTTTTAATATTTCTAATCTTCATTTTATCTCATCATCATTAAGTGAGAGTTTATGAGTATACATTGCTTATTTTCAGCACTAATTGAGAAGTCCACTTGGAGATGTCCATTTCGAGGCCCATGGATTTCCAAGTCCTCATGCACGTGTTCTATGGTCATGGGGAGATTACACCAATTTAGTGGGAATTATACTTATTTATAAGTAGTAGTGTACTCGTGCGTTGCATAGTATATTATGTATATAATTATTAAAAAATATAATAACATATAAAATGTAATGATTATTATTTTAACAAAAATATATTGATAATTTTTTAATTTGTATTAGTATAAAGCTAGGTATTTTAACTTTAAATGTATACCATTATAAATAATTATATTCAAAAATATTAGAAATTTGAAATATATAAAGTAATATATTAATCTATGGATTAAACAAACAAATAAAAAAAATTGTGTTAGAACATTGCATGGTAGTGAAATTTTTAAAAATAAATTTAGTATCTAAAATAAGTTATATGTATTAGAAACGTTGTGATTTAAGTATTGCGATAAATAAATTTATATTTTATTGGCATTTATAACTATAAATACACACGTATTTTAATAAAAAAATTTGGTTCAACGCCACATATAACTCATTTATTCTAAATCAAATAAAAAATTGTATCAGCTTATCAAATACATGAAAATCTCTCTTGCTATCTATTTAAATGAAACAATTCAAAATTGGACTTAATCTACACATTTTGAATTAAAAAAAATTATGAATAATAATTATAAGATTGATAAGTCAATATATCAGGGACTAAGAATGATGAAATTTTAATTTGTAAAAAATCAGAAAAATTACCTCTGTCCAATCTCTTATGTCACCTCAATTAATCAGAATATAAATATAAATAAAATTTGACAACAAATACAAATAAAATAAGAAAGATAAAATAAAATATTTGTATATTTCAAATGAATAAGTTCATTAACTTGCAATAATAATTTTAATCTAATTTTTTCTATTTGATATGTTTTATATGTGTAATCTATTAGGTACACCTATAACATTTTTTTTATTCTACAATTTAATACCAATTTACAATAAATTAATACTACATATCATAAAAATGTTTAAAAATGAAAAATCATTAAAGCCCACACACATACATTTCCATATTTCAGTTTGATAAATTTTATATGAATATTAAATTTAAGATCATTAAATAATGATTTTTATATATTATATATTTAAAATTGATTTAAAATATAGTAAATTGCAAAAAACCACTCCAGCTATCGACTTTTTAAAAATTGTAACATAATCTGTCTTTTTTATTTTTTAAGATTGCCACCCAATTTTTCTGTGGTTTTACCGATTGCAAAATTTCCGATCATTTTTCCGACAAATGAATTAATTTTTTTCACTTTGCAACCCAAACTTTTTCTCTTAATTGCAACCCAAACTTTAATTTTTTTGTCCAATCGCAAATCATGATTTTTTTTTCGCTTCACAATGATACTTTTATGTTATAAATATGAGTGTGACATTTATGTTATATAAGTGTGATTGATATTCATAAAATAAATATCAAGGAAATATTGGTCAAAATTGGTGAAATATATGTAATATCGTTAAAAAATCGATGGAATATCAATAAATATCGAGAAAATATCAGAATATATTTGTAAATATAGGAAAAATAACAATAAATATATGTACCCATATTTCCATTGATATCGATATTTTCACGATATTTCCATGAATTTAAGTTACCTATATTTCCACCGGAATCGAATTTTTCATTCTTAGTTGCAATCTGATAAAAACACAAAGTTCAGGTTACAATTAGGTAAAAAACAACAACAACGTTTAGGTTGCAAAGTGAACAGATTAATCTCCATTTCGCCGGAAAATTTGCAATCGGCAAAACCACAGAAAGACTGGGTGGCAATTTGAAAAAAAAAAAGATTAGGTTGCAATTTGAAAAAAGTCGATAGGTGGAGTTGTTTTTTATAATTTACCCTTTAAAATAAGTACTTAAAAATAAGATGAGAGATAATAAATATATAATCCCTTATTTCATCTTATTTATCTATCTATTTATTATATTTGAAATTTCTATACAATAAATACTAATTTGAGTATCGTAACTGATTTCTTAAATTAAATATATATTTATTTGTATTGAATTTCTTAAATACAATAAATAGGCTTATTTATTTTTATTTGTATTGAGTTTCTTACAATAAATACAATATGAAAGCAATTAATAGGTTTCTTAAAATAGTAATTATTTAATAGGTAGATAATTAATTGCAGTTATTTTTGGCAGAATATCATGCTTTTATATATACTAGCAGTATACCCGCGTGATGCGCGGTTTATTATTTATTATGACAAATACGATTATTAATAATATAATAAATTTATTATATTAAAATATTACTCATGAGATCTTATTATTTTGAGATTTGTAAAAAATCCATATTTTTTAATGATGATGATGACGATGACGACAACAACAACGACGACAATAAAAAAAACAATAATAATAATAGTTTTGTGTTTGTATGCTTTAATTATAAGTGATTAATTATATTTGTTAATATAAATGTTCTATTCATATTTTTGTTCCTTTATATCTTAGAATTATATTTAATAATTTGTAAATAATTTTCTACATTTTTTTTAGATGAATTTATTTCACAAACACTGTATTTATTAAAAAACTTAGTTTATATTTAAAAAATTTAGGTTTCAAATTCATTTTACATTTAAAATAATATTTTTTTTAGAATTTTGAAACCATTTTAAAATATTTTTTCTTATAGTTATATCTTACACAATTAATATTGCATATATGTTTGAATTTATTTTTAAATATTATTTGTGGATTTTTTTTAGATTAACCTCACAACATTATTAGATTATTATTAGTTTTACTTTTAAATTTAATTATTATTTTTAATAATTTTATAATAGCTTTTAAACTTTTAAACATTTTACAGCCCTTCATAAAATGAAATTTAGCTTTTAGACCTATTTTCACATTTATATATTAAAACTACAGAATAATTTTCAAATTTTTAAATTTTTGACAATGTTTAAATTTCATTATTTTCAGATTTTTTAATTATATCATTAAGACATAATCATATAATAATATCATCCAAAATAATTTCCTCTATTTCATTTTACCCCTATATTAAATTAAAAGATTACTTATTATATTTAAAATATATATGAAACTTGTTCTATAAGATTCTCAAAAGTTTTTTAGTTTTTTTTTTCCATAATTTTTCTATTGGTCAATGGCAAATAAGTAATTATGTTCAATTTTACAATTGAGTTGCAAATTAGTAAATATATCAAATTTTTCATGTTTTAAATATAGTATAGATAAGAATAACCTAATACAATATATATATATATATATTATAAATTGAATAGATTAAATAATAAAAAATGTAAAATAAAAATATTGTTGATGTGACACTTTTTTGTTGAGAAAATAATATTTCTTTGTAAATATCTCAAACTAATTTCCTCTAATATTATAGTATAGAAATATATAGATAAATTTATCTATTTACTTTTTCTTTTGAGTTTCTATACAATAAATATAAAATTAAATGTATTAAATATTAATATCTATGTATTTGTTTATTAATAAATTTAAAATTAAAGTTATTAATGATTTCTTAAAATGGAAATATTTAATAAGTGAGACATTTATTGTAGCTATTTTTGGCAGAATATTCTGCTTTTATATATATATATATATATATATATATATATATATATATATATATATAGATAAGACTACACCAATTTGGTGGGGAGGTTACAATCAAGCATATAATGTGATTAGCCCTCACTCCTATAAATAGGGCATGTTTTTCATCAAATTACACAGCACTAAAGAGCTCGAAAAACCTCTTGCAAAACACATCTCTCATAGAATATTTGCAAAATCCAAAGTTGCATCTTTTGAGCATATAGTACGATCTAGTCCACCCATTGTTTTAGTTCGCTAGACCTTCAAGTTTTGTGGTGCTACTAACTTGAAGACGAAGTCGTTTTACCTTTGAGACGTTACGTCAATTTGTAAGCACTAGTCAGAATGTACTCTTTTTTAAGGGGAAATGTCTAACCTTGACTCGACTTATCCCTGTTCGTGATCTGTTTCTGTTGCTATGGTGGAGATACTGGAAATTGATGTAAAGTTGAAGGAAGAGGAAACGGAATGTTGCTCGAAATCTTTTTGTTGCATCGGTGTTCCATGCAGTGTCCCCAACATTTTCAGCAACGCTAGTTCTGTCTTCCAGCATTGTCTGTTTTGTTTCCAACATTTCAAGAAACATTTCGGTTTTGTAACTGTTCTATTCTCTGCAAATCTCTATAACTCGACATTGTTCGGTGACCTGTAAACACCAACATTAGAGGCATGCAATTCCTTTATATGTGATTAAACACTTAAATAAGATGATTGTTAATTTGGAAAATATAAATTAGTTAAAACACAAGACATGAAATTACTAAAAATACATATATTCGGAACATGAATTAAAATTTCTGAAACAAATTAAATTTCAATAATTTTAATTAATTTAAAAAGGAAAAATGAAATCAGTATTATATGATTGTTCATATTAGGAAAATTCTCATGTGCACTGGGTGCACAAATTTAGATTGGTGCAATTGGGGCGATCCGACCCGTATCCACGCATCTTAGTTTTTCTTTTTCTCTTTTCGCTTCAAGTTGTTACATTTATGCTGTAAGAATGTGACATTTATGTTATATAAGTGTGACCTTTATATATAAATGTTATGACCTTTACGTTTAGTAACTTGGACAAAAATGAAGATTTTCAGGTTTTTTCGCTTCAGGTTGAGATCTTTATGTTGTATTGTTGTGACTTTTATATTGTATTATTGTGACTTTTATATTGTATTATTGTGACTTTTATGTACAAATATCATGACCTTCATGATCCATAACTTGAAAGAAAAGAAAAAAATTCAAAAAAAAATCAGTGCATGTTTAAGATGAACATACATTTATACGATATAATGAATACTTTTATGTGATATTAATTGTACCTTAATATATGACATATAAGTGCAACTAATATTACATAAATGTGCAACTATTATCACATTAAGGTAAATATGTATAAAATTTGCTAGTTTTTTTTCTAAGTTAGAGTATATAAAGGTCACTACATTTATACATAAAAGTCACACTTATATAACATAAATGTCACACCCATATAATATAAAGGTAACAGTTTGAAGCGAAAAAAAAAGTACACGGATCTGAATCCACCCGAACCCTGATCTAAATTGTATGTGCACCAGGTGCACAGGAGACCAACTCTTCATATAAATTGAATGTAAATATATTTCTAGATTCTAAAATAATAGTAAAAAAAAAAAAAATCTTTGAAGATGCTCAAAAGGCAAACACATCTTTTGGAGTGTTAAAAACTTTGGGTAGTTCTATAGTACACCAAGTGTATTAATACACCAGACTCTCAACTCATTTTCAGTCATCAGATTTGAGATCATTAAAGTTAAAGTCAACTATGATTTCAGATCTAATGGCTAAAAATGATGGAGAGTTTCGAGTATTAATACACCCGGTGTACTACAGAAGGACCCAAAAACTTTATATCTGAAATTTTGTATCAGAATCTATATGTCAAGCTTTTATTCAATGAAAGAACACTTTTGCAGAATTCTTTTTTTTTTTCCCTTTTTTTTGCTGGTTCTATTTATTTTGTTTGTTTATTTAATTTTTTGTTCAACAATTGTTATTTATGACACATTCAGAAATCAGAATATGTCACATGCTCATATATCTTATGTAAGAAATAATTAGCACAGAGATTGATGTTGCATAATTTAGAAGTGGACCCCATTGAATTTATTTTTCAAATGAAAAACGATCAATAAATACTACTAAATAAAAATTAATTGCTTAGTATAGTATATTTATTTAATATTCAAATATCGTACAACTTAAATATGAATGTTGCCTAAAACTGATCAACTAAATGTTATAATTATTGGAAGGAGATTCATTATTATATATCTATTAATGAAGAAAAGATGTTCGTTTTCTTACATATAAATTGTTTAATGTCAGTGATTTCTCATTGTCTTGTTTTTTTTTTTTTTTATAAACTTCATTATTCATTACTTTTTATTCATATTAAAAGATACAAGTCCAACTCTATATAAATATGCAATTACAATGATAACTCACAATTTAAAATTTTCAAAAATAACTAATAACACAATTATCATAAAATTAACTAATTTCACAAATCACAATGGCCATTTGTGAAAAGAATTTGGGTTTTTGTCATTTAATTAGAATAACAAAATTGCAATGCAATTAGTCCAAATTGAATTGAGGTTCAATATTTTAATTAATCAGTGCTATAATTATTCAAATGTATCATTTTATAAGATTTGTGACTGAGCACACCAACAAAGTAAAACATACAATATCTTCTATTTGAATATATATATATATACATATATATATATCAGACATTAGTAATATATTTTATATAAATAAAAATGATATCATCATCATAAATATAAATGACATATTTGCTGATCATATTACAATAAAAGATGACTGCAATGGATTTGCAATAAAGTAATTACTCCCTTCATTTCAAGATAAGTATCATTATGAAATTTAAATATGTTTTAAATTCATATATGAGGATTTAATATGATTACTTTTATGAATCTAATTTGATTTTTTTTTTTCAATTTTGAATTCTAAGCCCATTGATTAATCAAGATATATTGATTCAATTAATTTTTATATTCCTTAATTTATAATAAATATTATGATACTAGAAATCAAGATGAAGTGGGTATATAATATAGGGACAATCATTACACTTATGATGTTTTGTAAAGTTGAATCAATCTATATCTTCTATATTCTTTAATGTGTATTTTTATTACTAGTCTTTGGTGTTATTATTGTATTTAATATTTATTTTCGTGCATCATTAAAAATAAAATAAAATTAACGTCACCTTAAATTCCAAACCGAAAGTGATGGTCTTGACGTTTGCTAAAAGTGGAGTGTTGAAATATTGCAGTAAATAATTCCATTTATGGTATACTATAAATACTTTTCTTGTTTTAGTACCAACAATTAATAATTATTATATTTTTCGTGCTAGACCTGTTTTTTAAAATCTTTCTGCAAAATTTATTGTCTTTAATGTCACTTTCACTCTCCCCTATCCAAAGATTTAATTAAATAGAAGAACTCTCATACTATTGGTTGTACGGATTTAAATTTGTGTAATAGATTGTCTGATTTGGATCCATCAACTTTTTTCTTCAACTTTTATGTTACGTTAGTTGTACCTTTATGTTATCTTAATCATATTTTTATGTTAATATATATCTTTATATCCAGATTTCTTACAATTGGTGCAATACTTTGATTTTAGAAAAATACTACCGACCTTCATACTATGTTGATCTTTATATTATATTAGACATACTTTTATATACAAATATCATACCTTTATGTAAACATGTTAACTTAAAAAATCCTAACTTTGGCATAATTTGTACATGTATACATTTATGTGATATTGTTCATAACTTTATATCAATATAATTATACATTTATGTAATATATAAAGGTACAAGTATAACTAACTTAACTAAAAGGTATAAGTAACATAACTAAAAGGTAGAAAGATATAATAGATTGTCTAAATAACATGTTAAGATACAACTAAAAACCCTAAAGGTATAATTAACATATTATAAATATTAGACTATATGATATAAATGTACATCATTTGAGAGCGAGTTTGAGTGAGTTGAGTGAGTTTGTGCGGAACACCCAGACGCATGAGATGCGTGTGGGGTGTGTGAGCCGGGTCGGCCTGAGTGCATGGATCTAGCATGTGTATAAAAAATCTGGTGATATTAAATTAGTGTTTTAAAAAAATAAATTAAATTAGTGTTATATAAGTCATCAAATTTGTGTCCTCCGTAATTAGAATATAATTGAATCGAGTTGACTTTCGAGTTAATTAACAATCGAAACTTTGTGTTGATTTGAAGTTAATAGGGCCAAATTAAGATCTCAATTACTCAAAAATATAGCTGTCATTTCAGAGCTCAAGCTCAATAATATTCTTTTTGAAAGTGTAAAGTCCTTAATATTTGTATAATCGAGCCAAACTATATTTAACTTTGATGAATAATTGTCAATTATGTTACATATCATAAACTATTTATAGTTTTATCAAACCTATTTGAGCTTTGATGAAGAAATTTTATTTAATGTAAATATCTTAAATTATTTATAAGTAATTGAGTTGAATTTTTACAAACCTTGTCCAGCATTTTTCATTGAACTACATCTTAAACTATTTATATAAGTAATTAAACCGAGTTCAATGAAATCCAATCTATCTAGCTTTTAATTGAGTTGAGCTCAATCTTGAATCTCACAGTGCATTAGCTCGACTCAACCACACACTTCTATCCACATTAAAAAAACAGTGCCATTCTTTATCACTAGTATATGAAGACTGAGTTTCTTAAAAAAAAAATCTAATATAAAAAATAAATATAAATAGGGGCTCAAGACAAAAATCATATTAGTAGTTATTAAATTTATTAAGACAATAATATTTGATATTTTATAATCTTAAATTCTTTTAAATATGTAAGTGTGCAATTTTAAAAGTACAAGGGGATGTAGCTCAGATGGTAGAGCGCTCGCTTTGCATGCGAGAGGCACGGGGTTCGATCCCCCGCATCTCCATCTTTTTTTTATTAATTTCTTCCTCTCATTTTCATCACAAAATCCCTCTTTTTTTAACAAAAAAGTTGTTTGACATCATCTCACGAATCATACTGTATGAAAAACAAAGTCGTATACATTGATTTCATTTTTCTATTTTCTGGGGTCGATATTGTTTGGGATCAAGATCAATGTAGAACTCCAAAAATGCATGTTGCCTCTCATAGACAAAATGAAGAACCGAAACAAATTACTAACATTGAATAAACTAGTTCTTGCAGTGAGTGAACAGACAAGGCAGTTCAGAAGTATCTTCAAAAATCATATAGACAAGAATCGAAATACAGACAAAATCGATGTTAAACACAGCGGTTGTTTACTTCTTCTTGCCTGCTTTACCCTCTTTTCTTCTTACAATCTCATCAGCATATTTCACACCTTTACCTTTATATGGCTCTGGAGGTCTCCACTTCCTGATAGAAGCAGCAAACTGACCGATTTCAGATTTATCGTATCCGCTGACTGTAATTTTCGTGTTTTCTTCCACCTTCACCTGCAGACCAGCAGGGATTTCCATCCTTACGGGATGGGAAAAACCGAGGTTAAGAACTATGTCTTTTCCTTCAACTGTGGCACGATACCCTGTGCCTATCAGCTGAAGTTTCTTCTCAAATCCTTTAGAAACACCCACCACCAAGTTATCGGTTAAGGTCCTGTGAAGATGATTAACATAACAACACCACCATAAGACAGGAGAATCAAATCTATCAACCATGTAAAAATATGAGTGAGAGCATGATATCATTAAGGAACCGACAAAATGAATTTATAATATATTTGTAAACAATCTTGATTTGATTAGAGTATTGCTTTGAATATAGGCTGCTTTAAGCAGTTTCATTTGAACTAGCTGGATGTGGTTATTCTTTAGATGAGTTTAACATGCTCCACATATCAACAGGTTGCAATATAAAGGCACTATCAGGATCATGCATTAGCAGGTTAGAATTGATTTTTACAAAGGTTGGAGAGTGATCTTACGATTTTCAACTACGACGATGCTAAAGCCAAACAATTTTAGAGTGTTTTATCCACAACACAGCTTTTTTTGAGGCAATTAGTACCCAGCATAGATTTTAGCAAACAATTTTAGAGTGTTTTATCCACAACACACAGCTTTTTTTGAGGCAATTAGTACCCAGCATAGATGATACCGATTCAAGCAGTTTCAGAGTATACAATAGATATAAAGTGCTAAAGAACTACAATATCTTTGTCTTTAGTGAATTTCTAGATAGTTCTTTCTGAATAACTTGTGGCTTGTGCTGATCAGGAAATATAAATCATCATGTATATGACACAGATTCTCAAAGATGAGTATCTAACCAATCTAAAAGTCAGAAAAAAAGAGAGCTGCTCTCCCAAAAAAGAAAGAAACTGAATGAAAGAAGTGAATTCAAGAAAGAAAAAACCCACAGCTCAATCTGTATTAACTTTGAAGTCTTTGGAATGGGCATAGCCTCATCAAGCATAGACAACACTTAAAAATGTGTATTTCATCTGGTTATAATGATAACATGAATATCACATTTACATAAGTGAATCAAGTACGAGAGGAAAAGATCACAAGAAGCCTCTCATTCTCAAGTGACTAATTCAGTATGCACTTAGGCCTTCTATCGTCTTCCCATGTCAACATATATTGGGTAGAATGCTCCCATCACTAACATAAGCATTTATTTAGCATTACTATGGAAGCTGCAGTTTACTCGCAATGAAAGAGTTTGACAAGGAGGTATCCATCATATATGCTACTACCCTAAGGTAGAACCGTAGAACTTAGCACTATTGTCACACATCTAGTAACAATCAAAGGTATATAATATACAGAGAGAATATTAGGTAATGTGCCAGGGCACAGTTCACTGTACTCCAAGATTTGTTACTACCACAATTTCGGTACAGTATTCAGAAAACCTATAGCAAATAAAAGTTAAGTTGAAATTTTTGTTGCTGTATTCTGGTATCCTAATTATGAAAAATATGCACAACTTAGTTTCCCATGAAGGTATATCCAATGACCAGCAGGAGAAAAAAAGAAAGATATGTTATCAAAATCTAATCTTCAATAATTTGGTAGTATAGATTTTGACTTCCAATTTTCAAATTATGTTACCTTAGCTAACAAAGAAAAAACTGATTAAAAAATCATCTAAATTGACTTCCTAAAATATAAGAACAATCAATGTAATTTAACACTGCATTTCAATAACATTGCACAGAAACTATCCTTAGCATTTCAAATAAAGACGCATAAAATCCCAGAAAAAAAGTATAAGTTTGATGGGGCACCAACAAAGTAGAGAGAATTGCCTGAATAATCCATGCATCTGGTTGGCTCTTCTCGTTTCCACAGCCTTTCTCACCCTGAGAGCTCCAGACTCTTCCTTGTCAAGAATAATTTCTCTAGGATAAGTAAGAGCAAGCTCCCCCAGGGGGCCTTTCACTTTCAAATCTTGGCCATCCATTGTCAAAGTCACATTGGACGGCACTGTAATTGGTTGCTTCCCGATTCTTGACTCCTTGCACTCCACAATCCTTTTCACAACTGCAACCCGAGGTGTAGGAACCCCGGAACCACGAATTCCATTTGCGTCCCCAAGAAACGGGCACCTCAGGTAACTAATTCACAGCCAAAATACATGAACAAAAGCTCAGAATCATGAAGAAAGTCGCACTCCCGGAAATATAATCCTCAGATATAGCTTATCAAAGCATTTAAACATTAACACAACGTTCACCTGGACTGTACAGTCGCGCCAATAGGAGACGCCATTGCTCCCCCGAGCACAACTTTAATGCTTCACACTATTCAAAAAGCTCCCTGTGGTGAAAAACAATTTCCCAACATAAATCCGTAATCAATTTGCTCCATTTTTAGGAGAAAACCTCTAATCAGAGAAGACTTTATCAGAATTCTCACCTCATTCTAAAATCTACCAACTCACAACATTTCCAAATTAGTTTACTTATGCATAAACCCAAATTTTCACCGTATATGCCTCACATTTTTCATTTACTGCTACGCAACCTTCAAAAAATTGCCATACAATCTCGCTTCCAACATTTTGTCTCATTTCACAAACAGTAAAAAGAAATCCCCACCAAAAATCAAAGAAATTCACACCGTGTTCAATTTTCAGCACATCATTCAAGAAGCATAGCCGGCTCATAACAACACCTCTTCGGAAAATATATACACACATATAGAAGATGAAAGATAAATAGATACACCATTGTCTAGGGAGGAGAGAGAGAGAGGTACCAAGAATGGAGAGTGACAGAGCAGGTTCAGCAGAGGAGAGAGGAGAGAAGTTTGCAATTTCACAAAATTGGGGATTTTGGATAAGATATAACCTCTTTTTTTTTTTTTTCCTGTTAAAACATTATATCATTTTCCTCATTTTCTAGTTTTGTTTCTATATTTTGACCTTTTTCCCCTCTTCTTATTTATTTAAAAATAGTTTTTTTAGTATATATATATAATAATAGACAATTTTAAGGCACAAATATAATGTGTGTTTTAAGGCACAACTATCAGCAAAGGATGTAAACAATATTATTTGCATTACGTCTGTTTTTATATTTAACAATATAAATTGAGTTGGTCTCTTGTGAGACTGTCTCACATGCGACCAAATTCAAGTATGTCTTTTATAGGTATAAGTATGTGTTTTTCAGCTATAAGTATGTGTTTTATAAGTATATTTTTACAAGTATAAACATGAGTTTTAAAAGTATGTCTTTTACACTCATAAGTATGTCTTTTTCAGCTATAAGTATGTGATTTGGAATTTCGTCGCATGTGCGACGGTTGCACACGAGTTTTGTTGATAGTTTATTATGGATCCAGTGTACACATCATGATCCTTGCAAGTTGCAATTGAACATGTTTTGGTTGGGTGGGTCAGGTCTGAACCAGATTTGTGCTCTATTTTTTTTTTACTCTTATACGGTAACCTTTATATCATACGAATATAAGTTTTATATACATATATCATAACCTTTAGTGATATTACCTAAAAACTTTTTTCAGTATAAAATTCATGTAATATGGTTGAATCTTTATTATTGTAATAATTAATCTTTATATTATATTAACATAACTTTTTTATACAAACATCTTAACCGATACGTACTTAAAAATGATATAAAAGTTGTATTATTATACATAAAAGTCAAATTATTACAACATAAAGATTTAAAACGTATTGTACATCTATAATACACTGTAAAATGTTATATTAATATAATATTAATGTTACGCGGACATAACTAAAATGTCAGACATGCTGGTCAGGGTCTGAGTGTAGACTTAAACGAGGGTGTGGATGCACATGGACCGTGGAGTATATGTGAAATGTACAATCGAATTGGATCGACCCAATTCTAAAGTTACACACCTATTCAAACTCCACGTAAAATGAAATAGATTTTTATTGAAATATTATATGTAGTCGTATACTTCGAAAAATCATCAGCCCACAATAGTTTTGGGATTTGATTAGGTGTTATCTTATTTTTGGTAAATTAATGAGTTGTTTCATAGGTGGACTCGGGTTCGGGTTTGACTCTGGGTTAGGGTTATGGGTCAGGTCACGTGCATATCACGCATTATTTCTCCAAAATTGTCCAAAGATTTCTCTCTTCTCCAACCACAACCAAGCCCACAAAGTTTAAACCCGCGAATTGTTGTACACATTCAAGCAAAAATCCCGCAATTTCAATCTGAAATCCAAGCAATCTTAAGAATAAAGGCCGAAAGAAGCAGTTGATAAGATTCAATGACGGAGGATAGTTGCCCTAGAGTTTCGTCATCCCAATCTGATTCCTCAACGACGAAGCAAAGGTGCGATGCTCTGTTTTTTGCCCTACCTTGAATTTGTATTACTTTCTCTCCGAATCATGTTGAATTTTGTTTTGTTGTGGGAAATGAGCTGATGGATTGAAGCCACTTTAATGGATCCTAATTTTATTACAATTATCTGACATGGTGTTTAATGTCTGAGTTATAAGTTTGACAATGCTCATTGATACCCCACCAAGATTTGGTCATAAACATCAGAAAAAAGTTCATTGAAAACAGAGAGAAACAGAAAACCGATATAACTACAGTATGTAGAGTCATATTTTTAGAAGTTAGAGATTTGGAATATGAATTTATAGGAAAAAAGTTCTCTTTAAACTATAGAATGACATTTTGAGATTAAAATCTAAGAACGACTTTTTTTACTCTGTTTAGTGTATGTGTATCTCGGGGTTTGACTTGTCTTACAGGTGTAGTTTCTTCATAGTCGTCCATGCAATAGCTCTGACAGCTCCATTAACCTGCATTATTCCCTCCAGAATTGTGTCCCATTACTAATAAATTGACAAATGATATAGGGGTTTAACATTTGTAAGTTGTTTTGTAGGAAAAAGAGGAAGTGGGATCAACCAGACGAGTCGTTGTTTTCTGCTGGAATAGCTGTTCCAGGGATTTTCCCACTTGCAAATACAGGATATGTGCCAGTGATAAATTTGCCCATCGTCTCCTCAATAGCTGGTTCTTCTCTTGCAATCCCTTTTTCCAGTTCTAATGCAGTCCCACTGCAAGTGGTTCAGGCGCCTTTACAGCAACATGCTGCTGCCATCGCCCAAAAGCTAGTCCAAGTAAAGTTTTTTCTCACTGTGACACTTCATTTTTCCCAAAGACATGGTTGTGCTTTCATGGTTTTGATTGTTGCTTGCATGGTGTAGCCACCATTCTAATTTACATCTACTATCCTGGTTCAATAAGTGGTATTCATAAAATCAAACTCTCATTTTTTGGCTGTCTATTGCTTGCGAGTATTCATGCCATTGTCTTGAACACCTGTTCAATATTGGTAGACAAGATCATTTTAATGGCCTAAAATTTGAGATTTGATAAATCGTGATAATTTAGAATTGCAATTCGAATTGCTATTGTGTTATTCGATGATTTGAGTACACATGTTTGGCTAAATATTCTTGTAAAATGTTATATCATATGCCGTATAATTTTGAAATATAAGATAAAATTTTGATCTCCATAAGGAAGACATCGTTTTTGGTGAAGTTAAATCAAAATCCTCTTCCTTTAAATTAAAATGACGTTGATTTGATGCAAATCAAAATTTTATTTTATTTACGAAAGTTATGGGGCTTATGACGTGGCCTATGGAGTTGGCTAGTTTACTACACACTGTGAACTTAGATTAGCGGAAACACAATAGTTTCAAATTGCAATAGTGAATTAAAAGTTGTGTGTTTTTTGGTTTTTCTTTTGTTGCTAAAATTCAAACCGTCATTATTAAATTGCAATTTTTCAAAATGTGGTTATGTGTTTTGCAATTAGGCTTTATTTAATGCGCTTCCTGACTCTTGATACATGTTCAGATCACTTCGGTTCTCATTAAGATCATTTTATTTTCAATTATAGCCAAAGATCCAAGATGAACTAATAATAGCAAGAGAAATTGTTATAAACTGATGCTGACTCTGCTATTCGCTATAAGCTTACGAAGCGCCAAACTCAGGAAGAGGTAAGTATCAATATTTGGCTCAGGTAACCAAGGACTTAGCAAGAAATACAAATTAATAAAGATAGCAGAAGTATCAATTATTGTGCAGAAGATTGCTATTGCTCTGGATTTCGAGTTCATTAATTATTTGTCATTTTTCAGATTCAAAGGAGCACTGGAGCTGTGGTGATAACTCGGTAAGTGGGCAATTTGTTTTATTACATTACTTAGCCTGCTTTCTGTATAATTTCTTTTTCGTATGAAACACAGGGGGAAATACCACCCGCCCACTGCCCCACCTGATGGCGAGAGACCTCTATATCTTCATATATCTGCAGCCTCACATGTAAGTATTTTAATCTTGTACTTTATGTGAAAACTAGTGAAGATGATTGGTATGATATTGAATTGAATAGTGACAATGCTTTGCTTCTGCGAAGTTCTTCTATGGTACATTTCTGGTTGCCATCTTCTGTCTGGAGTATGTAATATAAGAAGCGCTTGAGTCACCAGAACTATGTGGATGTAAATGAACTAATATATCTAGTTGAGAAATTTTGACCTTAGCCAACTGAAACATCAATTAGTAGAGGAATTAACTAATGAGAAAAACACATGCAGAACATCACTTTTAAAATGTTCCACTTTTCTTCTTTCTGTGACTACCTTTTGAATTATTGATTTTCACGAATAAAAAATGACCACCTATTTGAAATTCTAAAATGCATGTAGTATGTATATAGAAGACGTCAATATGGGATTGATATTGGTAACTGGTATGAAACTGATTCCTTAGTTTCTTAAGCTTCCAGTGCTGATTGAGAGATCCATTCAGACCAAGAGGACTTATTTTTTCAAACATCATCTTTAGGAATTCAGACTTAGTTGATGTGTCTATGAAAGTTTTATGGGTAAAGCCAATAATCAATTGAGAGAACTAGCTGATACCTGAAAATGATGTTTTCCTTTTATTTCTTGCACCAATTTTGGTTCTAGAACTTGGAGAGGCTGCCGAAGTGCTTTCAAGTTACCCATCCTTGTCTTTTATTTTTGTAATACTAATGAGTTGGCATCAAGAGTCAGTAAAGTACGATAAATGTTATGAAAAACTTGCTCTCCTAATTACTTATTAATTGTCACTTATAGCAAGCAGATTAGCTATAATATTGCTTATCGTTTGACCCTATAAAAGATTATTGGTTTCAATATTTGCAATTGGTATTACACTGGTTTATTTGGCATGCAGAGTGGAATTGCTTGAATGAGAACTTTTCAATGTGATATTTGGTTGGACAGCTGCATGAACTGTGAAAAGATTTCATATTGTCAAAACCAATGATATACGTCATAAGTCCCTCACCAGCTCTACTAATGGATACTTTTTATGCTATTTTTTAACAATGATATGCTGCAAATCCATGTTCTTACAGTTACACTGCAAATCCATTTTCTTACAAACATTTGGACTGTCTTTATTGTTGACAGTTAACAAGTCAATTAATCTGATGAGTTTATGATTTTTGTTGTGAGATATTGTACTAACTAATAAACAAATATTTCACTTTTTTTGACAAATTGTATAACATGTTCTGAATACGTCACTCATGTTTCAATATTGAGTTTCCTGTTATCTTCTTTTGGTTGTACTTTGTATGACATGTTGACATGTTATGTTGTGGCTTCAGTTGGAAACAACCACAGAACGAATTAAAGCAGTTGATCATGCTGCTGCTATGGTAGAAGAAATGCTGAAACAGGCTAAAGTGAACAGTGGAATCAAGGTAATTTTAGTCCTTGCATATGTTTAAAGCTGCATGATTGAGAATATTGTGACAAAACTTCTTTCGTGCCTCAGGTTGATCATTTATTGAGTACCTGTGTATATTTGGGATTTGAGGTAGACCCATCGGTGAACATCATCCATCGCATTCGTGGTCCACATGTGAGCTTTTCCTTTCATTTTTCCTTTCATACATCTCTGTTTTTCTTTACTTTGCGTTTTGTAATACATTGAGTTTCCCTGTTGTCCACAATTTGCAATATGTTTAGTTGCTTCTTTCTCCCCCCTCCTATTTTTCCCCTTCTATTTTCATTCTTTTTCTTTGGGGGGTGGGGGGAAGATTCTTGCCTTTGTCTTTTGGGAGTGGGTGTGTGCTGTTAGTTTTCTTGGAGAATGGAGGAAGTAATGAAGAACTATGTTAAGTAATTATATCAACTTTTTATGTAGAAGATTTAGAATTATCTCCGTCTCTCCCTTATCTATTGTCTCATTTATTCATTTTTTTCTCATTGTGCGACTTCCGAACAAGGAGCTTTTGGTTGGATGGCCAGTGAGGAGGAGAGTGTTGGAACAGAAGAGTGCATGGTTTAGTTGTTTGGTTTATTTTTGCATGTTTGTCCTATGCTTATGTATGGTTATGTTGGATCATCTAGTGATTCCATGTTATATTACTTGCAGTTTTCTATCTAGTCCTGCCAAAACCTGTTGCCTACTTGTTTGTAACTCTATTTGATCAATGACTTGAGTTTGTTTTTCTCACATCAAAAATAAGAATTTCTAATGGCTGAAGCTTTCTCTGACATCTCCATGCAATCTGGAGAGATTTTTTTGTGTTGCTGCTGGTTGGGTTTTGTAATGCAGGACCAGTATGTAAACCACATTATGAATGAAACAGGAGCAACTGTCTTAGTAAGAGGTCGAGGTTCTGGATATGATGAAAATGGGCACACTGAAGGTTCATTATTTTGATGTATCTGTTAGTATTTGCAATTACTGAGTCCTAACTATTTGGTAATCTTACATGTGTGTCCTGCTTGCAGAAACACAACAACCATTGCATTTGTTCTTATCAAGTAATGATGCAAAAAGTCTTGATCATGCAAAACTCTTGGCAGAAAATCTTTTGGACACAATAAGTGCAGAATTTGGTGCATCTAGGTAATGTGGATTTCATCTGTGCTTCCATGCTTGGTAAATGATGAATGAGGATTGTGCCAACAATAAAAAGTACTGTTCCAGCTGTATAGCTTTCATGATATGCATTCTCGTGTATCTTTCTAGAGTCTCCTACTTCATAATAGTTTTGGATAGTCTATTATCATTTTGAGAAATCGTAGTCCCCCCCTTCTATGTCATGAATCAAGATCCAGCTCTACTTTGTTTGGCATATCTTTGTGAATTCACAATTCTCACATGAAAATGAAAATGAACAGAACAGAGATCATAGAATTCCCTATAACATGAGGCCATAGATATATAATGCACAAATCAAGCTGTCCACTCCTTGCATCCCGTGCAACCATGAGATATTAACTGGAGTCTTCTATTTTTGAACATAATTCTTCTTGTACTCTTTGGAGTATTACTAATTGTTCTTGTCATGGTCTGTATACTACAGGGTATCTTCATGTAAGGTGTATGGTGCCGTTCCACCTCCACCTCAGTTGCAGGCTGGGGTCAGTAGTCCTGGAAATGTATCAAAGGTGAATGATACTGCTTTTGGTGTAACTAATGCTTGTTTGGGCAGTGTTGTCTCTCAGGGTTTGGTATCTCAATCTATTGGATTGCCAAATCCTGGACTACCTCAAACAAACACCGCTTGCCTGACAAGTGGAACAAGCTATATTGGATATGGTGGAATATATCCACAAGCCACACCATTGCAGCAAGTTGCCTTAGTCCTTAGGCAGTCGACTTCTCCAGTCACTGCTACAGTTTCTCCAGCTACCACAGCGGCGAGAACAGATCCACCAAGAGAGGTGCCCCCTCTTGCAAAAGATAACCGTCCCCAAAAACGGAAGTTTCAAGAATTACCTACTGCTGCTGCAAATGGACCAGCAAATTTAAACCAGGTATCTTCTTGTGGTAATTAGGGTAACGTAGGAGGGGTGGAGGGGATTTGGAATATCAATATCTGCTGATATAAAATACTATTGATTGCTTTATTTACTTTCACCACTGCATCATGCCACTAGCTTTTACCATTGAATAGGAAAATGAAATATTCTTGTTAGTCTTAGTCCATCGGATGAGTGTGTGGAGATTTGACTAAGATAATTGCGGTGAATTTCAGATTGCAATATAATCTGTTTATTGTTTACTGATAATTACATGATTACAAAATGCTAGAAGAATAATCTTCCACTTTACTGTTGGTAATATGACTTTAACCCCCATTTTGCGAAATCGCCTTCATGCACTTTTGAGTAGTGATCATGATTTGTGTGTTGGCCCTCAAGGTCATTTTTCTAACTTGTAATCAACTTTTTTTATATTTAACAATTCTACTATTTGAAATATTTATTATCCTTGGTCTGATGTTTATTACTTCTTATTCCAGGTATTTTCACTGACCTTCTATGAAGCTTACAGGCTGATACTGGACCTGTATATTGGACATTTGTATGTTTCACAGGGTTCTAAATTAAGGTGGCATGAGATAGCTGCTTGCTTTTTCATTGCTTCTTCTGGTGCTCCAGATTTTGCACGATCTTTATCTGTTTATGTGCCTGAGTGAATATTTTCCAGTTGTTAAATTGTATATTTCAAGTCACTAATGATTAAAAATATTGGGACTTTAATCTCTAGAAGGCACAGTCCTGGCTCTACTTACAAGTGATGCACGTACCCACATCACTTGGGTTCCTAATATGTGCAATAGCTTGTGCCCCCCCTCCCTCATCTTTCTGTATTGTGTTAGTGTTTATCTTCGACTCATACATTTGCTAACTTGAGGGGTCTGGTATATGCTTTCCCAGAAGAATTTACAGGGATCAGAATTTCCAATGCCACGTGAACTAACATCACATGTAGGTGCAAGAGAAATTTCAGCTGTGCAAGATCAAAAGAAGTTTGTCAGGCCTACGCCTAAGGAAATACCTCCACCTCCTAAGTTTAAGAGTGAACTACCACCTCCTCCCCCACCAAAGTTTAATCCATCACCGAAAGTGCATATGGAAAATAATGGGACTCACAGATCAAAATCTGACACTGTCCCTGCCCCAGTTCCCGTCCATGTCCCAGGTAACTTTTAGGCTGTTTTCTCAACATAGCATTTTCAGTGTCTCTGAAGTCACTCGACTCACTTCAGTCTATTTCAAGTTTTTGCTCAGTTGCACCACCTTTTTTCTTACCGGAACTCTCCTCTTGTTTTGTTTTTTAATATCTTTCACCAATATGTCTTGTTAGATACTTTAATCAAGCTGATGGAATATGGAGATGATGACGATGATGACGACGACGATGACCTCAAAGAAGCGACAGAAAAGTATTCAAGTGCTTCAGCTATGCCTAAGCCTTTTTGGGCTGTTTAAAGTATTATCGAGTCAGTAGTGTTAAATGACAGCATTTTTTCTTATGATGCTGTCTGAGCCTTGGAATGAAGGAGGATAAAGTTGTTGAGCTATTAGGTGTTCCTGAGAAGGGAAAGTACTGTGGCTTGTACATCAATCATTATAGAAAGAATTTGTGAATCTTTGAAATTTTCAGAATTCTTTTTAATGCATATTTTGCTGCATCAAGTGATTCTTGTGTGGCCTCCAGATTTTTATTGTTTAACTAGTTTGAGCTTGTAGGCCACGATCACCCCACAACATCTTGGATTATTATGGAATTATTCACTCATGCCACATTTGACTACAATTTGACTTAATCTATTCCCAAAAATATTTCAGTTAAAAGTTTAAAATTTGGAATTCAAATGAATTCGGGTTTTACTCTTAGTAGCTACATGGGACAAACTCGATAATTAGTGGTGGCTATCTGAAAAAAAGATAAAAAAAAAAAAAAAAACTGCAATCGCAATTTTGATTTTAATCTAGCATAGAACACATAATAATAGCTTCCACAAAATGAGGTCAAAGAAGAGTCCCCAAAACTTTTTAAGGAAAAGAAATCCGAGCCAGCTATACTTCGGCTCAAAACTTCCAAGTCTAATTTATGGCGACAAGTACGAAACCACAGAAAACTGGGAAACAAGAATACGAAAATCTTCATATTATTTTCACATGTTGAGAAGAGAGAGCTCCAACTATTGGTATTGCCTTCAACGCCTGGTATTGGCATAATCATCGGTCTCATCAATCTCATCCTTGATGTCCTCATCCAATGTGTCTGGTTCAAAATCTTCATTTCCAGCTGCAATGTCCGCTTGATGACCACCCAGTGGTGCAGAGCTTTCACTGACCGGGGCAGTGGTCTCATTATTTAAAGAGGGAGAGAAGCCAAACTGACCACCGGAGAAGTTACCACCACCTTGTGCAGTGTTAGCGGTACCATAGCCCCCACCTCCGCTGGTGTAATTGTCACGGCCACCAAATCCACTAGGATATTGATTGCTTGTGCCATATCCACCATCTCCTCCGCCCCCTCCTTGGTAATTGCCACCTTGATATCCTCCTCCACGTCCACCCTGACCTCCATAATTGTTGTAACCACCACCTCCAGCACCATATCCGCCTCCATAGCCCCCACCTCCAAAGCCCCCACCACCAGCACCATATCCTCCTCCAAAACCACCCGTACGAGGTTTTTCTGTAGCATAATTCACCCTAACCCTCCTCCCATGTAAATCCTGGAAAAAGTGCACCATCAGATAACAAGGCAACTGAAGCTTATATAGTCATGCAGATAAATGTATGCCAAAACATGTTCATAGTAAGAAAAAACTAATAGATGATTTTTATTAATTAATACTAAATTGATTGATGAACAAAAGGCTTGAAGAAATATCATTCTAGCTTGCCTTTATCTAAGTTTTAGTACAAATTATCAAGAAGCAGCACAAGGACCAACAAAATCACCACCATTGTCATGATTTTAACCCTAAGGAAATGCAGCCTCCAGAATTCACAAGTGTTGAACTATTTTACCAACTATTTTACAAAATCCTCCAAAATTCTACCAACTCATTAAAAAAAAAAAAAAATCACAAGTGTTGTGAAAAAGAAAAGGATGTTCTGGAAAAAAACTTGTCAGAAAAATATATTCATTGTCTAATGTGGTGAACTATCAAGTATGTATACATCTTAGTGAAGATGTCTTAAAAAGCTAAAAGAAAATAAGTACCTGGCCATCAAATGCCTGGATGGCAGATGAAGCAGAATCAGTTGATGAGAAAGTAACAAAGCCAAACCCACGTGATCTACCAGTCTCACGGTCCAAAATAACTCTAGCTGAAAAATTATTAGAAAACAAGAAGTATATTTTTTCTGAAAGAATGAAAAGTTTAACAGGTGCATCTAATATAAGGAACAATCTAAGAAGTCTACTCCACTGAGTTGTCCTCAATGATCTCCAAGATGGAGGTTTGGCAATCAGAACAACCATCCTTGTTCAATCATCACCAACTAATATTACTATCACCATGTTATGTAAAGGTATGAAACCAATCAATTTCTCTAGAAAGACAATACCTTCAACCACCTCTCCATACTGGGAGAAAGCTTCCCTCAAACTCATTTCATCTGTGCTATATGAGAGACCTGTAATAACACGACTGGCATCACGTACAAAAGAACTGCCAAAATAAATTAATTTAATCACCCTAAACATAGATCACCGCACCTCCAACAAATAGCTTTGAAGATGATGACATGCTTCTTATTGCCTGAAAAAGTGAAGCATTTGTGGCAGGAAATTGCGAAGCAACATGCTTGCTCACAGTTTGTTTTAGCACGTTGCCAACTCTGTTCAGAAAAGCCATTGTCGTACCTAGCACGAGAACCCATACCAAATAGAAAGGTAAATTACACAGAGAAATAAAATAAGGTTAATATGCACAATGACAAATAAATAACATTCATGATGCACCAAGGTATGTACCTAGTACCTACTGGGTACAAACCAAAAAGAACATGGTCATGGTCGGTATATTTCTTTTTTAAATTTCATATCCAATGTTACAAGAGCCAAACTAAAACGAGTACAAATTTAACCAAACATGGGTCTATCACAAGTATCATGAATTTTCTCTCTTTCATATAATATTTCCAACTGTAATTTATCCAGTAAAACTCCAAAAATACTTCAAAAATATCATTTTTGCGAATGTCAGGTTCTTATACAAAAAAATTGCACCCAAATAAACCCTTAACAAGAAATCTCAAGACAAATATCCTAACTTAACCACAACATCAGTTAATTAAGAACTAATTCAAGTTCTTCTTCAGGCAGTGAGCAGAAAGAGGAGAACCAGATTAATTCCTTCTGTTCTTTCATTTCCCATTTACTTTCTTCAAAGATTAAATAACACATTTCTAACAACAAAAACACAGTTAAATCAAAACTGGTTTGCTAAACAATTAAAAACAGAAGCCTTCACCGAATACTGTAGAAAGAAACTACATGCACTGAACACTTCTACCACTAAATTCAGAATTACAAATTATACAACAAAAAGAAGCACCACTATAAAGGAAATGAAAAACAATACACACTGAAAGACAAATGAACAGAACCGAAATCTTTCACAACCCCCATGTTTTCATTCACAAAAGTAAACAAAAATAAAATTTCAGAATCACAATAAAAATCATACAAAAGCAAAGCACTACACGAAATAAATACAAAAATACACTCTGAAAGATACTAAAAACGCTCCAGAAAGAAGATTGACATCTAATACAAACCCCATTTTCCATTCAAAAAAGCAAAACAAAATTAAAATTTCCATAAATCCTAGAACCTGATTCCCAATCAAGATAAAATTAGAGAGGTAAATCGTCAATCGATCATAAAAATGGCGCAAGATCGAAAAATTAGGCGAAAAAGAATTTAGGGTTTTACCAGGAAAATTGCAGAGAAAACGAAGAATACTGTGTATTTCGATCTTTTCGCTTGCAAGGGTTTTAGCCTTTGGAGATTTATTAAGGGCTCGTATCATCTGTGCGAAGGTGTACCATAATAGTTTATGCCCAGTAGATCGTAGCCGTTATTTATAACAAGATCCTTTCGATATATGAGGCGATTAAATTAATTGTTTTATTTGTTTAATAATTTCATACAAGATTTCGGTGAATTTAAGACAATAATCTTCTCCTTAATGAAGATAGTTGTTTTAAATAATCATGTAGTGGTAATATTCAAATTATTCCCTAATAAATGGCGGATTGATTTAATTTTACATAAAAACGTGCGTGCTACAGTTCACTCGAAGACGGATTCTTTCTATCTAATTACCCAAGCAATTTCCACAAAATTGCAATCCTTTTTACTCAATTACTAAACAATTTCCACAAATTTGTATGTGAATTTTGAACGTGGGTTGTGGTTGATCTGTCTCACATAAAATGATTTGTGAGATGTTCTCACGAATAACTTACCCCTAGATTTAGGCATTAAAAATTCTTTTAGCGTAAAATGAGAGATACATTTAGTGATCATTATGAAGAAGAAGATAAAAAATCTAGGATCAAACAATCAAAGAAGAGATGGAAGTTGATGAAACTAGGAAATGTGTCCAAAACTTGAAGCTTATATATATATGATCAAAGTATGTGACACAATCAAATAACAAAACAATGCATCTCTTGTAAATGCTAATACAAAGAAGATGGTTGAAGAAAAAGAAAATGTTGAATATGGAGTACTATCATTTAACTAATTCCAACTCTATTTCACATCATTTCTTGTGGCCACCATGTAAGGATTTCTGAGACCCTTCAAAAAGATCCATGAGGTGATCCTCTAAATCATCAGCACTATACTTGATATGCTTCT
Source organism: Scutellaria baicalensis (assembly GCA_005771605.1). NCBI lineage: Eukaryota > Viridiplantae > Streptophyta > Magnoliopsida > Lamiales > Lamiaceae > Scutellaria > Scutellaria baicalensis. Next base: position 61,568,762 of record CM016721.1, on the reverse strand, counting down.
CACTAATATGATTCGTGTGTCGTCCCACGAAAGTACGATAAGCTTGGATCACCTTGAGAGACGTTGAGATCCGAAGATCGTCTCTAAGCTGGCTATCTGGGATCTGCCATCCTGTTTGGCTCTTGTAAACCTCCTCAAATGCAAGATAGAAGCTTTGTAATCTCTCCTTGAGAATGGTTCTTGATATGGAATTCGACCCCGGGTTGTGGAGCCCTTCGTCCCTCAGTAAAGCAAGAATCGAGCTCCAAGTGGCGCGCTCGTAGTTCATTGCATATTGCTGAAACTTCCAATTATGTTTCTTGATCCAATCATCACCCAACACTGTTCTCAGCTCAGAGTTCTTGACCTTCTCAGCCATGTAGTGTATGTTGTTCATCAAGAAAAGGTGTTGGAGTGACTCTTCCTTGTATAGCTTCGATTTCCCATCAAGATTGCATTCGAGAATCGAGATGAGGGATCTGAAATGTATGGCCATCGGAGAGGTGGAGGACGCCCCGTTTCCGTTCTCCTCTTCACTAACCGGACTCATATCAGGTGAAAACGAAACGGGGTCTTCAATGTCTTGATCCTTCAACACATTGTCAAGTGTTTTGCTGTAATCGATGAGAGTTTTGATGTAATTCATGACGTATCTTGTGAGAGGATGGACCCCGCCACCAGAAAACGCGTTGGTTGAGACATTGGAGGCAACGGCATTCTCAAATTCAAGAAAGGTGGCCTTTGCACAATCTCCCAATCTACCTAGAATGTCTTGGCACTCGATTCTCACACACGATCCAGCTTCGTCGGAGTACAGAGATTGAATGTCCGGAATGAGATCTTCAAGAACTTCATACACATCAAGAATCCGGATCAGCTTCTCTGGCTGGTGAGGGCCAATGGCGATGGCTTCACAGAAATTCAAAAGCTGCAAAATCGCAGATTTTGATGACTCTGCAAAACAATCAGAACTCACTCCTTCGATATCACCAAATATCTGATCAGTCAAGACCTTTTCACTGGCAAGATAAATGCGCACGAAAAGCTTCATAACTCGAATCCATCTCCTAATCTTGGAGTTCAAAACATTCCACTCCATTTTCAACACATCTTCTATGCTCAGTTTCTCAACTTCAAGAATGAAAAGGCAATCATCCAAAGCATCCTTTTGGACATTAACAAACACTTGTGAGCATTCTCTACCATAACTCGAATCAAACATCAAATTGGCAATGCTCTTTAGGTCCTGAATCACATCCTGGTTCACCAACTCAACCGCGTACTCCTCTGAGACTCGGCATATGCTATCTCTCTGGACCACATCCTCCAGCGAATCATCACCAGAGGAAATAACCGAGGCCCCCTCAATGATATCGTCCTCACTAGAACGGAAAGACATATGCTCGGGCTCAAAAGGCTGCCTATTCTGAACCAGCAAGTGCCTAAACTCCTCTTCAAGCCTAGCCATGGCCGTTTGCAGAATATCATGAGCCCTACGAAGCAAAGCAACATCTTCACTGCTATTCTCAAGGCTCCGATTCTCCAATACCTCAATCAACCTTCGAATTTCATCAACAGCTCTCAAATATTCATCGGCTTCCTCGGGCCCACAATCCCATATCATACACTGGTTTTTCTCCCAACTCATCACCTTATCCTGAATCTCATTGAGCTGCTCTTCAATCTCACTAAACCCCTCATCTCCTTTAAACTCTTCATTTCGAATTTCGTCATTATCATCAACTCTGACTATATTGCTAAGCTGTGAACCAAGATTTGCTAAGATCTTCCTAGCATCATCAGTTAGATTCATCTTTGATTCTAATGCTTTCATAATATTCTGGGCTGCACTGATCAAATCCTCCTCTGCTCTCATCACTGATGTTGCAGATGTGCAATCCCCCATCCCACAAAAACCCCCACTTCTTTTAGCTCAACAAAATTCAAGAATATGGACCCAGTCAACTCACTAATGGTGATGACAAAACTAGGCCCAAATATCCAATCCAAAACCCCAGAAAATAAGGCAACAATTGTGAAGATCTACAAGTTCCAGCTCAGAATACATAAGGGGCTTAATAGGAAATATGAAAAACTGTTTCTTCACAAGATCAAGTCTTTCACCAATCCAAGAAAGTAGGAACATATATATGCTTTCTCCACAACCACGTAATCTCACAAATCTTCACAGCAAGAAACAAAAAAAAGCAAACCCACAAAGAAAGAGTATCTCTCAGCAGCTTTTCAGGGAGGGAGAGAGAGAGAGAGAGAGAGAGAGAGAGAGAGACTGACCCTTTACTGGTTAATGATGGAGCTGAAAAGCCTGTATTAATGGCAGATCGATTGGATCTTCATTGCTTTAGTAGTAATCCAAAGACAAAATAGAAAACCCCAATCTTTGTTTCTAAATACTTAAATAATTTCTTGAAGCTGCCTCGTGGCTACTAGTTCTTGGCATTTTGAGGTTTCTTTGACTGCTCTCATTCTTCTTCGTGGAAATCGTTAAAAATAGTCAATATCATGATTCCACCTTCTTACAAAAAGAATATCACATTCCTAGTTACGAATGAGTTGATTACAAATCATAAAACATTAAATACTGATAATGTGCTCGAACACTGAACACAAAAGGAAAACGTTCACAAAAATTTGCACGAGATCAAAATGATTTGATTACAAATCACGATACATTGAATACCAACCGCCTACTTGAATTTTGAAAATGAAAAACTTTCACAAAAATTTGTGTGAGATCAATTTTCCTGAAACAAATTTCAATTATTCATAAATCAAATTCATTTTTACTTGATTATATAAATTATGAAATTTGGGCTTTGGATTAGCGGGTCTTGTGTAACATCAAATGTGAGGAGGACTCACATAAAATCCACTCAGAAACTCTTTAATGATATTAAAAGTGGATCCGAGTTTAAAATCAATAATAGTTTTAGTGGACCAAACAATATCTTCAAATTAATCAGATGTAAACATGAAATTATAATTTACAGTGAGATTTAGTAAAATATAGTAAATGATATTTTTTTTATTAGTGTGGAGGTTTCTGGTTTTAACCTGATAACAAGCCAGGCCACTAGTTTCTTTAACAGTACAAGTTAAAGAATGATTAGTTTATTCAGTTGACAGTTAAAACACTAAATATTACATTAATTGATCAATATTAAAATAGTAGTAGTATGCAATATCGGTCCATTTCTGTGTGAACGAATTCCACTTGTGTTATAGTACCTCCGTCCCCTTTATCTTTGATACCCTTGATCGGCACGAATTCTAAGAAAAAACTGTTGACTTTGATGTGATGTGTTATTTTAATGTTTTTTAGTGGTAGTTTTGTAATTAATGTGTATTTTTTGAGTGTAAAGTAAGTAAAATGAAAGGAATGGAGGGGTAAGGTCGTAATTTTTTTGTTGTCATTTTTGGGCTGACAAAGTTAGTTGGGACAATCATAAATGGAAAGTAGACAAAGATAGCAGGGACGAAGGGAGTATAAATCTTAGGTTAAGGCCATAATCAGTTGAAGGGATATATTTTTTGCAATATGATAAGGGATAAACAGATACATGAATGATGAGGGTATTTTGGGAAATCACTTTATTTTTTGAATAAAGCCAATAAATTAAATAGTTGAAATGAATGTTCTGGATTTTGGGCTGGTTTGAACACAATCATTTTAGTTCTAAAGAGATATTTCCAAGTTGGAATTGCCTTTTTGCTAGAAAGTTAAACCTATTTATTACTGCGTCCATCCCAAAATAAATGACGTTTTAGTATTTACACATATAATAAGAAATGTGATAAAAAAAATTCAATCTACCCCTATTTGAGTTTAATTAATGAGGAGTTTTTATCTCTTTAACACATTTAATTTGAGATGAGTAAATAGGGGCATATTTGGTATATTATATGTAAATATGCTTTGGAATACGAAAACGATAATTATTTTGGAACAAATTTTAGTTGCTAAAACGTAATTTATTTTGGGATGGAGATAGTAAGTTTTAAGCATTACTGGTTGAGTAGGTTTGGGTGAGACCGTTTCGTGATTAAACCATTATTTATGGCTTTGGAATCATCATTATTGTACTTTTCTTTGTTTTTGTTTCGTTTATATTATGCTGATTTTAATTAAAAAAAAACTTAATGGATCTGCGATTTGGTCTCTTGGAAAAAACAAATCCTATTATAAAATAAAGTTAGAGAAGTCATATTTTATGAATTTAACGGATAAATATCAATGTAAATTACTTGTAAGATAAAATCTACATCTATATCTGTATATATATAAAAAGAAGACCTTCAATAAAAATAACATAACTAATTTTCCCTCCTAAATTTATATACTATAATTGGAAATAAGTTAGTTAGAAGAATTAAAAAATCAAAAATAAAAAGATTTATACTTTTAATGATTGTAGGGTCCTCTAGATTGGACTATAGCCTATTAGTAGGTTATGTAGGTTATTTTTGTCTTTTTTTTTTATATATTTTATATAAATCATAGTCTTTAAATTAAATCATTTTCTCAATTTAAAATTTTGTTTTAATCTATGATATATCAAAATTTATCATTTTGGTATCTAGAATTTTATTGTTAATGCGTGATATATCAGATTTATCGTTTTTTATGAATTATAATTTGTTATTTACATTGCATCGTAAAAAAATAACAATGTATAAATTTGATATTTAAATTTTGGTGCATAATTATATTTAACACAATTAGAAATACAAAAACAAATGACTAAATTAAACTAAGATTAGGAAATTAAAAAAATAATTTTTAAAATACAAAGTTTTAGACTTTTGGAGAAATTAATTATAATGAAAAATATTTTTATATAATTGTTTGTTTTATTTGTCAATATAAGTGGGATCAATATTCAGTTATCTACGTTATTTGAATATATAGCAATAAATTTAGGTATTTATATCTTTTCTTTAACTATAAATAATTAAATTGTTGGTTAGACCGAAAACTTCAAGGAAATTTATAATTGTGAACGTTAGAGAACATTCAAAAAATACACTAATATATTTATCATGACACTTATGTCTATATTATGAATTGCAACATGCATAATATATCTTTAGGAGTTAAAATGTTTTTTTAATATCAATTATCGTTTTAACATTTCATGACACAATAAATGTTTCTCATTACTAATTTTAATTTACAAAATTGATTAGTGTACAAAATTGGTGTCATTTTTAACAAGTTCATATTTCAAAAATAGGTTTTATAATTCATTGTTCAACAAAAATATAAATTTATATATTATTGTTTGCATTTTAAAAACATAATAATATTTAAAATGAGAAACAGTAGAGATAAAATGTCTAAATTCTTATTGATATATAATTTAGGTTACGATAATACTATCACATTATATTATTAAATTTTTTAAAATTAATAAATTAAATTACAATTCGTGCATCGCACGAGTATAATTCTAGTAAATATTAGTTCATTATTAAGAACATTCATTTATCTTACATTCAATATAAATATCTCTGTACATATGTGTGTGAAATAAATAAGGTCATGAGAGAGAGAAAGAGCGAGAGGAAGAGAGAGAGAGATTTTCTGAATTTAAAAGCTTAAAACACATCATAATATGTTTATTTGTGAAACTTATAAGCTGTTCTTTCTAGAGAAGTGTAATTTATAAAATATAAATCATATTTTCATCAAACTCACAACATTTCATCAGTTAAACTAAGATTTTTTTTAGATAAATATAGTCAAATAGAGTAGTATTTGATTAATTAATTCGAAATGGAAATCGTATTTATTTGAATGTTGAATCATGGAAACCTAATTAAAAATGAGACCAAATTTGGAATCGTTAATTAATAAATATAGTTAGTTAGAAATGATGACCATAACACTTCAACATAATAATTCATTTATTATTAATCAAATGTAAGAATAACTGTCTATAATTAAGAACTCCAATTTGGTCCTTTTCCATTTCAAGAGCTACAACATTTTGACTTTTTCTTAGTTCTCTCATTAGCTAACATGCATGACTTTTGAAAGTCGTTTTCAAAATTCTAATTTTGTAAAATGAAACAATTCGACTTATAAAAATAAATTTAAATAGTGAAAAGTAATGTTTTGTTTCATAAAATCAAAAATATATATAATACATTTTGATAAATTTCAAAACTTGAGGTTATAATTAGATATAATAAAATTTAGGTTACAGATTTAAAAAATCAAATCATGTGTGTGCCACATGATCCTCAAATTATCGAAAAACTTGCAACTGGATGCATTCTAGAAAACTAGGTTGTCATCGGAAAAGAAAAAAGGATTGAAATGCAAACTGAAAAAAATTACTACTTCAGATTAATTTTTGCATCTAATCCCTTTTTCAAATTTACATTGCATGTGTATTTCTGATGTTAAATAGTAAGTCAAAACTTTTGTTTTCCATTATTATTATCATTATTATTTAAGATAACTAAAGTTTTACCATAATTACATATTACATATATCTATACTAAAGGAATAACCAAGAGTGATACATGTCACTCTGTGGTTAATCCTATTTAATTATAATTTAATTTAAAATAATTTATTTAATATTTATAATTTATTGTAATAATGCATTTAATGAGATAATAACAATTAAATAGAAAAATGCTAATAATTATAATTGATTGTAAATTATGAAATTTTAGGCAAACATATTAAGTAAAGTTGATATTTGTAATTACATTAATAATAATTAAATTTTTCGTACAATTAAATTTAAATTACATACTAATTAAATTAAAAATTAATGAAAAATAATAATAATTAAATTTATTTTAAAACAACAATTTGTTAACTTTTTAATTAATATTAAAATACTCGTGTGATACACGGGACTTACGCTAGTTATATATATAAATGAGGGCATCATCATCATAACTCACAAGGTCTTAAATTTAAGGTAGGTAAATAAATCAAGAAAATAACTAAGAAAATCATCACATGATCATATGAGGCCCAAATCAAGAGTAACAAAGTAGACAAGTTTAAAGACTTCCACTCCCAATTAAAGTAGGCAATTCTTGCCAACTAACTAAGAAATTAAAGACCATAAATGAGAGCAGAAAGAAAAGAAGATACAAATGGGGGGGCCAAAATGCAATTAAGTTTTAGGGAGGGGCTTCCCTTGCAAAAAAGAGCTGAACAACTGAAAAGCAGCTCTTGGTTTGAACATAGGCACTTCATGCCCTGCCCCCCTCACTGTTGCAAATGTCAACCCTTTGTACACCTCTGTCCATCCCCCCACCTATACATACATACATACATATATATATATATATATATAATCACACATTTAAATTCATTCATTCACTTAAGAAAATATTGAAAATGAAATTTCACATTGAGATTTGATCACTCACCTGTTTCTTGACATACCAAGGATACCAAGGAATGGTGGTGTCCAACTTGAGTTGTGCCAATGAGTATCTTGTTGCTGTCACTGGCACTACTGAGTCCACATCCCCACTGCAAAATTTACAACCATTTTCGCAACCAATATTATCCGTCGATTCATAATAAGTTCGATTTAGGAAGACCCGTTTCAGTTTTGATTCATTAGTATGTACCTAAACACCCAGATTCTCAATCCAGCTGCTATTAGTTCTCTGTATATAGGAAGAATTGAGCTCTCTGTATCGTTCCAATTTCGATTCAAAGTCTCACTGCATAACGATTATATTTCAAATTAATCATGAAAGAATGTAATATATATATATATATGTACATAGCCAAAAAATATACAAAATTACGAAACTAACCTGCAAGCAGTCCATTTGTATGGAATCCGGCCACTTATGTTAGCATGGAGAGCCTTTTGCACGTCAGGCCTATTATAGTAAATTTCTGCATATTTCTCTGTGCATGGATCGTAACCAGAAAGCTGCCTAAAAGCCTAAACCACAATTTTGATGAATAATTACTTGAGATGAAAACAATTATTTTAGGGTACTTGTATGTTTTTTAAGGGTAAAATACCGAGCGGGGACGGTGGGGCAGTCGCATGGTGTGACGGGTTGCACCGGTAGTAGAACCATCAGAGTGATTGCATGGCGGCGCGTAGATGTTGTATTGATCAATGTTTCCGAATTCTTGATCCATTGCGTAGTAGTAGAGGGACTCGCACTCGTTCGACTCCTTCTGTCTCTGGAAGTCGCACGTGCTCATGAGTTGCTTGTAAGTCTTGTCGGAGATCATCGCATGGCTCCACCAGTAGTTCACCGTCCCTAGGTTGTCGTAGTGGTTGTCCGTCACCGCATTTCCCACCTGCATCGCTTTTTCACCCTATCATCCTCGTCGCACATGCTACTACTACTTTTGTATCACAACTCTATGTAGACGGAATCCGACACGTGAGACGATATTATATTGTGTTTATTTCACTGAATGATTCTATTTTTGGTAATATTTGTACGAGATTTGAAAATTTACCATTAACCCTCGAAACTTAATGTATTTTACAATATATGAATCATCCAAATTTGAAAATATACCACGAATTCAAATATACATTAAAAAAAAAAAAGAATCACAATTATAATATTAGTTTCATTCTATATTTTATTAAAAAAACAATTTCGCAAAAAAAAAAAAAAACAATCGAAAAAAAGAAAAGAAAAGAGAAAGATATATGGAGATGGGAAATTACCATAAAACCCTTGAGGTTGATTTTATGCTTGGCTTTGGCGTTGTAGCCGACAATTTCTCTGGCCAATTGGGGAACGTAGTGACCGGCGTAGCTCTCGCCGGCGAGATAGATCTCGCGGTTTTTGTAGCGAGGGAAACGCTCCAACCACCGGATTAGAAATTGCAGAGAGTCCTTCGCTGAAATCATTCGAAAAGTCAAAAAATGGAGGCGTACAATCGACAACATTAAATTAGGGCAAAAGGAGGAGGCGGTTACCGGTGCGGCGATCGCCGGTGTCGAAGAGATCGGAGGATCTGTTGCTGTAAGAGAAGCCGACCCCCGCCGGAGTTTCTAGAAACAGTAAGTTCGCTAATTTGTTCCATGAAAAGTTGTTCAGATATAAACCTGATGTGGTTTTGCTGATTCTGAACGGTCCGATCTCTTCCGATGCACCGTACGCCACTGAAGAGCATCCAGGACCTAATTTATTTATTTTTTAGAAATTCAGAAATAAAATCAAATCATGAATTTGAAGACAATTTTCAGATTATTCTGTCATTAAAACCAAGTGTTTTTGGTTGTCTTAGACTCTTTGGTTAACTTTTTTTTATATTATTATTATGGAAAATAGATTTGATTCAATGAGTTTAGACATCATGATATGAGTAACATTAATAGAACAACTTAGTTAAAGGGTAATTCTATACACACCTATTAATACTAAACACACTCCATCTATACACATATTATTAAAATAATAAAAAAAAAGAATGTGTGTATAAATGGAGTCTGTTTAGAATTTGATGGGGTGTGTATAGAATTGCCCTTAGTTATTAAGGTTACAAAGACTTAAATTTGATTAAAGTAAGTGTAGGGTAAGAAGAGTAACTTTGTCCAAATTTTTGTTCACAATATTCACTTTTGTCTCACGGAAAGTCCATAAATTGAGTCAATTTTTATAAATTCTTATATGAAACTCGTCTCATGTGATAAGATCTGTGAGATGGGCTAAATTTTATTTTATTTTGCTTAATAAAAAAATGTTCAAATTTCATTTCTTAAAAATGAATGTTAAAACATGATAGAAAAGAATCTATTTATTAATTTATCCTATCATAAAGGACCAAAAGATAAAAAAGGAGAAAGTTAAAAACCTAAAATGGAGATTGGCTGTTGAGATATGGACATCTCAAGATTAATGTTAGGTTAAATCCAACATTTAAATGGGAAACAACTTTAGTACATAAATGTACCTTTATTACTATTATAAGTTATGTAATTATCAAAAATAGTTTGAATTTGAGTACCATACAAGTCTTGGCAGCATTATTTATATGATTACTCATAACATCATTGTACCTAGATTCAAACTTAACCCTTTGATGGTTTGTACAATGTACTACAAGGCCCTGGGCCAACTCGATTAAACAAGTTGGGCCATGATAAAGTGGGCCAAGCAGAACAGTGTCACCATTTTTATGGGGCCCAAAGAATTGCACAAAAGAATAGGAAAATTGCAGTGATGATTATGGTGAATAGAAATGCTGACAAATTTAATATTCTGCAGAACTGTAATATGCAGATGATAGTTGATATCATTTAATGAGGATTGTTTCCTGCATTTATTCATTTTCCCTCTTTTTTCTTCTTCATTTATTGTTGCTACATGCATCAATATGACCTTTTCTTTTCTTTTCTTTTTTAATATATGGGCTTTGTGTTTATTACTAAAAGTTTGCATTTTTGGTTGAATTTAAAATAGTGGGTTTGAATTAATAATTTCATGCTTGTTTCCGATGATGAGACAAATATTTTAAGCAATTTCAGTCAAACTCAAACGTCACTAGAATCAGATGAGATTGATTTTCATGATGCAGAATTAATTCTTGATTTCTTGAAACTAAATTTCATGGAAGAACTAAATCTTTTCAACAATGTAACGGTATCAATGTTAAGAGAAACCACAGTTTAATTCACTAAAACCTTCTTGAATGCATGATTTCCAATTTCTTGAACATGCATATATGAGTGTGTGTGTGTGTGAGAGAGAGAGGGTTAAAGGTTTGAAATACCTCCATTGAGCCAGACAACAAGGGGTTTGGATAAGGGTTGTTGAACAGCAGCTTCAGTGAGCCAGTAGAAGAGGGCTCTGCCGGCGGCGATGTTGACGGTGACGTAGCCGGAAAACTGGTGGAATCCGACGGTGGGTTGGCCGGGAAGTTGTGCTATTCTGTCTGCTTCTTCTTCTTCATTAACATGTACTGCACTGGTCACCACATGCACCACCAGACTCACTGCTACAATGGCGATTAAACAGTTTCTCTCTCTAGATCTTCTTCCCATGAACATCATGTTTAGTTTCCCTATGAATTAAGGAATGCTCCCCCCTTTCTGTTTTTTCTAGAGAGAGAAACGCTGGAGGTGGTTGCTGCTGTGATCACCATCAATACATATTTGTAGAGAGAGAGAGAGAGAGAGAGGGATCATATATTTATGATGCCATTAATATGCACCAACTTACTTATTTTGGGGTTCATGCCTTGATTATTACTCATGATTTACGTATTATTATTATTAATCAAGTTTGGGATGATTTTAATTTTGATTAATTTAGCATGATATTTATGTAAAGTGTTGATGATAGATATATAGCCTATAGGTAGCACATTTATATAAATTGGTAGATAAATAGTAAAATTATTTTCGTGTTAGCTCTGATGAGTATTCTAGACTCAATGAGTGAATGTTACATAAATGTAGCACAAAATAAATAAATTATTATGATCATTGAAATGGGATGATAATTAGGAGTATTGTGAATTTAGACAACCTTCCTTTTTATAGCAATTAAACAAATTCACAAGATCGTTTGTTATCCCTTATAATTCAAGCATCCAAGATATTCAATTTGTAATCAAAATATTTCTCCTCTCCCAACTTTTTTTGATAGATTTTCTGAATATAATTTAAAGGTCATTATTATTTCTTTTTTCAGATTGCAACCTCCGATCCGATGATTTCAATCAAAATCGAATTTCATGTCTCGATTTTCATAACTATGATACATTCCACCTTTCATACCAAGCAGAAGTCGCGAAACAATTTCCTAATTTTCATGTGATTCAAGCTCAATCTGAGCATAAATCAAACAAAATTTCCAAGTTTGATCGAGAAAAGGGTATGAAAATATATTACCTGAGGTTGCAAAGAAATGAAATTGTAAGATGCAATCGAAAAAGAAAAAAGCTAGATTGCAAATTATTTTTCTTTTTTCTCTTTTGAATTTTAGGATGTAATCCACACCTAAACTATAATATTTTTCAATTAAATTGTCCCCTCCTTTCCAATCCTAAAACTTATTTTATAAAAAAAAGAAGGGGGGTTTAATTTTCGAATTAGCCCTACAAAATTTGATATCCAAATAAAAGATATAAAATCTCCACCCTATAGAAAAGTTCTATATTATTGCATTTTACCACACTTTAAAAAGAAGAAATTTGTATATGTATCAATATGCTAAGAAGATAATTCATGCATTTTTTACCATGCACGTAACAGTATATATCATGCTTTATTTTAGTGACACATTTTTATATTATTTTTCAATAGTAAATTGAATATAAATCAAAACACTAAAGTCAGACAAAGGCATATTATATATTTAAAGTTGCATACATACAAATTGCATGTCCAAACCACTTTATCATTTTAGAAAATAAATTGTTAGTTATGACTTTATCATCATCCCTTTTCCCTTTCAGTTATCAATAATATACAATCCCTCTCATTTTGCATCTCCTATTTTAATATTACATATCAATGTCCCATATCCATTTTGTGATATTATTTAGATTATATATAAGAATAGAATAAGAGGGTATCATATAACAATAATTGGAAAAAAAATGTACAAATTAAATTATCAACAAAAAGAAAAGATTAACAATGTGTCATGATTTAATTTCCATTCATTATTATTATTATTATTTTTTTTTTTTTATCTTTTTGAAGGAAAGAATAGTTGTGAACCGTATACATGATTATAAAATATTTGGATCAGGTCCATCACATAAGAGACGTCTTAATCCATAGAAACGAATCTATATGAGATATAGAATCTCGTTCAATACAATGAACGACTTTATTTGCTTCCTGATTGATAAGTTTGATAATGAAAATTTTGGACATGTACTCTTAAGAATGATCTTGAAATTTTTTATGATCACATCAAATTATGAGTCATCAATGGTATACCGAGTAAGAACATATATGACTCTCTTTTGCATCAACCTCAAAAATCACATTACTATATATGATTCATAACCTAATAAAGTAGAGTCCCACATGCAACTTCTCATTCTCTAACCAAAGACTTCTCAATCACTATAACACCAAATTCATTTCCACGTTTTTGTTGTGCTTATACAATGCAACATCCACATAAGCACGTAACAATAGTTCATGATTAGTTATTCAGGATTCAATCATTTCATTGCCTCCACATCGACCACACCAATGAATTAAGGGTCCATTTGGATTGGTGGATTTGAGGAGGTATTTGAAATCCATGGTAGCAAATCCACCGGTAGTGTTTGGATGGATATGGATTTGAAATCCATGGTTTTCATTTTGAGCTAATTTTGGAGTCATTTTGGTGGATTTCAAATCCACTCAAACTTGAGAGGATTTGAAATCCACTCATTTCAAATCCTGAATTTCAAATCACTCTATCCAAATTGAGCCTTAGTTGCCTTGTCAAAATTAAATTTTCAAGTAAATTGAGGCTCCGTTTGGATAGAGTGATTTGAAATCCTGAATTTGAAATGAATGGATTTCAAATCCTCTCAAGTTGGAGTGGATTTCAAATCCACCAAAATAACTCCAAAATTAACTCAAAATGAAAACCATGGATTTCAAATCCACATCCATCCAAACACTACCGGTGGATTTACTACCATGGATTTGAAATCCCTCCTCAAATCCACCTATTCAAATGGACCCTGAAAGTTTCTAAGCAAATCATCTTTCTTGTAACTATATATATAATTTATAGTACTCCAGATAATTTATTTTTATAAATATGATCCTCTTCAGGTGTCTAAACAAAGAAATTAACTCATATGGTCCGCAGGTTATGAGAACAATTCATGTGAGACATTATAAAAGACCTACTCATATATTATTATATGGATAGTTTTTTTGTTAATGTGTGGTGTGTACGTGTGCATATTTTACATCATGTTGTGATTAATAAGCTGATTAAAATTAAATATTACTACAAGAATATGAGAAAATAGCAGCAAAAATAATTTTCGCGGTTAAATAATTACTTTGCAGCGAAAATCTTATATTTGTGATTAAATAAATTACTTTGCAACAAAAATTCAAACTTTAGAGGCTAATTCTTCTAAAATATATACTGCAGTTTATAAGATTATCGGCAAAATCTTTGTTTTGTTGTTGAAGTTAGCGGTGAAATCCTTATTTTGCTACTAAAATCAATTAACGACGCGCATATCGACGACATTGACGGAAAAAAAAATTTGGTCACAGAAAATCGTTTTAACAGTGAATCTACATAGATTATCGATGAAAATTGTCGCTGCTATTTCCCCTTTTCTTCAGTGTATTTACCTGTCAATGTATGATAAATCTAGAGATGGTAATTATATATGCTCACAATAATGACAAACGTCATCGTATTGATTTATTCTTATTAGGATACATGAAATCTGGTGAGACAGAAAAAACTAATGATATAAATAACATTACAATAGCGAGTAGCCAACATTATGGATTTACATATTTAGCAAAAGAACAAAACAGAAATTAAAAGTGGTTTTTGTTATTTTCATGTTAAGAATTAAATTTGGTAAATAGACAACTTTAATAGTAGTACTATTTGATGGTAATTTAAATTAAATTGGTCAAATGCATTAATTGTAAATTACTGTATTCTGATTTCTGAGAAAGACCTGCAAAGGCCTTGAAATGCTCGATATATTTCAATGTAAACAATTAATTCAGACAACTACTTCCAAAATAACCCTAGCTTAAAAAAAAAAAAAAATCGATTTGATAAAAGGTACTACCTCCGTCCCATGATTTTTAGCCTACTTTGACCGGCATAGATATTAAGAAAAAACTGTTGACTTTGATTGGATGTGTTATTTTAATATTTTTGAGTGGCAATTTTGTAATTTAAACCAACTTTTTGAGTGCAAAAGTTGTAAAATGAAAGAAATGGAGGGGTAAGAGAGTAAAATTTTCTTTGCCATTTTGGGGCTGACAGATTTAATTGGGACAAACGAAAATAGCAAGTAGACTGAAAATAGTGGGACGGAGGGAGTACAATAATAGTTGTGTATGAATTTTGTCTTCACTATATGAATCTAATTTTGTAAGATGAATTTATAATAAAATTGAGTTGTATAAATATATTTGATGGTGAATATTGAAGTTTATTCTCGTTAAATTATATGAGTGAGATAGTTTAATATAATTTCTGTGATATGAATTCTTGTCGTTTTATGAAGGATTAGAAAATGTCAATTTGAAGTCTACAAACATGTATAGTTATGTTATTAAGGTTTTCAAAAGCTCTTGTTATAGTAAAAATATTGTTAATCAAACCTATAGTTAATTGCTCTAGATATCTTATTGTTTCATACATTTAGTACAAAAAAATTAAGTTGCTAAAATTCAAGCTTAACTGAACTAATAATAAAAAGACTACTAGAATATAATTGTTAAATTTGAACAATTTTCCAACAAATTAGTTGTACAAGAACATATTATTAGATGACTTAACTATTCGATTAACTACATTTTTCAATCATATATTACTAAATACTATGTAGGAAAAATGCCTTTATATATCATTAAATGTTCGAAAGAACACACTCCTGTCACACAATATAGTTTTCTTACTTTTCAACCCAAAAATGAATTTTAGGGAATATTTTTTTACCACAAAAAGTCTTGAAATACCTCTAATAAATGTTTTCATTTTAAAGGTAAAGTTGTCTTTTTATTGAACTGTGATAGAGAAATATATAATTTATCTCATACAGTAGGAAAATTAGGTTGAAGGTAAAGAGATACAATAGGAGAGTAGATGATGTCACTTGCCCCCAAAGGGCATTGCCAGTGGTAAGAATTGAGGTGATATGAAAAGAAATTCTTCGACAACGCAGATTCAAATCTTATATGGATAAATTTTCACTGAAATATTGTAGAGGTTTGCATGTCCTGAGGTTTATATTTTATTGGTTCCCCCCACCCAGTTGTGATTTGTCATTTGGACACATCAGTCGATTTACATCATATTCGATCAGATGAAGAAAGTTCCTCATCTCTCCCTCATAAAACAAAGATGATGTCATATATATATATATCATAGTAGTACTCATATAATAATTTCTACTCTTCTACTAGTATGTCTTTTTAATTGGTGAGGACATGGTAATGATGAGCAATGAAGTTTATAGGAAATATTGGAAAAGTCCAATCACTGCAGCTGCAGCTAAGCTGTTGACCAATCTATAAACTAAACATTATCACTACTGCATCATCATCTATCTCCCCCCATCACTTCAATATAACTTCTATCTTTCCTATTTTTATTTATTCAACAATTTATCAACCTTTTTTTGTTTTTGTTAAAAAGATCAATCATACTACATTAATTGTTTTGATATATCCCTCAAAGATATCTAGGGTTTATGATGATGTTGTGGCACATGAAACCTTAAATACAATTAAAATCTCTTATGTATTTTACTAATTTAAGTAATCTTGATTAATATCACTCATGAATATTTTATAGAATATAAATCAAATATATAAAGCTTTTCAAGAGTACTGCATGGGTAAACCTTAGGCAGCCTTACCGCTCACATTTATATATGATATCAATTTTCTTTTCTTCAAATTTAGTAATTCAAAAATAAAAGTTTATTCATTGCACGAATATTATGTGAACATTTCCACCATCTTCAATGTCCTTTAGTTAAAATAAATGCAACCAAAACTTATTCACAAAAACTCATGTGAGACGGTCTTACGGATAATTTCTGTGAGACGGATCCTTATTACCCATGAATTGAACCCACATCCACATATTTCCATATGAATTGCTAAGTGTGGGTTATGGATTGACACGTTTCACGAAAAAAAATTCGTGAGATGGTCTCACATAAGACCTACTCAAACTTATTTATAAGTTATGTGGTTATTCAATTTGTCACTCTAAAACTTATTCATATGTATGTTTTATTTTACATTTTGGAGGTTAAAATTATTTAATCTTCATCGCATAGTTATGGTGTCTTCTGATTACGATTTTATAAGTATCAAGATTTTCAATTTAATGTCCTAATCTTACAATGGCATGACCTCAAACAGAGGATTTTGAGTGATTTAAAACTAAAATTAATATAACGACATATGGCAATCAATAGGATGATACATGTTGTCATTTTCTAATTTATTTGAATTTTGTGTAATTACAAAATGTTAATATAATATTAAAATTACCACAGAAGAGACTAATACTCAAATGTATGGTTAGGGTCAAACTTGATAATATTTAATTTCAAGGTGTTTAAAGATCTCAATTTTATTCTTCAAGCAACAATTTCTTGAATGATACGTGATAACATCTCATGTTACATTAATTTGACCAACAAGCTTATCGACTTAGGTGTCTATACTTTTATTCAAGGAGAAAACTTATTTACTCCAAGTCACGATGGAGTACGAATTTAGGTGTTACATATATATTCTTCCGATATCACGTTTATATTCTTATGGTACTATGTTTCATGTTAAAGTTTGATATTAGATATATACTCTTTTGGTATCACGTGTATACTTTTAAGATATTATATTCTATTGAGTGATAGGTATCAGACATATACTTTTAAGGTATCACATGTATATCTTTAAGGTAGTACTGAGTACTTATTCACTAAATGTATTGATTTTTATTTATTTTGTATGTAAGTAATACCTTAAGAATATACAACGTGATACTTGAAGAGGATATATGTAACACTCTGAGGTGGTCAAGTTGGGGGCACCGTGCGTCGGAGCACACAAGTGTCACTCTTTATTCAATTATAAATATTATATTGATAAATGTAATAAAATTCAATCGCTTAGGATGCATGTCGACTTTATATTTAATCTAATTAAACAGTATTCTTAAAGAAAAACAATATTCTTACTCAACAATTCTTAATTCTTCTAAAATTCTTCAAAAAATCATATATATATATATATGTTCTTATTTATTGTTATACTTAATAATATTTTTTCTAATCTACATGAATATTATGAACTTTCCACTATTAGATAACTACTATATTAACAGATTTTATTTATCCAAATTCTAGAAAGATTGATCAATTATCAATGTATAGTGTGAAAGATGATATTCATTAAAGACCTGAAAGATTTAAAACTATCAAATTAATACTTCGGAAGTTTCAACCGCTACATACCCGAATTCATAGTTCGAAAGTTTCATTCGACTTTTTAACTGCAAATTTTTTTTAATCACCTCTATATATTATACAGCAAAAAATATTGATTTCCAGTGTTTAAAAGTAGGTTTTATATCAATTCAGTTCTAAAATCGATTAGTCACCTCAATAGTAGTTGTCTAACTCGACCTCTAAGTATAATATAAAACCAAAAGAATAATTAGAATGAGAGCACAAGACTTCCATTTTTATTTATCGTCTTTTATTCATTTCTTCTTGTACCTATCTTACCATCACAAAAACTTGTGTGAGACAGTCTCACACCCGTTTCACTTTGTGTAATAGCTTTGATATGTTTTTATATCATCCACAAAGTTCATATTAATTGGTCAAATCTTGTAGCCGATTAAAATAAGTTTATTTCAATTCATTGTGTCAATTCTATGTTTAGATCAAAGATTATTCTTGATAAATAAATCATTCCAAAAATAGAATTCATATTATTGATATGTTTAATAATAAAAGCCAAAGTTATGATTACTGAGTTTTCCACCATTAAATTACTAAAAAGATAGGGATACTTTTTCATTGTGTAAAAAACAAAAGAAATAAATTAGAATGAGACATAGATAGGACATGACTATCAATATATTTATTTCACAAATTTTTTTCCTGTAATGAAGATTTCCAAAAAATAATAATCTATAAGAGCATCTCTAACCAACTACTCAAAATGGACTCAAACTCAAATTTATTGAAAAATTCTCTCCAACCCAGCCTCAATTTTAGTGGCAAATTTGCCATTGTGAACAGTAAGTGGTTCACAACTCAAATTTCTTTTTTTTTTCTTTTTGATTTCTTTTATTACTTATTTCCACATTTTTCTTATTATATTTATGCATTGATTTTATATACTAGATATTTGATATTTGGTACATTATATAATTTATTAGATATAAACACAAATTATAACTAATAGAAATATAATAAAATATCATACAATGTACGAAATATTAATGATAATCATCTTTGAGAAAAATGGTGTAATTCTGAATGTTAGTGATGGCCATTATATAATTTATATTTACTTGTTATATGTAATTTAATTTCATTGTGTTGTATGACTAGCTTATTTACTTTAGTTTATTAATATGTATTTGTGATGAATTTTATAATATAATTTTGGTATTTTTAATAAGATTTATAGTTCATAAATATTTTTTTATAACTGAAATTGATATGATTAATTTTTTTATGAACTTAAATAAACAAATATTTGATATTAAAGAAAATTAAAAAATAAAAATTAAGAATATTGTAAGAGAATATTCCGAT
Organism: Scutellaria baicalensis; assembly: GCA_005771605.1. NCBI lineage: Eukaryota > Viridiplantae > Streptophyta > Magnoliopsida > Lamiales > Lamiaceae > Scutellaria > Scutellaria baicalensis. The sequence continues at coordinate 61,549,276 of CM016721.1, read as the reverse complement.
TTGAATTTAAAGGGTTGGAGATGGTGGCAAATTTGGTGGCAAAAATAAGATTTGAGTCCAAATTTGAGTTATAGGGTTGGAGATGGTCTAAGTATCAAGGGTATTGGATTTTATGTGTTTCTTTTTTTAGTATTTTATTCCTTGAATTATGGGCAGGAAAACCGGGTCAAATTATCAAACTCGTCCTCAAGAAAATAATAGTCAAAGTGGTCACTAGAGTTTGTTTGGATTTTATTGAAATATTGGGTTAATTATATAAGAAAAGATAACAGTTTAGAGTTTAGTTTCATAAAAAGTACTTAATACAAAACTTGTTTCAATTTGAAATTTATTTCGATTTTTTGGACTCCAATTACCGGTGTGGAGTCCAACTTGTATAATTCAATTATTTAGAATTACATGTTGTAAATTACCTTATAAAATTTGGGCTCCATATTAGTAAATCAAGCTCGGAAAATTCAAACACGTCATAAATTGAAACAAGTGTTAAATTGAAATTTTTATATATTATAGTTAAAAATTCACATGTAAACATTCATATTGCAATTAGTTCGTGGTTTCTTTTTCCATAATTAACCTATATAAGGGCACCAAACTATATTATGTATGATATATCTAACAATTTGTTTCCAACATTTAGAGTACATAAAGATCCAACGTTACATCCATCAATCCATAATGACCCATCGATGTGGATGTCATTTAATCATTACAAAAATTTATTTTTCACATTAATATAATTTTGTGAGATGAGTTTTGAAATTCTAATTTTTTTTAAAAGTAACATCAGACAATATCAGTTTATGACTAAAGGGGAAGCTGTTTAAATATCTTAGATATATATATATATATATATTTATAAATGTCTTAATTATTACCTTTAATTATCTTGTGTTCTATTATAGTTGAAATTTTTCCTTATATTCTCTTTTGGATGAGTGTCGAGAGAAATATGAGAGTCATTCAAACACTTGTAGTGTGAGAGTACTGTTGAACGAGTGAAAGAAATTATGTGTGATTACAATAATTATTATAGTGATATTTTCGTGGGTCATGACTTTTTTCCGATTATAGAGTTTTCCATGCAATGCTTGTATTAGTACTTATCGTTTATTTCATTTTCCCTAAGAATAAATTAAGATTTTATTCACAATAATTCAAATTGTAATTTTCAATAATTATAAGTCAAATGTTGTTGTATATAGTACAAATTCATCATCTCATGAAATAAGATTCACAAATTCATTACGCAAGAGTCATACCCAATAAACACAATGTTATTGCACCTACTTCCACTATTTTATTTTTTTCTTAAGTTTTGAGATAAAATAAGTGTTCGATGTTATCAACACGAAATCTTCTGATCTCTCAGAGTCTAGTGGTATTGTTTGAATATATTGTTCATATTTTATATTGTTTCTATGTTTTAATTCTTTTTATTGTTAGACCAAAAAAAATAGTATATATATATATATATATGTGTGTGTGTGTGTGTGTTTACCGTGGTACATAAATTATATTTTGTGTTATCTAAATTAATACAATGCCATGGTTTTCTGACATTATATATATATATATATACACATATATAACTGTATTTTAATGAAATAATAAAAGAGTATATTGGAAATGAAAAAGTGCAAAACACAACTTATATTAAAATAAATACAAAAACTTGCGTGAGACGGTCTCATGGAGCGTTTTCGTGAGACGGATCCTTTTAACCTATGAATCAAATCCATTTCCACTAATTTAAATGTGAATTGTGAAATGTAAGATGTGGATTGACCCGTCTCACATAAGACCTAATCTAAAATAAATTCATTATTAAGAAAAACCGAGTCTTTTTCTGTTAAAAAGGTACTCAAACCCTTTTTTTAGTGGAAGAAACTCAACTTCAAAAAATTGTTTCATTTAGAATACACTGAATTATATTGAGAAAAAAATGTGAAATGTGGGTAGCTTAAAATCCTCATTTAAGGATATGGGCCGGACCCGGGATTGATTATTGGGTTTGGTTAGCTCTAATGGGCTCATTCCTAGCTAACAAGCAATGTTTATTTATTTTCACGAAAAGAAATTAGAAAATTTAGAAAAATTTGAAGAAAATACATTAATAATGAAAAGAGGTGGATTAATCATTTTGAACTAGGCAACAAGTGAGATCCACGTGCAAGCTTATGAGCTCATTCATTTGTCGTTCTGTATACAAAAGAGATACAAAAAAGAGGGATTTTGAACAATAATTCCCGTATAATTTTTAACGACTAACCCAAATTCAGATAAACTCCTCCACTGTTTTTGATAACCATAACTATTTTTTGAGCATTAAATTAAAATGTAACATTTTGATACATCATTGTACGAACCCAAGAAAAAGCTTCAAGTAATCCAATCTTCGCCCCTTCGACAACCCAAAGAAACACGTAGATTTGCAAGATATATAGTGTCCGTTTCCATCTTTGAAAACCATTCAACCCCAAATTTGTTTTCTTCTCTGAATTATGTAACATCCACATTACATATAACACAATTCCTACAATTCGTTCTAGGGGATCCAACACTCTCATTGGTGCCAACCACCCAAATAAGACTCTACGTGTCATAAAAACCTTAGTTTGTTCATCAATGTGTTTACCCTCACAATACATTGTATTTCTTTACTTTCAGATAGCTCAAAGTAACACAAAAACTAACCCCTTTTATTTTTATCGAAAATTTCAGAAAAAGAAAAGAAAAACAAACACTCTTTAAAATCAAAGATACTTTTATGATTATATTTCACGCCAAAGTTTTATTTGACCATAATATTGACTATTTATCATATTTATGGTTATAAGTGTGACAATAAAACACATAACTAAACATAAAGAAATAGAAACTGTGATCCGTGTAAAACGATGTCTAATTTCTACAAATACACGTTTTTCATGAATTAATGGTCAATTGTTGATTGTGTCATGCGAAATTGGGGTCTAGGCGAAATAGTTTATAAGACCTACTAATCAAATTTTTTTTTTAAATAAATTTATATATAAATTGTGAAATATAGATTATGGGTTAACTTATCCCATAAAAGATGATCCGTAAGACATCTTATACAAAACTCACGCGTACTTTAGTGTTTATTTCCATATTATGTTTTCACATGTGCACACATATGTGTGTATATATATATTTTAATGTTTTTTCTGTATGGTGTATTAATATTATGTTTGATATTTACTCTAAAAAATCGTATTTTATATAAATTATGTCTGAAATCACTCTTTTTTTCCCCCTAAATTTAATTTACCAAAAATTAAAAAGAATAATATGATCATATGTAACTACTTAACTTCTTTCTACAAGTTTAAATTAATTTCAATACTACAACAACAATAATAATACAATCGAACATTTCATATTAACCTTACTTATACTAAATGCTTTAGTGTTTCAAGATGAGGATAAAAAAAAAAAACCTACGATAAAAGAGTGAGTATTTTGTGATACTAGGGATGGTAGTGGGTGGGAATCCCTGTTCCATGTAGGCACTCGTTCGAAAGCGGAATGGAGATTCCCCGAAATATAACCTCATAGGGATCGGGACGTAGGACAATTTTCTCCTAGACTAGCGGGCAGGGCGGGAACGTGGTTCATACTCCCCGCCCCGTTCCCCGCAGGGTCCCGTGAATTATATATACATAATATAAATTATTATAAAAATATATTATATTTTTATATGCAAATCAAAAATTCAAAGCCCTCACTTTTCATTATCTTCTAAATGTATTGATTTTTATTTAAATAACCCAGTCAACATAAATTATTATTTAAGAAAACCATGTTTGTAAATTTTTAGTAAAATAGCCTATATTTCAAAATTATGTAACTTTGATACTAGAAATATATTACAATTTGTAATCGTTTTTACGTTCAGAACTCATATAACGCGTTTTGGGATGTGATACACGCGTGGTGCATGGTATTTGGTACAACGAATTTTATTTAATTTATTTTTATTTAATATTTATTTGGAAATTAGGTGAAAGGCTAGTTGGACAAATATTTATGTAGGAAGGGTTAGTGGGGCTAATTTACCAAGAAAAAATTAATGAAATTGTAACAAGATAAATTTATCTTTGTATATTTTTAATAGTATGATTAAATCATGTTTTGTCTTTTATATGGATTGAGTAAATTTTTGTGACTATTAATATTTCAGTCATATGTAAATTTCATATTACTTTTATGTATTATTTCGAAAAGAATTAATTTTCTATAAACTATAAGAAATTAGAACAAAAAAAAAGAGTTTTGTGTGAGGCCGTCTCACGAATCATGTTATGTGAGACGGGTTGACCCACAATTTAAACATGCCAATTCACATACAAATTAATGGATATGAGTTTGATCCATGAATAAAAATGATTCGTCTCACAAAAATTATCCGTGAGACCGTCTTACACAAGTTTTTGTGTAAAAGAAAAGGACAAAACTTATATACCCCTGGGGCATATAGGAGCACGGATTTAGGTGTTATACACATGCTCTTCAGGTTTATATATATATTCTATAGGTGTTGCATTTTTTGGTGTTATACATATACTCTACATGTATCGTATGTATATAAGGGTATAAATATGATACCTAAAGAGTATACATATGATATCTGTAGAGTATATATATAACACCATATAATAGGTTAAGTTGGGGACACCGTACTCCCGGGACACACAAGTGTCACTCAAAAGTTCATATCGTATCCTCGGGAATGAAAAAAAACCGATCCACTTTCATTTGGTATTTTGGCCTAAATTCCTGGGCTCCTCCATACTCAATCAAATCCTCTTTTTTGATGATTGAATGCATTTCTAGAGGATGGGGGAAATTTTTGATGCAAAGTTGTTGGGGATAGGGATGGGGATTCCCCGCGAACACAGGGACGGGGATGGGGATTGCTCGCCTGACTCGCCCTGTTGCCAACCCTATGTGATTCAAATGTTACATGTGATGGATTTGTGAGACGGTCTCACAAAAACTTCACAATTCATACATGATTTAGTGTAAAAGAGTTTTACTTATGAAAAAAAAAAAGATTAATCTCATAGAAACTATCCGTGAAAATGTTTTATGTAGATAAAGAGATAAAGATGGGGAGAAAAACGTTTCACTCTAAGAACTAATCAAGGATTTAAAGTTGGAAAGAATATCAAATTAATTCCATAAAAACATCTTAATAAATCCTGAATTTTAATTAAAGAATATTAATAAAGATATCACATAAATAAACTTACATAAAAATGTATAACAACACTTGATTTCACACAAAATAAAAACCCTAAAACAAAAGGAGTACTCTTATTATATCACATCATTTTCCTTTTTCTTAAGAAAAACATTTAATTTCATTTTCATTCTATAATAGCTAAAACTACAGAAGAAAAACGAAAACCAAAGAATAATTAAGAAAAGCAAAAAAATATTATTAGTGTGTGTTTCTAGTGTGTGTCTGCTTTGACAACTTTGACTCTTGCTGATAAACATTTCCGTTAGGATTGGCATCAAGAAATCGACCGTTATTACAACCCCCCCCCCCCCCCCCCCCCCCAACCCACTCCCCTACTCAAACGGTCACCTTTGGCAACTCAATTATATTTATACATAATAGTGTACTATACTACTAGTAGTATTAAATCCTACTTCAATTCTTGAAGAAAAACTCATCATAATTCTCTCAAAACTAAATCTTGATTCAATGGACAAAATGCTTCAAACCTCTCCAAAGATCCCATCCTCTTCTTCCGATACACAGAACACCCCGCCGGAGATCTCTATCTCCGGCAAAAACGGCACGCCGGACCGCCTCAAGGTCCCCAAACCATTCAAATACCCTGAAAGGTACTTCAAAATTTGCAGTAATTTTACCAAACATGATCAAAAAGTGATCAAAAATGGTGGGATTTGAATTTGTAGGTACACAAGTCCAACAGATCAGATGATGTCTCCTGTTACAAGAGGAATTCTTGCAAGAAGTAAAAAGGGCAGAAAGGTCTTTCCACCCTCTGCTACACTCCACAAGGTACCCAAATCACAAAACATCATCAATCTTCAAATCAAAATCACACAATTTTTTACAATGTTTTGATTCTTGAAACTTGATTCTGCAGATTCAAGCTCTACATCTTCAAGAATCTGCTTCTCTCCCTAATTGACAAGCCTTTTTATGTTCATCAATTGTTGATTAGTTATTAGTATTACACACTTTATATGAATGCTTTTCTTAATCTTCCCATGTCTCTTTAATCAAAACTAAATCAACTTCTTCATTTCACTTCATCTGCAATTCTAGCTTGAACATGATATATCACAAACTCAAATCCAAAAATGTGTGTATTGGAATTGGATAAGGCTTAACAAAGGCAGAAATGAAGAAACGAGAAATTTGTTAGTCCAATCGAACTTGGTACCATTGAAGGGAGCCCACATCACCATCGATTTCAAGCTCACAAACAGATTTGATGAGGTATTGAACAGCATCATCAATGGCATCAAATCTTGCAAGATCAGGTGGGAGGGTTTTGGCAGGCCAGTTCTGTAGCCATTCTTTCAATCTCTCTCTCAATTCCTCTTCGGACACGAATTCCTCGTTCTTACCAGGCTCCATTAGCACATATGTTTCACTTTCTGTGTTTGATCTCCTCCTCCTCCTCCCACTGTACACCTGATTAAACAAGCTCCCATCACCGACGTTTTACCAGTGAGGAGAGAGAGAGAGAGAGAGAGAGAGAGAGAAAGTTACCTTGAGCAGATTGCTGCCTGTTTGGAGGAGAATTGAAGGAGTTGGTGATGATGGGATTTGGAAAATAGTATGTGAGTTTGATTTGGAAAATGTTGGAGGGAATTGAGTGGGAAATTGTGAATGGAGGGTTGCTCTCAAAATCTGAGCTTTACTGCTTATTATCATCTTCTGCACAGTTGCTTCCATTAATTGTGAAGGAAAAACTGCAACAAGTTTTGAGAAAAACGGGCAAGAATATCCAAATATAAAAGATAAGATGATATTAAGTTTTAACTTCTCTCTCTACTCTCTCTCTCTCTCTCTCTCATCACCCCCACCTACACTTCCATCTCCTAGTCCTCCTTCATTTTATTCTTTTAATTTATAAGTCTAATAAATCTACTTGGTTTATTCAAAACAATAGTTAGGTTTGATAACAATTGTGTTTGCAAATTATTGAAAAGTTCAGGAAAAAAAAAGATTTAGGAGTTTTGGCTTTTCAAGGTGAATTTTGAGTGTTTGGGACAAATTGCTTTTGCTTAACAATACAATCACACAAAACAATTAATTTTGAGTAATTAATGGCATTTTTGTCAGTATACTTGAGAGTAGCTTTTACCCCCAATCATATCTCAGTGCCAAACATCACTATATCATGCGTGTATCACATCCTAAAATACATTAGATCAGTTTTTAAAATAAAAACGATCAACGATTATAATATTTATGAGTAAGTCTTGTGTGATATCGTCTCACGAATCTTTTTTCGTGAGACGGGTCAACCCATAACCCACACTTTAGTAATTCATATGAAAGTTTGTGGATATGAATTCAATTCATGGATAATAAGGATCCGTCTCACGGAAACGGCAAAAAATTTTATGCAACTGGTGCATGGATCCTGCATGGTCCATGCACCCGGGTCGACCCGCCCCACGCGCCTCTGACGCGCGTTTTTACGCGCCCCAACGCGCTCTCATGCGCCCCGCGCCTGGTGGGTGCGCTCAAACCTACCAAGATTCGCTCAGGCAGTCATACCCTCATGTTATGTTAGGGTTACCCTCATGTTATGTTAGGGTTACCCGTGTTACCCTGGTGGACGCTCAAACCCACCAAGATTCGCTCAGGCAGTCATACCCTCATGTTATGTTAGGGTTACCCTCGTGTTATGTTAGTGGCAGTCATACCCTCATGTTATGTTACACGGGTAACACTAACATAACATGAGGGTAACCCTAACATAACATGAGGGTAACTCTAACATAACATGAGGGTATGATTAACATTTTAGTTTAGTGGTTTTAAACTAAGGGTATGAAATCTGGATATGGGGTCACATTAACATAACGCGAAGGTAACTCTAACATAACGCGAAAGTAACCCTAACATAACGTGAGAGTAACGAGCAAAACACGCGAAATAAGTAAAGAGGCACGAGCTGGGCGGGCCAGCCCAGCCCGCGCGCAACCCAGTTGCACGAATCACAGATCCGTGCAACTGGTGCACAGGAGACTTAACTCCACGGAAACTATCCGTGAGACCGTCTCACAAGAGTTTTTGTGAATATTTATATAGTATCAAAATTACATAATTTTGAAGTAACACACAAGTGAGACATAATGTTTTAGACAGAAAATCTGGTTTACATTTTACCAAACAATTTAAATTCTATTTAGGTTTCATCGTATGATCGATTATTCTAATATAAAAGCTTACAAACACTTCCATAATTAGATGTGATAAAATGGGAAAACCAGAAAAAAATTAAGCAAGCAAAATCACATGAGAACTTCTACTTCACCTCACATTATATCTAATATTTCAAATTAATCATCTCATGCATGCATTTGTATCAAACGACATAAGTAATTAATATGTAATATATATTAAATGCCAAGAAATAGTATACAGCCGTAACAACAAATATAATAAAAAATCCAAATTGAAACGTAGACTTGTATTTTATTTTCTAAAATGTAAAAATATATCAAAGTAAAATTCAAAATTCAGACAAATCTGGGTTGATGAGCATATATATGAAAAGTGAAAGCATAGGATATATATATAGATTATAGTTGGTCATAAAACGAAGTCAATTATCAGCATGTCCGAAATGCATGGTTCTCCATTCTTTCCTTTTCATTTAAGAATAAACCCTGCAATTCAATCCCCTTTCTCCTGCAACCCTAATTTGCATCACCCTTTTTTCTCCACTCAAACTCCCAATTCTTCTTCTTACAACCAAGGTTTTGTTTGGGATCCACACAAACAAGATCACAGATTCTTGGTTTCTTTCCATTTCTTGATTCTAGGTAGGTATGTCCTAAAAGAAATCGTGTTTTACGTGCATTTGGTTTTCTTGGAATTTCAAGAATTTGAAACAGAATATGAGAAAAGCCCTTTCTTTCGAATGTAGAGATGTTTAATTGAAATGCCATTCTGATCATTTAGAAACAGAACCCTAATTTGGTATTGCATTGAATTGGTGCTCCACTGATCATCTTGTGTTTGTTGTTTTGTCTGAATGATCAATGTTGCTCTGTTCCTGTCTGGATTTTTCTTTATTGTTGTTGTCTGCATTGATTTGATCCTTAATAACAACAAACTCTGCATTTTTTAACCTTAATACAGGATCATAGTCAGAGTTCTGAAAAATTCTTGTTTGCCCTCTCATGTTAAGCAATGGATAAACATTTGATGATTCAGTTAGTTTACATGAACTATAGTGGAAGAGATTGAATTCATAGATCTTGATGCAATGGAATACATATACAAGAAGTATCCAAATAATCATTGTGCCTTTTTCTCTGGTTATGTGATTTCGATCTCGTTTCGAAAAAGTAGTTTGATCAGATGGTATGAATATAGTGGATACTGTTCTTTGGTGCTTCATCACAAGAAAAAAAATCAAACAATGTTGTATGTGTTAGTTAAAAGTTCATCAGAATAAAATTTGTTCTTGTGGTTGACAATCGATTTGAACTTATTTAATCGTCAGATGAGTATGGAATCTGAACAAAAGAAAGAAGAAACGAGTGAGGATGCAAGAAACAGCCCTGAGGCTGAGTGTGAAGATAGCAAAACAGTTGCAGAAGCACATACTCGCAAATTGTCATCTACTTCTTTTTTATCTTCTTCCTCCTCTTGTTCGTCGTTTGAAATAGAGATTACTGAGAATATACCTCTTGATGTTTCCACTACGGAATCTCAACGTGATGGAGATCTCTTACAAGGCCAAGAGCCCGTTTCTTCGCCTTGTCTTCCTACCCATGCCCCTCAATGGAGCATGGTAAGCTCATCTCCACCTCATGGGACAGAGGATGTGCAAGTGACATCTCCTCCGGTCCAAACAATGGAAGACTCGGGTGATTATGACCCTAATCGTATACCTTCATCTATATTTTCAACTAAACCTGCATATGCTTCAGAGTGGAGTATTGCCTCAAATGACTCCCTATTCAGCCTTCACATGGGAAACAACAGCTTTTCCAGAGATCAGATGTTGTGGAAATCAGGAGAGCTTTCCAAGCTCGACGAATGGGAGATTTCTGAAGGCAAATACTGCCTTCCACCAGTTATGGAAGTGTCGGCCCAAGAAGAAAGTAGTGTGAAATCAAGCAGTGCTTCAAGGGTGGACAACGAAGGTTCAAACAAAATCCGCAATGTTATTACCTCTGAGCCTCCTAGGATGACTTGTGCTTCATCAAGTACACTTTCTGACACCAGCGGGCGCAGTAGCACCTCGTTTGCATTCCCAGTGTAAGTTCATACTACGAGTATGAACTAACGAAAAATTGGCTGTTATTGCTGGAATTATCAAACGGATTGACTAATTCGTTTTCTTGATGTGATCAGATTAGTAAGCGCTAGTGGAAAGACTAGCTCGTTGGAGAGGGTCGAGGAGAAGCCAGAGGAACCTCAGTTGCAAAGCCAAGATTCCAAACCGCCTCAAAAATCCACGATTGCGAAATGGTTTTCTTGGTTCTCATGTTTGCCTCGATGCTGCTAAGGTTAATGTACTCTTCACCGATCATATGTATCTTTTTGGGACTAGCTTAGGAGGAGAATAGTTCAATGTTATAGTCATTGTCTGCTTGTCTGATTTCTTCATCTAGATTTTGAAGGAAGAAAGGAGGGATGATGATAAATGTGAGTTCTTAATTATATGATATGATGAAAATGAGAAGCTCATTCATCTATCACCATATTAAATAATAGCTCTCTCATTATGAATATTTTTTGTGTCACAAAGTTCACTGAATTTTTGAGACATTGTCAAAGAATTTTGTGTTGTAATGAAGCAAGGTATTCTATGATTTATGAATAGTTATACAATATTTGTATATCCTTCAGTGCTATCCAAGAGAGTTAGTAGAATAGTGCCCTTTTTTTTCTGATTTTATTTATCATTGTTGATGAAAGATGCATGGAGAATTTTTCTTTATTGTATGTCAAAATTGAAAGTCAAATATATGTTGTAGTATAAAAGGTTATTATTTGGAATGATTGTTCTAATCATTTCAAAATTGAAAATGCTCCCTTAAAGTTGTTTTGTTAAAAATATATTATTAACTAATTAAGACGGTTTCACACCAGACATATTCTTTTCTTTTTAAATATAAGTAATTATACTATATCACATTCAACATATTTTGAATACAATTAACATTTCATGTCATAAGCGGAAATATAAAATTAAAAAAATGACATCGATCATATTCGACTAGTTCTCAAATTATACTAAATGATCTTGAATTTAGTCAGTTAAATTCTTTAATAGGATAAAAATAAATTGCAACTAAAAGCAAAAAAAAAAAAAAAGTTATGCAAGTCAAAAGATTAAAAATTAAAAGTATAAAGATAAAAGACTAAAAATCAAATGAGGTCAATACAGAGGACTAAAAATCAAAAATTGAAAGATAAATAACTAAAAATCTAATAAGTTAACATAAAGGATTAAAAATTTAATAAAGGTAAACATAAATGACTAAAAATCAAAAGTAGAAAGTGGGAGAACTAAAAATCTAATTAGGTAAAAATAGATGACTAAAAAACTTTTATTTCCCTAGTTTATAATGCTCGAATTCATTGTGATCCGCTAATCATCCCATTTAAATATATTCATAAGAAATTTATGTGAATTTTGTAATTACATATTTGCACCAGATAAAATTGTTCATTTGAGATAATAGTACGATAATAACATTCATATTAATTTATTTTATAATGACGAATAAAACAAAATGTTATATAAAGTTAAGATAAAAGTGTATATTAATTTAATCAAACTTAACTTTTTCGAAAAGAAGAATCTCCAAACAGAGCCCAAAGACTTTTCAAGATTCTGGAGTCTCACCAAACGCAGCCTAGTAGGATGGTGGGCCCCAACACAAAGAGAAGCCCATTAACCCAATCTGCTAAAGTCCAATTGGGTTTAGGTTTGGGCCGTGGCGGCTCTATTTATTGACCGGCTATGTGGGCCCCAACCCCACTAGCACTGACCCCTACCCTTAATGAATATTTTTTCTTCAAAACTTTTGAAGTTCCCAAAGAGGACAAGGAAAAAAAGTGAAGTTTTGAAAAATTGGAAATTTTCATGTCTTTGTTGGTGGGGGTGTTTATGGAATTTGCTATGGAATAATAGTAGGGATTCGGGTTCTTTATATAAAGAACAAATTCCAAATTTCGAAATTTTAAGAGAAATCAAAATAATACTAAGCATCAAAGCCCTATGATTATTAATTAAAGTAGTAACTAAAACAATTTTCCACTTTCAAGTTGTAATGTTAATTTATCATCAAATTAATGAGAAACAATGCTATAAACATTGTATTATAGTAGCAATTGAATAATAGAGTTTTAAATTCCAAATTGTAAGGGTATGATTTAATATACATTTATTGTAGTGAGGCAAAAACTTAGAAATAAAAAGTGTATTATGCACTATATATTATAGAATAAAAATATAATTATAAAAGTAAAAAGGGAATGATAAATTAATTCCCATTTTTTTTATAGGATCGCTGTTGTAACTAGAGCTGTCAAAATGGGCAGGGCCCGTTGGGTCGGCCCGCCCCACCCCGCAAAATTTGAGGGTTGGACTTAGCATATAGGAGCTCGCCACAAGGCGGGCTTTGGTGGGGGCGGGCTAGCCCGCGGACCGGCGGGCTGGCCCGCCTATATAAAAATAAAAAAAAAATTTTGACATACAAATAAAAAATATTTAATATTAATAAGAATTATTATCATTTAATGCAAATAATGATGTTCATATATTAAAGTTAGTCAATTTATTTATAGAAATGAAAGAATGTTAAAGAAATTTCTACTTTTTATGATTTTTTTTTCGTAATTTACATGTAATTCAATGCATGTAAGGTTGAATAAAGAGTAAAAAATATTAGAAATATTATTATTTTCATTTTTTAAATTAGAATTATTATTATTTTCTAGCTTTTAAGATATTTGTGTTTTATTTGTCATACACTTATATTTTGTGAACTTTTTTATTTTTATGTTGGACTTTGATTGTTGATTATGGACCTATTACCTATGATTGATGTGATTAATGTTATATTTTAATTTGTAAACACTTTACATTATTTAGTAGCCATATAAAATGTACTCATATATAAATAAAATGGACAAATGATTAAAAAAAAAAAGTCAAAAAAGGTGGGTTGGCCCGCCCAACCCATAACCCACCGGTGGGTTGGGTTGGGTTGGGTTGGGATTTGAAGGCCCGCCATATAAAAAGCTCACCCCGCCAAATGGTGGTTTAAGGTGGGTTGTGGTTCGGCTCGCCTCGCCAGCCCGTTTTGACACATCTAGTTGTAACCCTAATCTGAGTTTAGCAAAACTAGGTACGTTGAGATTAGAAGTGACTGACCAAAAGAGATCGGTCAATTACCTCGTTATTGAGATAAAAGTCAACTAAAAGGGCTCAACCGATCACCCAACCAAGTTGATTTGAGAGCCAACTAGAGGAGTTCAGTCAATCACCTAGTCGAGTTGAGTCGAAAACCGACTTATGTGAGCCGACACAGGTGAAACTTTTGAGGATAAAATCGATGTTCTGTCCACCGGAGATAAATGGGCCGAGCTGAGTTCACAAGCCCACCTGAGATTTGATAGTCCACTAGAGTCATCTAAAAAAGATCATCATAGATAGAATCAACCTCGACATGAGCTAGGCTTGACCGGACTCTTACCTAGCTAAGGAGGCCGACTAGAGATGGTCGAGCACACCGGAGATGAATCTTTAGAGGACCAATCTGAGATTCGACCGACCATAGAAAGTCGAGCTGACAGGAATATAAAACTTAGAAGACCTGATAATGCTTGGCTGATTAGAGAATCAACGGTCTACATAAGCCATCTAAGGTAGAGCTAAAAACATGAGGAACTCGGATGGCTAGATAGCTCAAAATCACTCTCATCCTGAAAGAGCTTAAAATCAATCTTATTTGAGAAGAGTTCAACCTCCTTAACAATTTATTTCAAGAAGAGATCTTCAAGCTCAAGACATTTAAAGAAGGAAACAAATCTAAGATAAAACCTATCTACTCAACATAGATTTAAATCTATATTTTCCTTATAAGAGAAAATGTTAAAATGTCCATGACAGACAACTCATAATATGCCAACCGCTGATGTATAATGATCTCCTACTTATATAGAAAGTGAAATTAATTAATATACTGGATATCCAACAAGTCAGCAGTGGACACATATTAATGGTGCCCACGATGAGTAGGATAACAACACTGCTAGTTCTCTAGTCTTCTTTTGTCTAGCCTATATGGATACACTCAAATCAATCTCATGTGAAAAGAGCTCAACTATATTAAAGTTAACCTCAATTATCATTCAAAAGGGTCAGAATCTCAATCCAAAAATCATTGTAATATGAGCATGTAAAGAGAATTCTCTCGAGCAAATGAAAAAAGGTCCTAGGAAGCCAAGCCCAAAAAAATCACTAATCTTTAGTTTAATCCAAGTAGTAATCTAATTATCAACTGAGAATTACATGGACAGTTACCCCAAAAACTCACAATTAACTTAGGATTAAAAAAAAAAAAAACCTAGTATTACATGATGAAAAACTCTGGTATATTCTCCATTAAAGGAGGTTAGATATCAATTTTCCTAGTGAGTGTTTGTTCAATTGATTATAATTTATAAGGACGATGAATTGGTGATGCATGGATTTATATCCTTTTAGGGACGACAATAAGTCATAAGGGACAACTACATCTCAAAGAAATTATTTTAAGTAGATTAGAGATTAGTGACAATTTTAATATATCCATTTTAAATACATCTTGTATATATAATAATTTTCAATATAGGTATAGTGCATAGATTATTAGATAGGGTTAATTGCTAGAATTATTACAATCTTTGTTCGAATTGTCATTCTAACCAAAATTTTCAGCATTTGTTAAAGTAACATAACTTTATATATGTAGTATGTTTTTTTTATTAACTAAGATAGTGAAAAAAAATCATTATCAATCAATATGCAACTTTTCGCCCAAATTTTTTAATCTTTTTTGTCTCTATCCCCTTCCATCCACTCTCCCAAGCTTGTTTTTTTTTTTAAAAATACAACTTTTCAAAAACTGAATTTAGTCGGAATATATGAAGTTACTTTATTTTGATCAATAATGAAAAATTTGATTAAAATGACAATTTGAGTAAAATTCGTGATTTTTTTGACAATTAACCCTCATTATAATGATGATGGTCGTATTCTTCCCATCCGTAGACGACAATGAGCCATAAGTGTGACTAAATTAATGAAATAACACAATCAGATTTCAGTGTTAGTTTAAATTGAATTTATTTAAAACACGTGTCATATAATATAGTTGTTTCAACTTACCAACATCGACTTGTTCTCTGCACGATAAGTTTTGTGATCGGAAAAGACATAATATCTTTTGTTATCTTCTTGCACCAACATCACTGCAGTATGAAAATTCTTATTTTGTTCACGATTTAACTCAATCCATCGTAAAGGACAAAGATTCTCAGAGCAGAAATGAAGACAACAACAGAAGTGCCTCAAACACCAAAATACGTGAGGTACATTGAAGTCTATATTCTAAATATCAGACTTGTTCTTCAAGTAATACACTTAGAGTATCCACGTTAACCTCCATTGTGAACTAATTGTTCCAAAATTCTAATGATAGTCCGACATAAACATGGAAGAGTTGTATAGTGCAATAGGCAAGTTGAAACATTAGATGCATGACTAATCTCCGACATATTATCTTCAGAAAATGTAGTTAACTGAATGATACGTCCTTAAGAATTAGGAAATTAGTTTCTCTAAAAACACTGAATTTGTTCATTTATTTAGATCTCGTCATAATGTCAATAGAGTGACACATCATATGAGCTTGATTATATACTTGTTTTAGACAATAGAGTAACACATCATTTGACCTTGAATATATGCTTGTTTTAGGCTGTGATTGTTTGACCCTAACATAAAAACAACAAGACTATTTGATGGTATATGATAAAATCCAAGAACAAATGAAACTAGTGTTAACACTATCTCAAGTTTCAACATATCAAAGGTAGAATCATAATTTTATCAATATTATCTCATCAAGTCACACTTCATATTGACATATGGTAAAGATGATGCAAATATAGAGCAAATGGTATGGCCATGGAAGTGTCTAGATATCAAGGATGAAAATATCGATATCGCATGTCGTATCGCAACTTTGATTTTACGGATATATCGATGTCGATATCGATATCGCATATCGATATCGCAAAAAATTTGAAAAAACAACGGAAATCTTATTAAAATTTTGGAAATTTAATATGAAATTTTAGGGATTATTTTTACACTTCATTACACATATATTCCACTCAAAATCACATTAAAATAATATATTTAAAACTAACATATAGATAATAAGCATTATAAATACTGTTTTTCGAATGAAAAATGATAATATATTATATAATACAAGACAAAATTACTAAAATTACATCATACAATACACTAGTACCAAAAGGATGACCTATGAGGTTCAAACATAGTAGATGGAATGTCATCTTGATCCAAGCAGTACTGATACCAACATATACATAATTAGCACTATTAAAATTTTACTAAAACTAATTATAACAATTAATTGTAAATACACAATTACAACATTACATTTTACGTGCTAGGTTCACTATAAAATAATTAATTGTAAAATTATGATTTTATAATAAAGTTCTATAAGTTAACTAAATACTTCACCTAACATATACATAATTAGCACAATTAAACACATCAATTTACAATATACCAACAATTAAACATAGCAATTTACAATATACCAACATATACATAATTAGCACTATTAAAATTAAAATTTTACTAAAACTAATTATAACAATTAATTGTAAATACACAATTACAACATTACATTTTACATGCTAGCTTCACTATAAAATAATTAATTGTAAAATTATGATTTTATAATAAAGTTCTATAAGTTAACTAAATGCTTCACCTAACATATACATAATTAGCACAATTAAACATAGCAATTTACAATATACCAATAAAATGCTAGTTTTATCAACTAAAATAAAAAAAAAGATTAAATTTACATACCAATTCGTAGTTCTTCAAAATGACAATTGAGTAATATATATAGTGATGCAAGTATTTCCTCTCCAATGTCAATGCCCTATATCCAAAAAAATAAATAAATTAGATACATTAAAATAGTCATAATCTATAAAGTAAATAATTGAAATTAATTTAATCAAAAATGTTGGGAGAGAGTTATTGATATGAGAGAATATCATACCTTGAGCCTTAAATTGTATGATAGAAAATGTTCACTTGCCTTCAACATATATATATATATATATAGAGAAATATATCATGCAAAAATATTAGAAAAAAAAAAGAAGTAAATGAAGTAATAATTGGTTAAAGGAATGGAAATTTAAAAAAGCCACAAAATATGGCTATATCCGTGAATGAAAGATTGATGTGAGGAGAATATATTACTTTCAATATCAAACACAATACATAATACAAAGTAAGGAAAAAAAATCACATAGTTCAATTTTGTGAATCAAAATCGCTCATTTTGATATACATGCGATATTTTACGATATATCCGCGATATTTCCCAATTTCCATCCAATTTTATACTACACTGAACCGATATCGATATCGATATCGATATTTTGCGATATTTTGCGAAATATCCGCGATACCCAGGAAAAAAAACATTAACACCCAATATCCGTATCGCAATATCCGTATCCGCGATATATCCGCGATATATCCGCGATATTTCGCGATATTTTCATCCTTGCTAGATATAGAATTAGCAGGTAAGCAATCATTTTATTAGTTTAAAAAAAGAGAGAGTAGAATAATGAAAGAAAGAAGACTGATGAGAGATGCATAGGAGTCTCACTAGTCCTTCTTTGGACCAAAATTCTGTGGATTTTTAAATAAAAACATTAAAAACCAAGAAAAACAAAACATTGAAAGCCATGACAAACAAAACTTGAAATGTGAACACCAATGCGTTTATTCAACAAAGAAACCACCCTACTGTTCTTCCTCCTCCTCCTCTTTTCTCTCTCTCTCTAGAATCCGTTTTACATTCAAAAGTGCGGCAGGAAAGAGAGAGGAAACTCCGGGGTCAGGGCTAGGGTTTGGGCTTTGTATGCGCGTTCTTGAGAGGGGGAGACGAGAAGGGGCCCGGGCTTCACTCGGGCTTTTTGGGGACCCTTTTCGGGCTGCAGTAATGGGTCGCTTGTCTTTTGCGGTGAAATGGCACCAAATTCGTAAGCCGTTGAAGCTCTTGATTTTCATCTGTGTTGTGTTTTCAGCTCAAAAGGAAGCTGTTTGTGCGTCCGATTCGGATAAATCTGCTCTTTTGGAGTTCAAGGCGTCGCTTTCGGACCCGTATGGAGTGTTGAGCAGCTGGAATTCGAACAACCCGGATCACTGCTCGTGGCCCGGGGTTTCCTGTGATTCGGGTTCCCGGGTCGTGGCCTTGAGTGTTGCTGGTGGAGGTAATTCTTTGTCTTGTACTAGAATTTCTCAATTTCCACTCTATGGGTTTGGAATTAGAAGGCCGTGTTTGGGCAGAAATAGCAAAGTGTTGGGTAAATTGTCTGCTGATGTTGCTAAGCTTAGTGAACTTAAAAATTTATCACTGCCTTTCAATGAAATAAGTGGAGAGATTCCTGTTGAAATCTGGGGAATGGAAAAGCTGGAGGTTCTTGATCTTGAAGGGAACTTGATTTCTGGCTCGTTGCCTACTCAGTTCAGTGGGTTGAAGAATTTGAAAGTTCTTAACTTGGGATTCAATCAGATTTTGGGGGGTATACCGGATTCTTTGTCGAATTGTGTGGGGCTTCAACTTGTTAATTTAGCTGGGAATCAAGTTAATGGAACAATTCCAGGGTTCATTGGTCAGTTCAGAGATTTGAGGGGGCTTTACTTGTCCTATAATCTACTCAATGGAGTGATACCAGTCGAGATAGGGGATGATTGTGGGAAGCTTGAGCATTTGGATCTTTCAGGAAACTACTTGGCTGAGGGTATTCCAAAAACTATTGCAAATTGTCGAGGGTTGAAGACCCTTCTTCTGTACTCAAATATGTTGGAGGATGTTATTCCTAGTGAACTTGGTCAGTTGAGTCAGCTTGAAGTGCTGGATGTGTCGAGGAACAATTTTGGTGGTGGTATACCGTCCGAGCTTGGTAACTGTACCAAGTTATCTGTCCTTGTATTATCAAACACATGGGATCCTCTACCAAATGTTTTGGGTTTAGAAGGTGGTTTTCCGGGGCAAAAGTTTGCATTTACTAGTGAGGAGTACAACTTTTATGATGGTATAGTTCCATCCGGAGTTACTAGCCTCTCGAGCTTGAGGATGCTTTGGGCTCCTAGTGCCACTCTGCTTGGAGATTTCCCTGCTAGTTGGGGCTTCTGCAGTAAATTGGAGATGTTAAATCTCGCTGAGAACTATTTCTCAGGCATAATCTCCGAGGAGCTTGGCAACTGCAAGAACCTGCATTTTCTGAATTTGAGCTCCAACAGACTTAGAGGGGAGATCATTGACAAAATTCCTGTTCCTTGTATGACTCTGTTTGATGTCAGTGGCAATCACCTGTCAGGTCCTATGCCAAAATTTGGTAACGAAACTTGTGCTCCTGTTCAATCCCCACACAGGGATTCGTATGATCTGCCATCTGCGTATATATCATATTTTGAATATAGAACTCAGATTGAATCCTCTTTGCCATTTTCTGGGGCTGGTGGCAGTTTCTTGGTGATGCATAATTTTGGTTCTAATAACATTAGTGGCACACTGCAGTCAATGCCTGTTGCTTCCACAAGATTAGGAGTCGGAACAGTTTATGCGTTTCTTGCCGGTGGGAACAAGATCACTGGAACCCTTCCTCGATCTTTTTTTGAGAAGTGTCATCAGTCTAGAAGTATAATAGTTAACATCACAAACAATAGGATATTTGGTCAAATTCCAACTGATATTGCTACATTGTGCAAGAATCTGACACTACTAGATGCTTCTCATAATCAAATTTCTGGGAGTCTTCCTCTCGGCATTGGAGACCTGGTTTCACTTGTTGCTCTTAATTTAAGCTGGAATCTTTTGCAAGGTCTGATTCCTACCAACCTTGGACAGATAAAAGATCTCAAACATCTTTCTGTGGCTGGAAATAACCTCAATGGTTCGATCCCTACAACTCTAGGGCAGCTACGCTCGCTGGAAGTTCTTGATCTGTCATGGAACTCACTATCTGGTGAAATCCCAAACGATCTCGCAAGTTTAAGGAACCTGACAACCCTTCTCCTGAATAACAATAAGCTATCTGGGCAGCTCCCCCGTGGCTTGGCTAACGTAACCACTCTGTCAATGTTCAATGTGTCCTTCAATGATTTGTCTGGACCACTGCCTCTGAACAATAGTATAATGAAATGCAATACCTATCTTGGGAACCCTTCCCTACACTGCCCTACAACATCCTCTTCGCTGTCTCCTCCTGATCAACAGGGTCGAATGGGGAATACACAAAATGATGCTCCTTCTCCAACATCAACTCCAAGCCGGAAACGAGGGAATGGAGGCTTCAACTCCATTGCCATCGCCTCTGTAACAGCTGCAGCAATAACTGTATCAGTTCTACTTGCTCTTATTGTCCTTTTCTTCTACACCAGAAAGTGGAAACCAAGGTCCAGAGTAAGTGGTGGAACTGTTCGGAAAGAAGTCATCGTCTTCACTGACATCGGTGTCCCACTAACATTTGAGAACGTTGTGCGTGCTACGGGCAGTTTCAATGCAAGCAACTGCATCGGAAATGGTGGATTTGGGGCGACATACAAAGCAGAGATTGCTCCAGGTGTTCTAGTGGCCATAAAACGTCTTGCCATCGGACGTTTCCAAGGTGTTCAACAATTCGATGCAGAAATCCGAACCCTAGCCAGACTTCGCCACCGGAACCTCGTCACTTTGATTGGTTATCACGCCAGTGAAACCGAGATGTTTCTCATCTACAACTATCTACCAGGTGGGAATCTTGAAAAGTTTATACAAGAAAGGTCCTCTAGAGCCGTTGATTGGAGGGTACTCCACAAGATCGCCCTCGACATCGCAAATGCACTCGCCTACCTACATGATCAGTGTGTGCCTCGTGTCCTCCACCGTGATGTGAAGCCGAGCAATATATTATTGGACGAGGAATACAATGCATATCTCTCGGATTTTGGACTAGCTAGGCTTCTTGGAACATCGGAGACTCATGCAACGACTGGTGTGGCCGGAACTTTTGGATACGTTGCTCCGGAATACGCGATGACTTGCCGTGTTTCCGACAAAGCGGACGTTTACAGCTACGGGGTTGTGTTGCTCGAGTTGCTTTCAGACAAAAAAGCACTTGATCCATCGTTCTCATCCTTTGGGAACGGATTCAACATTGTAGCTTGGGCGGTCATGCTCTTGCGACAAGGCCGGTCCAAGGAGTTCTTCACTGCAGGCTTGTGGGATGCAGGGCCACATGATGATTTGGTCGAAGTGCTCCATTTGGCCGTGATGTGTACAGTCGAGACGCTTTCTAACCGGCCAACGATGAAACTGGTGGTGAGACGGTTAAAGCAACTTCAACCGCCACCATGTTAGTCTATAAAGAGAGGATTCTTGATCAGCATAGCATTGTGTAGGAATGCAAGGGAGAAGTGTGTAGGAATGCAAGGGAGAAGTGTGTTTTTTTGGAGTACTGTTAGACTTAAATTGTAGGTAACTGTAAATTGTAGTGTAGTAGAGAATATTGCCCCCATTTTTTCCATGTGATTTACTAAATTAGGGGGTGTGCTAATATTTCCTGCAGAAGAATGCAGATAATTTGTCTGCAGGTTCTTTTTTGAACTTCTATTCTCTATTGGTTGTCAAATAACTGCAAAGAATCTTCTTATTCATTACTGCAATATTTTCCAACCCAATTGACATGGATTACCAGCTGATGAGTTTGAGTTGAGCATACATAGTTTCACCATTCTTGTTAATTCAATTGATTTTAGGAAAGTATCACCAAACAGACAGAAACTAAAGAAAAGTACAGCAGAGAAAAGTCATCAAAATAGAAAGAGAAAAAAACATGTGTTGTTCTTGATCAACTACTCGAAAGATAAAAAATATGGATCCCGAAACGAAAGCTACAGTTTGCAGCTAAACCTTCCAACAGGCTATAAACACAAGTCAAAATTACAAGAGGGGAAAAGGGTTAACTACGATATGCTTCAACGGGTGCTCGACATCACCACCGCCGCCATGCTTGACAAACTCTGCCGGTGTAAGAAAGAGGCCATGGCAAACACAGACTATTCTAACTTCCTCACCCTTCTTATATCTGTACAAGAATCCTTCGATCCTCTGACCATTAGGTCCATCTCCTTTCGTGGAGACGTAGGGCATATCGAGCATTGCGTTCTTGAGCAGATGGTTGCCCAACTTTGGGTCCCCGGTTGCAGGTTCCTGCTCACCATGATCTTGTGAACGGAGATGGCTTGAAGGTGGAGCCTCAGAGTCCTGTTTTGCTCCTATAAAAAAAAAAAAGTAGATGAGAGAAGAGACAATACATTAAGTCACAGTGGAAATATGAATGCAGGAAAACTAATCAATAAGTCTCTATCAGTCTCGGTTCCAGAATCCCTCTATTATATATGACTGCAATATCAAATATCAACAACAAACGAAAAGTAGAACTACGTTTTAGGTGTCCCTTATGCTATTTGTTAAACGCACATACAAAATAGCGGTCACGAGGAAACAAGATTCAGGAACTTTGTGAATGAACAATCACCATTAGTTACCCAGTGCTTTCTGAGAAGCTCTTTGAAGTGCCACTGGGAAATGGATGAAAATCAGCCATTAATCAACCGAGAAGAGAACTGTCGAGAAGGGTGGAATGGGTGTGGCACAAGACTTGGTGATCAAAAGGATAGAAAAAAAAATATGGAGACTAAGAAGATAATGAATAAGATTATGAGCAGTCTCCCGATGTAGTCGGATGATGAATCACGGGACATTTTCATAACCAGAATCAAGAAAAACATACATTGGTAAGCATTTGAAGAGCCATTTCCAGATCATAATCCCATTCAGAGGAACAGAAAAAAAGGGAGTGCCCAACTCCCTCCCGCTCCCCTCATTTATGTTAGACAAGGTTAATAACAAACAAGCTCAAAATGAATCGCCAAAGAATAACGGAAAACATTAGAATATGTTCAGGGGAAAACCAATATAAAGGGCATCTCCTGATCAATGTGAGTTAGGATCATAATGCACCTTCTGATAACATGAAAGCGTATGTATCATGTAACAGATATATTCGAATTCCTACTTTCTTATTGTGAGACAGAATTATAAAGCACCCACTAATGTGACAATACATGCTTCAAAAGAGATAGATACTAAATGATGTGGAACGAGCCGCAGATTCACTAATATGACAATACATGCTTCAAAAGAGATTGATACTAAATGATGTGGAACGAGCCGCAGTTTCACTAATATGACAATACATGCTTCAAAAGAGATAGATACTAAATGATGTGGAACGAGCCGCAGATTCACTAATATGACAATACATGCTTCAAAAGAGATAGATACTAAATGATGTGGAACGAGCCGCAGATATACTTTCTGATTTTCGACTTCTTCGACCGATCCTTTAATCAAATGCAGCTTGTATTACATTACTTAAAGCCAATGCCTAATACAATAATCCTTAACTGCAATATTAACTTAGAGAAAGCAAATTGCAGATGCAAGAATCAGAAAGTAACAATCCAATCCAAAAGAATATGCTACAAACATAAGATCATCTGTTTTTCCTCATCATAAGCAAATTGAAATCAAAGAAAGCATAAAGATATGAATCAGAAAAGAGTGAAGATTTGATACCATCTTTAGGGTGAAACTCAACATCAGAGATCCCAGAAGAGCCACTCCTTTGTGATCCAATAGAGCCTTGTGATGAAGAGACTTCATTTCCATTTTCAGACTTAATAACAAGAATCCCATTGTCAAGCCTTTGACCATGCAACAATCTATTCCCATTCTTAACATCCTCACAACAGCTCTCCTTATCTCTCGTCACTCTCACATTCTTCAGTTTCTCCATTCTCTTCCTCCGGGCCTCCATCCGCTTCATCGACTGCAACTCCTTGCGGCGGCGCCACTCCTCCTCCGCCTCCGTCGGCAGCGAGCGCGTCCTCGACAGCGGCGCGTAGCCTTCAAACTCCACCCCACGCGCGTGGAGGCTGCCCACGTTATCGGCAGCACCAACCGTGAAAACCAAGTTGGATATGGAAGATGAGCGCTTGAGCTTCTTCCTCATTGGGTCCACCCCAAATCTACCGTTCATTGAAAGCCCCAAATCCAACTCAATTTCCTCGTTCACCTCATCTTCTTCTTCTTCTTCCTCCTCCTCCGCTCCATTCTCATTATGGTGTCGTTTCATGTACTTGTGCAGCAGATCGCTGGAGAACCCGTTCATGCGCATTGACAGATTGAACTTTTTTCTGTTCTCTTCATCGCCCTCCATCTCTGACACACAGCAGAGATCAAAGAAATTGAATTGGGCCCTCTTCTTCCCGGGAAAAAAGAAAAACTTTGCTCAAATATCAACAATTGACTCCTTCTTCCTTCAACAGAATCAATGCCGCGGATTTTCTTGCATCAATTAAGAGAAGTTTTCAAGGGGGTGTTTGCAGAAGAGAAACAGGGAGCGGCATGAGAGAGAAAGAGGGCGGAGAGAGAGAGAGAGTTGTTGAAGGGAAAAATGAAGCAGGTGGTGAAAATGGAGAGAAGAGGGGAGAGAGTGAAAAGACGAAAAGGGTGTTGGAGGTGCAACGTAGAGTTGGTGGGATATCAACACGTGTCAATACGAGGAGGCTCTTGGGATGTGCCACGTGGCTCTCATAGACCATTTTTGGAGGATAGACTTTGCCATTACTAACAAACAACACTCTTCTCCTTCGAAACACGACATTAATTCCTTTTTCTTTTTCGTTTAATCTTTCTAGAAAACTATTACCTATTTTTTTAATTTTATTAAATAATCATCTTCTAGAATACAAGAATCCAAGGCAAGAAATTAGGGCACAAAATCGTAAGTTTTAATTAATTTTTAATCTATCTGTAATTTTCAAGTTTTTACATACTGCAACCTAAATTTTAAATTTTGACAGATTGCAACCTGTAGTTTACAAATTTTATAAACTGCCACTTCCAACAATTTTTTTGGCAAAATTGTGGTGTTTTTGATATTTTCATAATTGTTAGAGTTATTTTAGAAAATCAAAATTGAATTATTATAGCCCACGTGTAATAAAATTGATTTTTAATCCTTAAATCAATTTTTTTCAATTAAAGTAAAAGATTTTTCATCGCATATAAATACTAATAATTCAATTTTGATTTTTCTAAAACCCCAACAATTATAAAAATGTTAAAATACACTCCATTTTTGCTGATTTTTTTTTTTCAGGTTGCAATTTGTCAAAAGATAAAGTTTATGTTGCAAAATGTAAAAATATGAAAAGTACAAGTTGACTTAAGTATTTTTAACTTCAATAAAATATGTATGTGTTTGGTTTATCAATCTTCTTGCCCTAACCATCGTGGGCACATGAACAAATATTTCATCATATCAATTAATTTTATTATTCATATAATGAAGGAAAGATCATTACACGTCTCTGTAATGAACATAAGAGTTGCACGTCGTGACGATTTTAGCATTGTCCATCCCAAATAACATTCTCTAAAAAATGACTTTTATCAAATTGTAATATGAAAATATATACCGAAAATATGAATTCTCGAAATGACATTTTGGTATAAACTACAACATGGTTTCAGAATCCATTCAATATAGACAAGATTATATAAAAGAGTATCTTTTGATTGGATCCTAATTCAACTTAATGACTCCAATACTTTATGTTTTTCCAATAGAAAAATTGACAGCTGATAGAACAAGTGGGTGACACTATTTTTTTTTTTAAAACCTCTAATTAAGCATTCTAAAATCTTTATATACCCATTTTTTCTTTTCTTTTCAATATACTACTAATAAATTATCAATATATATATATATATATAATTAATATGCTTAAGGAGTTATTAATTATTTGATAACAACTTAATGTTTCAAATGAGATCAAAATATTGAAACTCTCAATAATTGTAAATGAAATAATAAATAGATTTTGCTTGACAATGGATCCAACTTCACTAATTGTGCTTGTATTTTATAAAAATGTAGAAATGAAATTGCAATATGCATATCAATCAATTGAAATAGGTAGAGATCTGATCTACAACCAATAGTCCACTTCACATTGTACTAATTTTTTTTTAATTTTTCACAAGTAGAGAAAAAAGAAATAGTAATTCATGCAAGTTGCTCACCTAGTGACCTTAGTATAATGCCCATAGGACAATTGATATCAATTTTCTAAATACTATATTTGACTTCAAAAATACTCTCTCTCTCTCTCTCTCTCTCGATGTTAACACGACCCACTTGCTACTTGTTATGTTATCTTAGTTGAAGATAATGTACCATATCTTGAATATATAAATAAATAAATAGCTATATCTATGCTACTATATATTCCCTCCGTCCCACTATTTTCAGCCTACTTGCCATTTTCGTTTGTCCCAATTAAATCTGTCAGCCCCAAAATGTCAAAGAAAATTTTACTCTCTTACCCCTCAATTTCTTTCATTTTACAACTTTTGCACTCAAAAAGTTGGTTTAAATTACAAAATTGTCACTCAAAAATATTAAAATAACACATCCAATCAAAGTCAACAGTTTTTTCTTAATATCTGTACCGGTCAAAGTAGGCTAAAAATCATGGGACGGAGGTAGTATAAAATAGCAAGTTGCTAGAAATTATATGGGTTTTGCAACTTTCAAATGTTGCAATCACCACAAAAAACTTTTTTCAGTTTTTGCATGTGCATTTGTCTCATTAGTTCTTTAATAATCATAATTTTTTCATATAGTAAAATAGAATGAATATGCCTTCATCAAACACTCATACACATACGCAACATTTTACCTGCTTTTGACTCATTCATTTAATTTCTATAAAAAATAGATTCATATATAAGTTTTATGAAAATATATATTGCTAGAAATACAATTTCAATATTCATTTTGGTATATTTCTTTTAAAGACAGAACTATATATGTTAGAATTTTAACATGAGATTCTATGGATAATGATTTCAGTAACACATACTCCCTCTGTCCCGGTCCAAGTTACCTACTTGGACCGAGCACGAAACCTAAGAAAATGCAGTTGACTAGGTTACTTTTGATTAAAAAAGTGTTTTTTATACTTTTTGTTGTTGTTTTTTGACTTTTTGGTTACTTTTTGATTACTTTTTGATTAAAAAATGTTATTTCTTTGCCATTTTGGGGTTGGCAAGTTCGATTGGGACGGACGAAAATGACAAGTAGGCAAGTTGGAGTGGGACGGAGGGAGTAGGTTTTTAGAGCGTTATTGTTATGATGTATAGATTATAATATTATTTTGGTGTGAATTTTTTTCTTTTCTCTAAAAAGATGGACCATTCATATTGTAAGAAATTAGTACAAAGTAATGTCATTCATTTTCCTTAAAAAATGATTTTTTTTTTTTTTTATGGATACTAGTATTCTCTAATTTTATCAAAATTTCTAACAATTTATATATCTCGAGGAGACTGATATGAATATTAATATTTACCACTATTTTACGAAATTATGTTGCACCCCGTTTCATCATCGGCACATTGAAATCTTCAAAAATTCAAGAGCTATTCTCATGTACATCAGTTTTTAATCTTCAAAAATTCAGATCTGTGTAACTGGACCACACACGCGTCTTTTTTTTTTGCGTGTTTTGGTCGTTACCTTCATGTTATGTTAGTGTTACCTTTGTGTTATGTTAGCGTTACCTCATTTCAAGATTTCATACTCTTAGTTTAAAACCATTGAATTAAAATAATACGAAGGTAACACTAATATATCATGAAGTAACACCAACATAACATGAATGTAATACTAACATAACATGCATGAAGGTAAAAAACAATACTAATCATATCTTCATGTTATGTAGTGTTATCTTCATGTTATGTTATTGTTACCTTCATAAAGGTAATACTTAAACAACATGAAGGTAACACTATTTTAAGCGAATTTTGATGGGTTTGAGCGCGCCTTATATGCGCGTGGGAGCGCATTGACCGCGCATAAGGTGTGTTGGTCAACGCATTGATCGATTGCATATGCACTCGATGCACAAAAGATTTTGCCAAAATTCAACTACTCTTGGTTAGCGGTGGATCAGTTACATATACCTAGCCTGTCAATCAATGCTCCTTGGAATGCTCATCATCGAACTTGAATTTTGCTTCACAATATCGTCACGGGTACTTTTAAAACATATCTAAATGTGAAAGTTAGTTACAACAAAACATTAAAGTATAGTTGGTACAATATAATAATAATATCCATACTATTTACCCATGAGATATAGTTTGTACTAAAATTATTTCTATAACTAAATTTGTTTCAATCCAAAAATGGATCACCAAGCAATGATTATTTCATTATAAAAACATTACTCGTTTTAGTTGTGGAAACAAAGCTGTTAGACTTCATTTGGACAAAGTGATTTGAAATTCAGGATTTGAAATGAGTGAATTTCAAATTCTCTCAAGTTTGAGTGAATTTGAAATCCACCAAAATGACTCTAAAATTAGCTCAAAATGAAAACCATGAATTTCAAATCCACATCCATCCAAACACTACCGATAGATTTACTACCATGAATTTTAAATCCCTCCTCAAATCCACCTACCTAAATAAACTCTAAAATTTTGATAGATTAGAAAAACTTTGGGGTGTATTAGTCTTTTCCGCTAAATAATATAGACCGTAAGAAGTGAAAAAATCGAATAGAGTGGGGCCCTCCAAGACCTTCAAGTTGCACTTTTTAGAAGTGCAACACGTGGAGATGTTGGACACGTGTCATGAGGTTGTGGAGGAGTACAGCTAAGGACCACGCAAGTTGGTGAAGGCGACACGTAGAGTAACGAACCACTGCCATATTATTACGTCACGCAAGTGGGACTTTGGCCGGTGTACCTGGGCCATCACCATCCTATTATATTTTCCTTTTCTTTTTCTAGGACATGTTTGGTGTGACGTGCTTGTTTCATGGTTTCATATATAAAAGTGTAACGTGCTTGTTTTATAGTTTTTATTTGAAAAACACTTTTATCAAGTCTAATTTATTTATCTATGAAATCCAATCCCTTATCGATAGAATAGTGTTGTTTATAATTTATAGGTGTTGTTTGTATCATATTAATTTAAAATTCATCATTTTTATTTTAGGCAAAAACTTGTGTACACCAGGATATGAATCTTAGATCCGTGCCTCTAACCGACCAGGCGCGTGGGCCGCCTCCACGCGGGTCCACATACTCAGGGTATGGATCTTAGATCCGTGCCTCTGACCCGACCAGGCGCGTGGGCCACCTCCACGCGGGTCCACATACTCAGCTGCATTTGAGCCGACGCACATCAAATTTCATATTATGTGATTTGGTGATATTATGTATATATTTTTCAGGTATTATATGTATAATCTTAAAGTATTACACACCCATTCACTAAAGGTATCGAATTTTTGTTTTATAGGTACTATCTGTTTACTTTTAAGGTATCACTTGGTATTATCATGTGCTTATTCAATAAATGTATCATTATTTGTTCTAAAGGTATTAGATTTATACTATTAAGGTATCACATATATACTATTAAGGTGTTAGTTGCTCATTCAGTAAAGTATCAATTGTATGTTCATAAGGTATCACTTATATTATCTTGAGTTATCAGGTGTAGTATACTCTTAATGTATCAGATACTCATTCATGTATCAACTGATTGTAATTAAAGTATCAACTGGTTATTCTTAAGGTATCGATTTTATACACTTAAAGTATCAGGTGTA
This sequence comes from Scutellaria baicalensis, assembly GCA_005771605.1. Taxonomy (NCBI): domain Eukaryota; kingdom Viridiplantae; phylum Streptophyta; class Magnoliopsida; order Lamiales; family Lamiaceae; genus Scutellaria; species Scutellaria baicalensis. Next base: position 61,518,908 of record CM016721.1, on the reverse strand, counting down.
TACTCCTAAAGTATTAGGTGCTCATTCGGTGAAGTTATTACATTTCTAACTTTAAGGCATTACATAAATCCCTCTAAAGTATCACATTTTTACATTTGTGGTATTGTATACTTAAATTATAAGATATTGCCTGAATATGCATATGCATAATTCTTGTTCCCATAATTTCAACAAAACATCCGTTATCATCTTTCAAGATTTGCAGTAGAGAGTCAATTACATAAATAACTTTTTCATTCTATCAATGTCCACACCTCCACCGTTCTCCTCCATCACCGCATCCATCCCATTCAACACCAGCCACCCACTTCCTCTCAAATCTCACAAATCCCATACCCTAAATCCATAAGTTGGCTGCCACCAATTCCATCATCGACGATGGCAGAATCCAGATAGAAAATGTGAAGATTATAGTGAAATTCAAGTCATTGACTGGCTACGGCCGCCTCCTTCTCCTCAGTGCCTTTGACAACATTCATAGCATCCATTGAAGAAGAAGAGGAGGAAGTGCGTGCAACTAGGGCAATAAGGAAAATTGAAAATATATATGTATGTAGATGAGTCTTGGAGCGGGTTGGCTCTGTGCCCCAGGACATACAAGTGTTTCTCTTCATTTTAAATTGATTTTTGAATAATTCAGGTGTATTTTGAATACATTTTAATTTAATGGATTTTGAATAATCGTGACATAATAATTTACCTGATGATGATATCTCTAGGCTTAAACACATTCCACATAAATTTATTTTGGCATGGAATGTATATATAGTTGCTTAAATTAAATTTGTTCAACATTCTTTTGGAAATGCATTCTTCACCATAAAAGCACGAGGAGAAAATCATTTTCAAGTGAATGCCAAAACTCCATTTCATAATCCTAACAAATTTCAACATTAAACTCGAAAATAAAATTCTAACAATCAAATTTCGAAAAAAAAATAAATAAATTGTGACATGCAGTTTTAGACATGAACATGAGGTCAAAAGCAACATGTTATTGTTACGTAAAATTAGAGTATTAAAAGAACGAATTTTCTGCGACCGCCTAGTCTTAGTATACTCAATGGAGATAGGTCACAATCAAAATATAAATAAACAATCGATTTTTTTCAGAGATAAATAATCAATTATTATTTGAACCAAAAGGTTAATTTTTACTCATACATCCACTTTTATTGATAATAATAACAACAATAATAAAATTAAAATTTCACAAATAATTATGTGTACTGGTTGGGACTGACTCCACCCGAATCCCCACCCATTTGAGTTTATTTATTTATTTATTTTAAATTTTTTTTTTGTTTTTTGCATTTCACGTGTTTATATTGTTTTAGTGTGACATTTATGTTGTACTGATATGACCTCTATCTTCTATAACTTAGAAAAAATTGAAGACTTCCAGAAAACTTTAGTGCATTTTTTGAATCAACATACCTTTATGTGATGTTAGTTGCACTCTAATATCTTACATAAAAGTATGACTACATCAACATAAAGGTTAGTTTGTATGTTACATAAATGTATAACTATATCAACATAAAGGTGCAACTAACGTCACATAAATGTATGTATTATATCATTAAAGACATACTACAAATTTTACCTAATTTCTTCTTCTTTTCTATAAGTTACGGTACATAGATGTACACATTTATACATAAAGATCACAATTTATAATATAAATGACATACAAATATAATATAAAGATCACACATTTGAGAGGAAGAAATTATAAAAGGGGTTTGTTAATCCAGATCAACATCGACCCAACTCAGGGGGTGTTTGGCTAAACTTATTTTTAGAGCTTATAAGCTATCATATCTTATAAGATGTTTTTAGAGCTTATAAGATGTTTAATTTAAGTTTAATATAAGTTGTTGAAGTGTTTGGGTAAATAAGATGGTGAAGCTTATAAGTTGTTAGTAAGGGCATTTGTGTAATTTCAATGATTAAATTGGAAGGTGTTTTGAAAAAATAAGCTCTTATTTTAGAAATAAGTTGGGATTTCCCAACTTTTTAAAAAATAGCTTATAAGCTCCTTACATCTTATAAGCTCATAAAATAAGATCTTATTTTTAAAAGTTAGCCAAACACTTTTGAGGAGATTATAAGCACTTAACATCTTATAAGCTCTTTTAAGGAGCTTATAAGCTTAGCCAAACACCCTCTCAGTCGCACATGTGCACTTGGTGCATAGACCCAGAACCAACATTCAATTATCCATAATTCATAAATCATTTCTATATATTATGGATAATTGATAACTCATCTCACAATATCAGATCTGTATAATAATAATGACACAAGAATGCTACTCGATAAACAATAACATCCATACATAATTGTCAATATCCTATCAATATCAGAATTCAAAAGTAGATGTTGCATATCCAATAATACATTATGCCATACAACTTACATTAATAAAATAAATGACAAAATAAAATAAAGAAGAATTGCTCCAAATTAGAGATGAAAGGATAAAATGATAATATAATGAAGCATGGATCATTGCAGTAAACTCAGCAACACTTCTAAATATCTAAATAATAACAACTTTGCAATTTTCTCCATTGGATAAAATGTTTAGTCATTCAAAGCTACATTCCACTAAACTGCTAAACCCTCCCTAGCCAAAAATTCTGATATCAAAAAAAGGAAAAAAGACTTCACTGCTACTAAGCTAAACGCCACTGGCAACACGATTTTTTCAAAATTGCCGCCAATATTTCACCACCATCTTACATCGCAGAATAATTATGAACCGGGCTAGAACGACGACCCCCCCTTCCTCTTCCTTGATGGCCTTCCCCACCACGCCCACCATTGAAGTTTCCACGACCCCTGAAACTATCACTCCTAATATAGGTCCGACCACCATTGAAGTTCCCACGGCCTCTGAAGCCGTCATTTCGAAATCCTCCACGCAAAGGAGTGAATCGACCCCGCCCACTGCCAACTGTACAGAAACAATAGCTACATCATGAGAATGAATCTTGACAAATCAACTTCTTAAGGAATTAGGGATAATTGGTTCTGAAAGAAGGTGGAATGCATCCTCTAACACCATGTATTCCACCAAGTGTGGTACCCAACACACATTTTACACGCCCCCACATGGATGCCTATATGATTGTGTGGTAGTTACCAACCAGATGTAGTGTCAAGGGAACACTGAAGGATAACATCATATTTCCGGACTTGAAATAGAGATACTGAAGATTAATGCCTGGTTCTGACTCACCTCTAGTTGTGGTCCTCTTTATCTCCACAACAGCTTGACGATCTCCGATAGGTACAGGAGAAGCCTGAAGAATAAAAGCAAGATCACAACAACGCAAAAGAGGAAATAAAACAAAACATAGTACACATTTAATTAACAGAAAATCCAGCCAGTAGGACATTCCATTATTCTCTATATACTTGTACAGTGTACAGAGATCATTTACTCGACAATAATGGGAACTGAGGTGAACTGGCCAGACATCAGCAGCATCTTAACATGCAGGTGACTTTCATCAAATAAGCATACAACAGAAAAGCAATAATTTCAACTGACCTCACATCTACTGTGTCAAAATCGACAACACTTTCATTTCTATATGGAACAAAACCCACTTCACTATATCAATTAACTATAACTCTTATCAAGATAGTTTTACTAACTATTACACCAACACAGTGAATTAAACTGTTGAGTCACTATCATGGAGAAAGGCTTGAAGTTGGAAACATTTGGGAGTCTGAGCAAAACAGATGAACCCCTGAAATTATTTAAGGGACCACACCAATCATGCCAGTATCAAAAAGTTCTACTTGCATTTAGATCTAAGCAGTTTCTCTCACGCACATATGGTGGAAGAAGAAACAGTATCAGAACATTATATAGGCACTACTACTGAAAGCTAAACAGTTGATGGTCTCTGTTGTAAAACAAAGATATGGAGAAGTTAGGGTATCATGGTTCGTAGAAGTGAAGCAAAAGAAAAAAGGTAATAAATAATAGCTTGCATTAATGCTCAAACTTAAGATCCCATACAAGTTCTAATTTCAACGACTCAATACCCTTTACATTTGTTAGAACTGTGAGGCATATAAGAGGAACTAAGAACTACGAAATAACAAGGAACACGATATAAATTTTTTGAGAATGACAGAGCATTTAAGTATCCCAGAGAATACCCACTGTTGCTCTTAAGCAAGATTAAGGTGATTACTCAATGCATAGTCTTGACTCTGCATGAAATCTGATCGCCAAACAAGAAAAAGAAACAAGAATCTAAAGAGCTCATACCTTGATTGCACTCTGCATGGAGCTAAATTCTTGAAATTCGACAAAGCCAAAACAAAATCCTTGGTGCTGAAAAGAAAGGATATATTGTGTGAATACAACATACTAATCCAGTAAAAATGCAGTAACACAAATCGTATAGAAGCCAACCTTGTTACTTCTAACTTGCACTCCATTTGGCTTAATAGTTCCGAATTTCTGAAATTCAGCTTCAAGCTGAGAAACTGTAACATTTACTGGCAAATTGCGAATGTATATGGAGTGACCCTCGACTGTTAGCAATGAGGAAGGTGGAATATAAATCAGAATGTTGGAAGAAGAAAGAGCTCAAGAATGGAAAAGATTTGCAGATATCTGAAACTCTAATTACATCTAAGTGAAGGTTTTCCTTGCTCATTTAAATCCTAATCATAAATTCTCAAGGTTCGTGATACTCTTCGTTCACATAAATACGCCATATACCAGCAGAAACAAAATACCTTCGTCCTGAGTATCTTTAGTTTCTTGTGTGTTATCAGATGCAATAGGGGCTGATGATTCAGAGCCTGGCGCCTCTGCATCGGAGTTGGGTTGTTGCTTCTCAGTTTTTAATGGAACTACTTTTGCTGTGCTAACAGGGACATAGATTCTTGGGCCCTTTTTCGCCGAACTTACAATTAACGCATAAGATTTCTTTGGAGCATCATCCTGGGATGACGAGGTAAGCGATTCTGCAACCACAGATACATGATTCTCATTCAAATGCGGATCAGCTTCTAACTGAGTACCTATATCATTATTCTCTTGTCCCTCATCAATCACTTGGTCATCGATTTCCTCCTCAATAATCTCAGCTTCCTCCACTTGGGACGATACATGGTTTGCATTGGAGGAATCAAACACTTGAACAGGCTCTACAACAGAATGAAGATGATTTAAAGGCTAAAAAACTGAGCATAGAATCATGATATTAGAAGTTCACAGACAATGATATAACTAACCTGGGTTTGGGTCCACAGAACTAGATGGTATCTCATGAACTCCAATAACCAGTGTTGCACGGGTGTCTGGTACTGGTTCATTCTCTTCCACATACCTAAAAACATCATTTAAAACATAGTACCCTTTGTCTTGAGGAGCAAGAAAAAAGGTCTGTGTAAATCTTCTTGACCGATTATCCTTTCCAGTCAAGCAGCCAGTTACTAGAACAATCACTCCATCCTTGTGAGAGTCCTGTGCATCAGCAGTCTTTATCTCTGCCTTGTAGTTCTTGTAGTCCAAGGAACATATTTTATCATTTATACTCTGGTATAACATGAAAACAGAGGAAACCATACATTATAATTTGCTGAATTGTAATCTCTAATATTATCTTTATAACTTTTTCTTGCATATGATGACTTGAATTTGACCAAAAAGGACTCCCAGTATATTTTCACAAAAGGATCGAGCATTGTATAACATAAAAATGAAGATGCAGCTAGTTCTAGATGAATATATCATGTGGGAATTTATCCTACCAGTGATAAAAGTGCTGCATTTCTAGAAAGCCGAATGACCTCAGGAAAAGCATTTTCCAAACAATATCCAGCAAATTCGCAATGGAAGAGGATACAGTAATAGATAGGAGGGAAAAAAGAAAGAGAACAAAATGAAAACAACAACACATTGAAGATGAAAAGAACACATTCGGAGATTAGGAATGGGATTGGAAGAGATTCGCTATCGACTGGATCTTTCTTATCATACAAGATTCGTCCTTGGCTTTGCTACTTGTTATTAAAACATTATAAAGTAGGTTTCGAGAAAGTAAGAGCAAACTAACCTTCATAGTTGTCACAGTTGTCATAAGGCCATCTGGATCAGGCCGACTCAACAAACTCGTATCCTGATAAAATCGGTGAACCAGTTCAGGAGAATGATGTAGGATATGGTAATACTGCTCGACGAAAGCATTTCCAACCACTTGAGCACTTGGAGCTGGCGAAGGACTTGCAGTTTGTGCAGCCATTCCTGCCAGAAACTAATGAACTTAATGTTAGGGTGGGATCCCATTTAAACCTATACAAAGTGAAACGTATAAGAACAGCAGAAGGAACCCCAAAGAAATATCTTCATTCCGGTGAAAAATATATACTTAACAACATTGAATGGATTAGCTAAGATAGCTAGTAAAGCCAAAGAATGCTGAAACTATGCTCTTTAACATGAACTGACTGACTCCCCGGCCCCAGCCAAGTACTTAAGTTTCTTTTATTTGAAACATGTTTAACAAACACCATAATTCATAACCTTGCTTGGTTGAAAGATAATAAAATTTTAACAAGCATTCGTTAAGTTAATTAAGCTAAATAATAACAATAATAATTACAATAATAACACTGTAATAGTAATAGCAATATGGCAACAACACCACCAGTAAACTCCAATGGAACACTGAGGATTAAAGACACACGGGTGTGCGCAGACATAAACAGAAACAGTGTTTTCCAATATAATTAAAGACAATTTGTAAACTCCAAAGAGCAATAAACAAAAAGCCGTGAGCAAAAAGACCCTGACACCATCCAACACAAAACATCATCCAAATCGATAGATAGGCAATATGAAGACTAGTTTCAACCACAAACCAAAACCAAAGCACAGCAGAAGTTAACAAAACTTACAAGAGAAAAACCTTTTATGACTGCAGATTAAAAAGAAGCAACAATTTCCTACAATTCATAATCACTTAATTTCTGAATCACTTGAAACCACACACCGTTGCCTAAAATGTGTCTTTTATGGTATATTCACACAAAACTCCAAAACCTAAGAAAGATGGACCAATTATAAAGTTTATTCTAATTTGATTTCACCAGCAGATCTAACCATGATACGATCCGAGAACAAAAAAAGGAATAAAAAGGGATGAGAAATGAAGAAATCAATCGATTTACATAACACCCATTTCCAATCATTTAAAATACAGAGAAAATTTGTCACACATCCCTCTCATCATTCACAAAAGAAAATAAACAAAGCCAACAAACAGAGACCTCAACATTATCCATGAACTAAATGAAATACTACCTTATATTTGAATTTTGGTTTCCCCGGGGGGAGAGAACAAGTGAGCAAGTGAGTGATGAACAATGAGCCACCAACTGAGCGTATATATAGAGTGGGAGATGGCAGGGGAGCGTATAGGAGTGACTCCAGTGAAAGTTGCAGAAACTTCCTGAATGGCCTCGGACAGCTAGGCAATGACTTAATGCTTGTCTGTTGAGTTTAATTAACATTAATACAGTTTTCCTTTTAAAATCTAAGACACTTTATAAATTTATGTTGCTTTTTTCCTTTTCCAGTTTTTGAGATAAAAAAAAAAAAAGCGATAAACGAAATAAATGAAATGACCCTGACAATCAATCCTTTTTTCAAATGAGCTCAGGGGGATCGATAATAACAGTCTTGAAAACTTGCTTGACCCAGGTTTGAACCTTAGTCCTCACACAATTTGCACCTTTATAAAGGTGGATACCACTTGAACTATAAGGCTTGTGGTCTTGACAATCACTATTTAATCATAAGATCTACCATTGTCATTTATTCACATCACATAAATTTTAGACAAGTAACCCCTCAAGAATGAAACTAGAGATTAATTGATTTAAACGCGGATAGGTCAGAAGCATATGAGTATGACGTCTTACCACCTAAACTTTCTACATTTAAGAATACAAGCCCCAATAATATATAACAAGGATTTCAGACATTCCAGACCTAGCAAAAGCATATTATAGGCTTATACCCTCTTACTGAACTATAAATAATTACTTAGGCAGGATAAAAGGTAATTTCTCTAATGAACTTGAAAGATACTCTATTAATATTTATAGACCATTGATTCTAGCATAACCAAAAGATGGAGGAGGACGTCCAAGGATACAAATCAGGGGCAGAACCATGTCTGAAAAAGCTCCATTCTTATGCTTAGCTTCCCCATTTAGCTGCATTAGCAGGCAGAATGATGAAATTGTTCTCTTAAATAACCAAGAAATTCGAGCTTAAGTTGTTGCCTCTTCAATTGGAATGCAGAACCGAACCTTGATATTTAAAGTGGTTTGTTTCATACCTCATCCCTAAACTGTTTCAACATGTCTCATGTTTCCAACGTGTGCTAGTCCTGGAGCACCAACATTCCATGGTTTGTGATAAAGAACCAAAAACTCATTCAGGGGGGGGGGGGGGGGGGGGCAGAGGGGGGGCAGGGGGGGGGGGGTTCTAAGCATAACCAATCCTGAAATCAAGAGGTCAATGAAACGAAATGTAGAAGCATTTTCTAAAATGAGGGAATGGAAGGGAGAGACAAATAAGAGCTAGAAAACTTGTGTGACCAAGGTTCGAACCCTAGTCATCGCAATATACACCTTAGAAAAGTGTGTTCGAACCCTAGTCATCGCAATATAAACCTCAGAAAAGTGTCATACCACATGAGCTATGAGGCTCGTGGTAACGAAATGTAGAAGCTTGAACAACCATAAACACAAATCCCCTTGTGCATAGATTACCATAATTTCCATACTGCTGAGCGCACAGACACTAGTTCCAAACTAAAAACCAAAATCACAACACAACACAGAATCATCTTTACCAATTACAAACAATTAGAAAAGGATCAAAATCATCCCTAAAACCCTAATCACTTAATCACCTCATTACTCCATAAACCCCAACAATGTTCCCCAAAATGCGAGTCTATATTGCAACAACGTTCACATGATATTGAAAATTCAACAAGGAAAACTAACCAATTATCAGTTTTTCACTAATTGCACCAGCAGATCTGACTGTAATAGGATTCAAGAACAAAACCCTGGAATCAAAAGGCAGAGTGAATGCAAATCAGCAAATCTCTGAATTCATACAAGCACACATTTTCCATTAGTTGAAAGACGAAGAGAGCTAACTTCACATATTATAATGATCAAGTCAAAAGAGGAAATCAACAAAATATGCTGCGAGCAACCTCAACATGATCTAGTTAATTAAATGTAAATGATTACCTAATTAATGGAACTTAGTTCGGATATGGAGAGAGAGAGAGAGAGAGACGAACGATGAGAGAGAGAGAGAGAGAGAGAGAGAGAATTTGCGCACGAGGGAAAAAAACAATGGACTGATCGTAAGACAGCGAGCAAGAGTAACAGAAGTTTCCAGTACAGTCTTTGAATAGATTTATGTTTCTAATTTATGGTTAATTAAACCTTAACCAGGATAATTAATGGTAAAGAAAAACAAAACAAAAAAAAAAACCTTGTTTGTTAAATTTTGGAGTGACACTTTGTTTGCCCCGAGGGCACGGTGCCCCAAACTTAACCATCATATGGTGTTACATATATACTCTATGGGTATCACATGTATATTCTTATATAAATGTGATAATATACATGTGATACCCATAGAATATATTTATAACACCAATAAATGTAACACATGTAGAGTATATATATAATACCTAAAGAGCATATGTATATCACATAAATTTGTGTCTCTATGTGCCCTAGAGGTATGTAAGTTTTTGCCTAAAGTTTGAGTTTAATTATTGAGAAATTACGAACTTTACTCAAATTGTCATACCAATCAAAATTTTCACTACGAAAATTTATTTGAAACATCTCATAGATAATCTCTACGAGACGGATCCATTTCATCCATCAACCTAATCCATTTGCACAAATTTATATGTGAATTGTGGAGTTTTGGTTGTGACCTGACCCGTCTCACATAAAATGATTCGTAAGCAGTCTCACATAAGACTTACTCATCTTATATGTAGATTGAGAAAGAAAAAAAAAATCATCCTCGATTAATAATTTTTTTATAGTGGAGTTAATGTCAGCATTTTCAAAGTTGTAAACTGATCAATGTCAAAAACGTACTATATATATATATATATATATGAGCGTGTTATTCTGACTAATAATAAAATTATTGTTCAATAACAATCTAAGTAAATATTATGATTATTCTAACAATTATTCCTTAAATTTAGGTTTGGTGAGGGCGGTATATTTTATAGAATAGGTACCTAACATAAAAATTAATTCTCGTTTTTGTTCAGAAAATTTGGTAAATGTGTTCCATTTTGGTCAGTCTCGAAATTTCTACATTTGTACGAATAATCTTTATAACTTTATACATACAAGGCAAAAACTTGCGTACCCCCGGTGCACCGTACCCCCAAATGTATTATTAGTTTGGTATTATGTATATATTTATGACGTATTATTGGTGTATTCATAAGGTATTAGTGGTATATTCTTGAAGGTATTAGTGGTATATTCTTGAAGGTATTAGTGGTATACTCATAAGATATTAATTGTATATTCATAAGGTATTACGTGTATTATTGAAATATATGTTTTAGTGAAAGTATTATTCAAGGTATTACTCATATTACTTAAAGGTATTACAATAATTGTTTGGGGGCACGCAAGACCTACTCTACATATAAACATAGGGTAGTTCTATAGTACACCGGTTGTATTAATACATCAAACTCTCCACTCATTTTCAGTCATCAGATCTGAGATCATTAAGGTCAAAGTCAACTATGGTCTTAGATCTAATGATTGAAAATGATGGAGAGTCTGAAATACACTCGGTGTACTACAGAAGGATCCATTAACATATTATTGTACATAAAAATCTATTTACATTGTATTTATATAAAAATGTTTTATTTAAAAATTTATATTTGTGCATCCCATGGGGTAAATACTAGTATATATAAAAATACAAATATTTTCTCAAATAGTAAGTAAGTATTTTCCCGCCAAAAACATCATGCCAAATTTAGAATGATTTTTTTATTAAAGTAACTAGTTTTGTACCCGTGTGATACACGGGATTAAGTTTATTTTTAAAACATAATTATAAATATATATAATTTGAAAAAGAAATAAGAAATAAATTTTATACAATGAAGATTAACTTTGTATACTGTCAATAAAAGGACATATGATATCATATAAAGAAATATGATATCATCCTATTTATTTGATTTTTTTTATCAAACACTTCCATAATATCATCACTTCAGGCAGCTTATGAGTGGTGACACTTCATACTCAAAAGAACAATTCTAAAAAAATTAAATTTATTTTGTATTTGGAACCATTGATCATGATTATTGATCAGCAAATTAACTAATGCTTAAAAGGAGGGAAAAAAAACTTTAACATTTTCATCATTTTTAAATTCAACTTATTTCAATTTTGTTAATAAATCAAATTCTTGACAATCCAAAAAACTAACACAAAAGGAAACAATAATATCTTAATTATCTGTCAACTTAGCAAGTGAATGAGATACTTTGTTCACATTGCCAGAGAATAAGAATTATTACATTCCTCATCCAACTTCTTTAAAATCACCTATATGATAAATACCAAAATTTACATATCTACCTAATCACCACAATTCTACAATAAACCACAACAATTTGCAAAGGTGCCCTAATTAAACTTATCCTAATTAAAAATTTTATCATATATATTTATATATATGATTATCAATATATTAAAAAACTTATATAATTGATTTTATATAAAAAAATTAATTTCATCAATTCAAAATACTTATGCAAAATTACAATAATAAAATTATCTAATGTGAAGAAAATTGATTGATATATAGTACAGATCAATATGTTTTCCACTTTGAAACTCATTCATATAGTATCTACAAACATGATCAAAATTGTGAAAATTTTATTATCACATCACCTTGAAAGTTCAATCTTATTAGTATGTGTATATATTATGCAATCTGTAAATAAATTTATATCATAAACAACATGGAAATTAAATTACAATAATGAGTTTTTGCATAATCCATATCTTGCACAATGACACGATCCAAAAATAAAAATAAAACAATCATTTTATAAGCACATATAAATGTTACCTTAACAATCTTATTTGATTATTATGTATATAAATATTATGGATATTGTCCTAATCTCACCTAGGATAAGTGATATTTAAAGCTTTGACCAAACGTACTCGACATGTTAAAATAACCATATGTTTACAAAAATACATATTGATAAAATATATGCAAATTGAAATTACATCATTAATACAATTTATTTTCAAATAGATTAATTTGCATATAATCAACAGACTAATAAACATTTTTAATTGAAATACAATGAAAATAAATAACATACCTCCCAATAAAATCTAAAAATTCATCATTGGATCCATCAGAGAGAGTGATTTGATTGTAAATTAATTCCCACATTTATAATGTATGGTTATAATGTATAATTTGTATGACATATATTTATTAATTTTTTAGTTATTCTGATTGAATGATGTCATGGTTAATTATACACATTTTCCAATTTTCAGATCTCTTTTGGTATCAATCAATATGAAACGTATAAAATGACATACAAATGGATATTACAATACACTATATATGACAAAAAATTAAAGATATTTGTTGTACTAACAATTAGTTTTGAGAATATCAACATAAATTGCCAATGTGCAGTTAACTTTTTTAATAATAAAAAACAAATTGATCAATTAATAAAGTACAAACTCCTCAATTCAAGAACCAACAAAAAAAACAAATCAAGATTGGTTCATGAATTGAATACCGATTTAATTCCAAATAGTTACACCTATTTTGTCATATACATTATGTGAAGTACTAATTCAATAATTTACTAATCACAAAACAATATCGAATTTCTCAATATATATTATTGGGATTCTTTTGAATAAAGTAGTGTATGAAAATATGGCTCATATATATCAATTTCCACAATTTTCGTTAACAACGATATTCTTACATTTTGAATTAATATATGTTATTTTATAAATACATTTATTTAAAAACTATGAATTAATCATATCCAATCAATCGCCACACCTTTTTGGTAATCATGTCTTGCGAAACATAAAAACTTGTTATTAGACATGATTTTTGGCAAGCAATTTCTTACATTCATTATCTAAGTAAAGAAGGAATAATGTTAGAGAAAAAGAGGAAATAATGTTTGTACAAAAAATTGTAACATGAACGGCCAATCAATTACATTCCTTAATATTTATATATGTATGGAGAAGAACTAGCAGTACACCCGCGCAATGCGTGATTTATTATTTATTATGACAAATACAATTATTAATAATATAATAAATTTATTATATTAAAATATTAATCATGAGATCTTATTATTTTAAGATTTGTAAAAAATCTGTATTTTTTTTAATGATGATGATGATGACGACAACAACAACAATCACAACAATAACAAAAACAATAATAATAATAGTTTTGTGTTTGTGTGCTTTAATTATAAGTGATTAATTATATTTGTTAATATATATGTTCTATTCATATTTTTGTTCCTTTATATCTTATAATTATATTTAATAATTTGCAAACAATTTTCTACATTTTTTTTAAATGGATATATTTTCAAATACTGTATTTATTCAAAAACTTAGTTTACATATAAAAATTTTAGGTTTCAAATTCATTTTACATTTAAAAAATTTTTTTTTTTAGAATTTTGAAACCATTTTAAAATATTTTTTCTTATATCTTACACAATTAGTATTGTATATATGTTTGAATTTATTTTTAAATGTTACTTGTGGATTTTCTTAGATTAACCTCACAAGATTATTAGATTATTATTATTTTTACTTTCAAATTTAATTATTATTTTTAATAATTTTATAATAGCTTTTAAACTTTTATACATTTTACAACCCTTCGTAAAATGAAATTTAGCTTTTAAACCTATTTTTCACATTTATATATTAAAATTATAGAATAATTTTCAAATTTTTTAATTTTTAACAATGTTTAAATTTCATTATTTTCAAAATTTTTAATTATATCATTAAGACATAATCATATAATCATACCATCCAAAATAATTTCTTTTATTTCATTTTACCCTTATATTTAATTAAAAGACTACTTATTATATTTAAAATATATATGAAGCTTGTTTTATAAGATTCTCTAAAGTTTTTTAGTCTTTTTTTCCACTTTTTTTCTATTGGTCAACGACAAATCAGTAATTATATCCAATTTTGCAATTGAGGACAAATTAGTAAATGTGTCAAATTTTTCCTGTTTTAAATATAGTATAGATTAAGTCAACAAATTGCATTATCTTTGTTATCTCTATAAGATAAGTAATTACAATGACAAAAATGTCAAAAAAATAAAAATATAGGATTCATTTTCTAAAATCTAAGAAAAATTAAAATCCACCTTGTAGTGCTAATTCGTCATTCTTCAAAATCTTTACAACTTACAATTCTTACTCTGATTTCTTCATTGAATTGCTACATTGCAAAACAAAAATAATTAGAGCTGAACAAAAATAAAAATATATTGCAATAAGAATAATTTATATGCGAAATTCAATAAAATAAATCACAAATTGAACAATTCAAATTAAATACAAAGTTCATGATCAAACCCAATAAAAAAACTGTCTATGAGTCCATGAGAACAAAATATTGAATTTAAGAAATTGGGAAGAGAAAGTATGAGTGAATTTTAAGTTTATTCTCTCAAATTTATAGTGTGAAATTAATTTGTTTAATAGATATGGAATGAGTGCATGTGGCATAAATGTTGTTGTTTCCTAATTTATAGAATATTTTTTCCAAATATATTGAAATATATTGGCTGCAAATAAATCATGTTTATTTTTTTACTCCTATGAAATCACATTTGCTATATCAATTGATTTAATTATAAAGCATCCAAATTGAAAACTCTAATAAAGTAATTATGATGTAAGTAATATTATTTATTATCATTTATTTTAATTTGCAAAAATAAAAGTGGTTTCAAAAAATATATATATATATATATATTTCAAGATAATACAAAAATCACATTTGTCTTCTTACACGGGGCATTGAAGTTAGGTAGATAATTTTCCATAGTAATTGCCAAAAATTAGTTTCTTATTACAATATCTTATTTTATTGATTGAAATTATTGGTATTTCAATATTATTAATATGTATTATGCATATCACTTGATTTAATGATTCAAAGCTGAGTTTCATATTCTATGTTATTTCCATATATGAATTAAATAAATCATATCTATATAAAAAAATTATACTCTTATATCAATAAAAAATTATTATCGTTAATTATGCCAACTACCATAATGCATGAGATCATAAAAAAAAAAAAATGCATGAGATGATATCCTTAAGTATAAATGTAGATTACTATGTTAATATTCTTTCCATAATTACATATGCAATTATCCATTAATCCACTTAAATCCTTTAATATCTTTCTATATGGTATATTATTACCAAATCTTTTAATTTTCATATTTAAAATTATCTAGTTGTTGACTTTATGTATATGTGTATATGTTTTCCTCATAATTATTGGAATCTAGCTATTAATAATTTGACTTATCAAAATTATCATTCTAAATATGGAAATATTGAATAAAAATAAAAGTAATTAGTTCATCTTCTAATTGAGACATATATCACGAACATGTGAACTAAATAATTGTTATAGTGTTTAACATTTGCCAAAATAATATCATTCCTTGATATAAGGCCATTCAGTGTAAACAATATATACAATAAGTTTTGTTATATTTAATTTGGTTTTAATAGTTTATTTAATAAAAAAAACTTCAATAAAAACGGAAAAATATGTTTTAGATATGTTTAATAGTTAACTTTACATCATTATATATATATATATATCATTTTATATGCATATTAGAATCATATATATAATTTATATGATATTATAAATAATGATATATATATATATATTTATTCATATATGATATTATTTACATGATATTATTTGATGTAATTTATATATATATATATACACACACACACACATTGTTTAAATCATATCATAAATATATCAATTAGAATTGAATAATCAAATTTGACTTACCATATAGACAATAAGTGAATTTTTTTTTTTTTGTTATATCACTTCCTTATAGATACACTCACACACGTCATTGAACATGATTTATTATTTATCATTAATTTAATAAATAAAAAATATTTCATGATTTATTATTTATTATATATAAAGATATATTTGATTTGGTTTTGATAGTTTATCTAATAAAAAAAAGTTATAATAAAAATGGAATACAATTATGTGTATGTTGAGAATGTAGAATAGTTTATATGAATATGGGAAGATAAAAAAAATTCTTAATTAAAACAACAATGTGTATATTATATTTTACTCTCTTATAACTATATACATTAATAAAATATCATGTCATCACTTTGAGAAAGACATGCATTAATATTATCTTTTAAGATCTTTCTCAAATTTTATAGTATTAACATATATATATATATATGTGTGTGTGTTTAATATATGTGTTTAATACATGTGCATTAATATATGTGTTTGACTTACTGTATTTAGCATTAAGATCTTTTTAGAGTAATAACATATATGCATTATATGAAATTATATATAATGCCAAATTAAGAAGATCTTTCTCAAATTTAAGATCTTAATGTCAAATTTTACTTTCTTATAACTATTGATTGGAGAGTAATTTCATATCATTCCATTACGAAAATTTCATGTCATCACTTTGAGAAACATAATATATATCAAATATGATTTATATTTATTAAATAAAAAAAATATTCCTGTTTTGGCAATGTGTTTTTGGTGGGAAAACCTTTACCTTATTATTTTTAGCAATATTTGTGTTTTTATATATATAAAGATGTTAAATGATATTTAATTTATATTAATATATTAAAAGATACTATATATAAAGTTTTTAAATTGTGGTATTTGGTACCCAACTTTATATATTTATGTTTATATATATGTATATAGAAACAAGAACCTTACCTAAAATAATTTTACCATCCAAAATCCCAACACTAAATTGGGAAATATAACATTAACATGGTATTATATAATAGAGTAATAAAACACTAGTAGTGTACTGTGCGTTGCAAAGTGTGTTATATATATAATTATTAAAAAAATATAATAACATATAAAATGTAATGATTATTATTTTAACAAAAATATATTGATACTTTTTTAATTTGTATTAGTATAAAGTTATGTATTTTAATTTTAAATTTATGTCATTATAAATAATTATATTCGAAAATATAAGAAATTTGAAATATATAAAGTAATATATTAATCTATGGATTAAACAAACAAATAAAAAAATTGTGTCAGAACATTACATGGGTAGTGAAATTTTAAAAAATAAATTTAATATCGAAAAATAAGTTATATGTATTAGAAACGTTATGATTTAAGTATTGAGATAAATAAATTTATATTTTTGGTATTTATAACTATAAATACACACATATTTTAATAATTTTTTGGTTCAATGCCACATATAACTCATTTATTTTAAATCAAATAAAAAATTATATCAACTTATCAAATACATGAAAATCTCTCTAGCTATCTATTTAAATGAAACAATTCAAAATTGGACTTAATCTAATTTTGAATAAAAAATTATGAATAATAATTATAAGATTGATAAGTCAATATATCAGAGACTAAGAATGATGAAATTTTAATTTGTGAAAAACCAGAAAAATTACCTATGTCCAATCCCTTCTGCCACCTCAATTAATCAGAATATAAATATAAATAAAATTTGACAACAAATAAAGATAAAATAAGAAAGATAAAATAAAATATTTGTATATTTCAAATGAATAAGTTGGTTAACTTGCAATAATAATTTTAATCTAATTTTTTCTATTTAATATGTTTTATATGTGTAATCTATTAGATACACCTATAATATTTTTTTTATTTCTACATTTTAATATCAAATTACAATAAATTAATACTATATATCATAAAAACGTTTAAAAATGAAAAATCATTGAAGCCCACACACATACATTTCCATATTTCAGTTTGATAAATTTTATATGAATATTAAATTTAAGATCATTAAATAATGATTGATTTTATATACTATATATTTAAAATTGATTTAAAGTAGGGTAAATTACAAAAAACAACCCCAACTATCGACTTTTTTAAAATTGCAACCTAATCTGTTTTTTTTTTTTTTAAGATTGTCACCCAGTCTTTCTGTGATTTTGTCGATTGTAAAATTTCCGGTCATTTTTCCGGCAAATGAATTAAATTTTTTCACTTTCCAACCCAAACTTTAATTTTTTGTCCAATCGCAAATCATGATATTTTTTTTCGCTTCACACCTTTATGTTATATATATGAGTGTGACATTTATGTTATATAAGTGTGATCGATATTCATAAAATAAATATCAAGGAAATATTGATTAAAATTGGTGAAATATAAATAACATCGGTAAAAAATCGATGGAATATCAATAAATATCGAGAAAATATCGGAATTTATTGATAAATATAGGAAAAATAACAATAAATATATATACCCATATTTCTATCGATATCGATATTTTCACGATATTTTCGTGAATTAAGTTACCTATATTTTCACCAGAATCAAAATTTTCATTCTTGGTTGCAATCTGATAAAAACACAAAGTTCAGGTTGCAATTAGATGAAAAAAAAAAAACACACACACAAAGTTTAGGTTGCAAAGTGAACAAATTAATCTCAATTTCGCCGGAAAATTTGCAATCGACAAAACCACAGAAAGATTGGGTGGCAATCTGAAAAAAAAAGATTAGGTTGCAATTTGAAAAAAGTCGATAGGTGGAGTTGTTTTTTGTAATTTACTCTTTAAAATAAGTACTTAAAAATATGATGAGAGATAATAAATATATAATCTCTTATTTCATCTTATTTATCTATTTATTTTTTATTTGAAATTTCTATACAATAAATACTAAATTGACTATCATAACTGATTTCTTAAATTAAATATTTATTTATTTGTATTGAATTTTTTAAAATACAATAAATAGGTTTATTTGTATTTATTTATATTGAGTTTCTTACAATAAATATAATATGAAAGTAATTAATAGGTTTCTTAAAATAGTAATTATTTAATAGGTAGATAATTTATTGCAGTTATTTTTGTCAGGATATCTTGCTTTTATATATATATATAGATAGATTACGGTAACAACTATATTAAATATTTTAATTGATTGACATTTATCTCATATTTTGATAATTAATTTATTATTATATATGGTATCAATTGATTAGATATCTATTTCATATTATATAGATTAATCCCATCAAAAGATTTCGAAGAGAATTGTTATAAGTAATATATTAATCTGGACATTAATCTTGAGACTCTTCATTTTTTATAACCTTTGAAGTTCCTATCATCTTGTGTATGTATATATATATATATATATATATTGTATTCAAAGGAATGATGAGGATGATGAATAAAATTATATCTTCTCAATATTCTTGTCTTCTTCTTTTCTTATATATTGTTTTGTGATATTGATCCATAGAAGGTGATGCACACGAGATCATATTTTACAACACGTTATCAGCACGATTCTCTACCTGAATCTGAGTAGTGCCCTAGGAAAGAATCGTGTCTTTCCTGCAAGGTATTTTTCTTTGATACGATACTAGTATCCAATATTTAGTTGTGGTTTAATCTAATGAAATTGACTTAGGATTCTGATTTTGGTTCTATAAAAATCAGTTGCATAGTAGATCAATCTAAAAATAGTAAGCAACATGATAATGAATTAGTACAAAGATCATTATAGGATCGGATCATCTCTTCTGTTAGATCCTAGTGTTAATAGTTTCTTGATTAGATCAAGATGTCTAAAAGTTAAGATATACCAAGCAACATAAAAAGTAAGAAAAGAACACATTGTTAATGATACTTCTTGATGTAAAGAAAGGTGATCTATGAAACAAAAAATGACCGTATATTGCTAAAGTCGATTGTTATGGTACATGATCAAATTAAGACAAATTGTTACTTCTGCTCATGGCTGCTTAGTAAATTAAATCACCCTAGGTATAGAAGAACTCTCGATCTAAAGCTTTGTAATATGTAAGGCCCACAAAGCTATGAAATTGTAGTACTAATTTGTGTTGGTTGGGTGATTAGGATATTGATTCACATTTCCTTGGAATACATATTCAAACATGTGTATACACATCTATTTGTTTCAAGAGATTTTTATATTCTCCTGACTAATAAATCATGCATGTCATACTGCAACCAAAAATATGTAGTTAGAGTTGCATCTATCATATAGTTGGTTTCTCTAGGAGTTAGCGGTTTTTGTTGTTGTTGTTTTTGAATCTCTACATTATTCTCTACATATATTTTGCTTGATACAAACATGAACTTGAATCAATAATTTACTTGAATATTGAAGCGTGGATACTGATTTTATTGAAAAATGAGCAATTTATGTTACATCACACAATTTGATGTTTCAAGTTTGATTTTATATGATTTATTTTTGAAATATTATGCATGCTATATGATATTCTCAAAATTTGCTAGCATGCTTATTTTAAGTATTGTCGATTTAATTTCTTAGTACATGTAGAAAAAAGAGTATCTTATAATAGGCAGCGAGTAATATTACTATTTATAATAGTGTCCTTAAAGATAAGACGTTTATATCAAAGCTGAACTTAGAATAAATGAAGAATTGCTACAATTCTAGTTTGTAGATATTAGCTCGGCAGAGCTTCATTAGTTCTCCATATTTATACCAATATGTTATCATATCCACAATCTAAATGGCTTTCACTTATATGAATATTGTAGAATATCTCTTAGTGACTGAGTTCATAAAGCATTGGAAACAAGTTGTAGGAAAAACTTCATTTTTCCTCATTATGATTGTATTATACATCCGACCTTCTAGAGTGAAAAATTGATGATCCTAACAGTTTAACATGAGCGTTTGGGTCATTCCCGACATGACACTACCTGATTGTTGGATTTCGTATAATATAATGTAGACCATCAAAAATTGAATTTATTCTAAAGATGAAGTAATAGTTGTAGAATCTTTCTACTACTTAAATTGAAATTGGATCTCCTATTTTTTTTATGAATGAATTCATGGTGATATATGTGAACCAATGCATCCAACATCAAGACCATTTCAATATTTAATGGTCTTAATTGATAGATTAAGACTCATGTGTTGATGCCTCTACTAGGTGGACTCATGTGTGTCTCTTATCCACCCGAAATAATGTTTTCACGAAATTTATTGCCAAAAATTATTGAACTTCGGGCGCAATTCTCTGATTATCCATTTAAACCCATTAGAATGGATTATGCGCTGAAATCGCTTTGAAAGCATTTGATAACTATTGTATGTCATTAGAAATTAAAGTAGAGCATTCGATTCCTTACGTCTACACTCAAAATGGTCTAAATGAATCATGTTGGGCTCATGCAAATTTGCAATATTTTGACTATTCCCCCTTTTTACAATTAGTGTGTGCCCATGTTATAGTATAAATTTATTGATCAAAAATATTTATCGGCATTAGAGGGAGATATTAGTGAATAATTAAAAAATGCCAATAAATTTTATTGAACTTGGAAAATCTATAATATTTAGATCCACACACTAGTCAAACTGAACTGGAAGTTTAGAAAATAATTAACCTGCAGTATTTAGCAAGTAATCTGTCAGATGCATTTATTGATCATAAAGAGTGACATAATCACATATACCTACTTTGAATGCACCACCAGGAGTGGAAATTCCTAAAAATAAAAATACATTTGATGTAACTCTATGCTTGAAACGTAAAAGGCCTATGAATACAAAAGATAAAAATCCGAGGAAATAAAAACTAACAAAATTATTCAGTCACTCCAAATATCTCCTAAAGAGATTCATCCCAAAGATAAAAAATCCTAGTAATAATGCACGTGCACAAAATAATCAAAACACTAGGATTGTGGAACGACCAAATCAAAATATTTTGGGAAATGATAAGGATCTGGTTGATATAAATATTAAAGTTGCAACTAATATTATAGATATAGGAGAAACTCAATATATAAATATTATTGTTGTGGACAACATACTTGCCTCCAAAATTGCTCTTATCATCTATAAAGATAATTTGGATCCAAAACCCAAATCAATGACTAAGTGCCAGAAGCGCTCAAATTGGATAAAATGAAAAGATGCAATTGAGGTCAAACTAAACTCGTTGAACAAGATAAAAGTTTATAAATTTGTTGTACATACCCTTAAGGATGTTATCCCTATAGGATAGTCATGAGTTTTTGTACGGAAAAGAAATGAGAATAATGAGGTACAAAGCAAGGCTAGTAGTTCAAGGGTTCTCGCAGATACTTATTATTGAGTTTGATCAAACACATTCTTCTGTTATATATGAATGATATAATGTTCCACTACTTGATATCTTTGGCAGCAAATATAAATTGAAAAATGCATTTGATGAACATTGTTACCACATATCTACACAAATCTTTAATTGCAAATATTTATTCAAATAAGTGAATTCTTCCTGAAGAAGAATTATATTCAAATAATGATGCATTTTCTTGAGTGATTATAATGATGCAAATATTAGATGAACTAGTGTGAGTCCCGTGTATCACACTGGTATTTTAATACTAATTAAGAAATTTGAATTTTTATTTATAAATAAAATTAATTATTATTATTTATCATTAATTCTTAATTTAATTAGTATGTAATTTAAATTTAATTATGTGAATTTTTTAATTATCATTTAATGTAATTGCAAACATCAATTTTAACTAAAATGTTTGCCTAAAATTTCATAATTATATTTAAAATTTTATTATCAATCATAATTATTAGCATTTTGTTATTCAATTATTATTATCTTATTAAATGCTCTATAATTATAATAAATATTAAATGATTTAAATTGTAATTAAATAGGATTAACCAGAGAGTGACATGTGTCACTCTTGGTTATTCCTTTAGTATAGATATAGATATTGTATCATATTTATATGTTAATTAAATGCATTTTTATATGTTAATTGAAGAAGTAAGTTCAAATTTAAAAGTCGACTTTGAAATAAAAACTTTAGGTAAAATCAATTATTGTCTCGACTTGCAGATCGAGTATTTCCTTGATGAAATTTTCATACACTAATCAACCTCTCGAAGAAGGTTTTGGAAAGATTTTACATGGATATGTCTCATCGACTAAGTAAAACAATCAATATCTCTTGAAGGCAAGAACTCATTAGAATATGAAAGAAAATTTTGAGTATATATAAGACCTGAAGTTCCTCACTTCTAATTATCATTCAAAATGGATCAAATTTGATATTATGGTAAATCTACTAGTAAAGGTTTAGTGCTCCTCCAATATATTGAATTATCATTAAATATATTTCGGTATTTTCAAAATTCATTTTATCTTATGTACTTTACAATAAGTTTTTGTTAGATTATTCACATGTTGGTATATATATTTGATCTTCGTAATGTCAAAACACAAACTAGTTATGTTTTTCAATATGAATGTAAGTTTAACAAATTTTGATTATCATTTATTCAAACCACTTATTATTATATGATATCTCATGAAAATGTGTATGATTAAAAATAAGTATAAAATACATTTGTGAGTCATGTGGTACTAGTAATTAAATATTATATTTTTCTTAAACATTTATGAGGATAATGCAATTTGTGTTGCATAAATGTGTAGCGGGAATGTGAAATGGAAATTTAACACAGTTCATGAACTCCAGAAGAGTTGTGAAATTATACAAAGTTCGCTCTAGTGACAATCTTGCAGATTTGTTTATTAAATTCCCTACCTATATCTAATTTTGAAAAATAAGTTTGTGGTAATTGCAATGCGTAGGCTTGGAAGATTGTTGTTTTCAGGGGGAGCGATAATTTTAAAATAATCTTAAATGTTGGGTCTTGAAGACCATTAGTTTTACTTATTTAACCCGGAAGGTTAGATCCTGAAGACCAACGTTGTACTCTTTTTTCCTTGACTAAGTTTTTTCCCACAGGGTTTTCTTAGTTAAAGGTTTTTAATGAGGCAGCTAGTGTAACACATTAAGAACTTGTATGTCATGTACTCTTTTCTCGTTTAGTTTTTTCCTACTGGTTTTTTCTAGCGACTTTTTAACGAGGCATGTACATCAAGTCGTAATGTCCAAGGGGGAGTGTTATAAATAATATATTAATGTGGACATTAATCTTGAGACTCTTCATTTCCTATAACCTTTGAAGTTCCTATCATCTTGTATATATATATATATATATATATATTGTATTCAAAGGAATGATGAGGATGATGAATAAAATTATATCTTCTCAATATTCTTGTCTTCTTCTTTTCTTATATATTGTTTTGTGATATTGATCCATAGAAGGTGATGCACACGAGATCATATTTACAACAAGAATAACTAGTGATTGAGTTTTTCTTGAATTTAAATTGAATTCTAGAGAAAGGTACCTTAGACCCTAATTATAAAAATGCTTTAAAAACAATTTTTAGCGGTAATGAAATGCTTTACCCTTTTGAATTTCGGTTAGAATTAAAATGCTATGAAAATTTTGGTGAGACAATGTTAGGGACAAATTAGTTTCTCAACAAAAAACTATATTACAAAAACTCATATAAACTATCTAAAATGATAATTCTTTTATATAAATCTTTATCATCGACAATTGTAATATAATTTTATGAATCAATCTTTATTTTATAAACTTATAAAATGTAAATAGTATTGTCTTGCAAAACACATCCGTCAAAAGGCCTTTTAAGAGGCTTGCCTACGGTTTAAAAGATGTATATAAAAATTGAGGAAAATAATTTTATAATTCTTAAAAATGGTTAATTACAAATAACCATCCAAACTATACATATTTTTACAGTTAGCTACCTAAACTTTTTTCGGTTGTAATCTTTATGTGAGTTGCAAACAACCATCTAAGATCATCATAATATAATTTCCGACCAAATCAAATCACATCCGAGACACACCCTCTACTTATGAGTATATTATAGCATTTTATGTTAAGTTTAGAGAAAATATAGAATTCCTACTTTTAAATCCTAAACCCCAATTTCTTTCTCAATTTTGTTGAGTATAAACTAGTTGGACATAGTAAGATGTAATCATGGATGAACTTTATTTTTGTTGCCGAACAACTAAAATAAACACATTATGGACTAATTTGAATTTTGAAATAAGATTTTGGGCTTGCGAAAAGTATAGAGTATGTTCTATAATCTATATATAATTTTCATTTCACACACCTAACTTCAATTAAAATCCTTAATTTCGTTTCAAAATCCCTAATTTATTTTCGAAACCCCTACGATAAAAACTAAAAAATTATAATTTCCCCATTATATGTTAGAAATTACATATCTATAATTTATTTTTGAAATCCCTATTTTCTTAGTAATTTATTTTTGAAATCCCTATTATTTCCCTATTTTTCTTTATCTTCCGATTGTCTCCTCTTTGTACACCCAATACTTTTTTCCCTGTCATAATTTTTTCCCACGGGGTTTTGCTATGTTAGAATTTTAACAAGGCTGGTTTTTCATTTTCAGCTTGTTTTTCTGGCGTTGTATAAACTCCTTTCTTCTCTTATTAAAAAAAAACATGGCTCATTTGACGTATACTTATGGTCCATTCAAATAAATTTTAATATTTGTCTTAATTTTTTTTATTTTTCCTTATTAAACTTAAAATGATATAAATAGCTTCGTAAGTATAGGGCGTGCCTAACTCATACGTGATTTGATTAGGCCAAAACATGGTGTTTCGATAGTTTTAAATGGTTATTTGCAACTCTCACAAAGGTGAGATGATTACGCGCAATAAAAAATAGTTTAGGTAGTTAAATACAAAAATAAGTATAATTTGGATGGTTATTTGTAATTAATCTTAAAAAAGAAAAAGGAAAGAATAAAGAGAGAAAAAAAAAAAAATTCAAGAATCGTTAGATAATGAGCGGCGACTTTGCTTTCTATGTAGAGCAGTTTGTTATAATTCTTCTTCCATTGTAGCAAGGGCTGAAAAGACATTGAAGAAAAATCCCCAATTCTCCGATGGCGTCCTCGGCCAAATCCCTAATGCAAACCCTTCGTCGTTACATAAAGAAACCATGGGAATTCACCGGCCCCGCCTCCGATCCGGAGTACCTTTCCGCCGTCCCAAAGGCGACGGAGTATCGTGTCTTCTGCCCCGCCACCGCCTCCGCCAAAGCCATCGTGCCGACCTCCCTCCCAGAAACAGTTTACGATATCAAGTATTTCGCCAGAGACCAGCGCCGCAATCGGCCCCCCATCAAACGCACCGTTTTGAAGAAGGCTGATGTGGAGAAGATGATGAAGGAGAAGACTTTTGATCAGAGTGATTTCCCGAGGCCCTACTTGACTGCAAAAGTTGAAGAGGACTATAATGCGATCGGTGGCGGATACCAGAAATGAAATGTCGGGTATGGTTTTTGGCTTCATGAGCTTCTAATTTGAGAGTTGGGTTTTGATTATTGAGTTGTTGAAATAAATGGTTTTATTTGCCATTTCTGTGTTGTTTGGATCAATTTAGAGTGGATAAGATAAAATTTATATGTTGAAATTGTGTTTAAATCGAATTCTGTTTGAATATTTGATGATGAGGTGAACTAAACTGCTTAGTTCCTTCATGCCTTTGTGGATCTTACTCAGTTTTCTTCTTACTCTTTCAAGATTAGTAAATTATATATTTATATTATAACTCTGTCATACTATAGATGCTTGTGTAGTAAAGCCTCTGAAGGATATGATTTAACCAATTATAAGAATACTTCATCGGCTTCTGACGAGAATGAGCAAATATAGTAGACTAGGCAAAGTTTTGATCATATTAAGGATCTGTAACTGCATCACCAATATACTGACAGTGCTGCAAGGGAACCTCTACCTGCTCCACCGATCTATATAATTCAGTTTCATTATGTGAATTTTGGATGTGTGTAGTAAGGGTGACTAGTGACAATGTTTGTTAAATGAAGCTTATGATTTAATATATTGTTAAAGACTTTACATTTTGTAATATTCATTTAATCTAAGAATTTTGAATCTGAGCGAAGGATATATCTTCAATTGAATCAAAGTTACTAGTTAGTCTTCTCCCAACTGAAGATCTAGGATGCCTGCAGCTCCAATTTGAATTTGAATTTGAAGTTAAAGTTACAATAAGCTGGCTACCTTTTTGTCCTGAGGCTAGAACCTGATTATGTGTCTTGCTCAACCTTGTTATGTGCATATTATATTGTAATCTTCTTTCTGAATACTAGATCCAACTTGTATAATTGAGTGGCTACCTGGATGTTGTATCCATTGGACAAGCCAGATATCTTATTCAGTTTATGAATGGCTTTCTTAATACAAGAATAAGTCTTTGCATTGATTACTGAGGTTTGAATCCAAGGATTGAAATATGTAATAAGAAACAGAATAAACCAAAATTTAAAGGGACAAAAACCACACAGTATGCTGACTCATATTCATTATAATCTTGGAGGGTGTTTAGGTGAGCTTATGAACTCCTTAACACATCTTATAAGATGTTTAAGAGCTTATCAGTCCCTTAAAAAGTTTTTGGTATAGCTTTAAAACTAAGATCTTATTTCATCCAGATCTTAGGAGCTTATGAGCTCTTTTTTGAAAAGGGGATTCCAACTTATTTCGAAAATAAGATCTTATTTTTTATAAACACATTAAATTCAATCAATTTAGATTATACAATCTCCATTACTAACATATTATGAGCTCCACTATCTTATTTATCCAAACACTTCAAAAACTTATTTTTAAAATAAGATAAACAATCTTATAAGCTCTAAAATCATCTTATAAAATGTAAGAGCTTGTAAGCTGCCAAACACTCTCTTGACTCCTTGGTGGCATTGTAACTGTTTATTACTTGAACATGAATTTGTATATTTTTTCACATTGAAATTGTCTGTGCTGGCTAGCTCCACATTAGGCATCCTTCTCCATCTTCTTTTGTTGCCTTTTCAATGTTCTTAGAGTCATTTCCATTTGCAACAGGCTTGTGAGCTGTGACAGCTAGCTGGCTGCATAAAGATTGATATTAGAAATATGAACCTGGTTTGACGCTGCAGGTTTTTTCTTCCTTAAGCAATTGAAGGTGTATTTTAGGAGTGTACTTTCTGTATCAAGTTCTTTCCCAATAATGTATCATCACCTTCAAGGAATATTTTGCAACTTCTATGCCTCTTTATGTTTAAAATCATTGGGAGAAACCAGTTTTCTGATTCTCAAATTTGAATTCATTGAAGGATTCAAAACATCTACAATTTCTCGAGATTGACTACTGCAATCTACATATTATAATTTTCTGCTTTGTGAATTATTTGTGATACTTTCAATTTGTTTGTATATTTTAGCACAATGATAGAAAAAGAGGACATCTTCCTGATTCTATGTATGATAAATGTAAATGGATCTCTACTGGAGCTTACAACTTTTTGGTTAATTAGAGAGCATTTCGTCAATGAGACTCATCTTATTGCGCTCCTTAATAGCTACTTCATGCTGATGACTGATCTGCAGATTGAAGTTACTAGTGAGGATTGTGTTTTAGGATGTTTTAACTGAGTTATTATTGTGATTGTGCCTGAGCTGGAAAAGGTCAGAATTTCATCTATATGAATTATGAAAGTGAGTTTCTTAGCTTCATAGACGTGGCACGTATGGCACATTGCTTCCCTGTTTAACATCTCCTCTCTCTCTCTCTCTCTCTCTCTCTCTCTCTCTCTCTCTCTCTCTCTCTCACACACACACACACACACAAAGAAAATAAAATAATTAAATAAAGAAAGAGTAATATTGGTGTTCCAGCTGGAGCTTGCCATTATAGGAATTGGGCAGCATTGGAGATAGTCTAGTGTATGGTGATAATACATGCTATACCTTGGTAACAAATTTGATTTTCTAGGATAGAATTGTTGCTCAAGAACTTCTAGGTGTTAATGGTTCAATATGATATCCTTTTCATCATCATTATGCCCACTCTGGAGCATTTGCCTTTATAAAAAATCGCCACATGGTAATTGATGAACCTACCTACTTATTATGGTTGTGTTGAAGTTCAATCTAAAAGTTAATAATGTTTAGATTTTACACGATTTCAAAGAGGACGAAACAGTTTGTAAATTACCTTTTATTTCATAAGTGCTTACACAATTGTTTGGGAGCTGTTAGAATGGCAGAGAAGAAATATGGCTCAAACTTAGAGCATTCTGTAGCAAACTAGATGCCTGAAATGGCAGTTGACTACAAAAGAATTTAAATTATAGACAAGTATTCATCTCTAACCACAAAATGCCTGTCTTTAAGGTATTTCATACTTGTTATAGGCACGAGGCGCAAGGGGCGACGACGTTAGCGCCTCTTTAGGGCTGAGGCAGGTGTGGCTTGCTTGTTTGAGGGGTGCGCCTATTTGTGCCTCTTCTCATCGTTGGAGGTGTGCCTTGGGGGCCTTTCACACATGATGCTGTTTTTATTTAAAGTATTTCATTTTTAGTTTTTTTAAACTTTTGGTATACATTTTAGCCCCTTTAGGGGTTTGAGAACTTAAATATTTATAACTTTGGCTTCTAGAGAACTAAGATGGACTTTTATAGGGTTAGGATTAATACTCTCCAATTTCCAACCACTATCCACCCAACAAATGCTGCTGCCGGACCCTCTCAATGTACTTCGGTGAGGTTGCCGAGTTAATTGTTAGTAGATGTTTAATGTGTTTTACATGTTCTTTCTTAGTTTTTTTTTTTTGTGTTGAGACTTGAAGTGAATTTTAAATAATGTGATTTATTAGCTTTTTTTATGTGATTTATATTTTTCATAGATTTCCGTATTTTTGCGCCTCGGGCGCTACAACAGCCTTTGCACCTCTTGCCTCTAAAAACTATGGGTATATTAAATGCTCGATATTGGAGATATGTAATGTCCGTCTCTGATATTAGGTTGTTAATTCATCACTAATCGGATTCTAGTACTGCATGAGTTATTATGCAAGTTTTCGGCATTGTTCCATCTTTACTTCATTGCTACTTACTGATAGACGTTATTTGTCCCCAAACTCCGTCTCTTATCCACAAATGTCTGATAGTAAATAAATATGTTTGACGAAAACCTTGAAAAACTAGGGCCATTATTTTTCCCCACATGAAACTGTCTTACCTTAAGATCATATGTTAGAAACCACTATTCAAGATTCAGTGAACTGTTGAGACTTTCATTTTACCAATAAAAGTTAAAGTGTCATCGCAGAGTGAAAATTTAGAGTAGAATGTTTTCTGCAACTAATTGACCCTACTTTTTGCTGCATCTGTCTGTCCATTGTATATATCCATTTTCTTCTACATTTCATTTTCAGCAATTATTTTCAAAAGTGTAATGCATTTTGTCTGTTCAACAATTACTAGATATGAGTCGAGATGAAACACAATTTTAGAACAGAAAAACACTGCACATGACGATGAGCGTGCGCTTAAAGCGCGCAAGGAGGGCACACTCTGTGTGTTGTTATTTTCCATCTACAGTTGTGATTCACGCATGCATTTGCATTTTGTGATGTGCCATTTCATTGTGCAACTGTTCTATGTGTTGTAACTACTGAAACTAGGCCAAGTTATGTACCTTTGCTGCATTTGGTAAGCTCACTATCACTATCACCTCTTCAATATCTTTACATTTTTAGCATCTCCATCATGGGTATGACAATTAGGCCGTGTTTGGATCGAAGGATTTGAAATTTTTAGTAGCAAATCTATTTGCAAGATTGACGTGGATATGAAGTCAAATCACTTTCATTTTTTGAACTAATTTTTGAGTGTATTTGAAATCAATTCATTTCAAATCAGACTCAAGCTAAAGGCCGGTTTAGGACTAGTTTGTCTCTACGAATGACAAACACTGGCCGGCGGCACGTGTGTGGAGTTGCATTTTATAAGTGTTTGATCAATGAGCTTTTGCTTGATTAATGGAGTTTGATTATATGTGTTTGATGTTTTGGAATCATATTATGGTGACAAGACATTTGGGCCATTTTTAGGGTTCTACAAAAGGAAGGGATTTTGACTGATCCTTTTATGAGGAAACAAATTTTCAAGAATTGTCATTTCTCTCTACTGTTCTTCTGTTACTTTGTTCTTGCAGTTAGTGATGGACTTCATCTCTTTCAACGACACATTTAATCGTACACATATATGCCTTTGTAATAAATATAAAGTTTTGATATTACTGTTGATTGTGCCTGTCATATCTTCACCTTGTCTGTATCTAAACACACACACACACACACTCTCTCTCTCTCTCTACATATTCAATTGTAATGAATAGACCATTTTCCTTGGGATTTAAAATGGCAACTTAAATTGCAATAATTTAGCCAAAACCCTATGAGCAGACGTAAGAAACAATTGAAAAGGTCAAAGAAAAGGATTAAATGTTCGCAGTCGCAGTGTAATAATGCAAAAGATTGCAGAGAAAAAAGTGAACTGTTACATCATCTCTCTCTCTCTCTGCGCCATGAATTCTCATTTTGTAGAGAGAGAAGGAAAGAAGAGAGCATTAAAGTAGTACCTTGGTTTTGTAATCTTCTCTCATTACTCACAAAGACAACAAAAGAAGCTCTATAGATCATAAGAGGTGACAAAGTTTCAAACTCTCCATTTTCTTGCATAGTTTTCACACATTTTGCTTAGTTCTAACTTCTAGGGTTTAAATTTGTACTCCATATTACTAATTGCTCCATATATAGTTCATCAATGTGCTTAATCTAAGGATGAAAATGACTGGTTAATTTGTGGCATACATACATATATATATATATATATATAATATCTCTCATACAAAAACAGCTTCGACATGGATCCCACGTACGAGCAACTTTAAGTTTTCGACAAGGGCTTTGTTGCTTGCATGCCATGAATTGTCAATTCAAATAAAGAGATAAAAATTGGATCATAGTACCTTCTATAATGCTTCAATATTGCTCCCTTTATGTTCTCTCTCAAACCCTTTTCCTCTTTCCATTTCTTTTCTCTCAGATCATCCATCACCATTTGTATTTCAAGATATTAAAAACGATGTTTGTCTCATATTCTATTAGTATCTTATGTATGCATGTCGACATAAAATGTGTGAAAAAAAATATAAATTGAAGAAAAAATTGGGGATTGAAAGAGGGTGTTAATATACATACATATATATATATATATTATATATCTATCTCTGAAATTAAGTCAGTGAAAAAGTGTATTGTCTGGGATCTGGGACCATTTATTAGGCAATAATGCAAATCAAAATCTAACTGCTCTTTTTCTTGAGATTCTCATCACTGCTTGTAAATTTATGAATCTTCCATGCATGAAATATATATATATATATATATATATTACTTTTCTTATAGTTTTAGGAATAATGGTTGATTATTTTATTATGATCATGTAATTAATTGCTACACTCTTTTCTTCTGCTTCTGCATTGACAAGTCATATTTGTGATGTTAAGATTCTTCTTCATTACAAATGTAGTAGTTGTTAACTTAAATGCAGTTATTTTAAATTCTAAGTTATTGTGTGTATCAAAAAGATGTCGTTTAGATGAAGGTGAGAAACTAGCATCCTCGAGTCATTTGGTTCTTTATTAGCTTCAACTCGTTATTGTGTTTATCAAAACGACGTCGTTTTGATGAAGGTGAGAGACTTGCATCCTCGAGTCCTTAATTTGGTTCTCTGTTAGTTTCAACTCTATCTAAAGGCAGTAAAAATTTAGTATGATTTCTACAAGAATAACTTCTCTTAAAAATAATTGTCCCAAGTAAGATTAATTCTGGTAGAAAAATCTGATGTATTGTCAGTTATATTAGTTAGGTTGTAGTAAATTAAATTGTTTTGAGAAGTATATATATATATATATATATATATATATATATAGTATATTGCATAATCTTTTCCCATCAAGAGAGTTAATTAATAACCTTAATAAAAAAAAAAGTGAGGAAATTGTAATTTTATTTCTTTAACTATCATTTTCTTCATCTAATTTTCATCTGATTTTATTCAAAATATCAATTTTAGTCTATGTGGACGATGTTGGAGTTGTTCGATGCCTATGTGAATCTTTCAATTCTGACATCCATGCGAATATAAATTGATACTTCGAGCAAACTCAAACTGAAAATAAAAAAGAAATTAATTAAATAAAGAACTAAAACTAACATACTAAAAATAAAATTAATAATAAAAAATATAAATACTTAGTTATCAAAAGTGAGATTTTCCATAAAAGTGTTTAAAATTCACTGCAAAGAAATATTATTGTCAAAATTGATGAATAATTATCTGTCAATGAGTACAGTTGGTTTCCAAATCTTGATAAATATTATGGATATGTATTATTATCATACAAGTATCAGCACGTGTGGAGGATGAGTTTTTAAATGAAAAATAATCTTAAATAATAATTTTTTTATAAGGATATACAATGTATATTAAATTAGATTAAATTTAAAAAAATCTATAGTATATTAGAATCCTACGTACTCATAATAGAATTCTATATAATTTTGATTTAGAATTCTATTGTAAAATTATTTAAATATGAAAATCATAAATTACTATTATAACCTTAAATAAAGTCTTTAGTAAGTATATATTAGGCAATCCATATTTTGTAAAATATCCACTTTTATATAGGTAATAATAATAGATAATAGATATATCTTTAATTTAGTCCTTTCCCCTTTGAGGTAATAGCTAGATCATAAACAAATTAAGAAATATAAACATCTATCTATTACTACTACTACGATAAAATATCAACAATTATATATATTCATCCATTTTTCATAATGTCTGTTTCGAATCCCTCATTTTATGATTTAATTTAATTTTTCTTTTTTCCAAATTCAATTAGAACTCTAATTTAATAATTCAGTCATCAAAAAGGTTTAATTTGCTTCCACATAGTATGTGATCTAAAAGTATTATATACCTATTGCTTATATAAAAATAAGAACATTTCTTGCAAAATATGAATTGTCTAACATATTCTTATTATTCATGGTTATAATATATAGTAATTTAAGATGTCATATTTAAGTTATTTCATACTAAAATTATAATTCAAAACCATGTAGAAATAATTAGAACTCTATTATATTATTGACTTCCATGTGCAACGCATGTCATCTATACTAGTATACGTATACTCAGACTCTCCAAACCTCGATCTTTTAAACATGAGCTCGACCAAATATCAGTGTTTTAACTTCACAACAATGTGAACTTGCTAGGTAGATCTTGATAGGCAGTGCCCACAATCGAATAATTTAGTGATGCCAAAATCAAAACGCACATTTTTATTTCGAAAGATAATTTGGGTGTGCAGAAAGAAAGTTGAACACGACTAGCTAGCTCAAGATCTGCCAAACAAGATAATTAGCCAATAAAACCTTGCAAAATATACTTCTTCAAATTCAACAATTTAATATAAATACACATATATATGAGTAGGAAATTATATCTTTTTCTCAAAGAAAATAAAATTATGTGGTCCTCATTCTACACAGCTTGATGAGATGAGTTTTAATGGAAAAATCAGTTGGTCCCTCCCTCACCACAAGCCAACATCAATGTGACGTTACTCTCACGCACACTTAAAGTCCAAAATATCGGTTCCAACCCTAATTCTCCGTCTCGGTGGTGATCAGACAATGATCTAAAACAGGGTTTTAAGCAAACCCCGTTTTAGATCATTGTGTGATCATGCAAGATTGCAAGATGGATTGTAACATGTAGCTAAGGTACGAGGCGTGCATCTGTCAAAGCCATGTGATAGGAATTCACCATTATGCCTTTTGTAGTTGTCGATAAAGCATTAAAGCCCACTTTTTCTTGATGTGCAGAGACAATGGTCCCATTCACAAACCACACTATATATGTTTCTTGTTTGCAAAACTAATTAACAAGATTTTGCAACTTAATTGGTGTTCTTAAGCTGCCTAAATTGAAGATGCTAGCTAGGTTTATGTGAGAGGTGTTTGATAAGATTTTGACTAGCAATTATCTGTCTGATGGGGACGTACACGTGGCTGTCTCTGCACCATTCTTTCTTTTTCTTTGAGCATGGTCAATCCATAAACTAGCATCTTCCTTTTCTGCAACTACACTTCTTGTATAAGTATTTCTCTATTTGCAATGGAGTTTACTCTTTTGAAGCTATCATTTATATGATCCAGTTAAGAAATTGGGTGATTGGATTATGATCAGTACAAGTCTTTTTTCAGTGGAATCATTTACAAGAAACTATAAGGTACATGTAATAGTTATGATTGTCCCTTCAAATCTTTTTTGCTTCTTGAATGGATTTCACAAAGAGATATATCCTATATATATATATATATATATATATATGGTAGCTACTATGAGTTTTTATCTGTGTTTAAGTATTTCTATTAAATCAGATCAATTTCAGCCAATTCTGATCTAATATGTTGAATGGTTCTTCTGATTTTATGATGGTGCATCATTTCTTGTTCTATTGCATAAGAAAAATAGGCAGTACTGATCCAATGACTAATTTTGTGATACATAGTGAAAATTCATGTGTGCAGATTATTATATACAAAACAAACAAGGTGGTTTCAAGATTGAATAGCTAGGTTTGATAAGGCCAAGAATGAGTAACATAAGATGATTGCAAGAGAATCATCAGATCCTACAAAGCAAGAGAGCAGCACAAGCAGCACTACTGAGAATGGCAAGAACTTCAAGCTGCAGGCCTCAACAACGACAACGACAACGACAACGACATCTTGGTCGAGGCTAAAGGATCCAAGAATCGTGCGCGTTTCTAGAGCCTTTGGAGGCAAAGACAGGCACAGCAAAGTGTGCACTGTGAGAGGCCTAAGAGACAGGCGCGTAAGACTATCCGTCCCAACAGCCATACAGCTATACGATCTTCAAGATCGACTAGGCCTCAACCAGCCAAGCAAGGTGGTGGATTGGCTTCTCAATGCTGCAAAGAATGAGATTGATGAACTGCCCCCTCTTCAAATCCCACCAGGCTCGACCTTCAATCCCACTCTCCTTCCAATGCTCGACTCTAGTCATGAAATCAGAGCTTCTCAATCCGACAAACATGGCCTCAAGATTGGTGGCAGCACCATCAACTGGAACCATGATTCTTCCAAGGAAAATGAGGATCAAGAAAGGCAGTTCAGATTGGAAAATAACCAAGATTCATATGTTAGATTGGAGAACAATCCCTCGTCAGTGCCTCAAAGTCTTATGATCAATGGTTCTAATTCTATGTCGTCATATAACTCATTTCCCAGATGGGATTCTTCCAACTTAACTCTCTCTCAACCTCCACGAAGCCATGGATTATCTCCTCATCAACACGAAGATTGGCACAACTTCAGCCTAATACCATTGCAAGCAACCACAACTTCTCTCCCACCATCAGGATCACATCAGGTTCTTGTCTATCAAACACAACCTGGGATGAGCACGCATTCGTATTTCCCTACACAAATCGGAGGTTTAAGCAATTTTCCGAGGCCTGAATTGTCATCTTCTCCACTCAGCTCACCAGTTGATCACTCCACTGCTCAGCCTTCCAGCAGACAAATCCACTTCAACATGACTGCAAATCTCCTGCCTTCTCAAAACAACGATTGAAGCTAGCCAAACCAATGCAAAGCAGCACTTAAAATTCTACTCAGCAAGGTATATATATGTATCCATATCTGCATATATAGACTTAAAATCAATGCTTAGTTGCCTGTTTTTCTCCTCAGGCTAGAAAACTGATGATGATTACGAAAACAGGCTCGTAGAACCTTTCTCATAAGGGTGCTGGAAAATAGTACTTGTGGGAGCTCGCTGAAGAAATCGAGTGATCAATTACATACATTACTGGATGAGTATAACTGATATATATACACTGGTAAGGTGTGCCTAAATATATATATGTATATCTAATTAAGATTTTGTCTATATATTATATGATTTCATTCAATTACTACAGGTCAAGGGCTTATGTTGTTTGTCAGTGAAAAGATCATTAACAATATCACTGTAAGTATGTTGAGATATGTATAGGATTATATATCTACATTGTTTTTCTGATAAGGCAATATATATTTATATTCTTCATTACAATAATCTTGATATTAATTCTTCTGGTTTTGTTTAAATTAAGCCCATTATTTATACTTTGTTCTTGCAGGTTATCAATTAATATCTCTACATATATATCATTCTTGAATAAAGGAATTAAGTCTATTAAATTATAAGATTAAATCCATCTGCCTAACTCCCCCAAACTTTCTTCATAGATGATCAAATTGAAAATTTCTAGCTAGGGAAACAAATTAAAACCTTGGTACAGAGCGTGGTCCTTGCTTAATTTCGTTTTCTTTTCGGTACTCATGTTCTTTGAAATTAAAGATGAATAATCATGTACTTAAATTAAATCAAGTATTAATTGTTATAAAAAAAAAAAAGATGAAGAAAGCATTTTTTTCCTTGATAAGTAGAG
The DNA here is from genome assembly GCA_005771605.1 of Scutellaria baicalensis. NCBI lineage: Eukaryota > Viridiplantae > Streptophyta > Magnoliopsida > Lamiales > Lamiaceae > Scutellaria > Scutellaria baicalensis. Next base: position 61,481,036 of record CM016721.1, on the reverse strand, counting down.
AAGCAGAAGATCATGAGTGAGAAGAATGAGGGTTTTGGGTTTTGTTGGTAATGGAATAAGACATGAGTTGTGTAACATCAACTTAAGATAGATGAGATCCAACATTAAAGTAATAAGATAGTTGCAGGTGTTGCTACAACAGATTAAAGAGTAATGTTGAAGGTCCAATTAAAGAAAAAAACATGGAGAGAAAGAAAGAAAGATGGCTTGTGGTCCAGATTAAGAGAAGAGAAAAAAGGAAATGTTAGATGGGGGTACACAAAAATTAGGGTTTGGTTTTATCATTTGTGTTGTGTGTGGGGGGTTTACATGGACCACATTCTAAGCTTTTATCATGCCTACAAGTGGTACCGCCCCACATTCACTTGTATCTCTCGTTGCTGATACCCGTGAGTTTTATGTGATATCGTCTCAATTCTCACGGAATATTTTACGTGAGATGGGTTCACAATTCACATTTCATAGATAAATTTGTGGAAATGAATTTGATTAGTGGACAAAAGATCCGTCTCACGGAAACTATATGTCATGCAAATTTTTGTACTCTCATAGAGTATTTTGCTATATTCAAAATAATAGACCATGTTATTTTTAAATTACTAGTAATTTTACCAATTTTTATACTAGTTGTTTAATTATTATTTTTCCCAATTTTAGTTGGATTATAAGTGGAAAATTCACAACTCACACTTTACAATTCACTTATAAATTTGAGACCCTCTCACGGATTATGATCTTATGTGAGATAAGTCAATCCCACAATCTACACTTCACAATTCACATATAAATTTGTCATTATAAGAAAAAATGAGTATTTGAGACAACAAAATGTCGTCACAAAAACTTCAATAATTGTCGCAAATACATTTTGTGTCAACATGTTGTCGTCAAATTATTATCACAAAATCTTTTCATAAATAGTTTGTTTTCGACAACAATGTCGTCAAAAATGTGTTAACGCCAACAATACTCTCACAAATAAGTCGTTTTACATTTTTTTTAGTGATAACGTATTGTCAATTTTCATCAACGTTTATTACGAAAATTTGTTGTCTCAAAAACTAGACTTTTTGTTACAACTTTTGTTGTCGCAAAAACTATTATCACAAATATTCATTTTTCTTGTAGTGTGTGGACATAGATTTGGTTAGCTGATAAAAAGAAATTATCCATGAGACTGAGACCGTCTCACACAAGTTTTTATGCTCTCATATATTCAAAATAAAAGATCATGTTTATTTTTAATTACTAATAATTTTACCAATTTTTATACGAGTTGTTTAATTTTTGATATTTTTGTCAATTTTGTTTCTATTATAAGTGGAAACTTAACGGGCAAAGATCATATTTGACATGTGCGTTTCAAATTGAGGGTTTTGGCTGTATGGAAGGAAATTAAAGTGATTTATGTGGTAGTAAATGAAGGGAAATTAAATTGATGTATACCCTCCAAATTAATTTGAGATTTTTCTCTAATTTGGTGCCACATATATCAATTAATTTTTGCTCACGATCCCTATAACCAAAATATTTCTGTCTTAAAATTGGAAATAATTAAATTACTTTAAAGGACTATCATATAAATTGTAATATTTTGTCCAAAGATGGCCATGGTGAAAGTTATATTTTTTAATTTTTAATTGCTCAATTTAGAAATTTAATATATTTTTTGTTTCTTTGTCAGTTGGTCGTATGGAATTACTATAAAAACGATTAGTTTCTTGTTAAAATAGACTTTTAAATTTCATTTCATTCACATATTACAAGCGTGTATTGATGATTTAGTGGGAGAAAATTTTATTTATTTTGAAGAGTACTATACTAAATTGAAAATTTATGACAACAACTTTTGTTATTTATTATTTAGAGACACAATTTTTTTGGATTGAGATTAGAACATCAAGTTTCTAATTAGGACAAATTTAGACTGAAATTTAAAATATTCAGGCTAAATCGCATGTGCAAGTTTGTGTCTCTCAAATTTGGACTTTTCGAAAATTTAATTCGATTCTTGCTCAAATATATCGAATTGAAATATTCGGTAAATTGATTTGGGGCTTTACTATGGCTGAATACCATTTTGACATAGGAAACATACATTTTATTTAAATTTTGATGAAAATTGAATTTCGAGTGAGTTTATAAAGATAGTTATATTGTTGGATTCCGATGGTTGTACGACCATTTGATGAAATTGGACTGCAAATCAATATTGTTAGTATCATCCTAAATCATGTTATCAAGAAAGAAGTTTTCCATCTGAAACTTTTGCTTCATTCTTGCTCAAATTGAACTAAAATTAGTTCTTCATCAAAATTTAATCATAATCTACCAAAACACTCATCTGCTCAAAACTATAACAAACCCTGAATCAATTAACTGAATTTAGTTCGGTTCAAGCTTGATTTGAGAAATAATCGAATGAATTGAAAAAAAAAATCTAAGTAATTTGGAGATCAAGGGGTGTGGACTGCACGTGCCATGCAACTTTTGTTGAAATTTTGGGAGTCGGATTAATTTGTTTTAAATTAACCCAAATAAAAAACCGAATATTCTAATTTCAGAGCCTAAAGTTAGCATCTCTAGATGATGAGTGACCAAAAAATAGTTTTAAATTTGCAAGTTTTCTATATTAAATTGTAAGATGATCATGAATTTAATTTGTACATTTTTTGTAACTTGTATTTTATTACTATTTTGGAGAAGGACTAACTCAATTTGGGTGGTGATTTACACATTTTCCTTATTAATTGTTAAGGAGGTGGATGACTCAATCTCTCCCACTTGCCTACCTTTCATATGTCAAAAAAATTTGGACTTAAAAAAAAATAAAATTGGACTTTAAACAATTATAATAACAATAATTCTAGAGAAGGAGAAAATTCAATTAAAAAATAAAATCAATATATCAAATTTAGGATCGATTTTAATGTTAAATACAAACATTTATATTTATACACGGTATTTAAGTAATTCTATTCACAACTACAGTATTCTTCACACAATCATCATACATCTAAATTCCATTTTAAGGATAATTCTTTTTGTTTTACAAACCTCAACTACCACTCTTCTATTATATCATTAATAACACACATATATAAATTTCATGCACTATCATCAAAATTTCAAATTATATTTCTAAAAAATTATACAAAATTATCGGGGTCATCCATTCAACTTCTTTTAATAATTTTTTTATGAATATTTCAGGACATTTCACTGAAATAATAATCACCGTAATTATATATGCAATGTGATGGTTGTGAAAATAACAAAAAAGCAAAAACTTGCGTACTCCCGATGTATATGCCCCCAATGATATTATTTGTTTGATATTAGTTATATACTCATAAGTTATTAGTGGTGTATCTCTGAAGGTATTAGTTTTATACATACATATTCATAAGATATTATTTGTATAACTGAAATATATATTTTACTGAATATTATTCAAGATATTAACTATAATATTTAAAGGTATTACAATTTGGATTGGGACACATAACCCCGGGACACGCAATTTCTACTCAAACAAAAATATTAAAGATAGAACAGAAAATTTAAATTTTATTATCACCATAGAAAAAATTATTGGGCTGTGAATAGAATTCCGTGGCAAAGTTAGAAGTAGAATTAGAAGTGGTCACCAAGAAACAGGCCTCGCCCATAAAGCCCAGTTGGGTTGGTCTTGACCACGTGAGTCCATCACAATATATATTGTTCATTTCTTTACAACTTCAATTTTGGACTTTTACATAATCTGAAAGTTTAAACTATATATGTATTTGTGGTGTCATCCTAATTAAATATGTCCAGCCATTATATGGCATCACACCTAAATATCTCTGAGTACTATATTGATTAAACCAATTATTATCGTGTAGCTAGCATCTATGTAAATAACACAAAAAAATCATATAAGACCATCTCACGATGAGAAGGAGTCCCATCATTCAAAAACAACATGTGAATTAATAGTAGGGTTTGAGTTGTGAGTAATTGGGTTGTGAGTTAACCCGTCTCACACAATATAATAAAAATCCGTGAGACGGTCTTATAGGAAATGATCACTTACTCTTTAAATAAAAATTAATCATGCAATTGCCAATTATTATCTGGACTAAAATTGATAATCGGTTAATAAGATCACTAATCAGATCACACCTAGGGCGGGATCAAAAGTGCATTTTTCCCTTATTAATTTTTAATCAAGAGTCAATAGAATATTTTTTTCGAACATAGTATTCTTTAATGAAATTAACCTCGTACATACCACCACATTTCATCTTACTATACCCATACCAACTTATCTCACCACATGCTAGCCCGTACCAACAAAGCACCCGTAACACAACGAATATAGTCCGTGTGAGAAGGAATTATTCACTAAGGAAATGAATTGTTGACTTGTGAGGAGAGGGAGAACTTGAGCATGCCATAGCAAATAATTTGAAGACGTGAGTTTAATAGTAACCACATGGATCATGGTTGAAAGAGGAAGAGAGGGAGCGTCTGTGGCGTCGGCCATGGGTGATAGACGGCTGCGACGAGGAAGATGACGACAGAGGCTCGGGGATTAGAGTTTAGCCAAGTTAGGCTGATACCATGTGAGAAGGAATTATTCACCAAATCAAGTTTCATTATACTCAAAACAAGTATTTAAGATTACAAGGAGTGCGTAAAATACAGAAATAAAATAACTTCATGGAATACAAAGATATCCAGAATATTTTCTAAATATTACAATCACTACTGTTAATAGTCCGTGCCATCATACCACACATTCGTATGATTATTAACGCAATTTGTACCACCATAAGCAAGTCCAAACATGAATTGAGGCTAGTTAGGCTGGTTGGAACTGGGAGCAGCTTGTATCATGCAGCATGAGTGAAGAGCTAAACCTTAGGGTCGACGAATCCACATCAAACTCTAGCAAATGATCCTCCATTTGATACCCTCCTATAGTTATTGAGGTTGTTGGTCCTCCTAACACTGGTTTTTCTTCCACGAATGCAAGGCACCTTACGTCTCTACTTATTCCAATCATGGAGTTTGAGCCATGAAATCTCCAATAAACACTCTTGGTTTGCAGAACCAGATCAATGGTGGGCACATCCGGTCCTCTCGAATCGAAGCAATCACTGAAGGGAGCCACTGGTGCCATTCTTGCAACATTCTCTCTTGCTGCCCACTTCATGAACTCCTTGATCAAAGCTGCATAGATTGATTTGTGGAGAGCTGTGTAGGGCTTCACGGTTCGTATGCTGGTGCCTCCTTCTCCAGTTATCTTGTGAATGGAGAGCAGAGTTTTGTTGAGGTTGAGTGTGGTACCTCCAACTTTGATGGCCTTGACATTGAGGAAATACTCATCTGTGAAGTTGCCTATCACTTCATTCCCAAAACTCGGCACAGGGTTCTTGATCAGGGGTGTGGTGGTGAGTGATTCAGAGATTTTCTGGAATGGATTGTTATAACCCACCTCACCAATGATGAGATTGCCATTGTTGCTATTAGATGGGATGCAAAGAGTGAATTTCTGGCGGATATTGAAAGCCGACGCGAGTTGTGCCTGCAGTGACACTCTGGTCCTGCCCAGCCCGATCAGGCCTCTAGTAGGACTGGGCAGGCCTTGTAGTAATTCGGGAAGAGTATACTGAAAGGAGAATTTATTGACCTTGTAGTGGGCCCCACGTGCTGAGGTGACACGTAGGACATCCTGTCCGAGGCCGCTATATCCAACGGTGCCGGTGAAAGGGTTAAGGCCGTAGCCGGAGCACGTGTTGTTGGTGCATCCGGGGACGGGAGGCGATGAGTCGCAGAAGATGCAGCCGTCCTCGTTGGCAACCCGGCATTGGTTGGAGCCACATAGGATGGGGGTATAAGAGGAGGCTGCATTGACGTAGTCAAGGGAGTTGAACCACAGGAATTTCCCTCCAAGGTCAAGGACCACGTTCAATGTGGTGCTCTTTGAGCCTATTTGAATGGTGGTGTAGTATTGGTTGGTAATAGAGTCTTTGGCAATGGGGAAAATGAAGGCTAATTTGGGTTTGGGTTTTGTAGAGGTTTTAGCAATTGAAAAACAAGAAAGATGAAGCAAGGTTGAGTAGATGATAATAATGGAAAGAGCAGTAGAAATGGCCATTGTTGAGATTGCTCAACTAATTGCTAATTTCACTACTCAATAACATAACTATCATTTATACAATAAATCAATCTACTTGGAGTGCGATGCCACGTGCTCAAGTCAAACTTGTCGTGCTCAAGATTAAAAAACCCTCAAATTTATTCCTATTATAATTGATTTGTGCGACGTTGGGTCATAAATTTACGTGTTAAAAATATTTTCGCAATATATAATGCACTTGATTTTATTTGGAATATTACACATCGAGGAGAATGAGTTGGGGGATTTTAGTTTGGTGATTTGTACCCATTATTTTTGAGCATGTGCACTCATAATTTTTATTTTTTTGTCTTGAAAATAGAAGAATAGAAGACATTGGAAAAAGTTTGGTGGGTGTGGTTAGGCGACACATTAATCAGATAGATACTAAATAATTAAAGATTCGCTTTTGGAACATTCATTGCATAATTATTCGTATTAAACAATAACTATCCCTAAATTCAGTATTTTATTTGAATTTTTTAAGTGCATTTTCCCATTCTTTGCAAATCCAAAGACTTGCGTGAAACAATCTTAGAAAAAAAAATTTGTGGGATTGTTCATTTTAATCTACTCATTAACCAACTCATACTCACAAATTTATATGTGATTGTGAAGTATGAGTTGTGGGCTAATCGGTTTCATATGAAATGATTTATAAGATTGTCTCATGTATAACTTACTCTTTCTGTAATTATTATTATTAGTTTCTACAGTTTAATAGTAGTTAATAATAATAATAATATTAATTCACTATTATTATCAATTTACTCTCCAAAAATATTCGTTAAATTAATAAATACAGATTAGAAATCTTTTCTCCAAACTCATAATTTCATACTAAAAACTAATATATATATATATGTATAACTAATAATTTTATGAAATAGCAAATAATCTCAATCGATCTCAATATTATTAACTGATTGATTTTGTCTCACAAACAATCTTGTACAAAGATAACCATATAAAATTTTGTGTTCTTACTTGCACCACTTACTTATCTTTCTTTCTTTAATTCTCTTTAAGGGGGACTTTCAAGATTACATTTCTAATGTGTGTAGCTCCCTTGCAACTATCTTATTACCTTAATGTTGGATCTTGCCCATTGTATCAATGAAAGGTCACTTGCCAATTCACTCTAGTGGATCATTATTACTAATATTAATTAATTGCTACTTTAAGTGTGTGATGCCACATTATATTTTAATTAGATCTCATATTGTCTGCTAATTGAATTCAAAATTGACATACTCAATAATAACAATACAAATGATAATATTATTAATGGGATATCAATGATGCTAGGTCCATTAATACTTTAGTAGTGCTTCTACCCAAAAACAAATCTTGAATGAGCATGTGCACTATAATTATTTTATTTATTGAAAAAGAATCAAAGAGATTCCATATGTACGTAGCTGGATGCGATTAAGTGACACCTTATTTAATTTCACATTCGCTAATAACAATTTAAAATGTTACTATTATTAATAATAATCTTATGACATGATAAATATAGTAATTAACCAAATTAGCTAGTTATGGGGAAGTAGAGAGTATGTGAAGATCGTGATGTTGTTTTTATGAAGACCATATTGTTATCGAAAATATAGGATCTAACTATTGTCAAAATGTTATTGTTGGGATTTTGTAGATGTTACATTTTTAAAATTTAGAGTGTCATGTCTAGATGAATTGTTGGGATGATTTGTGAATGTATGTTTTATATTGCTTTTATTATTATATAAAAACTCTTATATTTTTATAATGGAGTTTTTTTTTATAATTATTGATAATCATAATATAATTATTTCATGAAACAGAAAATTAAATAATTGCAAAATAATATCAAAGAGAAAAACAAAGCTCAAAAAGTGTTGCATAAAAATAGTTGAAATGATAAATACAACGCTTATAAGTGTTGCAAAGTTTATGTTGTTAACAAGAAAAACAACGCTATGTAACCGTTGCATGTAATGTTGCAGAATACAAGAAATACAACACTATTTTGCAACGCTTATTGTGCGATGTTGTATCTGATAAAGACAACGCACAAAGCAAAGAGCGTTGTCTTTCAGCGTGTATCTTTTACAACGCTGGATACAACAACCCTTATTTTTCCGGAAAGTGCGTTGTCTTTCAGCATTTTTCTTGTGTATAGGTCAACATGTGAGCTATTTTTTTTCTATACATTTTCTTTTTCTTTTCTTCTTTTATTTCATTATATGTTCAATAAAAGAGAATATTCTAAAATATCTATTACCTATATAAAAGTATAAATATTTCTTACAAAATATGAATTGTCTAATATATCCTTATTAAAGATTTTATTTAAGGTTATAATAGTAATTTTAAATAATTTTACATCATAGTTCTATACCAAAATCATATATAGAGTTCTATTATGAGTAGGACTCTAATTGACTATACATTTTTTGGAATTTAGTTTAATTTAACATAGATTGTATATTCTTATAACAGATTATTATTTAAGGTTAATAGTAATATAATAGTTTTGATTTAATAAATTCATCATTAATGTTACATATTAATATTTTGATGCCATAGAAACAAAATATTTTACTTGAAATTCTAAACCAAAATCATATAGAATTCTATTATAAGTATGACTCTATTTTATTAGGACTAATTTACTATAAAAAAAATTCTGAGTGTAATATTTAATTTAATATAGATTGTATCCTTATAAAAAATTATTATTTAAGGTTAATAGTAATATAATATTTATGATTAAAAAAATTCATCCTCCACGTTAAATGCACAAGATGGTGCACACTATTGGAGATCATTAACGCTATTCACAATTTGATAGTTTCACTATTGGAGATGGTAACTATAACGAAATTACAGCGTAAAACTTGGTTTCGATTTGGTTCCAGATCAAAACTGGGTCAACGACTAAAATGAAAGATTGACCACGATTCAAAACCGTGCTCACGTCTAGCACCAATGATACTCTTTGATTGAAAGGAAACACTTTTAAGTGAGTGGAAATTCAACTCCAAAAATCACAAGGATTATATGTAAGAAGAAGAGAGACTTGAAAAAGAAGGCACACAAAATATCATTTTGCTGTCAAATACAATGCAAAATGGAGCCACAAATTCAACACATGAAATCTTCTATTCATGTTGCATTTCTTATTCTAATCTAATCACCACACATCATATGTATTCATTATTTATTACCACATGACATGTATCAAATGTCACGAAAGATATAATATCAAATGTAACAAAATATTACTTTAAGCGCTCTTCATTTGGTGAGCCAAATATTGGGTTGCTCTCTTTCATGACGTGGGCCTCTTGGGTTATACTCTTGGGCCATCGATGACTCTGAAAGATTTTCCATGGCTTGGAGGGTATCAATTCGCCTCCAAGATCAACAACCACATTGAATGTGGAGGTCTTTGAACCTATTTGGAAGGTGGTATAATATTGGTTGGTGGTAACCTCTCTACTAAAGTCTTGGGGGTTTGGAGCGATTTCGGCATTTGAAATACGAGATAGAAGGAGTAGAGTGGCGTAGAGGATGATCGAAAGAGCAGTAAAAGAGCCCATTCTATAATTCTATTGATTTGTGCACTTGCTAATCCCTTCTAGTAGATCATAGCATATTTATAATGCCATGCCACCAAACCCTCAATTTTCTTGATGATATGTGGAGCATCTGTTACATGTAATGATTATTTTAATATGAAACATAAGATATAATAGAAGATTTCGTGTGATTTTCGGTAGCATATCATAAAAGAGTAGGTCTTGCGTGCCCCGGAGGCACCGTGCCCCCTAACATTTATTGTAATACCTTTAAATAATATGAGTAATACCTTAACATATAACAAGTAATACCTTGAATAATATCTTCACTATAAAACATATATTTCAATTATACACGTAATACCTTATGAATATGCAACTAATACCTTATGAGTATACAATTAATACCTTCAAGAATATACCACTAATATCCTATGAATACACCAATAATACCTCATGGATATATACCTAATACCAAACTAATAATACCTTTGGGGGTACGGTGCACGGGGTACGCAAGTTTTTGCCATCATAAAATTATCCATATGAGGTCTTTATTTAATTATTTATTGATGGATGTTAATGATAGTACTCATGTTAAGTGTAGTGCTTATGCCCTAAAAGAAATCTTTAATTAGTATGCATGTGCATGGTGATATGAACACAATATCATTCTTGAGAATATGCACTAACAACTTTTATTTATTTATTATCTGATGTGGTTAGGTGACACCTAATTTAGTTTCACATTCGACAACAACAATGATACTAGTTCTAAAAAAAAATTTATATGATGATAAATATTAGAACTAGATAAAGCATGTAGATGATTGATTCTTGACCAGATCTCAATTTTTTTTTTTTTTTTTTTGAGTATCTTAGGTATGGCAAAGTTGTCGCTGAGGTCATCTCACAAATACCGTATCCTGAGATATGGATCGGATTGGATCGAACACAAAAATATATAATATTTTTATATGTGTTAGATAAATTTTTTTTTTATATTAGGTAAGACTTTGTATTATAAGAAGCATTATGAATTGAATTAGACTACGTACTAAAAAATATGTAAAAACATACTTATATGTATACCAGATAATATTTTTCTATATATCTAGTAATTCTTTTGTATGATTCGAAAAGTCGAATCACTCAAATAACAAGCAAATCCTTGAATGTCAAAATCTTGATTTAATGACGGGTTAATAAGATTGCCACCAAAAGTCTAAAATGTCCATATTCCTTTGTAATCTAAATCTACTATGAGCTATCAAACTGAGCCTTATAAGAATGTCATAGTAAAAAACTGCAATTATGTTAAAACACTTAAAAATTATTATTATTATTATTATTATTATTATTATTATTATTATTATTATTATTATTATTATTATTATTATTATTATTATTATTATTATATACTTTTATCCCCTAAATTGATGCAATGCACTAATATTAGTTCCACCATCCACGTTGACAATTTTTTCCATTCTATATAAGTTAAAAATGTAAGCCCAAAACATACATATTACATATTGACAGTGATGCAAGCGATTTGGTCATTCAATGTTATCTATTAATCACAAAAAAATATCTGAAACAATCTCACATATATTTTTTATAATATGGCTCTTTTTACTTGTTACTCGAATCCATGTTTATAAATTTATATATAGATTGTGAATTATAAATTAATCAATCACACATAAAATAATTCACGAGACTATTTACTAATTTGGTCAGTCTGGCGAGGTAGAATGGGCTCTCTTTGAAGGAAAAAATGGGATGGGCTGTATTAGAAAATATTGGCCCATTGTAACCCATTGAGTTGCAGATCGGATTCTTTGTACCAAAAAATCGTGTCCCACTTGTGTACCACATCAAAACTACGTTATTTTGATATTAAAATAATATTATAATTTATAACTGCTTTTAATTTAAAAATTAATTTAACGTGTTTTGGTTAGTGATACACACGTGGTACATGGATATGTGGTACAGAGAATCTCATTTGCATTGAGTTGTTCTAATAGGTTTCGTGTAAAATGGGTCAGTTATTAGAATGATTAATTTAAATGGACCTTTTATATTGTGAATTTAATGGACTTTCGATTAAACGAATTGTTATCAGACTACTATTAACATAGAGTTATATTTATATATGTAATAAATGTATGATTTGAATTAAGATATACATAACGTTAACTTTCAACAGGTAAAACCAAATAATTCATAATACTGAAATCATGTAATGACAAAAATCAAATATTTGAAATTTTCAATTTCTAAAATATAACAATAATCATACTACATAGTTATTTTACTTATTCTTATTTACAATTAACATCATTGAAATTTGATTTGCATTAAGAATTCATGCTTGCTGCAAGAAAAATTCATGAATGGAACTGTAAAAAATGGATAATAAATTGCAGTATAATAAGAGTATACTTCTTATTTATATGCATATATCAATTAAGTGATTTATTAATGATATATGTAAATATTAAGCTATTATTTCATATATTGAATTTTGTAAATTAAATATGGAGACATCAAACTTTAGATAAAACATGTAATTGATTGTATAAGAATTCATGTATATTAGATATTCAAATACTTAACACTAAGAAATTAATATTAGTATAAATTTAAAACAAACAAAAAATGATTGCGGAAAATGGCCTACCAATTGCCAACTATAATCTAATACAACATTGATGTTATATCTCATTTTCCAATATAATCACCACACGTCACGTATATAGAATTATATCTTTAATTAACAAGTGATGATTGTTAATTGTCATGAAATATGAAATATAACAAACACCAAATGTAATAGGGGATTTGATTCATTTAATCCATGAAATGACACGAAAACAAGCTATATTAACAACCTAAGGCGGATCATCCCGTGGAAAATTAAGCCACTCGTCGACATTCACAGAAGTCGAATCCTCTGTATTTGTTGCGTCCCCACTGAAGTCGTTCCATAGGCAAACATTTGATGTCGTGAAGTTGAAATCGTCGACACCATTGCTATACAAGTGAGATATTGGATGCACATTGGTAGTTATATCACAAGTTTGATAGGACTGATGAGATTCTTGCAAAATCATTGCATTAGAACTTACATGGTGGCTATTAATCTCTGGCTGGATCAGAGATTGTATAACATCCAAACAAGATATCTCATCATTGAAACAATGTGCATCCAATGGAGACATGTTTGTGATTGGTTGGTACATGGTTGTATCCGACTTTTTTTGTTGATGTTGTTCCGACAATGATAGCCATGGTTGTCGGGCTTCATTAGATCTGAGATCGCCACAACTTGAAGACGAGGCTTTCGTTGTCTTACCTCCGATTGGGATGTTTCTCAAGTTACCCCCGACGGTCCATTGCCTTTTGCAGTTCTTGCAATAGTGTCGGGGTTGTGTTGGATTGTTATTGTTGAAGTAGCGAAATTTAGTATCTGCAGAGTTGCAACGAGGGCATTTCAATGGGGTTTGCTCTGCTTGTTCCATATCTCTATCTCTTTGCATTTCTTTCTTATGTGTTTGTTTCTCTTAGTTTCTTGCATTGTCTTTGGCTTATAAGTTACATTTATACTTGAAGAAGTTTGACTTTGAAGGTTAAAAGCTTGGGATGAATATGTAATCTTGCAATGCAGACATGATCTTCTGTAGATGTGTGGAAAAAGGACCAAAATTGGATTGTAATATGCTGATAAAGGAAAGAGAAATCGCCTTTGTGTGAATGCGTTACAAACGCATAGGTTTTGCAAACTTAAGTACGACAACACCTTTGGCCATAAATCATAGAAAATCTAGTAGTCCATTTATGAGTATTTACAATAAGATTATTTGCGGCAACAAAAGTTGTCCTAAAAAAATTTAATTTTCACAACAATAAATTGTTGCAAAAAATGCAAATATAAATTGATAATATAAGTTGTTAGAAAAAACAAGAAAGACTTTTCTGCGATAAGACTTTTGTGATAATAATTTAACAACAAAATGTTGACGCTAAATGTTTTTAATTGTGATGTGTACTGTATGTGTTTCATATATTAGTCTATTTGAAATTTCAAGTGTAGCTTCCTGCAAAGAGAAAAACAATTTGAGGGGAATGACTTGAGATATGTCTCTTACATTCATCAGAAACACAAAGAGTATGTCAGAAAACATTGGTTTATTCTATGTCCCAAAGGAAATAACTAATCATAGAAGTTTGAGAGATCAAAAGCATATTATATATATATAATTGCATATCAAAATTCAAATTTATATCTCCTCAATTTAAAAAAAAAAAAAGAGTGAATTTATATCTTCCTTGTACATTCATTTTTTGTGATGTGTTATTTTGAATTCACATAAAACAAACTATATGTCATTCTAAATTATATTTGATAATATTAAAAGGTTGGAATATAAAATTTACAAATAACATAAACAATAAACTTGAAATTTTACACTGTATTTATTTGTATTTTGAAAAAATATATTCATGGTCGTTGGTTGGATGAATAATTTGGTAAATCAATAATGACGTTAGTTAAAGTGACCATTTAACAATTTAAATTTTGAAATATTTATTTATATACAACATCTCTCATAATTACAAAAAAATATATTAAGACTTCTTTTAACTTTAAATTGATAATAAAAATAATTATAAACATTCAGTAATTTTAGTTAAAAAAGAATTAACAACTTGAAAGCTTTTGTTGAATTTCTTTAATGGCTTGATAGATAATTTAATAAGCCAATGATTTTCGATGTTAGTTAAAAGTGACCAATTAACAATATGTTTTTTTTTTTAAATTTATATACAACATTTCTCATAATTACCAACATTATCTTAAAATCTATTAATTTTTTTATAAATTGATGATAAGAATAATTCTAGACATTGACTAATTAAAGTTAACACAATTTTTTCAAATTTTTTTTTTTTTGAAAGCTTACATTCTATTTGTTTCTATTTTTTGTTGAATTTTTTTCATAACTTGATAAATAATTTGATAAGCTAATGATTCTTGTAGTTGATTAAAAGTGATCAATAAAAAATACAAATTTTGAAATATTTACTTATATACAACACTTTTCAAAATATCTTAAAATTTCTTTAACTTTAAACTTGAGAATGAAAATAATTTTAAGCTTAAGAAATTATAGTGAATAAGAAGCAAATTAGATTATTGTTCAACATTGAACAACATTAGTTCCTCAACAACAACAAATAATAATAATAATAATAATAATAATAATAATAATAATAATAATAATAATAATAATAATAATAATAATAATAATAATAATAATAATAAATAAAAATTCAAAATATAAATGACTACAATATATTTATATCACATTGAAGAAAATGTTAAATGATATGATTAATTTTCTTCAGAAAATATTATTTATTTAAAAAAAATTACTTATTGATGTGACTTTTTGGGAGGGAAATTACATGATTGTAATTTTTTCCCAAAGGTCTTCTTTTATATATATAGATATAAATATAGATGTTGAAACTCTTATGTATACTAACTTTAAAAAAAAAAGGCAAGAATTTCAATAATATAATATTAACTTCACATTTATATAATATTAGGTTCACTTTTATATTATATTAGTTGTGCTTTATGTAACATATACATGTGCAACTAATACACAACAAGTAATATCATATAAGGGTATATTCAATCGAAAAATGCTCTAAAATTTTTCACGGAAGAAATCCCAGGTAGGTGGATACCGGATGGAATCACCCCATTTGCTAGTGTACATGAATTTTTGCCTAAATAATTTACTTAATTTTAATCTAGGTATTTTATTAGTTAGTTTTAAACTCCTCCCTTTTAATTTTTGCCCAAATAATTTACTTAATTTTAATGTAGGTATTTTATTAGTTGGTTTTAAACTTTTTCCCTTTTAATTTTTGTCCAAATAATTTACTTAATATTAATCTAGGTATTTTATTAGTTTTTCATCTTTTTCAGCTCCAAATATGATGAAGAGTGAAGTCTATGATATCACTCATCAGTCAGCATTCGCAACAGCAATATATATACCCATGTCTATACATCTCTTCTCTATCAAAAATACTCCATTTCACAATGCCGATTGCATTTCCCTTCATCTGAATCTGCTTATTATTTTTTTCTGCAGCGTCGGAGATTAACAATGATCGTTGGATCGTCACAAGCAGCGCTGAATGTGGACAAGGAATTCTTTTTGCCGGCGTCGAATTTTAGCGGTTTGTACCTAGATCTTTTGCTTCTTAATTTGTTTTTTCTGCACAGGATTTTGAACTTATGCCTCTTGGGATTTCACAATTTAGCTTCTGATTTTCTTATTTGTTTACCCCCTTGATTGAATTTAAGCAGCAAGTGTGTAAACAAGTGATTGTATGTTTAACTCGTGTTCTTTTGGCTAAACAATTGGGTGATGAATTTTCAAGAGTTCCTGTCACTTTGTGATTCAATCATCTCTATTTTTCCATTTTCAAGTAATTTTGCAAGTGCAGCGATTCCCCAAACAAGTGATTAGTAAGAACATGCATATTAATTGGTTATGTTTAAAATGATTCCTGAGACGTGCAATTAAATGAAGATTCCACCAGAATTGATTTTCTAAAGGGGCAAAAATACTTGGTTATGAAGGTGGTTTATGGGATCTAATGAGAGGGTTGCAAAATGGATCGCTGGACTGTAGCTTGAAAGTTTGACCAGTAAATAATGTTGTTTTGTTAGATGAACTATAGGTTTAGGAGACTATTTGTGCTCAAGGTAAAAGAACATAGAATGACAGGTTGGTCCTTGAGTGAAGCTAGGTTAAAGTGAATTCTGTGGGATGGAGCCACCTCAAATCTTTTTGAAATGTCCTGGTTGTGTGTTCTATGTATAGTAAATGTATAGTAATGGTATCATAACTATTGCTTTGCACAATGTCAGCATTTTTGTATGGATTGTTGAAGTGGCAAAATATGATATTTAGGAAGTCACAACAGTGGTGTTTTAAATGGGTAAGTGCTTGCTCTTATTGTGCTGTGTTTGTCGTTCTATATTCCATGTTCACAATTTTGTGCATCGTTGCTGGCTTGCTTGGAAAAAGCTAATATTTACAGTTAAGAGTTGAAAGTTGTGAGTTTTAGGGTGATGTAGCATTGGGCATATAAGTTTGAATTTGATTAATGTATTTTATAGACGTGTGCCGTTTGTGGAATAGAAAGACCATCAATCTTTGCTTTATACTAATAAAGGGAAAAAAATCACCACTGGGTTAGAGATGATTAGTAAATAGTATGATATTAGTGATGATCATTTTGTCATTTGGTGGCTATAACCAACTAATTGAATATCACTATTGATCTAGTTATTTATTTTCATTTCTGTTATGTACTGCTTATTTTGTAGAAACAACCATTTTTATTTTCATATCTCATGTTTCTCGTGGGACTCTTCTTGTCGAACTGAAGACTGATTTGATTCTGAGCATACATACAACTATGTTTCATATCTTTTTAGATACATGCACTTGCAAGTATTGCATCCTGATCATTAAACAACTATTTA
Organism: Scutellaria baicalensis; assembly: GCA_005771605.1. Classification (NCBI taxonomy): domain Eukaryota; kingdom Viridiplantae; phylum Streptophyta; class Magnoliopsida; order Lamiales; family Lamiaceae; genus Scutellaria; species Scutellaria baicalensis. Next base: position 61,463,716 of record CM016721.1, on the reverse strand, counting down.
AAGCAATTTGATAAGAACCGGAACAAGCAAACGTAAATTGTCGTTTGCCCGAAAGCCTCCAGGCCCCTCAATTCAATAATAATCTTCTATAAAAATCTCATAAAACCCTAATTAACATCTTTAAATACTCCATCTAATCCTTGCTAAAAATAGAATCAGTTCATCAGAAACACAACCCAAAGAAATAACAAAAGACTGATAAATAAAAAAGCCCAAGCCCGCGAACAGCAGGACTAAGCCCGTCCCCGTCACCGATACACAATTAATGGCTGAGGCTCCTCCTCCTCTTGCAACATGACTCCCTGCTCCTGCTCTCTATCACAATTAATGGGAGCTCATCGTTTCTTATGAAGTGCTTTCAATATGAATGGCTGGTCATTTGTCTTCACAAACACCTTCAACATTTTTTGCTGGATGTAAACAACAGGTTGCGCAGATCAAAAACTTTAGTTTATGATATGCAATAAAATACTCTGAAATTAGTTTTTAATATGGATATGTCTTTCCACCCAATACACATGACAAAACAAGTTTTTTTATCCAAATTTTTTCTCTAACTGCCTTAAACGCCCCTTTTCCCACCCACAATCTTCATCATCTCCCTTTGGAATTGTAGAAACGATTTTCTCCCCCATCTCCTCCCCCCACATCTTGATTCTCTCTCTCTCTCTCATCTATCTTCTACCACATCTTCTATTTAATAAACGAGAGAAAATTTAAACTTCAGTGGCATTTGCCCCTTTAGTTTTATTCATATCTAATTTATAAGACCATTTTCTTGGTGGTATTTTTAACATTGTTTGTTATGTGATATCTGTAGTGAGCTTTGGTCCAGTTTCTGTCATGTGCAGTTCAGTTTAACATACTTCTAGATGGTGCGAATTTTGGGAGGTGAAAACTTAGTCTTGCATCACATATGTCATATGCATGCATCTATATAGGTAGTAGAAAACTATAAAATTGTTAAAAGCTTTTTCGGAGTAGTCATGATTTGTGAATTTAGAACTAAAGAATGGACATAAACTGCATCATAGGAACAACGACCAACATTAAGTTTGCTATAATAATATCATCTCATCATCATCATGGTGTTGCACAAGGCCTGTTGGTGGAAACTCAAGCAGTATTCCTTTATTGAATGGGTGCAGTGGAAACTCTTGTTTCAAGATAAAAATTTATGATCACCTATACTAGCATCAAGTCCCTTAAAGGAACAAAATCTTGTAAGATTATATGCACAAATGTTGAGGCTTTCCTTTGTCACAAGCACGACTAATTGTATGCTTATTGTTAACTTTAAGCAATCTATGTCAAGATTGGTGCTCTTGTGTAGGTGTTATGAACGGAATTCAATAATGGAATCAAATGAAAGATTGCCAAAATTCCCTAACCTCCAGGCTCACAAAATCAACTTCCTCCCAGTATGAAATCCTTCCCTCACTGATTAAGCGTATAAAACTACTACTAATCTCCTACCAAAAATAGCAAAGTCAACTCAATCAAAAACAATAATAGTAGCAATAACAATAGCAAAGATAACTCAAAATTAGCAATAAAATTAATTAGCGTCCCAGGCTCATGAACGTGGCCTAAGCCCGTCCCCGCCTCCTCCGATAGACCAGCAATGGTTCCGGCTCACCCGCCTGCACCAACTCTTGTTCCGATTCCCGCTCTCTATCAGTAGGGTAGTGACTGCTGCTTATATAGAAATAGAATATGGTAAGAGGCAATTAGAATATATATGAGTCCATGGGTGGGGTTGGTTTCGATCTGATTGTTTTACCATGAATTTTATACTCATGACTTCAAAATAACTTAAAGTGTTAAATTTGTGGAGTGTTAAATTTGTGGATAAAAATGTTCTTTTAAATTTTCTTAAACTTATAATTGTTTTGTCAATGAGTGATTATCAGTGAGTGAATGAGATGGATATCATTAGTTATTTTGTAAAGTAGCATATTATCATTGAAATTTATTTTCTTGAATTACTAATACCATCTTTATTCATGCATTCATTGTCTAAGTCTCTTGGTTAGACACATAAATCTCCAAAATCTTTAGGGTATGTTTGGAAGAGTTAGTCTCCTGTGCAACTGGTGCACATACAATTTGAGTCGGGTCCGGGTCGACCCGGATCCGCGCACTTTTTTTTAAATTTTATTTTTTCGCTTCAGACTGTTACCTATATATTGTATGGATGTGACGTTTATGTTATATAAGTCTGACCTTTATGTATAAATGTAATGACCTTTATATACTTTAACTTAGAAAAAAAAGAAGAATTTTACACTCTGAAGGTCATAATATTTGTACATAAAGGTCACAAGAATTGTACATAAAGGTCACAACAATACAATATAAAGGTCTCAATCTGAAGCCAAAAAAACCGGAAAATTTTCATTTTTTCCTAAGTTACTGAACATAAAGGTCATAACATTTATATATAAAGGTCACACTTATATAACATAAAGGTCACATCCTTACAACATAAAGGTAACAGACTGAAGTGAAAAAAAAAAACCCCAGGTGACCCAGGTGCGCGGATCCGGGTTGGGTCGCTCCAATTGCACCAATCCAGGTCCGTGCACCTGGTGCATAGGAGCATTTGTGTGTTTGGAAATGTTCACAGGCAAAACTTCAAAATCCTAAAGTATGTTTGTTCTCATATTTAAATCGGATCCCGAACACAATCATTACTATCTATATTTTAATCATTATCAAATACACCTTTTTTGCGATAAAATCACATCAACCCACATTTTTACAGTATAATATTACAAGAAGTCAACAACTCACATTTTCCAACATTGATTTGACATCTACAGTATAATCATACCCTTCAAAATCCTAGAACAAACATACAATTTTTACTGATCACCTCTACTATAAAATCTAGGATTTCAATGGCAGATTTCTCCAATCTCCCATATCGCCTTCCTAACATACCCTAAGTATTTCTCCAATGATTTCTCTAATGTGAAATAGGATTTATAAGAGACACTTCTGTGACTTTTGCTTGGTCTTAGCATGCAGACCTTGGGTAACTACTAACTAAAAACATTTAATAGTTAAGGACACATAATATTTCCTCCTTTTCCTTGATTTGTTAAAGTAACAATTGGTTTTCTGCTGGAAATTAATATAACAAAAAAAAAAAGAATTGATGAGATACAATCATATTCAATTTAAATAAGGGAAGAAAATTTGCAAAACCATTTTGCCTGGTACTTTATTATAGGATGCAACAATGGCAGATCATGGATCATTATCTGAAAAATTAAGCCAGTCATCCACATTTACAGAAGTTGTATCCTCTGTATCTGATGCATCACCACTATAGTTGTTCCATAAACAAGCATTTTCTGTAGTGAAATTTGAAATAGTTGTGACATCCTGGGACGATGTTGTAGGCCAGGAAGATTGACCAACACTATATGTGGCTTCATTGTGAATTTGGTATGACTCAGAATTTCTGGGAGTCCCATGCATTATACCCTGTTGCAATGCAAGGGTTTTACCATTCTGTTCTTGTTGAACTGTCATGTTGACACCAGCATCGATGAAAGGATATCGCGTATTAACATGTGAATTATTAATTTCTGGTTGGATAAGAGATTGAATCACATCCAAGCATGAAATCTCATCATTGGAATGATGTGCCTCTGATGAAGAGTCTTGTGCAGGCAAGTTTGTTGTTGGCTGGATTATTGGGGATTCTAAGTTCTGTTGGTGCTGATTCCCCAATAACCATGGTTGTCTGGGTTGAAATCTTGGATTCCCAACACCTGAAGTTGAGGCTTTCGTTGTCTTACCATTCCTAGGTCTTCCTCTGATTGGTCTCAATCTGCCACCAACAGTCCACAGCCGTTGGCAACTCTTGCAATAGTGTCGGGGTTGTGCGTGGCTGTTATTGTTGTAGTAGCGAAATCGAGTATCTAAAGAGCCACAACGTGGGCACTTCAGAGGGGTTGATGGAGGTTGCTCTTGTTGCTGCTGAGGTTTCACTATCTCTCGCTCCATCTCTCTCTCTCTCCTTCTTCTCTTTCTTTTGTCTTCTAAGCTCTCAGTTGATGCACATTCTCACTAGTCTCTAAGGTCTTATTTATACTAACAAATCATAAATACTTTGGAAAGTTGAAAGAAGTGGATTAATTGCTGAATTTCATTTTCGGAAAATAAGTGTAAATATGTGATAAATTTTGAATGATGTATGTGTAAAAGAAGAAAGCCGCATTAATGGTTTTATGCTAATAAAAAAAGGGTAATAAATCACTGGGAGATGTATTTATGGCACGTAGGTTTGGTGATGATGAGTTTAATGTAAGTCTGAAATTAGATCTGAGTTTCCACTTTGAGGGTTTCCAACAGGACCTGGTGATTCACATTTCCTTATGCTTTGTATTTTCCCTTTCATAGATACAACACTCGGACTCAAGTTCAACTCTTTTTGTTGAAGCAGTCTTACCTCATAAATTATACAGACATTCTCAAGGAATGCCTATTATTTATGATGAAATTTTCCTTCATGTCTCAGAGAAAAACTTATTTTGATTTTAAGCTTGCTTATATCTGTATTGCATATCTTTATATATCTGCATTTGCATGTTAACAGCATCATACAACATCTCAATGGGTAGCTTATACATCCTAATAAAGTGCTTTCAGTGTAGAACAAAGTTGAGGGAGATGACCATGCTTATTTGCTTTTTTGAATACATGTATAAAACTTGACATCTTCTGGAATTACAAAAGAGGAAGAAAATGCCCGATAACTTCAGTCTATGTCTCAAAAGACATAATTGAGCAAACAATTGCGTAAACAAAACGGTAACATTTTTTATCCTCAACTTAGTATATAATAACTCAGATAATTGTGTTTAGTTGAATGTTTTAGATACATAATCTATTACAGACTGCTCATTTAAGAAAGTTGTATATGATAGAATTATTTATAAAATTAGAGATCAATCTACATCTGGTACCACCTTGGACCAACTGTTTTACAGATTTATTTCACATATTTTCTGGTGGAAATCAATGATTTGGTATGTAAGAGAAACTAGTGAGCAAACACAATCTTGTTTTGTGCTTTTGGGGAATTGTTAATGTTCATTCCCCCTCAAAATTCTTAAAACCTCACACACACACATATTAACCATACATGCATACATTTGAAATGTTTTACATTTATGACAAACTACATTGATAGAACATCCACTTGAACCAAAATGTTTCTGAAACACATCATATTATTATTATTTCAATAAAACATTCATGATACCTCATTCTCTTTGAGACTGGTACTTCTCCAACTCAGGAGTGAAAGAAGCATCTCCGAGTTTGAATTGCCCAATCTCCCAGTTGAAATATATCTCCCAAAACATTAGATATGCATTTGATTAGAAAATAAAATATTACAAATGGGCCTGAATTTTATATAATGGTATGTAGGTAGGTTAGTTCCAATTTGATTGTTTTACCATGGATTTTATACTCATGACTTACTAAAATATAGTTACAGATGTTGATGCATAAAAAGCGCAATGGTTTGGTGATGATCTAGTCTTAACATTATAGATGTGTGTTTTACGTTGATGGTTTCACATGGATTATGAGAAATAGTTGAATGAAACCAGACCTGGTGATTCATATTCATTTCTACTTTTGTATTATCCTTTTCGTGATGCAACAGCTTAAGTGCAACTCCTTTTTACTGAAGCACTCTTACCCCATAAATTATACAGACCTTCTCAAGGAATATCATATTCTTTTATGATTCAGTTTTCTTTCATGTCTCAGCTAATATCTGTGTTTCATATTTTGTATATGTGCATTTCCATGTTAAAAGCAACAGGCAACAACTAAATGGATAGCACATACTTTCTTCTGAAGTGCTTTTAAAGTAAAAAGATGTTGAGGGGAATGACCATTGATATTTGCTTTTCCTATATAGGCATTAAACTTGTATCAGTGTATGAATTATTCTAGAATTATAAAAAAGGAAACAACATGTCTGAAAACTTAGTCTATCTCTTAGAAGACATAATTGAGCAAAAATTTGTGAAAACAGCATAGATAACATTTTTTACGCTTGACTTAGTTATTGAGATCTCAGATGCTGAAGCATAGTATGTAATAGGCTCTCAAGATGCAATACAAACTGAGAAAATTATCTCTTTGTTCTGCTTCATGCTTTTTACTTAACAACTTACTAGATGCAAACCTAGACTAGCACACTTCTGTCGTAAGGTTCAACTGAAAGTCACGTGTAAGGTTGGATGACATCACTTTAAATTTATGTAATTTCTTCTATTCTATAATAATTATTTTTACTTTGTCTCTTTTATATATCTTTTGAACAGGGTTAAGCTTTTCCTATTTCCAAATAACTCTCTTTCTCTCTCTAGTTTCGTAGTTTGCTGATTCCATTTGAATTTGCTTACTATTATTTGTTTCTTGTAGCGTCGGAGATTAGTTGTTATCGTTGTATGATCTTAAACAAAGCAAAGCTAAATTTGGAGAATGAACAAATTTATGACAGTGTCGAATTTGCTTTTTGAACTTAATTTGTTTTCCTGTATGAGATTTTGAAATTTGTTTCCTCAAAAGATATGATTTTATCATCTGATTTCCTCAATTATTTACCTTAGTTGAATTAACAGTAAGATAGTAAACAAGTTATTATATGTCTAGTCCTTGTTCTTTTAGCTATGCGATGAATTTGGAAGAGTTTCTATTATATTTTTGATTCAAAGATTTTCGTTTTGCTGTTTTCAAGCAAATTTCAAGTGCAGCAATGCCACTTTCAAAATTAGTTAGTACATGTATATTAATTATCAACAAATTAGACCTGAGACGTAAAGACAATACATCTTAATTACACCATGGTTATATTTGGGTTTATGGATGTTTCTGAGTTTTGTCATGTCTCTCTAGATTTGTTCAAGAAACAGTTCTGATTTAGAGAAGCTTTTATTCTTGATGAAGTCTTGAGGGGAAAAAGTCCATGGGACTTTTGAGCCAAATTTCATTATTGGATAAATAATAAGAATTCGCTCTCTCATCTAGATTATAATTTGTCTATCCAGTTGCTACTTTTTTTTTGGTATTATATTTGTTCTATGTTATTGAACAAAGATTGTGTTTTCTCCACTCAAATACTAATTCTTATGACAATTTGATACATTGTTTTGGGCTCTTTAGAAGTTTGTATGTCGTTAAAACTAACTAGATATCTTAGCACTTTCATGAGTATGGATTCGATGCACAAAATTTTGAAGCTACATTTTTATAAGAAGTTGGATCATAACTATATCACATTTTAGGAAATGATCATTGTCATTTTCTTAGTGAACTATCGCTTTGGGAGTCTATTTATGCACAAGGTAAAAGAACATAGAATGACAGGTGGGGCATAGAGTGAAGCAAGACAGGTTAAAGTGAATTCCATCAAATGGAGCCACCACAAACCTCTTTGAAATGTCCTAGTTGTGAGTGTTGGTTGTAATAGTATCATAATAATAGCTTGCGCAAATTTCGACATATTGCATGGCTTGCACAAAGCGATGGATTGGCAATGGAGACATAAGGAATATTCCTCCCATTGAATGTGTGAAAAGCAACTCTCATTCTTGAAATATGACAGTTCGTGATCTCCCTCTATGCTTTCATCATCTCTCTCTCTCCAAGATTGTGAATTTTGATGTTCTTCTCGCCAATGGGAATGCTATCGATCCGTGGGGTTGAGATAAAGGATTGCTCGCTCTTGAAGACGATACTTTAGCCAATTAGAATATTTTTTAAGTTTCCACCTACAGTCCATTGCCTTTTGCATGTCTTGTAATAGTGTTGAGTTGATGAAGTGGCAAAATTTGATATGACGAGAGTCACAGTGAGGGTATTTCAAAGGGATTGGTCGTTTCTCTTGTTGTGTCGGGGTTCTTCTCCAACTTGCCTCATTTCTCTGTGTTTGTCTTTCTTTATTATGTGTTTTCAATTTTATGCATTGTTGCTAGCCTGTAAGCTGATAGTTTTACTCTAAAAAAGCTAACATTTTATTGTTAAGAGTTCAAAATTGCAAGGGTTGATGTTATATTCGGCATATAAGTTTGAATTTGATTAATGTGTTTTATAGACGTGTGCAGATAGAAAGACCACCCATTTATTTGCATTATGCTAATAAAGGGGAAAAAAATCACCATTGAATGCATCGACCATACAGGTTTTTGTGATGATCTAGTAAATGGTATGATATTAGAAATGATCATTTTGTCATTTTGGTGGCTTTTACTTGGATAATAATGAGAATTATCTGAAAATCGCCACCAATCTAGTTATTTATATTCATTTCTATTATGCATTTTCTATTTACAGATTAACTATATGTATCTTCATTTCTAATGGTGTAGCCTATCTTGTCTATGTTTCATATCTTTCATCATTAAGCTACTATTGAAGGCAATTGAATGAGGAGCTCATCATTTATTATATTCTGAAAATTGATAATACGGTTCTTAGTTCTGAATGCTGCTTTATAATCTATTTTAGGCCACATGGGAGAGATGGGGCTTTCTTTTAGTTTGCTGAGAGGATAAGAGGAACTTGTACTGTGCAGACTTGGTTGCAAAGTTAGGAAGAGAAGTTGTGGTTTTATAGGGTTTTGTGATGAATATTAGGAGCCCCAAGAGTTCTGGATATTTATATTTAGGTTATTTCAAGCCAGACTAAAGCATGGTCGTTTTTCAATATGTAATATATATATATATGAGTATTGTTCTTGTGCACCAGTTGATCTATGCAACTGGGTGCCCACAGGTCGGGTCGGGTCGGATATGACCCGGATCTGTGCCCAGTTATTTATTTAATTTTTAATTTATGCGGTAATCTTTATGTTATATAACTATAACTTTTTTGTACAAATATCATAACCTTTAAGTTAATATACTTAAATTTTTTTTAATATAAAATGTAAGATAATATAGCTGAAAACCTTTATGTTGTGATGATTTAACCTTTATGTTATGTTGTATGTAACTTTTATATATAAATATCATAACCTTTATTTACTTAAAGAATAACATAAAGGTTGTGTTAATATAACATAAAAGTTAATATTATTATGCGTAAATGTTGCATTATTACAACTTAAAAGGTTTACAATGCGTTAAAACCTTAAAATTATATACTTAGAATTATTTCAATCATGTAATATAACTGAAAACTTTTATATTCTTATAACTTAAAATTTATGTTATATTGATATAACATTTATATACAACTATCATAATCTTTAAAAAATATAAATGTTATATTATTATAATATAAAAGTTAATTATTATAACGTTAAGGTTAAATTATTATAACATAAAGATTTAAAAGGTAATGTATAGTTATTTTACTCTGTAAAATATTAAACTATCAGGATAGAAAGGTTATGCGAATATATCATAAAGGTTATGTAAATATAATGAAAATGTTAGGCGAGCATAACTTAAAGGTTAGACTAAATAACTAAAAAGTCATTGAGTGAAATTAGGGTTTGAGTGCGATTTAGGGGCGCGTGCCAGCGCGTGGGGGCGCGTTCCAGCTCGTTTTGGGCGTGAAAATCACCTCCTGGGTCATATGATCCGGATTGCATGGGTCATGACCCATGCACGTGGTGTATAAAAATAATTGTGTATATATATATATATATATATAAAGATTACTTTTGTAATTGTATCTCGAAGTTCATGATGTTTTTAGATTGCAATCTCTAAATAATATATAAACCATTTTGTATTCTAAGTTGAATTTTTGTTCGATTTTTGCTCAAATTGAGCTTGCAATGAATGGAAATCAGAAAATCAATTTGGAGCTTTCATTCGGTTTGAAATGTGGATTGTTTTGGCGTATTTTTCATGGACTTTGAATTAGAAAATGGGACATCAATTTCGACTTTGACCTGAAAAGGTCCTATATTACATTATATGATTCTGAAAAAACTGCTGAAGTTTGGAATACAGCTGGAAAAGAAAAACAATTATGTTGCAAATCCAAAATGAAAATCTCATGTTGATTATTTATGTTTAACATCTATTAGAAAAAAGTCTTAGTAGTAAAAATAAAATAAAATCTCAAATTTTACTCAATTTGTTATTTTAACCAACTCTTTGAATATTAATAAATATAACACAAACTTTCATATTTGTTTTACAATTTTAACCATCAAATAAAATTTAAATATGTTTATTTTAGAAATAATTCTCACCTTTTTAAAATAAACAATGACCTAATGTACAGGAGTAAGTCTCACGTGAGACCATCTCACGGATATTTCTCTGTGAGATTGGTCAATCCATAACTCATGTTTCACAATTCATATATAATTTTGTGAAAATGAGTTAGGTTAGAGAGTAAAAATGATTCGTCTCACGGAAACCATCCGTGAAACCGTCTCAGACAAATTTTTGCAAATGTACAAAATGATAGTTGTTTTGCATTTCTGGAAGTTATTGTCAAAAATAAAAATAGTCAAAATTTGTTTGAAGATTAAAATTGCAAAAAATATGAAAATTCATGTTGTATTTGTTAATATTCAAAAAATTGGTTAAAATTGCAAATTCATGAGTATTTCGTGATTTTTTATTTTTTTACAATTAACCCTTGAAAAAATGATGGTTGGCACAATTAACGAAAAATAGTAGAGAGTGTTGTTTGGAGTTAGGGGAATGTTATTTGTCATGAGTGTGGTATAGACTATGTATGTGCCTATTTTTATTTTGTTCAAAATAGTGTAAAATGAAGGCTAGTTTTATGAATACTTATGATTCAAAATCTGTGTGTAGTTTTTACAAAACCAGTAAAATCCGAGCAAATTCCACTCTATATGTGTAGGTATTACCATCACTGTTTAAGACGATGACAAGGTGCATTTTTGATTAAAAATGATAGCAAAACATTCACATATGACATTATAAATACACAATTAGCATCATCCTAGACGGTGATGGTAATACCTCACATGTAGGGTGGAATTTGCCCAAAACCTGCACCTGTTACGCACATTAGATCAGGAACAAATCCCTAGCCTTTTTGTTTTTTAAATACGGATTTGGGTCTTTTTGTGCATAACAAGTGCTGCAGTTTAGCAGAGATCCAAATACACATTTTGAAACAAACACTTTCTCATGCAGACAATTAAGACTGTGTTTTATCAGTATAAAAAACCAAATTATTTGTCTTTGTTTTATTCACATTGATATAGTCTGATATTGGAGATTAGTTTCTCATTTTGGTGGTTTCTTCATATATATGAGAAATAATTGAATATAACAAATTCATGATGATTTGTTTTCATTTATGTTATGTACTTATGTCACTATAGAAAATGTTATTTTGTTATACGGAAATTGCTGACAAATAAGTTTATTGCTGACCTTAAACTTGGACAAATAAGTAGTAAGATTCAGAATTAAGCAAACTAAATCAATTGTTTTATGCTAATAATGTAGAAAAATCACCTAGGTGTAGATGCATAATAAGGGCATGAGTTTAACAATCATCTAGTGTGACATTAAAGATGAGTTTCCCACTTTGAGGGTCTTCAATACATTATGAGAATTGAATGAAACCTTATTTTTCATTTTTGCTTTGTATTTTTCTCTTTCTCAATTTGTATAGTGGTTTTATGAACCAATACTTTTATGAAATGAAGGTTGATGTAATCATGAGCATACAATATGCATCAAATTAGTTGTTTTAATTTATGTTAATAGTGCACAAGATTCACCTTGATGTGGATGCATTGAAAGTGCAAAAGTTGTGTTAAAGTTGTACATATTTTGCAATGATCTATATGAATGTATAACTATATTTATAGTTTTGCCTCGTATTAATAATCCTTAAGTTTCGTCCAACAAATCATCATTGTCGTTGCTTGTTAACAATAAGTTTTGGGTTTTGAAAGACTAATTTTGTTGAAGTGATATTTAGGGTATTACATGATCTTATCACAATTGCTTAATTGCTCATGTCTTTCTTTCTTCTATATTATTGATTCATGCATTGTTGATATCCTATAAACTTGTATTTGCACATGAAAATGGTGATACTTCATTTGAAGAGTTGATTCAATTAGAAAATAGCATATTTAAGGTCACGAAAACTTTTACACATCAGTTGCACCGTGCACCACGTCCCTGAAAAAATGAATCTATTTCCCCTTATGTATAACTAACATATTAGTGGAATGATGACCATGATTTCCATGACTAATTGATAGAGTTTGTGTCAATGCATGCATGCTCTATATTTGTTACTAATCTAAATTTAGTGGGAACCAAACATTTAATGTTTGCATGTAGTTGTCTAACCACAAGTTGATACACCAACATAAACTAGGCCAAAAATTCCCTAAGGCACATAACTTGAAGTGTAACATCAAATGTGGTTTGGATGTGCTACCTTTAAACATGTAATCTTCTAGATTGGTAAAGTTCTTAACTTTGACTATGACATCATTGACCATGATAACATGACATGAACATTTTGATTATAAACAAGTATCATATATCTATAGGATGCAATGAAAGAGCATAAGTTGCATTAAAATTGCACATGTTTTAATTTGCAATGATATGAAGTATTAGCCTTCAAACACAAGAAATTCCACAGCCTTGTGATCATATCATCACACTCATTAAAACCAAACCCCTTATTAAGTAAGAACCTTCCTTTATGTTTTCAATTGCTCAAGTGTTTAGGGTTCTATAAATAGGTAGTATTGTCATCTATGGCAATGCATATAACTATACATTACAAGAACCCACAATCTCAACTGAGAGTATTTGATGGAAGATTGATCAAGATTTCCATGATTAGTGAAATTTGGACTTTTGTTCGAATAATTGAGATGGGCTTTCATGAATCTGGAACTTGTAATAACTGATCAAAGCTATAATTTCGAAATACACCTGAATTTAAAGAGGCATTTGTCGGAAATCTTGCAAGCATGTATATGATATATAAACGGATTTCTTCGCCAAACAGAAGCTTCAATCTCGTTTCTAAATTTCATTTTCAATGCTAATTAAAGGTGTGAAAGAGGAAAATAACATGATCTAATTATGCGTGGATAAAACGATCATTGAGAATTATCCTAAGTGCACAAGTTGAGCACAATATTATTGGACTGATGCAATTAGAAGTGAGTTAGCAAAATTGACAAGGTTCTTAAATGGTGAACAAACACAAAACGTAGCAAATGTTTTGCACAAACTTGAATTTCTTGTTGGGAAAGATATGTATGTGTACATATAAGCTTTTATATATTCATAAAATTGATATCATCATCAATAGGTTTGAGTACATAAATTTAGGAAGATAATCAACATAAGGAATCAAACAATCTTACTCCAAAACTCATACTCGTTCATAACCCAAACATTTAAACAAGACATATGATTATCGCTAAAATGGTAATAACCTTTATAAAAGACGCAGATTGTGTGACAACCAAGTTTCGAACCTGGATCATGCACGCAAGTTTTCTAGTCTTTATTGTCCCCTCCCTTCCACTCCCCCGAGCTCATTAAAAAGAAACACCTCGAACCCCTCCTTGCCCATAATTGAGCTGCTCCAACATATTATATAACCTCATTCTTCAAATCAAGAGACACAATATCCTTTTTTTTTTTACCACCATTGTCAATTCAGGCTGCAAAGCAAAGCTTCCCATTAGTATATCAATGATCTACAAACATCCATAGTGACCCAAGAATTAGCCTTCAAACAATAAATCATTACAATCAACTCACACACACATGAATATTCTAACACAAGAAATTTCACAACCTTGTGACCATTATCACACTCATTAAAACCAAACCCTCAATTGTAGTAGAATCTTCATTCCTATTTTAGGTGCTTTCTTTGATTTTTTCGTTGTAATGTTCAATAACTTGATAACATTGTCATCTATGGCAATGCATATCATCCCATTACAAGAACCCGCAATCTGAATAATAAGATTTCATGGTTAGTAAAATCTGGATTTAGCTGCAAGCATGTTTCAGATGATATCTAGAGCAGATATATATATGTGAGATTTATTTCATTTTCTTTGGTTCAATATAATTTTAGAGGAATCTGAACAATCATCTTTTGCATTGCACCTTCAAAATTTAATGCTTAAAGTTTTGAAAGAGAAGAAGAAATTATCAATTTTGATAAGAAGAATGTCTAATTATTTGTGGGGATAAAAAGATCATTGATTTATTCTAAGAGCACAAGTTTAGCACACTTTTACACTCGTATGGTTCGCAGTTAGAAAGTAGCAAATGTTTTGCACAAAATCAAATTTATTGTGAATTCCAACAATTTTAGTAGGTGGTATATGAGATTTTATGTAAGATGAAATTTATTTGAATCAATAAAATTAGGGGCAGACATTCGACAAAAACGAACCTGAACCGAATCAAAATTTTAAAAAAATTAAAAACCGAATACCGAACCGAAATTTTAAATTTTGGTTCGGTAATTACTGAAATTTTCGGTTTAACAGTTCGGTAATTTGGTAAAACCAAAATTTTAAGCTTTTTCACAAAAAAAAAAAAATCTCAATTTCTGATTTTCGACTTTTTTTTTTGGCCTTTTGACCAATTTTCATTGAAACATGCATCACAAGTCCACACTTTCAAAATATATCCACAAAAAGTACAACAAATCCACAAGTTGACTCAAAACCGAATTAGATAATTTAAGTTGAGAGGACATATAAAAATAAAATAAAAAAATAATGTAAATGGTTCGATTTTTAGTAAAAACCAACCGAACCGAATATTGAATTTTTAAAATTTAAAAAACCTAATACCAAACCGAATACGGACCCGAAATTTCGGTTTAGTCAGTTTTACAAAATTATGCCCACCCTTAAATAAAACGGATCTATCCATTCAATACAGTCAATTCCAGTCTCACGTAAGATTATATAAAACTCTGTTTAATGTAAGATCTTATACAAAATAGATGACACTCATTACTACACACACCTCAATTACTAAATTTTATAGAAATATTGATAAATACATTGGTTTCGGTGGAAATATCGATATATATTCCGATATTTACCAATATTTACTTATGTTGATATTTACTTAATATTTACGAATTTTCCTATAATTTTAAATCACTTGATGTCGAAATTGATATCGATTTTTAACTAATAATTATTGATATTTTATATTTTTTTTACCAAAATAAAAATATCGAAGATGTATCGTTACAATTCATTTTTATTTTGATCACGGGAAAAAATGAAACAAAGGAGGAATATATTATATATTATATATTATATATCGAGATAATTTCATTACAGGGGTAAAGGATTCAAAGTTTTATTCATGGAGGGTAAGCTCTTCCCTTTCGAATTTCATGCAATCTCTTTCAATGGAGCTCAATTTTAAACCCTAGAATTCCTACAGTTGTGATCCAACTATGTTCTTGATGATTGAATGAGTTGCATTATTGGGGAAATTTTAGTTCGAGAGTGATTGTTTCAGTTGATTGTGATGGTGATATCATGAGGGTTGGGTGTGAAGAATGGGGACAGAAGGAGAGTATCAAGTTCTAGAGTGAGAAAGGTTATCTGCAGTTTAGAGACAGAAAGAAAACTCTGAAGTTGATGAACTTGGCCTGGTTCGTGCCAGAGTTGCAGTGGTCCAGCTTTACGAGAGTTTAAAGTGTGATGTGATTGAGGTGTTGGAGAACCCTGCCTCCATTAAAGGCTTTTCTGCTGCTTCAGATTTTTGCCATTCCCTTTTAGGATCGGAGTAAAGTGGTGGAAATCCTCCTATTGAACATAAACCTAATTGGTTTCCGAGTTCCCTGATCCTGAGATGTATGCTGATTTATGCAGGTTGAATGAGGCCATGCTGAAATTGCAGCAGAAACCAAATTGTAATTTGTCTGAAGCAGTGCAGCTGTTGATCAAGAGGATGGTTCAAAGGCACAAATGGCATGGCAGGGTATCATGAAGCCATGAGTTGTGATGGATCAAGTAGCAGTCTTTGAGCTATTGTTTTTCCAGCCATAGAAGCTGCAAGAGTTGGTCTTCACGGAACAGGAGATGTTATGGAGTTTGTGATTGGTCTGATGCAAAAAAATTGGGACGTTTTTTGTAAATAAAAAACCAATACTTCAGTATCATAGTCTTGTTTCTTCTTTAGATGTGCCCGGTGTTGTGATTTCTCCCGAGTTACTTGGTTATTCTATTGAGTTGCATTATCTATATTATAGCATCCATTACTTGATATTACAAAATTCTTAGGTGCTTGGACTTCATCATCTGATCTTTTATGTTGTTTAAAGTCTTTGAATGAGTTTAGCAAGCTAGACAGAAACTAATTTGTGGGTTTTCATATAAGTAGTTTAGTTGGTTATGAGAACTACACAGCTCCTATGACATATTTTAGAGACTAAATCATCAAATCTTACTGCAGTTTTAGTTGGCATCCACCAATGTACTTGGATCTGAAACATGGAATGTGACTAGATATCCTGCATAAATGCCTTTTGCTCCTTATCAACAGGTTACTTAAAGTAGCTTTTGCAGGTGCTTCTAGTGTATCTAAAGCACCACCATTGATACTGATGAACCAGGAACTTGGAAAGACAACCAACTTCAAGGACTTTACTGCAAAATGTACACCGCTTTAAATCTCAGCATAACTATTTTATCTATCTGATGATATTATATCACAATAATCCTGTTTTTTTTTCTTGCTTTCTTTGTGATTTTGCAGGGGGGGGAGGGTGTTGATTTATGAATTGAATCAGCAAAAGAATGAAATAGAAGGGTACTTATAATATAATTGAGATTTGTATCTAAATTCTAGAGGAGCTATATCGCTTTATGCACAAGCATCTGACAGTTTTTCTTGCAGAGCAAAGGGGGAAAAGCATACATCTTGACATATTAAGGAAGATGGCAGAAATACTAATAGCTAAGCAGTTTCCTGCAATGTCTCTTTGGCCTGTCAGGAAGATCCATAACTTCACCTGTGACTACCTCATTGATCAGGTCTTTAAAGATCAGCCGCTCAATATCCAGCACCAGAGCTGGAACCTCACTGCTGTAACTTACCCAATCTTCTGATTGATACGTCATATCTGCAGATAAGAGTCGGATCATTTCATCTTCCTCATCAAGATTGCTATCCGGTATCCTGCACATGCGGTCAACCTCCAAATATACATCTTTTAACAGCCCCTGTGAACTTGTCCCTTTCTTTCCCACTGTAAATAATTTGCCTGAAGTGACTTTGCGAACTAGTATTTCATCTACCATATCAAAAATAATCTTTCTTTGGATTTTGTTGTTCAACTTCATCCTCTCATTCTTTTCAATGATTCCTCCATTCATTGCCTCCCTGATTTCCTCTGTTTGTTCGAGGATATGGAACATGTCAGGATTAATCAGATGGTGGGAGGAAAGGGGCTGATCAGTTTTTGAGATGAAGCTTGAATCTTTGAGGAGTCCAGATGTCAGTAGTATCTTTTTAATATATTGGTGATCAGGATTGAGGCTACCATTGTGATTTGCAGCAGTTCCATAAGGTTCATTTCTCAACAGTGTGAGCATGTGACCTGAGTTCATGTTTTCTAACTTCTTATTGGATCTTGTGCTGTCTGTCAAATGATCTAGAGTCTCAAGATGCCATTCTGCTTCATCAAGACTAGGGTTGTCATCTGTTATTCAGTTCAAGACAAACCAGACGATATATGAGTCAGATGATATGCTCACAACCATAGAGTAGACAATTACTATGATAAATTGCTATGCATGATTTTCTAGTTCTCTCATGTCTTATATAGTCTTTCCTTGTGTAGTGCCATTTTGAGTGGTTACATGTTAACATTTCGAACCTTCAAGTGGTGCTATTTTCCATGTGACTCATGTTAACTGTTTTTAAAATAATTACAGCAGCTATAACTCACAAAAATTGACATGGATAGTGTATAATGAAATCTCTGATATTCTTAATCATCTTCTAGGTGTCTTAGTGTTTGATGTTGAAACAAGAAAATGGTGTCAGAGCTGGTCTTAGCTGAACCTTAACTCCTATAATGCAATGCCCACTAACAATATCTCATATCACTGTTATCATGGTTCAGTTTTTCCTATCAATGTGCGGCAAACTAATCAGGAAAATGATTTACTTGTGATTCTAATGACCCGTATTTTTGTGTTTAAAAGACAGTTTCAAGTCACTTATGTAGAACTTTGTCGAGGAAATAAAATCATATTCAAGTTTTGTAATCTAGTTCAAACTTAGAGTGATACTCAGAGCAATGAAACAGTACCTTGAAAAACTGTTGATATCTTCTTTACTGGAGATGGTGAATCTTCACAGTAAAATGTATCATCAAGAACTGAGATTGGACTAGGTTGTTCCAACATGGTTATTGCACTTTCAACCACTGGCACGTGTTTTGTAGTTGATGCAAAATTCTGATGGTATAAATAAAAACTGTCAGCTAATGAAAACAGTCGAGTCTACAAGCATGATATAGTCTAAGTTTACATACCTCTTTTTGTCGAGTAGTTGTATTAATTGAATGACCCAGGCTCATGACCTCTGTTTCTGTCTGTGAGACAAGGCTGTTGTTGCTTTCTGATTTTACTGAAGCTGTGTCACCTTGATAACTTGAGTATCTTGTCTCAGTACTAAGCTCACTTAATTGGTCATCACTTAACTGATGATCCTTTGCTTTCACTTTGATTTTTCTGTTCTGAGAACCTTTTTCTACAAATTTTTTGCTGCATTGCTTTTTGATCCGACCTGAGTCTGCTGATGAAGTAGTGGAATGAGATTGCCCTTCTAGCCTCAGCAGATTCCGTTGTAATCTTGGACTCACTGTTCCTGAACTTCTTCCAGGGGTAGTGCAATGTTCTGACTTCATGTGTTGAGGTCCTTCTGAAGTGCTCCCAGAAGTCTTGTCTGTGGTAGGAAGATTCCGATTGCGGTGTTTGACATTATTGCTCTCTGGTGGGAGATCGATAGTTTTTCGACTGTGAGCCGAACTTCCCTGGTTATATTTTGTGGCCCGAGTTTGAAGTCTCTGCAGATGTGATATTTTCGGTGTGGGGACTTGTGAGGGAACTGAGAGCTTGACTTTATCCGTCACTTTGGAGGTGGGTTTCATGATCACAACAGAACCTAATTGCTTAGGCCCCTTGATGGTTGGAGCTTGTTGATTAATCTTTCTGTTCTTCCAAATTGATAAATCTGAGTTCTGATCGAAGCAGCCATCATCCAAGTCAAGATTGAGTTCTGCAGACTCTCCTCTTTGGTCTTCCAACCGCTCTCTCGTTTTCTGCATTGCGTCAAGTATCTGTTTAAGAGCTCTGAGATCCTTACCTGATTTCTTGAACTCAAGTTTTGTTATCCTCTTCTCAATTTCACCATAAACTGAACAAGTTTGATGTAGGGTATTTGTTAGAGCTTTCCTATTTTTGGAAGCCAGTTTCAGTGAACCTTGACTGGAATCTTGTTGCCTCCATGGAGCTGGTTCCACTGGAAACCTTGAACATGTAGTTGGTTTCCTGACAAAATTGGCACCATGCAATTTTGGCGAAGGTGAAGCAGGATTGATTTGTGAAAAACGAGGAGAATAGTTCACTTGATTATGCTTGCTTTCCTCAGCTGTAGAGGTTGACTGTGAACGGAGAGCTTCTTTAGGGAATGACTTTATTGTTGGCGTTCTCTCCTCGTCTGTGGGTACTCTATCTGGGAAAGTATCCAAACCCATTAGCTTTGCTACGACACTGGATGTTCGATTGTTAGTTCCAGGTTCTTGATCCAATGGGACAAGTTGGCTGGACGTATCATTTCCCACATGCAGGTCCCGGCCAAGAAAATTCAATCTCGACTCAAATGCCTTTAGGGAACCAGTTTTGCTATCCAAGGATAGTCTTGGGTTTTCTTTGTGCTTCATGGCCAACTTATATGTCTCTCGTGATTCTCTTCCATCATAAGAGAAACGAGGAAGTGCCAGCCGCTCATCCTTGGGGTGCTTTGTACTGTCCTGGACCTTAGCAAGAACTCGGGCCGACCCAGCATGAACTGTGGCTTTCGAGTTTCCAGTTTTGGTCTGCTGTAAAGGCCTGGGAGAGTCAATGTGCTTCATCACAGTTCCTCTTCTTTCATCATTATTGACGGATTTGATTGACAAGCTACGGACTTCTCTGTACATCGAGTCCTTCACTACATCTCGAAGATCATGGGATTGCATTCCCTTATTCAATGAAGGCTGGCGGTCTTTTGTGGCTGTGGTTTGAAATGGGCTTTCAGGAATATTGATTTGTCTGAGTGAAAGTGTTTCTGGTTGAACTGTTCTGTTAAAATCGAGGGACGAGAATGTGGATGAACAAGAAGAAGATGAAAAGGAGGCTCGGGATGATTCAGTGGAGTTTCTGGGTTTCTCCTTCTGCACCTCCACACCTTTTTCCTGAAAATGTAAGTTGTTTGATTACCTCTCTGAAATTTATAGATTTTCAAGGAATGCATTTCTGCCTCTTTTTCCAGAAAAGAGAAAGGAACATGCTCAAAAAATCTTACCATGACTGTCTTCTTTGCATATTGCTGGTCCAGTTGGTGTTGTGTACCTTGAAAATCACAAAAATATCAGTCTTGGCAAAATATTGGGTGAATAATTGATTTGATCATTGCTATACATATATCCCATCTTACTATTTGTTACTCTTGACCCAGAATATTTTCAATTTTCATTGACTTTATTCTTTCAAATTTCATCTTTCTTGCATACAATTTTCTGCAAGGCAGAATTCTATTTTATGTTTCCATGTAATGTTTTCCCTAGAAGATTGTTACTTATGATTAACATCAACCTTTCACATATAATAAAGAGAATTCAATAATCCATATATATCTTGAGTATTCCCAGATAATATATCCCCTGCTGTTAGAGACAAGCATCATACCTTACACTTTCAGCAGAATTTTTCTCTTTTCATTTTTTCTTATTTTGGGTTCACCACAAAAGATCTGAATTCAATTCTTATAATATCCACACTCAGCCTAAAGAAGAGATGAATGCATAATATCTTTAACCATGAATGCAGGTCTGGAGTTTTTGGGAATGGACTAAAAAATTACCTTGAATTAGCCTTTTGTTGTTGTGGCTGCTAATACGCCGACTTGTAAGGAAATGGTGACGGTCAAAGATTTGGAATATGCCATTCATGCATCCCATCTGCTTTCGAAGGTCTCGATTCTCATCTGCTAACGAAGATATCGTCTTTGCAGACATCTTTGCCTCTTCCTTGATGTCAAAACAGAGGAAAAAGAAGTATATCCTCTCTGCTTTGCCTATTGAATGACTTCCAGTTCCATCAAACCCGAGAATCCGACCTGGTTCAAGAATTCAAGAAAATCAAATCATGCACACACATGCAAGAGGTAACTGTTTTCCTTGAAAGTCGTTTACTATGTTTCTTTATCAAGAAAGGTTGTGGGAAAGAACTATATCTCTCTGCCACTTACAGGATATTAGTCTTGTCAAATTATTCGGATTTTTTACTGTATCGTTAGAATTTTGAATAAAAGGAAAAGAAGACATAGCACTTACTTGTGAGGTGCGAATCATTTATTCATCAGTGGTCTAAAATGATTACTTTTTGAGATTCCTGTGATCAAGACAGACAATTTCCAGTGTTGAATGCTACCAAGAATGAGAGAAGAGAAACTGGAAATGGACCCAGATCCCTGTTCTCTCTTCTACAACCCCACCTTCAGTGTATCAATGCGTAACAATAGAAAAGTTCAAGAATCAAGAAGATGTTCTTGGTTTTGGGTTTTTCTCACAGAATAATAAGCAAGGGAAAATAAATTTCTTTGGGTAGTGGAGGCTCTGGTTTTTAGAGGGAATATGTCATTTATAATGACAAACTACCTTATTTATTTGTTTAAGGTGAGAATGTGGGTCAGATCTAGTGTGAATATGTGGGACATGGTTTTCAGTGGTTGCTTTCTTTGCTTTCTTTTTTTTATTTCATAACCAGATATCCAAACCTCGCCTCATTTCTTAACCCAGATATGGTTCGAGAAGACAAGCCTCGGCCCCTTTCGCTGTCCATGTAAATTCAGATGTGGTCCTAGCCAATTCACTCTTAACATCGACATTAGGCCTTAAAGTCGGGTCGAATTATGATAATTCATCGCATGATTCATCACCACTACTCGGAGGGCCATTATTTTCTTACATTGACATG
The DNA here is from genome assembly GCA_005771605.1 of Scutellaria baicalensis. NCBI lineage: Eukaryota > Viridiplantae > Streptophyta > Magnoliopsida > Lamiales > Lamiaceae > Scutellaria > Scutellaria baicalensis. The sequence goes on along the minus strand of CM016721.1, from coordinate 61,441,443 downwards.
TGGACAATGTAATGTGGGTGGGTCTGAATTCTGGGGTGAGGACCTCTCTATATGGGGCATGTGGGCTCTGTCAGGTAATGCAACAAAGTTGATTGGTGCACTGGCACTCCCTTTGAGTCTAAACCTCTTTTCAAACCAGTTTTTTTTTGGTCCAATCATCCATAAAGCAACATGAATTTCTTTCTGGAATTAGTAGTTTATATTTTTTTAATCATTTGTCAATTTGGCTGGGTATGGTACACTACATTGTGTACTCAATTTGAGCTTTATATTAAACTTCTTGAACATGATATTTCTTAAGTGTGTATAATATGCTGTGAATTTAAGACATGCAAGTTATTTTAATTCTTGGGATTACTGCTAGTAATAAAGATGAGTAGCATCATCATCAGCTGGCAGTAATAAATTTGGTGCAATAACTTCCAAAGGGGTTTGCTAAAAGTTATTATTGGGTGGTTGCAATTTAATCTGCTGCCTCACATTGTTCTGCTGCCATAAAAAAGATTAGCAGTTTCTGTACAATGTTGTTGAATCTATTCAATGCTTGATTTCTCAGCAAGTGCAGAAGAACTGCAATTTTCGGCCCCACGAGCACGACATAACTGTAAAATATCATCAATTTTCACACCCAGTGTGTATAAGTTGCGGACCATTTTGGCTTCCTCGAAGATGCCATCTCCGAAGTAATATTAGTTGCTCATTCAGTAAGAGAGCAAAAGAAATAAAAAAAAAATTCTTGTGTCTCTACTATATTTTTGGCCTTAGGCTAGATTCTAGTGCATTTAATCAACTTGCAAAGTGTATTATTCTTCACATATTTTTGGTTTTTGGGTATCTATTCAAAGACTGTCCTTGCAGTTTGGCATCTTCTCTGTGCAAGTCTGTAAGATTTGTGTCAGTTTTAGGACTTTTTATCAGGCAATAAATGAGCAACTTTTTACACATACATATATATGATTCAAATATGTGGTCTGATTCAAATATGTGGTCCGATTATTAGGTAAAATCAATTCACTACCAAGAAAATTATGCAGAAATTTATGTGTGGGGTGAAAGCCACATACATGAGTTTTCCATTTTGAGCAATAACAAATGATTTCTGCAAGTTTTAGAGAAGGCTTTTGCAAAACTGATCATTTTTAGTGCTCATACTAGTCCAATGTAGTAGAAAGTTGAATCAAATTATCTTTATGATTCGATCAAACTTAAACTCGATCAAGCTCCGATAAATGTAAACTATTCGAGCTCAACATGTGTTGGGCTCGATTAAACCTCCAACTAGTAGAGGAAACATATTTTTTAAAGCTGGATAAGACAATATTATCCTTGACCCTATTTGATCCATATACACCCCTGTTTAGTGTACAAGAAAACATAAATGGATAAAATATTGTAATATTGCTGGTATTGTAGAAGAGTTTTGAGTTGCAAGAAAGAAATAGAGCTGTAATCACAATTGGAGGTATAGATGAAGAGGAAATAGCTGTTTATTTATTTTTATTTTTGGTTTGTGTCTTTTCCAAATTTATGGGACATTTTGGTTCCCCACCTAATAAAATATATTCAAGAATAATAAATGCTTTTGTGGGTTTGTCTTCATTTTCATTTCTTGTAAAATTCAGTCTCAACTCACCAGCTATCATGTCTGATAATTAAGGATTTTAGGTACTTTTCTAATCACATATTAAGAAACTTGGGAAGAATATTTCTAGTACTTATTGTCATAAAAAAAAAAATGGTACTGTAATTATTTGACTAATTAACTTAGTAGCTAATTGATGGGTTGACAGCTTAACCAAAAAACTTGCAGTATAACATGGATGCATGTTCGTTCTCTTGTAAGGAAAGATGATAATAAATTTCTGCAGAAAATTGCACTTTTAAGGCAACTTTTATCCAACTAATATTTTCATGCTTGTCTATTTCATGATTTTGTGAAATTACCATTCATGAAAATAATACATACTTCAATGACTATAAGCTATTAAGTATATCATAAAATTAATATACTACATCATATGGTCTTTATTAATAATATTGAATGTGTGAAATGAATTGTGGATGCTGACCTAATCTATATAACATATATTTTTTATTAGGGTGACTTCTAATTAATACCACATAGATTGAATTAATTGGATCAAAATAGTTGTTCTATAGATTAAAAGTATGTGAAAAATTCTTATTATTGTCATTTAAAAGATGAGAGTTTCTTGAGACACATGATGGCACTTATACATGGTAATTTTAACATTCCAATACTTGTCTTGTTTAAACTTTTTTATTTTTTAAGTTTCTTTGTTGTGGTAAAATAGTAACTGTATTAATGATACTCATACAATGTTGAATCTATAAAGTGTTAAAGTATATTTAATTAAATCAAACCAAATGTTAATAAATCCATGAGTATCATTTTCGAGGCTCTAAAACAAATGCACCTAATTCATGGGTTTTCCCAACAATAAATAGCACTCAATTAAAGAATTAATTTGACTATTAGATGTAGCAGTTTAAATAGGGATATTGGTTTATTATAGAATTACCTATACCTATTGACTTAATAGGTCTACTCACCTATCCATCCTAAACACTAAAAAAAAATACTTCCCCATCCCAAAATAAATGATGTTTTAGTCTTCTGCACATATATTAATAAATGTGATAAAAAGTCAAATCTGCCCCTATTTAAGTTTAATTAATGAGGAGCTTTTATCTTTTTAACACATTTAATTTGAGATAAGTAAATAGGGGTATATTTGGTATATTGCATGTAAATATGCTTTGGAATACAAAAACGACAATTATTTTGGGACAAATTTTAGTTGCTAAAACGTCATTTATTTTGAGACGGAGGTAATACATTTTAATCTGTTCAGCGTTAATCGATGTTGTATATGCAATGTAACTATTGATTTTACATCACAAGACTTGAGAAGATATGATTTTTACACATCAACCCTTGAACGACACATTAAGACATGCGCGGTGATGGACATGTGAATATTTTTCTTAACTTGCATAACTCCAAAATTTATGAGTGCATTCAATGATGAAACCAACCTTATTTACTTCATTTAATATATAACTCATATTATAGCCCCAAATCTTCAAAAAAAAAAAAAAACTTGTTGTTGCCTAGAAGCAAGAAATATCCTTATAAGCTTTGATCTTATCCCTAGATTTTGTATTAGAAGTAAGCATATAATGGGAAATAAAAGCAAGTGGATAGGCTCTCTAAGAACATGGGAAGTGGAATTTCCAAGAAGGTCCCCAATTGCTTTCACTCTAAATCACTTATTTTATATAGTATCTCACTTAGTATGTATTGCAAATTATGTATATAATATTCTTTTTTTAGTCATAATTGGGATTGGGAAGAATATGATATTATTATCATATATGTAATGTGTAAATATACTAGGAAGTTTAAGTAAGTTAGGCGATTTAAACAACCATCTAAGGCCCTTAATAATGAAGCCCCATAATATGTAACATAATTTATGATAAAATTAAATGAGAAACTTTAGCTATAAAATTAAATTTGAGATAAAGAAATCCTATATATTGAAAGTAGAGTTAGTCATCTGTGCAATTGGTTCACATACTTTTTTTTTTTTTTTTTGAATTTTATTTTTTCACTTTAGGTTGTTACCTTTATGTGATATGTGTGTGACATTTATGTTATATAAGTGTGACATTTATGTACAAATGTAATGACCTTTATATACTCTAAATTAGAAAAAAAGGAAGAATTTTAGCAAAATTTGTATATATTTATCTTTATGTAATATTAGTTGCACATATATTCATCCTAAAAATGCGATGAATTTTGAAAATTTTCATTTTTTTCAAAGTTATGGATCATAAAGGTCATAATATTTGTACATAAAGGTCACAAGAATTGTACATAAAGGTCACAACAATACAACATAAAGGTCTCAATATGAAACGAAAAAACCTGAAAATATCCATTTTTTCCTAAGTTACTGAATATAAAGGTCATAAAATTTATATATAAAGGTCACACTTATATAACGTAAAGGTTACATCCTAACAACATAAAGGTAACAGCCTGAAGCGGAAAAAAAAAAAAAGGAAAACCAAGGTGCGCGGATCCGGATTGGATCGCCCTAGTTGCACCAATTCAGATCCGTGCACCTGGTGCATAGCAGCATTTGCGTTGAAAGTAACATTTGATGAAAGGCTGATTGAAAAAAGATTTCTTAAGAATTCTTTTACAAAAATCTAAAATGGAAAACAAAATAAATGGAGTAAAGTTCTGAAAAAAACTAGTATCCAATCTAATTATGACTAACTAACTTTTTTAAGTACTTAAATTGACTTTTATTATATCTATTCCGAAAAAGTAGGGCAATTAATGGTTTTTTCCCCATAAAACTCGTATTATCATAAATACCTCATTTATTATTTATTTGAAACAAAATACCTCATTTATTTCTAATTAACTCAACTCCATAATTTCTTAAATGAATTCGGTCACCCTTTTAAAGTTCTCTTCCAAAAAAAACCTATATATTATAGTACCAATATCTATCTACATATGATCTAAATATACCTTTTTCAATTTATTACAAATTTAAAACACAAGAACTCGATAGTTACAGTGAAACGAATATTTCTTGCTCGTAAATCAAACTTATTTATACAAATTTATATCTGAATTGTGAAGTGTGGTTATGGATTGACCCGATTCATGTAAGATGATCCGTACGACGGTATCACATAAAACTCGTTCAGGATTCATAGACACTCCAAATCCAAAGTGTATTAATATAGGAGATGATAGATGAATAGTAGAAAAAAGAAATGAATGGATAGTTGAGAGGGGTTGAAAAAGGGGATGATCACATGGGAAAAATAAAAGTGAAGAAAGTCCCATGAGGGTTGCCTCAAATTGATATGGCAAGAAACCAACTAAGCTATCATAATCAACTCAATAGCTAATACTATGTTCCAAGAAACTCATACCCCATTACTCCACCATCATTGCCACATGACCCCTTTCCCTACACACCCCCCACCAAATCAACCATCATCATGCTCCTTTTAATTATTTCTTTTTACATTGGGATATATCATTTCCTAATTATTTATTAATTAGATTCTTGTTTTTAGATTTAATGATTTGGAGGGGTTGAGATGATCATGTTCTATGAGCATTGAGCAAGAAAGGTGTTTAAGATTGAGTGGCCATCAACAAAGGGGGGCCATTCTTGCATCACATGTGTGGTGTGTGTAATTTGAGGTTGAGGTTATCTATCTACTTCAATTTAATGTAGCACTGATTTAATTTGTAACTAAACAAGACTATTGTTTATTATTGGATTTCATTTCCTTTTATATTTCTATAGGTATATCTATAATTGAAGGTGAATTACAAGAACATATTATTAGTTATATATTCAGATTGAGCTATATATTTATTTCACTTTTAATATATATTTTTGAAATAATAAATACCCATATGAAGTCTGCATTTATGGTTATGAATAATAATTTCAGGAGACATTATATAATATATTTTATAAAAAATATCATCCTGCACCTCAAACTGGGGCTCTATAATTTCCTCTATTTAAAATAACTTAGTTTAATAATTTGAGTCCAATTGCATTATTTCATCTTGTAAATGTTTAGATCTCTTGTCTAATTCTTTATTCCATCTAGTAATCTAAGCATCATTTTGTCATATAGAATTCCACATCGAATTTAAACTAATTAACAACAATAAAGCTGCATTAATAATAGTTGATTGGCTGAAATCAGACAAATTAGTGTAATTTGCAAATTACATAAATGCAAAAAAAAAAAAAAACTCGAGAAAAGATTAGAATAAAATAGCCCACAATCTATACGCTAATAGCCCATAAATTAGAGATTTTTTAAGAAAATGGAAAAATACATTATGCATACAAAAAAACTTAAATCTAGCTCATAAAATTACATATTTAAATTGTGAAGAGATTAATTATTGGTTTGGAAAAAGTCAAATTAAAAAAAATCAGATAATATTCAAGTTTTGCCAGATCATTGAATATAAGAAAAGAGAAGTCATCAGTTAGCACATGCCAATCTGGTGGGAAAAAACTCTCTCTCTCTCTCTCTCTCTCTCTGCACTGTAATCCATTGGGATCTGAATTTCACAACCAATCAATTCATACAAAAACAATGGAATTTTCTGCTCACCAACACCTCACACACTTCTTTGTTGAAATAATCAAGTTATGAAGATCCACTTTGTGTCAGGTTTGTGATGGATCATATCCAAATAAAATAAATGAACAAAAATTGGAACTTGAAAAAGGGCCAATTAGGGTTCATACATGCAGATTCCCAAGAATCAATCTTTCTTCCAAGAAAACTAAAATAACCCTAATTGAGATCTTTCCCACCAAATGCATTAGAGAAAAAGATGGTGTACTCCATTTGAACATGTTTGTTTACAGATATCAACAAATTTAATTGTTATATAATTATGAAAGAAATATTTGTAGCTACATAATAATATGATGATGATGATGATATGGGATCAAGATATAGGAGATTGTGCACAAGGAATGAGATCACTGTGTAGTTTGTGTCAACACCTACTTTCTGTACAAGAAAGATAAATGATAATGATGAGAACTTACAATGATAGCAAACCTCCAAAACTCATATGAGTTATAGATAAGGTACATTATTATTTGAATCATTTATAACTTTGATCTTCTTTTTTATTACATTGGAAACATGTTTAATGTGTAGTAATAATAACATGAGTATAATATATAAGATCGATGCATCTGATTCGCAAGAGAGTAACTCCAATTTTGGAGATATGAGTTTCATTTTCCCGATTTTTATAATTCAATATCAAATTCACGTTTGAAAATATAGTTTATTTCGATCTTTCCGGAATTGGAATTGCATCCTTGAAAATCTTCGATATAAAAAGCTATCATTAATTCAACTTGGGCATGAATTAAGCCTAACACAATGAGACCTAAAAATTGATTGATTTTTACTAGGTTATTAATCAGCTACGTTATTAATATTCAATCCAGGGCAATTATTAAATGAATCTGAAACGTAAAATTTACAAAGATTCCTAATCCTCCACACTATAATTATTTAATTAATTAAAACTCTCATACCTCATAACTTTTAAGTATACCTGAATTTTTAGCAGTTTATAATTTTCTTGCAATTGGATTATTCACTAATATTGCCTTTGTATATACTCAAGATTTCATTTTAAAATAAATATAAAAAAGTCATCACTATATAAAAAAAAAAATTGAGGTGTTCAATGAACATTAACTATTGGCATGTGATGTTTGCTTATGATCTTTTCCTTATCTTCTATTTGCATGGGAAGATAAAGTAAAGGTGCACTTACACCCACTCTTTTTCATTATTTGTTAGCTCTACATCTCATTTATTTGATCAAAATTATCTATTTTGTAAATAATTCTAATTATTATTTGAATGTAATATAAATAAAAATGAAATTTTGTGACAATAATTTCTAATTTAATTAAAACGACTTGTTTTGACTTTTTTTTTTCCTCCCCTTTTTTGGGTTAATTTGTCATCAATTTTTTCCTCCCCTATTGACTTTCCAAACCTTTTGCATATATGGGTACTGTTGCAATTTATAGCTTTGTGTTATTATCATAGTAACACATGATCATTGTCTATACTTAAACAAATCAAAATATAAACCTCAAATCAACTTTTCTTGGTTAATATGTACAACAAGAACTCTTCTTCATTAACAAATCATAGTGTTCACTTTATATTTCAACATATATATGTTTTAATGATCAAGATTTTGTATCCATAAAAGTGCAAATAAAGGCCTAATTGTCATATGACCACAACCATCATGACCCATGTGGGAACAAACTAAACCAATTCAATAATTAGGGTGTATAGTCACTCCCCAATTCATATCTTGGCCAAATCAAGAGGATTTGGTCCAATTCAAGTAAATGAGATACTTTATAGAGACATGTCTCAAAAATTGCCATTTATGATCCCAACTTATTGCTTAAACATATAAATGAAAGCAGAGTGGGAATAGAAAAGTACACCCTAATCTAATTACTGCCACCATTGTCCCAACAATCGTGGTGTTACATTGCAATCAAACAGTACTAACAATGTATGTACCATTATTCATGATGCATTTAGTCTTGGTGTGGGGTATATGCTTGTGAGCTTTTGGCATTACTTCTCGTGCTTTGTCTACTGCTTTCGTCTCCCGTTCCTTTCGTTGCTGATTTCTCTACGAAAATATGATAATCCGGATTAGGGTTCTCCGGGATTCATAACATTATTCGGTCCTGATGCATTGCAATGCGGTTATATGATAGTCGAATCTTTATCTGAAATGGGCTTTTCATAATCTCGTCAATGAGTTCCATATTTGATATGTATTAATGTTTAGTTGTTGTACAACTAGTGGGTTATATTTACCAAATGAAACATTATTAGATGAGAAGAGAATGTGAAGTATGATTTTATCTGGTATGGGTGGAGGATCAGAAAGTGAAAGTACAATCATGGCTTCCACACATTGCTCTCCATGACCTATTTAATGGTGTGTATCACACTAGGGAGATTTGTGCACAGAAAGGCTATCTTTTGTCCTTCCCTTTTTGCCAATAATCACTTGCAAGATGAGAAATAAAAATAAAAAATACTTTAAAGTCGGGAATTTCGAATTCATATTAATCCAAGAAAACATCGATTCATTTGCTGCAATGGACTCAAAATTCATCCTCAATTTCGTCAATCCAAACACAACTAAACAGTTCCCTTTAGAAAGCAACCCCGTTCGATCAATCCATCGAATGATTCCGGTTTTGACATAAACAATCAGCCTGAGATCTGATATGCTGCAAAGCAACCCATTTTCAAAGAAGAAAGTCCACAGTGAGATAGAGGATCTGATAAAGAATAGTTCTTTTTACTATCTTGAGACGAAACCGAGAAATTAAAGTATGGATAATTTAAGTTCATTGCAACAATATGCATCAAAGAACAAGGGAAATCTACTCCCATCCCATGTTGCTTCACATAATTTCAACTTCTATAAATCTATTGCAGACTCGGGTTAAAAAACTGTAAAAGAACTGGATCAGTATCTATATCAATCTATACCTGTTGTTCCTAAGTTGAAGTTGCTTAATTCTGCACCCCTCTCAAAGAGAAGTACCTAGGAAACCTAAAAGGGAAAGAAAGTATGTAGCTTCTCAAGGTCATAATACCATTAGTTCGAACTCAAAGTAGGTAGGGAACTGAGAGTAGTGTCTTGCAATTGTTTTGACATAGTTTGAAGAACCCCCGAGTAGAAGCCCCAAGACGAGTTGGTTTCATTTATAGCACTTTGGCCAAATGGATGTCGCTCAACATATTTCTGAACATTTTCAGATGCCAACAACCCTTCCAAATAAACTCGAAGATCACCTCCAGGGCCTGCAATGAAATTCCCACAAGTTGAAACAATCAGCCTCTCATTAACAAAGAAAAGGTGGTGATTATACTTTATCTCGAACGAAAAAGAACACGAAGGATAATGAAACTAAATCCTTTGTCCACTATTCATAACTTCAAAAGCCTCACCTAAACAAAAATTTACGATGTTTATAAGCATCCTCTAAATTATGCCACCTATCTGTTTTGCTCCTAACCAATTGCCCTTATAACTTCACATCCAAAATAGTAAATCTTGAAGCTTAGCGCGGGGAATGTGCAATAATCAGATTCATAAAAGCAAAAAATTCTAATGAAATATTTTTTCCTAAAATGTAACTACTTGATGGAAAACTGGAAAAGTTAATCATTCGAGGTTAAACTGATGGCTGTATTTCGACCCTACCAAATGAGGTAGAGAAACTTAACCACTGTTCTTCCTCTTAGTGCGTGAATAGTGTTTTTAACACCTGTTTTTCTGATCTGAAACTTGTTATATAATGAATACCAGAATTATAAATAATCTTTAACCAGTTCCAACACAGTTACTGAACCCAATTTTCCTGGAGTCGTCCATCCATTTGACAATGTACCCCAACAATTAGTACCTACATCCTAATCTGAAGGTTGGCTACAATGCAGCAGGGCTGTCCCAGGTATTAAACGGCATCTGTAACGAGGGAAAAACTCTAACAGAGCAAACACAAATAAAAAGGTGAAACAGATGACATTGAGCTTTAAGTGGTCTTAATTTGGTGCAAGTATATTAAAACAATAGTAATACAAAAAAATGAGAGAGAGAGAGAGAGATGGATGTTTATAAGGACCGGCATGAAAGTTACCTAATGAATTGTCATTTTTATCCCTGTAATCGTATGAATATGGAAATATTGCAGTATGGAGCTACAAAGTAAATGAGAAGCACACAGTTAGCACATATAAGCTAAAGAAAGTAAAGAGAAGAGACATGAGTAGCACTATAGAGTGATAATCTTACGGGATTGAGTAAAGCCTTGTAAGGAGAATCATCCAACAATAATGTGTTTGATTCATCATAATCCCCACTGTTCCAAGGCAAATTAGGATCATCATTTTCCCATATTTTCTTTAGCTCCTTGAAGACCAAGGGCTTATGAATGTTTTCAAGAGTATTGAACCCCGTTTGAGTACTATGAGACATATCCTGCGTGACATTGTAAATCGAGTTTCACCAAAATCTTAAATTAGTTTCGGGATAAATAAAGTAAACTAACCATTAAGACCATACTAAATTTGTGATGTTAAATCATGTAATTTGGACATTGCATGCTCCAAGCTACGTAGCACCTCTAAGGGTAGAATAACAACTTTTATGAATCGGTAAGCATGATCCTCTTTTGGCATGAATTATGGATACATTACATAAATAGAAGCCAAAAATCCCAATTCAATCACCCAACAACCGTGACCAGATGTATTATGGCATGAACATTGTGGTGGTTCAGAGATTGCCATCTTTATAATCTCACTAGTAACTACTATAAGTGTGAGCTAAGCCAGATACTAAAAATGCATAAAGAAACAAATTGACAGATCAACGCTGAATTTATGACCTAGTCCTTATTAAGAAAAGGTTAGCAATTAATGATAAAAAAGAGCATAAATTTGTTCTGCAGGAGGCTTACCCAACAAAATAGCAACTTCTTTGTCAAGTCTCCCAATAAGTATTCAACAACTCTATCAATAATTTTCCTACATATCAAAACGAAAGAAGCAATAAGTATTGCAAATTTTTAATATGAGAAATCAAAAAGACAGAAGCAATCCCTAAGAAAGTTAAAGACACATAACCAATGCTATAAATTCTGAATATATGTCCTCATGGAAAATCAAATAGAGAGGGTAACAATGGAGATAGACATAGAGAAGTGGATAAATACATAGATAGGCATACATAGATACATGTGTGTATGCCGACATATGCGCATTTGTGCCTATCTATCTAAAGGAATCAAAAGCAGCAGAGTTTGAGCAGTACTTGGATCTCGACGACCATACTGCCACATCAAAGTGCTGAAAGCAAAACTTCAGAAAATCATCACAGAAGGGTCTCCTGAAAACTAAACAGAGAGGAAGTAGTGATTTTGTCAGAACTGATCCTTTAGGATTGATATTTTAATAGTTCAAACATGAAGAACACAACAAAACAAAAAAATCAAGATGCTTTCAAATTATACAGAAAAATATAAACTTACTTGCTCGTCCTAATATATGTACGTCTCCTCTACAATCTTTTGGTGCAGGCATTATTATGTGTGCGAGCAAACCATTTACATCAAGGACAATAAGCTTTCTCTTAATTGAAGCAGCGAATGCTATTCTTGGATGTAGTCCTAAATCCTTTGACAGACATTTTTCGTTCACACTAGAGGAAGAAAGATGCTGGATCACCTCAACATTGAAAGTGGTGATCATACTCCTGCCTTCAGCTGATTTTCCCCTATAAACAACAATTTCATCAGTTACATCGTCTGACACATTCTGAGGCTTCAGATTCTCTGCAGCCATCTGATTAGAACGGGTACTAAGTTGGCTTTCGCAAGAAATTAATTCACCATCCACCTCCATGGGCCTCAGGACCCGTTCAGACCTTTCTTCAACTGCTCTTGAAGAAACTTGGTTACTTGACACTTCAACCAACTCTGGTAATGAGACAGTCTCTTTAAGCAAAACAAAAAGATTCTCCTTTCCATGCATTATATCTGATAGAGATATTTCTTTTCCATCAGAAACTTCAGCTGAACATTTCCCCTTATAAACAACAGTTTCACCATTTACCTCATTTAATCCACTATCAGTCTTCAGATTCTCTGAAGCCACCAGATTAGGAGGGGTAATATGTTGGCTTTCACAGGGAACTAATTTTCCATCCCCCTCCATGGGCCTCAAGACATGTCCATACCTTTCTTCAACTTCTCGAGATGAAACTTGGTTACTTGAGATCTCAACTGCATCTGGTAACAAGACAGTCTCTTTAGATAAATCTAAAGAATTATCCTTTTCATGCACTGAACCTGACAAAGATGATGTTTTCCTAACAGAGGCTTCAGTTTCTTCATCCTTGGACAAATATGAAGGATTCTCTGTGTCGTACATCGAATCGGATAGAGATAATTCTTTTCTTACAGATATTACTGGTTCTTGAGCTGTCCACCCCTTTACCGTGTGCTTGGAGTCAATTCCTTCTCTCTGGTTTCCATCTGATATGTGCAAGGTTATCATGCCATCCACCTCGCCCACTCTTTGGGTTCCATCTTTATTGTTTGCCTTCTTTTCACCCATCCTTTTTCGTTTTCCATTCACATTCTTTTCAGCAAGATTCTCAATGGACACTATATCCATCTTAGTCTGGTCCAAATTCTGCATTTCATCATGAATCACTGCCTTCTTGAATTTCCGCAGGATATGTTTTTTTTTTCTGTCAGTGTTCACCTCACAAATATTTTCTTCAGCTAGAGACTCCACAACTAAATCTGCTCCAAGAAAATTCTTTTCCATACTGTTATTGACTGATTTACAATCTCTCATATTATCAGGAACTTCCAATTACCATCCATCAGGCCCATGACTTATGGTTTGTTTTTCACCATTGGTCTTATTACCTTAAGTCACTCTTTTCTTCTGAATCGATATAAGAGCTATCTGCGGCAGGATTCGGCAGTTATTCTACATCCACAATAAATAATCATTGATGTCTGCTGATACCGAAAAATGAAATTGTACAGATATCAACTTGCACATTGCTCTTGACTTCTATATAAATGAATTGTCAGAACCATTATGTTTCCATGTTATCAATGCTCTTATACTTCACACATTAACCTGAATTCATAAGCAATATAAAAACAATTCAAGGTTCCATCAGAAAAAATCCAAAACAAAATAAAAGTCATTAACAAGATATATAAAAGAAAAGATCAAACTGAAGCAGTTAGGAAGATACTACAATTCTAACTACTGATATATCAATGAATCAAGCAAAACAGCCATCAACCGACATTAACTCCTCAATTCAAACATCACTCCTTCACATTCATGAGTGGTTAGCCATAAATATTCTTTTGAGACAAAACTATATAGAGTGGCCTAATCAACAACCAAAAGATCACATTCTTCATTCCTACAAAACTAAATCTTGCCATTTGGAGTTATCCAGAAAACATAGGCGACGATCACCGAATATGACAAACTAGCCAACCATCTCTCCATACAAAAAGAACCGTAACCGGCATCAGACTACCATACAGGAACAAAATCATTTGATTTTAAAAAATGCATTAAAGTCCTATCTTTTCTTCATACAATAAAAGAAACTCCACAAGCTCGATCATCCTAAGCCAACATGCCAGATTTTCCGCATAATCTATAACAAATTCGGTTTCCAATTACAATTCTCCTCACAAACACTCAAATCCGATTCCTTGCACAGAAAAAGAACTTAAAATCACCGCATCACCGAGGCAAAGAAACAGCATCAACCAGACAATAAAACTTCCATAAACAACAAAATTCCAAAAAAGAAAGATCAAAGAAACAGCAAGATATCCAAAATTCCATAGAAACAAACACAATCCAATCGAAAAAACAACAACCAAGAGATATTTACTGAATCCGCCACAAACAGACATGAAGCCACAGATTGAAGGGCGATGAATGCGTACAGATTGAGCAGAAACCACGCACTAAGACACCTTCAAAAACACGCAGAAAAGGGATTGCCTGAGGATGAAGTAACCGGAGAGGAGCATGAAGAGACGCTGCAATCGCGTAAGCGTTGATTCAGCGTAGACTTCGTCAGTCGATCCGAATATAAATCAAATTCTGTGTCGTTTGGTGTACCTCGCGTTTTCTAAGTGCGATTTAAAGTTAGCTTTATTTTCCATTAATATGACTTAAACTAAATGAGTAAGTCTTGTGTGAGACCGTCTCACGAAAATTTTTTCGTGAGACGGGTCAACCCATAACCCACACTTAGTGGTTCATATGAAAATTTGTGGATATGAGTCCAATTCATGGATAATAAGGATCCGTCTCACGGAAACTATTCGTGAGACCGTCTCACATAGTTTTTGTGAAACTAAATTTAGTGTTTACATCCATATTGCATTATCAACAAAATCTGTAATTAGTTGAATGTGTGTATAATGATAGAATGAGGGTTTATATTTAAGTACGAAATAAAATATGTGTTTTGATTGGATTTGTTTCTGAAATAATTGAGATTTCTAAAATAAGCTCTTCTATAGAATGTAGAAAATTAGGAAGGTCGAGCATTTATTAAAGTTCATGCAATCTAATTTAATCAAATATAATTACCGTCTCAAATTTCAATTTTAATTAATGATATAATCTTTTGAATTCTTGTATGGATTGTAATTATATGCTTGCTCCAATCCATGAAAATACAATTCAAATTTTGAGAAATATTAGTATTATGAGGTAAAATATTAATGACATAACTTAAAATTGATATTCATCTTCTTTCCTCCTTTTGTTTTTCCTTCATTTTGCAAACAAACACATCAAAATCTTCCGTCTACGATTTCATTCTCATTTCTTATGAAACTATCGATGATTTTTGCAATTTGGTGGATTATTTTTGATGAAATATATTTGACAAGATATAAGAGATCTCTGCACCGGGTTGGATCCAGGCAGCCTAGCCCTTTTTTTTTCGCATTTGATTTTTTAATGTTAGACATATCTTCATGTCATATATGTTAGACATATTTTTATGTCCAAATTTCATACCTTTAACTTTAAAAAAAAAAAAAACCTAATTTCGGCACATTTTATACATGTATCTTTACTTAGTATTAGTCATATCTTATGTTATGTTAAACATACCTTATATAATATATAAATACATGACTAACATAGCTGCATGTATTATTAATATAATTAAAGCTATGTCTAACATTACTAAAAGGTACGAAGGTACAACTAAAAATTCTAAGAGTTTGAAATTAGGACACAAATGTGTGTCTAACATTACATAAATGTATGTCTAACATAACGTAAGAGTATATGACACCTGAAGCATATTTGGGTGGATTTGAGCACATCCACCCAGGTGCGTGCGGACGCGTGAAATGCGCATGGAAGCGCGTTCTTTTACGCATTGATCGGGTCAAACCGAGTCCATGCAACAAGTGCATAAAAGTTTTTGTCAATATATTTATAATTATAATTCTGATTATTTGATTGAAATGCTTTATTGTCATAACTTAAAAAGATATTAACCGTATAGCTTTTTTTTTTTTTTTTTACTAATATAACTAAAGAATAAGGTATTTCTTGATTGAAAAGTATGGACAAATTTGGTTGCATGGATTTATGTTCAATAAATTGCACACTGAGAAGTGTAACTTTTAAACAATATGATGATTTAACAATAAGGATGAGATTAGCCCATGAGAATAATGATGGATTTGAATTTCTATGGATCAAGAGGGGAGAGTGGGCTTTAGTTTGGGCTTTAAGGTTTATTGAGCCACGAAACCCAATGAAGCTTTAATATGGGCCAAAGTCTGAAGGCCTTTAGATGTATCGGCCCATTAACACTTTTCTTCTTCTATGGGCCAATCTCAACCAACCCGTCCCAAAAGTTTTTCCTAGCTACAAAATATTAAAGAGGAGACAAATTTTATAATAAATCAAATAAGAAAATATACTACTTCAATTTAATTTAATTTTTAAATATCATAGATAAACATTTTTGTTTAATATAATTTAATAATAAAGTTTTACAAATGGTCAATAAAAATGATGACACAAAAACTTAGATGGAACATCTTTATATTTTCCGTGAAACAAAGTTCTCCAAACCACTTAATTTGTATATATTAAATTCATTTGCTCTCATTTATTTATGAGGAAGAAGGATTTGGTTATCAAATAGTACATTGATTTATTTACAAATTTGTGAGAAAATTCACCAAACTTAAGAAACCAATGCATATAAAAAGGAGAAATAAATTTTGTAGTTTAAAAGAAAGAGAGCAATTCGAAACCATGCAGTCGATTATAATGACACATTGTTGATGCAATCTTAATATATGTGGGCCTAACTAACATTTTGATGGACTAATCATTTTACTACGATTTTGTTTTGGACCACAAATAGATCCCATTAATTGATGTTTATTTAGTGCCACACATGTGTGCTTAATAATAATAATAATAATAATAATAATAATAATAATAATAATAATAATAATAATAATAATAATAATAATAATAATAATAATAATAATAATAATAATGAGAAAATTAAGAAGTATATAACTTTGGGTCTATGTTCTTTAATTGAAAAAATACTAGTAGTAGTTTAAGAGAATTAGGTTCCCTATACTATAAAGGCAATAAGTTTTATTGTACTTTTATTTGTATTTATTTATTGGATTCATCTACATTGTGATCAGTGAATTTAACATAAGGATCAACATTTAATGCAAGTAAAAAGTACTGACATAATTTCTATATAAAATGAAAATGATGGAACTCGATTTCAAGAGAAATGAAAATACTACTAAAAGATCCAATACCAAATACAGAGAAAAAGATATTAAATATTAGTGAAAAAGAAGGAAGAAACAGAATTGTAGGTGAAGTGTGTGCGTGGGAGAACGTGTTAAGTCTGAAAAAGAGGAAACTTGGATCATGTGTATATCATGTACATCATCATGCCATTCTACTCATACCAAAATATTTGCCATTTTTTTTTTGAACTGAAATCATGTGTGAGATGGTTTAACGAGTCTTTTCATGAGATGAATCCTTTTAACCCATGAATGAAACTTATTTCCACTAACTTATATGTGAATTGTAAAATGTGGGTTATGGGTTCACCCGTCTTATGGAACATGATTCATGAGACGGTCCCACACAAGACTTACTTTTTTTTTTTTCCATCAAAGCACACAATCATTATTTTAAAAAATGAGTAAATCTTATGCGAGACTATTTCACGGATTATTTTAAATGAGAAATCAATTATTGTAACATATAATCTTTATATATAAATAATAAATACAACGACACATGTTTTTTTATGGTCAGGTGAGGATCTAAGAAAACACATAATGTCGAAAAAGAGTACGAAAACGTGAATTAAGCTTAATGTTAAATGATAGATAACGTGATTTGTAAATTACGTTGAAGATCAGTAGTATTCATCAGAATCCAGAAAAGCCAAAAAAAAAAAAAAGTTTGATTACATATTAATAGATTCAATCTATCAAACATGAAACCAAAAAATGGCAATGAAATTATAATTGAGATATGAGATAGGGTTTGCAATAAATTTAGAAACTAAAAAGTACAACTTTTCCACCTCCCAAAACCGGTCGAGACTTAATATCAGGAAGAAAAAAGTAGAGGGGCATTTATGATAACCCCCTAAAACTAGAGGGACTTAAACCAACAAAACAGCTTTATATACCTGACCTATTTAATGGGGCCATTATGGTCAATTAGGCTACCAACCAGGCCCTGGAATCAAAATTTCCAATATTGTTATTTTTTCACCCTTTTTCTTGGAATTTTTTTTTTTTTTTTGGTGGAATTCTGCCATGTACAACTTTTGGGTTTCACGATTCACAAGGATTAGCATTTCTTTTTAACAGATTCAAGATTTGTATTTGGGAAGTTGGGATAAAATCACATTTTGTCCCATAACTATAGTCTTTTTCATAATTGGTCCCACAACTATTTACTTTTTTAATTTAGTCCCATAACTTGAATAATTACTCGATTTTGGTCTCAATGTCCCTGAAAATTTCAAATTTGACCGGAAAATTGTCACATGACATCTATTTTGGAGGTTTCCAGCGAAAAATAATTACGCATTTAATAAAGATGACATTCTTTTAGAATTTGTTTTAATGTTTGGACCAATACAATAATCATCACATCTCATGTCATGCCATTATTTTTCATCGGAAACCCCCAAATTGGATGTCATATGACTATTTTCTGGCCAAATTTGAATTTTTTTACGACATTGGGATCAAAATAGAGCAATTATTTAAATTATGGGACCAAATTAAAAAAATAAATAGTTGTGGGACTAATTGTGAAAAAGACGATAGTTATGGGACCAAAGGTGATTTTATCCCTGGGAAGTTCGATTAATAAAAAAAGTGTGATATTTTGAAAAAACGAACATTAGTTTGTAACAATTAATTAGATGAAGAAGAGATTGATAGAAAATGGAAAGTGTCGAAAAGGAAGTAGGGTTTTGGGTGATCATGAGAAAAAAAGTAAGATATCGGCTCTTTTGAAAGGAAGAAAACGCTAAGCTCACAAATTTATTTTTATTTTTTCAAATGTGAAATTACAAAAATATCCAGGTTACCCTTGCCCACACTTGATTGAGATATATAAGCATTTTGTATTTGGCCAAGTATATGTTATATGACAATATTTTATACTTGATAATCGTAGTTATCAACCTAAATATAATAAAGAAATGATTTTAATGGTTTCTTGAATAAAATAACAAGGTATATTTATTGTATGGGCATATTGAAAAGGAAATAACAAGGGGTTTTTGTTGCATGGGCATTATGTATACATATTCAAATATATTGCATGGGCATATTGGAAACAAACTTAAAAAATGCAAAAATGCATTTGGCTCCATGAACTTTCACTTTATTTATTAATTTATCTAATCTTTATATATTAGGTCTATGTGTTCTACTTGCATTAAAATAAAGTCACTCTGCTTCTATTAAATAATATTAATTATTTGTTGTAGATGAATTTTAAGTTATTCTATACGTGACATTATTCAATTACACATCAATAACATATCTATATTTCATTCTTAAATCAATAAATAGTGTACTTAACTACTTGATAGGATCATAGGAAGATGTAACAGTATATGAATTTTGAATAAGTTTATGAAGGCAATTAATTAAGCACAGTTTCAGAATCTAAAGATGAGCACAATCTCAGTTTCTCAAACAATGTCCAAGAAAGAAACAAATTAATTCTTGCAATCTATGATCATAATTACAATAAAAAAGTTTCAACCCTCATTTATGATATTCTTGGATAAGATAGCCAACTCACATAAATTAGATTCAATTCAAGTTCACAAGTTGTTATTTAAAGATACTATATATGTGTTCATTGTTAAATCGTGAATCACAAGTACTGGTTATATAATACGGAAAATGTTAAAATGTCTACGACGCACAACTCTTAATATATCCACCACTAATGTATAATGATTTCATCATTCGTTATATGAAAAATGAAATTAATTGATATGTTGGATATCTGACACATCTACTATGAACATATATTAATGTGTTCACTGTGGATAGAACATATTAGTGATAATAATTAATTTAATTTGGGTCCATTTCTCAATAATCCATTAGTTAATTGGATGTTAATAATTCCTAGGTGAAGAGTACAACTTCTTACTATTTCCTTTCATGTACGTTTAGCAACTTTTTCTATTTTAATTGAGTTAACTATGCAAGATCTAGTGTCTAGCTAGCCCATCCATAATTAAGTAAACTCATAAAATGCTATTTGAATAAATATTAAACATGATACACATATATACACAAAAACTTGTGTGAGACAGTCTTACACATAATTTCCGTGAGACGGATCATTTTTACCCATTAACTCAACCCACTTCCACAAATTTGTATGTGATGTGTGAAATATGGGGTATGGGTTATGAGTGATCAGTCTCACATAAAATGACCCGTGAGACTCGTATATATATAACTTGTTGATTCCAAACTCTTAGCTATTCTTGAATTAACTCAATTATATTTAGAGATCACCTTATTAATACTACATTTGTCCCAAAATAATTGTTGTTTTCGTATTATAAAGCATATTTACATACAATATACCAAATATGTCTCTATTTACTCATCTCAAAATTAAATGTGTTAAAGAAATAAAACCCCTCATTAATTAAACTTAAATAGGGGTGGATTGGACTTTATCACATTCCTTAATTTATGTGTAAAAGACTACAACGTCATTTATTTTGGAACGGAGGTAGTAATATATATATTAATGTTCTAGGAATCAACTCTTGATCTCACATTCAATTGGGTAATTAAATAGTGTATCCTTGGATATTTAGGTTGAGATATCAAATCTAAAACTCAATAAATGCTTATTTGGTCCAAATATATCTAATATATATGATTTAGTACATTTATGTGATTTGCAACTTACTGCATGCAAAACTCATAGTTTCAAACATTGGACGCGTGCTCAATGGTGCATGCTATATAGTTAATTAGTACTGGTCATGATCTATTCTTGTCAAGATATTTTTTCTATGAAACTTCAAGAAATGAAAATTTGAGTGCATATTGATATTTTTTAGTAAAAACTGAATAATTCTTTTGGTTTCTGTTACTCATTAATTAGAAATAAATGTCATTTAATAGTTTTGCAAGTGTTAATGATTTTGTAGTCTTTCTTAGCAAAGTTAGTAGTAATAGTAGTACATATTACCTCTGTCTCAAAATAAATGTTGTTTTAGCCTTTTGCACATAAATTAAGGAATATGATAAAAAATTCAATCTATCTCTATTTAAGTTTAATTAATGAGGGATTTTTATCTCTTGAACACATCTAATTTGAGATAAGTAAATAGAGTCATATTTGGTAAATTGTATTTAAATATGCTTTGAAATACGAAAACGACAATTATTTTGAAACAAATTTTAGTTGTTAGAACACATTTATTTTAGAATGAAGATAGTATATGCTTTCATTATATATTATATTTAACTTAAATTAGAACCGAAACCTATACAATAATTAGACATAAAATACAATGTATTTAGATTTTTTTATTAATACGTACTAACATAAACTATCATCATACATTTTTAGTATTTTATCTTATATAATAATATTAGCAAACAACAATTATTTTCTGGAATATACTAAGGTTAATATTTCAAAAAAAAAAATTTCATAATCACATGACATATGTATTATTTATATTGTCAATTTATATACATATATTCTTATTCATGATATGCATGAAATATTTTTTTTCACTCTTTATTGAATACATACACATAATTTTACTGTATTCATTTATAATAATTGATATTGTATTTCTGCAATTAAGATAGAATCGACACTTAAAATTAGATCTTTTCTAGTTTGTTTTAGTTCAAAAATATTTTAATTTTATCTTTATATGTAACAAATGAAACAATAGTGATGAATAAAATAACAAACAATGTTTCTTTTTCTATTTCATTAATGTTAAGAAAATCAGTTAATATTGATTATATCTTGATTGACAATATAATTTAATAGTTAATTATTTATTTAATTTAGCATTAATATAATTAAATAAACTTAAATATAGCTTGTGGTTGAGAGTGAAACTAAATAAATAAGAAAGTGACATGTGTATTTAGTGATTCATACTTTAGTATATATTAAATAATAAAAATATCATTACGAAAATGTAATTAATGAGAGAGGACGGAGTGCTTAGGAAAGAGGAGTTTTTATTTTTACATAAGAGTTAAAATTAGCATAACTATAAAAATTAATAAAAAGATAAATGATTGATAAGTGTATGATTAGGATAAACTTGAATTTGAGAGGAAAAGATATAACCACATGTGTCCACTTTAGTTTATCCTTTATTATATATAAAAATATTAAAAATGAAAAGATTAAATATATATATATATATATATATATATATGATTTACTCCTATTTAAGAACAATAATTATGGATGTATTTCCAATGATCATTTTGTTTCTTATTTTATTTATAAACAACAAATTAGAGCAATATTGATAGAATTTAAGCAAGTGTTTGTGAAATCCTTAATAATACTTATTATGGGAAAAAAAAACTCTGCTAAAATGAGTTTGTTTTGGAAGAGAGTAAATCATAATTCTTAGTTCAATCATAATTCTTAATTCAAGCTCCAAAACTTCATGGTCATTGCAATTTAAATCCTCCCTACTCAAAATTTCTATTTCACTCATGCATCATGTTCAAAACCATGTACATAATATTGATATTCAAAATAATAAAGGTTACAATTAAAAATTAACTTCAATTTGTTCACTCAAAACTTAAAAAAAAAAAAAAAATTAATGAGGGGTGAAATATTGTTTTTGGATATTTATGAAAGTTGTTAAAATTTGAGGGTAATGAAATCCATATTTTTAAATGCAATTACATTGTATATGAATATACATACTAATTCCATCGGAAAATTTGTGGGGATGGCCGTCTCCATTAATCCCTGGAGGTCCATCTCCAAATGAATATAAATTTTGATATAACACAAAAACTTACATGAGACGATCACACAGATAGTTTTCATGAGACCAACCATTTTACCCATAAATTGAATTCATTTCCACTTACTCACATGCATTTCGCTGATTTATAGTAGTATGTGAATAGTAAATTATGTATTGTATATTACCCCATGATAAGACGTGTCAATTTACATGGATGGCAAAAGGTGAAAGGTGTGAGGACAAAAATGTAAAGAAAGACAATGAAAAGGGGCAAAATGCAAAAAAGGGGAAAGGTGAGGGGCAGGTTGAAAACCCCAGCCGCTTTTTCCTTCTTCATATCCCCATTCATGAGTAAAGGTAAAGGTGCCATCTTTTTCTGCAACCTCTACATACACGCGCCTATACGTATACCTCTTCTCCCTGCATGCCATCCCATGATTCCCTAGCTCCTCCAATCCATTCCATCAATCCAAGCTATGGGGCTATGCTTCTCTCGCGAGGACAGATCGCCGCCCAAGAGAAGAGCCTGTAAGCGGATCACCAACGCCGCCGCCGCCGATGGAGCCGTCGGAAGCAACCGTTGGTCGAGGATTCGGTCGTCCAGGAAGGAGGACACTTTGATGCACGAACGGGCCCTCGCTGCCGCCATTCTCTTCCAGCAGCAGTTGCAGAACGGCGACGCAACAGCGCCGTTTGATAGGTCGGCCTCGTTGAGGTATCCGAATGGGTACTCCAAGAAAAATCAGGCCCTGCCTCGCAGCTCGAGCTCCAGAGCGCGCTCGCTCACTGATCCCCTGCTTCAACCTCATCAGCTTGTTAATCAGGTCTAATTTACAGCCTAAATCTGGAATTCATTATGTTTAACCTGAGTTTTAGTTAATTAGGAAGGGTTTGAGTCCTGTTTCATTATGATTGCTCTTTTATCTAATCATGTTGTCTGCAAAGTCTATCTGCAAAGTTATAATGGTGTGAACTTTATTAAAGTTTGTGTTTCTTAAATATGATAAATAGAGGTTGGTGGAGAATGGAGAATAGGAGTAATTGAGTCCCATAAGCAAATATATCTTTAAGATTGGTTTGAATTTATTATCAGAGTTATGGTTTTATCTGCATTTGATCTCAAAATTAATTGACTGAACTTCAATGAGTTTTATCTACTTCAATGAGAATTGGTCTCTATATCTGCCTTCATACTTTATTTATGTTGTTAATTAATGGAGGGTAAGTTAATTTTCGGATCTTTGTCAATCTAAAGGTTTGATTCTAATACGTGATTGGTATCTGCCAACTTTGTTTTCAGCCCAGATGATCTAAAAAAATTTCTTCTTGTCTGCTTTAAATTGTAGTTCTTAGGTTATTACATATATTCTTGATAATTCTAGTTTGTGTGGTCTAATATATTAGTGTAAGAAATGGTGTCTGATTCAGTACTTACAGTTCTGCTCAAAAAATTAATAGGAGATTAATCTCAGAAACCATTGCGCTGTACGTCGGACTCAGTATTTACACTTCTATTTTTCTTGTTTAAGTTTGTCGACGAGAGGTTCTGGATCCAGATGACTATTTTCTACTCTGTTGTGAAGAGGTTTTTGGGTATTTACCTGTATGGTGTTTGCAAGATAAAAGAATTTGCTTCTTCAGTTTCTGGTGCACTTCAGTATTCTGATTTTTTCTTTATTAGAAAGGAAAAAGAAATGTTTGCCATAGATGACAAATCAACCCCAAAGCTTTCCTATATTTCTGCTGTTTCTAAAATCTCCTTTTCCTTTTTTTTTTTTTTTGGTGCTTTGAAGAACTGAACATGATATATCCATCTCACCACTATGTATTTGAATTTTTACTTGCTTACTCTTTTTTCCCAACCCAATTATTTAGAACCTGAATGCATTTGCTTGTTCTGTACTTCTGGATTATCATCTAAATTAGTTCTCTAACTGGCAGGATATCAAGCTTGAAAATCTTGAGACCAACCATTTTGTACTTGTTCATGGTGGTGGTTTTGGAGCCTGGTGCTGGTATAAAACTATTGCATTACTAGAAGAAAGCGGATACAAAGTCACAGCAGTAGATTTGACTGGTTCCGGGATTCATTCATTTGACACAAACAATATCACAAGTCTGTCCCAATATGTGAAGCCGCTAACTGATTTTATTGAAAAGCTCCCTGATGCAGAGAAGGTTATGTTTCCAGATCTTTTAATGTATTAATATTGCATGTTTTCTCAAATAAAGATGTCAATCTACAACCTTTTGTTCTCAGTTAAGTCCTTAACACATGCAGGTAATTTTAGTTGGGCATGATTTTGGTGGGGCATGTATATCATATGCAATGGAGCTGTTCCCTTCTAAAATTTCAAAAGCAGTTTTTCTTTGTGCGGCTATGTTGACGAGTGGACAAAGTGCTCTTGATATATTCTCCGAAAAGGTTGGTTTAGTTCTAACTAATTAGTTTGTTCAAATGGATTAGCTTTATGAAAAGAGAAGCAACTTCATGTCTCAGAAATAATCTACTACTGCAGCTCAAGCTTTGTAAAGGATCTTACAATGCTGATCATTTGATATATGTGCTTTCTGTAAAAAGAAAAGGATAAATGTTACCTCAATTGAGTTTTTGGAGCATTACTTTTAGAGCTCATTGAACTTTGCTCAAATTGAGATGCACACTGATTAGCATGTATAGCTTCTGGGATCAAAGTTTTTAGTTTGGATATTTAAGAGAAACTTCCCCATTTTAAACCTACTTTTATAGTTGCAAATTTGATATTGTGTTTTCAATTGTTATAAGAGATTAAGGGAAGGTGATGAAAAAGTCAACTTAATACAGGGTTAGCATTTGATCCTTCCAGCTAAGCTTGAAAGCTGGTCCAGAATTTTGCAAGAATGTCTTGATTGTCAATTTAATGGCAGCAGGTAATATTGCTGTATAAAACATGATGAAACTGAAATATAATATTCATTTCAGGTTGAATCAAATGACTTGATGCGACAGGCTCAGGTTTTTCTTTATGCTAATGGGAACAATCAGCCTCCAACAGCTATTGATTTCGACAAATCTCTCTTGAGGGACTTGCTTTTCAACCAGAGCCCCACCAAGGTAATGTGTGATCATATTTACAGCTCAAAGAAAAATGATTTGGTTGACAGCACAGATTATAGCAATAGTATTATTTAACTTCACTTAGTAATGTTGCTCATGTGATGCTAACATCTAAAAAGTGTTGATTCCACCCAAAAGTTCAAGAACTCTTTAACATAAAAACCAGGACAATACTCTCTTTTACACTTGTTTCAATTGGTTTTCTCGCAGATGAGTATGTGATTTTAACTTGTGCTAATCATTCCCCAGGATGTCGCGTTGGCCTCTGTTTCAATGAGGCCAATCCCTTTTTCTCCTGTTCTCGAAAAGCTCTCTCTTTCAGAAACAAACCATGGGTCTGTGAGAAGGTTTTATATTGAAACGCAGGAAGACAATGCTATACCCATTGATGTACAGGAAAGCATGGTAAACAAATGCCCTCCGGAGCGAGTATTCCGTCTCAAAGGTGCTGATCACTCACCATTTTTCTCGAAGCCCCAAGCTCTGCATAAACATTTAGTTGAAATATCGAGGATCCCATGAACAATATTTATTGAGTGCATCGTTTCAGTAGTCCGTTGCTCTCCGCTCTCCGCATCATCTAGACATTGTGTAAGCATCCTGAGTTTTAACTAACATCAGAGATGCTGTTGCTGATGATCTGATGGTGGATTTTATTTGAGCTGACACTGATAATCCATCTCTCTTAGTGAAAGATATTAACACTTCTCATTATTAGATTCTCAATGTTCATACTGATAGCTGTGATTAATCATTTTGTGGGATTTAAACCAATATATTTATTTTGTACCTTTTTATGAGTTAATTTTGGAACTCATTATTGAAAAAATAATAATAATCATATGGTTATTTCATTGTATTAACATAACGTATAAACTGGATACACTGTTTCCATGAACTTCAATTTAGAAAATAATAAACCATGTTTTTAATGTTAAAGTTAGTTTCTAATTTTGTTGCACTATTGTGAGAAAAGAGTTAGCATGACTAATAAATGAGCAATCATCCCATAAATGTTGTACTTTCGTGCAATTGATTTTAAAACAACATATGCTCGGAGAAATATGATAGTATTCCTTTGGGTTAAATACTTAATCAATCTCTATTCTTTCTGTTCTATACTTTGCAACTTGAACTTTATTTTTTGATAGATTGCAACTTTAAATCCACGAATTTTACAAATTGCAACATCTAACAAAATTTTCAAACCGAAATTGGTATTTTTTTTTCTCTTTTATATATTTTCATAATTTGTAGGACAATTTTTAAAAAACCCAAATTACATTATTAAAACTCATTTAACAAAAGATTTGTTTATCTTAATTGAAGAATTTGATTTACAGGTAAAAAATCTTTTATTACATATAGATCTTAATAATTCAATTTTGATTTTTTTAAAAATACCCCCAACAATTATGAAAATATAAAAAAACACCCAAATTTTGCTAGAAAAATTATTGGAGATTGCAATTTATAAAATTTATGGATTTACGGTTTCAATCTATCAAAAAATAATGTTTAGGTTGATTTAAGTATTTCACCTACTATTTTCTAGCCAAAAGTGTTGTATTTAGTCCCTCAATTTCACTAAGTTAGACAGCCACAATTTTTACACAAATTTTCCTTAAAAATCAAAGCCGTCTTCTTCTTCTTCTTGTTTTTTTTTAATTTAAATACTTCCCTTTTATTTACCATTGCAGTCTGTACTACATAAAGAAAACCCATCGAAAACTCCTCAATTGAAAGATAAACATTGTCAAAAACAAAGTGTGTAGGACAGAGATTTCAATCAACTAAAAAATATGAATACTTCTAATGAGGAAATTGGAATATAAATCAAAGATAAAAGTGGAAACTAAATTCATCTTAATGGAACGTAGTACATGACATTTATTCTTAGTGAGTAAATAATGGATGAAGGAATTGCACCATCTCTAACAATTGGGTAAAAACAACCATTACTTATTAATATCAACCTGTATTGCACATTGGACACTATAAATAGAGAAATAAAACAAGGGAAGGAGTTAGTTTCATTAAGAAAGATGTGAAGTTTGCTCAACAAAGTATTCTCATTGCATCCATAGAAGATGTGATATTTGTGAACAAACAATTGGGTTGGTGAATGGCCAGTGAGGTAACCAATAACTTTGGACTAAGATTTGACAGTTAGAACAGAGAAATGGGGATGTAAAATTTATTGGATTTCTTGTTCAGTCAACTATATAACATGCACATGAGATCTCTAAATGTTGCATCTCATATTCCAAATTAATCATTTTGTCGTGTATTAAATACTATCTCTTAATGTTACATCTTCTATTTCAAATTAATCACTACACACCACCTGTATATAACTTCACTAATTCACACGTTAATAGAGAATTCAATAAACCACGCGTACATATGATCCCTTACATATAACCAGAAAACATGAAAAAATATGGCTTGTGTTAAGGTATATGAAAACAACATGCAAATATTAAGAACCTGTAATATGTTTCCGAACAACATTTGACAAAACAATTTGGCAAGAACGGTGTAAATCAAAGTACATAAAATCAAACGCATCTCATTTTAAAAAAACCACTTTTGACATTTAGCAGCAAACTAAATCATACTAATGATACGGTATAACATCATAACACCACATCTAACAAGCAAAAGAATGAATTCACCAAGATATGGACATAAATAGCCAACTTCGAAGACCATCAAATTTTAAACATGCCTTCTGCCTAAATGAAAAGCTCTGATTATATAAACAGATAATAATCAAGAATTTCATCAACTGGATTTGGAAGAAAAGCCTGAAGGGATTTTAGAGGCTGATGTACGTGTGGTGATCTGTTAAAGCTTGGAAAAAGGGAAAAAACAAAAAAAAAAGTTCAGCTTCCCCATCAATAACATATAAAAGAAAATCATTTACACCTGCAGTTAACATCCTACAAAAATAACAACTGCATGATCTCCCAAAATCGTAGTAATCCACTAAATCTAAGAAAATGGGATAATCAGCAGAAATTTAAAGAACATCAAGACCACATTGGGCATTACAAAATATGCACAAACACTAAATAGATGGTGCAAACACTCCTACACAGCAGAAGCCTAAGGAAAAACATGTACATACACTATATGTATAGTTTCTGGTTTACCATGCATAGGTTATCAATGTTTAGTTGTATGTATCAAACAGTAGTGCAACCAAAAAAAGAGGAAGAACTCATGTAGGATTAGTTAGCCTCTTGAAAACCATGATGATGCCTTAAGTGTATGACAGTTGGGTTGCATTGTGTTCTATTTGGACAGAGGGTCTGCAAAGATAAGAATTTGAAATGAATGCATTGTAAATCCACCCAAATTAAAAGCAGGTTTCAAACACATTGAAATCATGCAAGTAAATGATTTAAAATCACTGAAGAATTTGAAATATATATCAATTCAAACTTAAAATGGACTTGCAATTATGGATTTGAAATCTACAATAAAATCCTTGATTGCAAACACAAACCTTCACAACTTGACAATTCAGATAACATTATTCAATCAATATGCACTACCAGGCCGGCTCTATAACTTCCAACACAATTCTGCAACATAACATTATTCTTATCCAAAATTCCATAGACAACCATAGGTACCATCATTAGCACATCTTAGATGCTTTAAGATACCTAAACTATGAAAAAAGTACAAAGAAAAAAACTGTTGACCCTTCACAGGTATTCCAAGCATCAATAGTTGAGAACACATTTAGAACATGATTAAAGAAACAATTTTACATGACAACCAATAAAATCAAATCCACCACGACAAGATAATCAAGGAACTGAAAAAATGTGCACCCAAACTGCAAGGAGATGAGCATAAAATACTCAGAAATACACACCATGCATACAAGACATGAATATCTAACCCCAGACCCCTAAACTAACCAAAGCATATATCCCACATTTAAGTCATTAAAGATAAAGTGACCAACCATCATATAATCATTCAAATAACCAATGAATACCAAAACAGGATCAATTTCAGAGTACCATTGCACAGAAGCATAATAAGAGAAATAACATGGTTTCAATTTAAGCTCAATATAGCATAGATTTCAAAAAAAATCCAATCAAAGTCTTACATCATAGTAATCGTCAGACCAACTATGTAATTCCAGAAAAAGTCATTAGCTTCTAGCGGAAACAAAACATGATATAACGGAAAAGAGAAAAACAAGGCGAACAGAATTAGAAGCCGAGCTTGGTGCGGCGCCAGTGGCGGCGCTTAGCGTTGTAGCGGATGGTGTTGTCGGTGCGCATGCGGATCCAGTAAGGGATCGGCCTGTTCTGCCTCTGCTTCTTCGCCAGCTTCTTCTTTATCATGAATGTCTTGTGCGACGGCTGCCAATTCATTAATCAACCAAACAGTTGTTAAGAAATTGCATCTTTAACAGTGCAATCTTCAACCGAAGAGTTGGTAGAGAGAGAGAGAGAGAGAGAGAGAGAGAGAGAGAGACGAACCATGGCTGAAGTCCGGCGGCGAGTTTCTCCTCTAGGGTTTCAAGCAGCGGACGCGGCAGCAATATAAAAGAAAACCCTTGTTATCATCTCTTTCATTTATATGGACCCTCAACCACTATTTAAAAGAAAATGGAAAATAAATGGTAAAAATGAATAAAATTACGAAACAGCCCCCAGAAAAAAGCCCTAATTGAAAAAAAAAAGGCACATATCTGAAAATGCAATTTAATAAAAAGAAAAAAAAAACCTTGAATTTAGAAAAAAAATTGTCATCTTCTCAAAAATCTATACTATACTAATAGCAAAATGTTTGGGAAAAATTACAAGAATGCCATTTTCCCGCCCATTTTATTCCTTGTCCTTTTATCCATGTGTCAAAATGTGATTAAATATTGATTGTATTTTATTTCTTATTTTTTTATTTGATCATTATAATTAGTTATTTTAATGTTTGGCTTTTAGGATAATCTTCAACAATTAAATAATATTAAAAAGTAGAAATTATGATTATGTCTATAGTCTATAGATATTTATAGATAACTTTTATTGGAGAAATCAATAGAATGACTTGCAACATACTCTTCCATCTATAAAATAATATATATATATATATATCTATATTCATACTATATAAAATGTCACATAAATTTGTGTAAATAACTTTTTTTTATTTTTTTTCAATATTTCATTTTAATTTTCTAAATTAATTTAGTAATTTTAAATTAAGCTCTCATCTCAAGCCATTGAAATCAAATTTTCTTTCAAAGTCATTGCCTTATATAAAGAATGTTTATTCATTTAACAACACTCACTTACCTAGCTTATAAAAATCAATAAAATTTAATAAATTCTTTTAATAATAATAATAATAATAATAATAATAATATTAGGTAATATATTAAAAAATATTTCAGATAAATAGAACTACAAATTTCTCACCCATATTAAAAATTATCTTTACTATACTAATATCAGGACAGTTGGGAAATTATATAACAAGACGCGCAACGCGCGGGTACACTGCTAGTTGTACTTAATATGATTCCGAAATTTGAGCCAATTTCTTTCATTTCACTAAAATACATGTATTTCAAAACCCTAAATCCTGATCAAAAGGAAAACTCGGTATATTTTTATACATATATTCTATTTCTACATTATTTATAATCATTAAATTATATATTTATGAAATAAATTAATTTGCATAGGAGGATGGAAATTCATCAAAGTGTAATTAGATCATTCATCTTTATGTATTTGATTAGATGGTTTCATGTAGTTTGATCAGACTGTGATTTAATGTTTTTAATCATTTTTAATAACATCTTATGAATAGTATGTTTTTTAAAATAATTTTATTAATTTTTTTTGGTGGGACTAAGTACTCCACACTAATTTTTAAGGACACCACATTTATTTCACTAACACATAATAAATTTTACTTATAACTGTGGTTCCCTTAGAAATTAGTGTATTGTCTTTAATTTCACTCTAATTTTTTATGTATCATTAAAAAAAGAGTAAGTTTTGCGTACCCCGGGGCACCGTGTCCCCAAATATTTATTGTAATACTTTTAAGTAATATAATTAATACCTTAACATGTAACAAATAATACATTGAATAATACATTCACTAAAGCATATGTTTCAGTTATATACGTAATATCTTATGAATATGCAACTAATACCTTATGAGTATATCACCAATACATTCAAGGATATACCACTAATGTCTTATGAATACACCTGTCTTATGAATACACCAATAATATCTCATGAACATATAACTAATACCAAACTAATAATACTTTCAGGGGTACGGTGCACCGAGGGTACGCAAGTTTTTGCGTTAAAAAAAAAAAAAAAAAAACTAACAATAGAAACTTGGAATAGGATTTCCCGTGGACAAAGGGAGGAAACTATGTTCCTGCTACACAAGTGGGGACATGTATTGTTGCTCCACCCCGTCCCGTCCCATTGTCAAGCCTAGTTACGACAAATGTGATCGATCAAGTGAAGTTTCCTGTCCCATTGTCAAGCCTAGTTACGTCAAATGGGATCGAACTAGTGGCTGCAGCAACTTGAAGACCATGGCTGGTACTTCATTGACAGCAACCTCACTAAATATAAATATCTACCAATGGAGAAGTAGACCCACTTGTGATATTCATAATAAATGCCTCCCTTTTCTCACATTTTCCAGAAATTTAAACACTAAATTTGGGCTGACTTTAAAGAACTATTTCACAATCAATCTCCAACCACATCACTAGTTACACAAGAGACCAACGAAGTTTGAAAAATTACCACACTTAAAGATGAAGCAATAGAATCCGTACATGTTTGCAAGATTGATATTGCCTTCTTTTACCTTTCAAAGTCTACATAAAAGCTAGCACTATAACCATCGATCATTACTCCAAATAAGATCCACATCTTTCCTTTGGTGGATCGTGTTACATGCAAGTCGAACCGAGTACTATGAATCTCTCTCCATATTCAAATGCTTTGCTGTTTCTTTGCTTCCTCATCACATCCACCATTTCCAGCAGTAATCCAACTCATTTCACACCTTGTGTTTCTATTAACTGTGGCTCGAATGGAGCTTCCGAAGCTCGCAGTGGAAGGAAATGGCTTGGAGATGTCAAGCCTACATCTTCTTCTTCTTTTTCCTTGCTACAAATGAAGGGCTCATCAACCATCTCAATTGCAATACATAATAAGTTGAGCTTTGCTGATCCGGTTCCCTACAAAACGGCAAGAATCTCTACTTCTCGATTCTCCTATGCATTTCGAGTTAATCCAGGTCAGATTATAATCCGCCTTCACTTTAATCCTTCTCCATACAAAGGCTTTAAAGGGTTGAAGGACTTATTCACTGTTAAAGCTGGTCCTTTTATCTTGCTCAGTAACTTCAGCGCTTCACTGACTGCTGCTGCTCTTGCTGTGAATACTTTTGCCAAGGAATTCTGTTTAAACATACAAGAAAATCAACAACTTAGCTTAACTTTCTCTCCTGAAAGTGGTACATATGCTTTCATAAACGGCATTGAGATTATCTCAGTTCCTGCTAGTCTTTCTTACTTTCAAGGTCCAGATATTGAACTCCAAATCGTTGGTAAGGAGTCCTTGGTCTATGTTGACAATAAAACTGCACTTGAAATAATCCACCGATTAAATATTAAACAGTATATTGTTCCACCCACTGAAGATTTTGATGGCATGTTTCCTAAGTGGGCAACACAAGATGTAGAAATGGAAAATACAAGTACCTGGAAAATACCGGTGGAGGTGGGATTCAGGTACTTGATCAGGCTTCATTTCTCGGAGACGGGACTAAAGATTGCAGGGACTGGTGATGTGGTGTTTAAGGTCCTCATTAATGGCATGGCTGCACAAACTAATAATGACATGTTGAAAACAGGAGATGGGAATTATTTTGTCTTGCATAGGGACTACATAGTGACAATGAGAGGGCTGAAAGAAGATGGTAAGCATGACCTCTTCATTTCCCTCCAATCATATGATGAAACCAGAGACAGACATGGAATCCTTGCAGGTTTTGAAGTTGCTAAAGTGAGCAACCTTGACAATAGTCTAGCCAGTCCTAATCCCCTGCCTCCACCTCAGGATTCATCCAGGACCATCCGAAATTCACTCTCGGTTCATGGTTATAGAAACGCTATTTCAGCTGTTGCACTAATCATAATATCTCTATTAAGTATCATTGTCCATAAGCTGCGAGAAATTTGGGAAGCAAGTAGTGTTGAAGAAATCAGGATATTAACAAGGGCTAAACAGTTCTGTCGCCGTTTTTCACTAACTGAGATCCAATTGGCCACTAGAAATTTCAGTGACGGGCTTTTCATCGGAAGGGGTGGATTTGGCAAAGTCTACAAAGGCCTCATTGATAAAGGGCAAAAGACTGTTGCTGTAAAAAGGTTAAAATCGGATTCCAGGCAGGGAGCACGTGAGTTTTACAGTGAGATTAAAACACTTTCTGATCTTCGACATATGAATATTGTCTCTCTAATCGGCTACTGCATTGATCATGGGGAAATGATTCTTGTTTATGAGTACATGCCTGGTGGTACACTAGCTGATCACCTCTACAAACTTGCAAGGGATGGCCATGATCCTTCTTCTCTCACATGGAAACAACGCCTAAATATCTGCATTGGAGCTGGCCGAGGTCTAGACTATCTTCACACAGGCCATAGAATCATACACCGTGATGTGAAGCCATCAAACATCCTGCTAGATGAAGACTTTAATGCTAAGGTGTCGGATTTCGGCTTGGCAAAACTTGAAGACAGAAGCAAGTTACAGAGGCTACAGAGCCATGTCAGCACAAAGGTTAGGGGCACATTCGGATACTTAGATCCATATTATTTCACCACCCAGAGACTAACCACGAAAAGTGACACATATGCCTTTGGTGTGCTTATGTTTGAAGCATTATGTGGGAGACCAGCAGTGGATTCAGGGGTTCCGGAAGATGAGAGGGTTCTAACAACATGGGCTCGAGACATGATCAGCAATGGAGAAGTTAATGAGATAGTAGCCCTGAGTCTGAGAGAGGAAATCTCATCAAGTAGCTTGAAGATATTTGTGGAGGTGGCAGAAAAATGTTTGGATCATGAACCAAAGAATCGGCCATCAATGTCCCAAGTGGTGCTGCAACTCGAGTCTGCTCTCGAGCAGCAGGAGAGCAGAAACTTTGCTCCGCTAAACTACGTAGCTAATGTTGCTAATGATGTTTGTCCATCAAATGAAGACATAATCAGATCATCTAAAAGTGACAGGCAATCCATAGATGTGGTGTCTGTTACTCCTACTGGTAAGAAGAATAGAAGGAAACCAAAAATTCTTAGCTCATTACGGTTTCCAGGGTTGTGTACCTTTGGGGTGAGAAAACAATCCGAGAGTGACGATTTAATCAGCTTTCTTCCAGCAAGAATCCCAAGAAATAGAGGTAGTTTACACGTTCTGTATCATATTCCAACATTTTGTATGTACCTCACATTAATAAAACCTATGCAATTTTTCAGCAGCAGCTTCTAGAATGAGTTTATACGAAGTGCATTCCAACATAGGCAGACAATTCTCTCTGGATGAGATGAGAACAGCAACTCACAACTTCGATGACAATCTTGTCATCGGACATGGCAACATGTACAAAGGACTCATCGACGAATCCACCACTGTGGCAATCCAAAGACTGAACCTCTCTTCAACTCAAGAGGTTAACACATTGGTAACAGAAATCGAAACGTTGTCAAAGATAAGGCACCTTAACTTGGTACCACTCATCGGCTACTGCGACGAGTATGGAGAGATGATCCTAGTCTACGATTACCTGGCTCATGGCACTCTTCGCGACCATCTCTACAGATCCAAGACACCGCCATTAACATGGACGCAGCGTCTTCAGATCTGCGTGGGCGCCGCGAGAGGATTGCACTATCTCCACACCCACACCATCATCCACCGCGATGTGAATCCGAGCAACATCCTGCTGGATGAGAAATTGAAGGCCAGGATCGGCGATTACAGCCAGGTGAAAGGAGGGGATGACACACACGTCAGCACCGCCATTAAAGGCAGCTTCGGTTACATGGATCCAGAGTACTTCAGGCGGCAGCGATTGACGGAGAAATCCGATGTGTTCTCCATCGGTGTGGTGATGTTGGAGGTTTTATGCGGAAGGCCGGCGATGATTCCTAGCCTTCCAAGAGAGCAAGTGAATCTGGCAGAGTGGGGAAAGTTGAATTTGAGGGCAGGGAGAATTGAAGAGATTGTTGATTCGAATGTGAAGGGGGAAATTGCAGCAGAATCGTTGAGCAAATTTGTTGAAACAGCAGTTGGATGCGTGGAGGAGAGAGGGACTGATCGGCCGGGTATGAACGACGTCGTTTGGGAGCTGGAGTACGCATTGGATCTGCAACTAAATCTGGAGAAGATGGAAGATTCAGATCATGATCTCATTTAACATCATAGATTCCTTTTCCCCCGTTTTGTGATAAATTCAAATTAAAAAAAAATTATAAAACTGTTGATTTTTTTTTATTTTTTTTCACTTCTCAACATTTTTTTTTTAAATATCAAATTACCCTAAAACTATCAAAATTTATCACATGGCAACTTTGAATCATTTTCCAACAAAACATATATTAGTAAGTTACGGATTTGAAATAGAGCACTTTAAATTATAAGATTACGAAAATACTCTTATATTTTCAGTCGTATGATACGGGTCGCGTGTCACATTTCCTTCCTTTAGAAAATTTCATTATTTTTTTAAAAATTTCCAAAGAAACCAATATATTTACCGATTTTTTCATAAAATCAAGTACCGATATATCTATCGAAACCGATATTTGTATCCTTAGTCTCAATTCATTTATTCCTACACAAGTTTTTTTTTAAAAAATTTAGTATTTTAATCAAAAAGTTGGTGTCGGAATTGGGAATAATTGTTGCCCTGCAAAAGAAAAAAAAAAGGTTGTGTTGTGAGGAGAAAGGAGAGAAAAGGAGATAGACATCTTTTTTTCTTTTCTCAAAATTTCAAACATCATTTAATTTAAGAACAATCTAATTAAAATGAAATCTTTAACAAATATTTACGAATTAATACCATCTTCTAACCATGATATACATTTTAGCAAAAGCTATTTTTCATTGATATGAGAAAGTCATGTGCTAGTTTGTATAATTTTAGGGAAATTTTCATATTTGGTATCCGAATATAGGCTATATTTTAGATCGGGTACCTCGAAGTTCGAGTTCATTAATTTAGTCCATCAGTTTTTCAAAATCCATCAAATTTAGTACTCTCCGTTAAAAAACCGTCCAAATTGACGGAAGTTAACTACCTTAAAACTACTTGGTGCGAAAATTAGATGGCTTAGGAACTAGAACATAAATTGCAGAGAGTTTAAGGGTTCATTTGTAAATAGGCAGTAAGTTGGAATTTGCAATTAAGTCCCTGGATTTACCTTAATTTCCCAAAACCACCCCAGATCCAGCCCCATCGCTGGACTTCAACACCACCACCACTGCTGCTGCCGGCAACGGCCTGTCGACAGCACACACATACACACGCCTGCGCGGCGCCGCCTCATCCACACACCCATGCACCCGGCGCGGCACCGCCGCCACTCACGGCACTGCAGACACAGTGAAGAAATGCAACACAGGCTCATTAGATTTCAAGAAATGGAAGCAATGCCACCACAACTCCTTATACTCGCCCTCAGTATCGTTACAGTCCTCCACCTCTCCGCCGTCGCTGTCTCGTACTTCCCGAAAGAAGCTTTGCCCACCAAATCAAGCTACTTAACAGTCAACTCCACCACTGGCTCTTTCATTTTCTACACATACTATGAAGCACATAGTTCTCATAGCAAGAGCACTTCACTCTCCCAAACTCCAATTCTCATATGGCTTCAAGGTGGGTCGGGCTGCTCATCCATGATAGCAAATTTCTAAGAGCTCGACCCTTGGCGCTAGTGCAGCAAGATCTTTCCCTTAGAGCCAATCCAGGTTCTTGGAAAAGAATGTTTGGACTGCTTTTTCTTGATAATCCTATAGATACTGGATTTAGTATTGCTGCTTCACCTCAAGAAATTCAACAGAAGCAAGATCTCAAGTATTGGCGGCGTCTTCCTACTCTTCAATCTTTTCAAGAATCGATCGATTTTGTCAAGAAATTGAGGCTGCACATGGGAAGATGAAGATTGGGGGAAGATTAAGGTTAAAATGTCTAGTTTTCGCACAATTTGATTCAAGATAGTTAACTTCCATCAGTTTGGACGGATTTTTAACGGCAGGTATTAAATTTAATGGATTTTGAAAAACTGAGGGACTAAATTGATGAACTCGAACTTTGGGGTACCCGATCTGAAATATAGCCTATTTTCGAGTATCAAATGTGAAAATTTCCCTAATTTTTAATATAGAATGTAAAAGTTATACTTCCATGTGACCATGGGGCAATTATAGTATACATCAATGATATTAATGCACAAACATTTTCTACTATAGTACCATTGTTATATGTTTTTCATCAGAAAGAGTTTGATCAATAAATTGTCATAAATGTTTTTTTTTTTTTTTCAATCATGACCAATAATTGTGATGAATGTTTTTTTTTTCTTTGAAATTCGATTGTCTTTTCTAACTCAAAATTAAACATATCTAATAGTTCATTTGGTTTATCAATAATTGCAAACTTCAAATTTTCACTCTCACATCGAAACAATAGGTGGCTCATATTCAAATCTCAAAACTCCATAATTAAAGCAATCAAAAACTTCTTTTAATTTGTGTATTTTAAATGTAAATTCATAAATTGATAAATCTATGATAGTGAAAAGGTTAATTGAAAAATAATACAAGGAATCAGGGAATATCTATACAACTTCAAAATTAAATTAGTTAAATCTATATATATATATGCAGAATATTCTGCCAAAAATAGCTATAATAAATGTCTCATTTATTAAATATTTCTATTTTAAGAAATCATTAACAACTTTTATTTTAAATTTATTAATAAACAAATACATAAATATTAATATTTAATACATTTAATTTTATATCTATAGTATAGAAACTCAAAAGAAAAGGTAAATAGATAAATTTATCTATATATTTCTATATATTATAGAGGAAAAGTTTGAGATATTTACAAAAATACTATTTTCTGAACAAAAAAATGTCACATCAACAATATTAGTATTTTGCATTTTTTATTATTCAATCCATTCAATTTATAATATATATATTGTATTAGTTTATTTTTATTTTATTAATACTAATTAAGTTATTTTTTATCGAATAATTTCTTATACACCAACAATAGATAATGTTCAAACAATAATTTCAATAATAAATTAAAGTCCTATGTGGATCTCCAAAAACAAAAACAAAAATAGAATAATCAAAGTACACAATGTTGTCAATGGTGTTCACAACACCAGCGTAACACACAGCGGAAAATGGATCGAAATTAAAAGTTGCAGAACACAAACGATTTATCCACGAATATACAAATACTCATGGAATGTCTTCAAGACGAAAACTCCTTTATTTATCTTTCGTGTGTATACAAGGAGATAGAAAAATCTCTAAAATAGATTCTTCCGTACAAAGAATTCAATACGTCATATGGAATGAATATGAATACTAGGGACATATACAAAGACTCTCAGTTGAACACTCTGAAACACCTATACCAAAAGTCACGAGTATGCAAACTCCATGACACTAAAAGAAAACGGTGTTGTCTCAGTGTGAACAACACAAAACACGACACTAGTGTACTGCTGAACTTTTGGACTGCTTTAACTCTCGATTTCTGTGTATCTGATCTTCAGCAGCCTTCTCCTATTTATAGAGCTTGAAGTACACTTGTGTAGACTCCATTCCTCCATGATCTTGGATTGCTCCATGATCTCCATAACTCACGTGCATGATGGACATGGTGGAGTAGACTTGTTCATGTTCATCTTCCACTTCCTTGGACTGATTTTCCTTGACTTGATCAAGACTTGTTCCACGTTCAATCTCAAACTCAAAACCACATTTTCTCTCTCTTAAGCTCACGTATTGACTTCTTCAATCTCACTTATAGATCTCTTTGAATCCTATCAACAAAAGGAGCAAATAACAACTTCCTAAGACTTAGGAAAGTTTGTTAGTTAGAATGAGATTCAAAATATAAATCACGTGAGTTTTAATAAAACAAAACTATAGGAGAGAGAAATCAAATCTTTTTCAAATCTAAATCAAATAAATAAATCTAATAAAATCTAATTTGATTTTAGGATAAAAATGAAAAAGGAAAAATTAATTTAATGTTGGAAAATCCAACACTAACAATCTCCCCCTTTTTTATTTTTTCAGCTCAAAACCTAAATCAAATAGATTAGATTCCTAAAAAATAAATCTCCCCCTTAATCCTGCAAACACAACAAAGAAAATGACTAAAAACAGTGATATAAGAATAACAAATAAAATCGATCACCATAAATAATCATAATTCAAAGACAAATCTACAAACCAAGACAAAGTGTTTTTAGAATCCAACAAAATTAAACATAGAACAGAATCATCCAGCAACAAACAATCAACCAGCACCAAACAACATCTTCAAGCCTCATCTTCATCATCACCTTCACCTTCGGCTTTACCACCTTCATCACCATCGTCTCCCCCTTTTTGAGCTGAAATTAATGCATCCAAGTTGTCACGAACTTGGATCAGGCCTTCGATATGATTAGTCAATGACTGACGTTGCATGAGCAGTTGTGCAAGCAAAGACGGGCCAGTGTTGCGACTGGTGTTGCCAACACGAGGGGCAACACTAGGTGTGAAAGGAAGATCACACACCCGATTACCTTGAAGCAGGGCCTTGGCTATAGTGAGAGGAGGCTGAGGAGGCATTAAACTCTCAAAGGCTGAAAGAGTCAACCCTTGAAAACGAAGAACAGCTGAGATAAGGGAGGGGTAAATAAGATAGGTCGAAGAAGATGAAAACTTTTCAGCAAAACGACCTAAATTTTGCAAGATTAACCTCTCAAAATTAAAATGCACTTTGAGGACAATCCTATAAAGGAGATTGGTCTGTTCTTCGGTGACAACTGTGGTGTTAGATGAAGGCAACCAATTATGCATACAAATTTTGAGTAGCACGGCAAAGAGAGAAGTAAGGGAAGAGACTGGAAATTTTTTGGACCAAGACAAGACCTTCCCACCAGTAATTTCAGAGGCTACTACATCTAGATAAGGAAGAGGAGCATCTTCAAAAAGATCAGGGAGTTCAAACACAACATTTATATCCTTAGACAAGAAAGAATAGATGCTCCCCTAACATACACAACCCTAAATTGATGATGACAAGGATCACATAAGTTCTTATGTAAATTCCCATAAAACTCGTAGACAAGGGTTGGACAATAGGAAGGGATATTGGTAACACAGTGCAGTAAACTCCTATCCTTTAGAAACTCAATAAGACCTAGCCTAGAAAAAGAATCCATATGTAATGATCTTTCGGCTATAAAAGATTTTTGGCATAAAGAGTTCCAAACACTAGATGAGGGCCTTGAATAAAAGGAGGTAGAGTAAGCCTTGGAAACATGAAAAGGAGAGCCTTGAGGTTTGAAGTCGGTTGAGACATCCTCCTTTTCGGCAGTAGGAGTGTGAGGAGCATTTCCTTTCTCTGAAGGTGTTGCTCTAGTGTGGGCAACACCTGACTTAACACCAGATTTTTTCAGTTTGAGGATGACCTTGGAGAGAGTAGTCTCCATGTCATCATCAGAATCAGTGGCAGCAGCGGCGGTGAAATCCTGATCAGACTCATCATCAAGTTCCAAAGAACTTGACGATTTGGCCGACACAGTGGCTGAAATGTTGGACTCAGGAACGACAGGCTCTAGGTCAGAGGCAGGGACAGGTCTCTTGCGCTTTTTGACCACAAACTCAGGGGTCACCTTCCATGCGGCACGCAGGCCCTGGGAGCGTCGCTGCCGTTCATTCACAGCCCGATTGGAGGGCTGAAATTCTTCCACATCGACCGGGTCAGATGGAGCGCCAGAGGGACCCTTCATTGGTCGGGATGAAGAAGCAGGGACTTTGGAGGCTTTGGAAGTCTTGGCTTTTGATTTA
Organism: Scutellaria baicalensis; assembly: GCA_005771605.1. Taxonomy (NCBI): domain Eukaryota; kingdom Viridiplantae; phylum Streptophyta; class Magnoliopsida; order Lamiales; family Lamiaceae; genus Scutellaria; species Scutellaria baicalensis. The sequence goes on along the minus strand of CM016721.1, from coordinate 61,399,352 downwards.
GAAGTAGTACGAGATGAAGGATTGGGGGAAGCAGTCGCTGGTGTTGTGCTGGTGTCGGCAACACTATCAGATGACACTGCTGTGGCTGGAGGAGCTAGAAGTGCATGATAGGATTGCTTCAGTTTTTCAAGAAATTCGAGTACAGCTGGAGGAATAACTTGGTCCGCCATGGGAGAATTTGAGAGTAAGAAAATTAGGGTTTAGGAAGAGAAGGGAAAGGGGATCGGGATTTAGAGAGAGAAAGAGTTTGAGAGAGAGAGAGAGCACGCAAAGTAGTGGAGAGATATGCCCAATTTTCAGGATTTTATGAACAAATTTTGAGCCTTTGAACAAATTTGAATTTTTTAGATAAGAGATTTTAAAAGATATGACAAATAGATAAAATCTCAACAAAAATTGCACAAACTTAGGAGTCACCAAATTCGAATTGTAAATTGAAATTGAGTTTATCCAAATATCAAATATATATCCACTATATATGTTATAGATTAAATGCAAATACCTAGGGATGCATAAAATTTAAATTCCATAAAAATTGCACATAATGTAACAGACCGGTGTTGTCCCCGATGTTACGTAACACTGCGATGACACCATTAGAAAATATTTTTGGCTCTTAAAAATTTCTTTCGTGCACATAAATTGAATTCACATATACCTGATCTCAACCAACCTTTTGAAAAGAGAGCATTGTCGTAGCGAGCGCCATGCTTCTAATTACTTGGTTGTGAGATCAAGATTTTTATTCGGTTGTGGTATCTCCTACACCTTTTGACAAGAAAGCATCATCGCAGCGAATGTCGTGCCCCTAGTACTCAGTGAGGTCACACAACACTTTTTAGCAAGTCACTAGGCTGCCTGAAAAGCATCGTCGTAGCGAGCGCCGTGCTCCAAGTGCTTCGTGACTTATATCATTTTTTTTCTTTCGAACAAAGTGCACTATATAATACGAGCCTTTACCAAAATAGGTGTCCAAGCAAATGTTTTCACACAAGGAACACACTGGTCAGGTATACACATGCACACATATGCCTAGAAAGCCTAAAATAAAAAATCACATACTAAGGGTGTTAAGAGTGGTATGAACAACATGAACCGTAACACCCGCAAACATGCAGTCGCATTCAAACAATGCACAAACCGAGAAACTTCTTTAAGGAAGAAAATCTCTCTAAATCTAAGGCTTTGGTAAATATATCTGCAATTTGATTTTCAGTGGATACATAATCAAGTTGGATTAACCCTTTTTCAACTAAATCACGAATAAAGTGATGTCTAATATCTATGTGCTTAGTGCGTGAATGTTGAACTGGATTTTTGGAAATATTAATAGCACTTGAATTATCACAAAACAGGCTCAAAGATTTATTTACAAATCCATAATCATCAAGTATTTGTCTCAACCACAAGAGTTGAGTACACCCACTACCGGTGGCTACATACTCGGATTCGGCAGTGGACAAGGAAACACAATTTTGTTTTCTACTATGCCAAGATACGAGATTATTGCCTAAGTAGAAACAACCACCACTAGTACTCTTTCTATCATCTACATCCCCAACCCAATCAGAATTGCTAAAACCTACCAAATTAAGGTTAGTATCCTTTGTGTACCAAATACCTAAATCGATCTAACCCGAAACATACCTTATGATTCGCTTCACAGCCTGAAGATGAGAAGTTTTGGGCTCCGATTGGTACTGAGCACAGACACCAACGCTATACATGATATCCGGGCGGCTAGCGGTCAAATAGAGCAAGCTGCCGATCATTGACCTATAAAGGGTGTTGTCGACACCATCGACAACACTGTCTTTTGACAGCTTTTGTGACGAACCCATGGGGGTTCGCATAGACTTAGAATTTTTTAAACCAAAGCGAGATACCAAATTTTTGGCATACTTGCTTTGTGAAATAAAATTTTCATCCTTTAATTGCTTCACCTGTAAACCTAGAAAAAAAGTTAGCTCTCCAATCATAATCATTTCGAAAGTGGATGACATAGCTTGCACAAATTCATCAAGATCACTTTGAGAAGTAGATCCAAACACTATGTCATCTACATAAATTTGAGCTATCATGCAACTTCGATCATTCCTCTTAACAAAAAGAGTATGATCAGCCATACCTTTTATGAATCCAAACTCAAGTAGAAAAGTGGTCAAACGACCATACCAAGCTCGAGGAGCTTGTTTCAAACCGTACAAGGCTTTCTTGAGTTTGTAGACATAATGAGGTTGATAAGGATCTTCAAAACCTTTCTGTTGCTCTACATACACTTCCTTTTCTAAGAACCCATTCAAAAATGCCCCTTTAACATCCATTTGAAAAGGAGTGATTTTCAAATAACAAGCAATTGCAAGGACTAACCTAATTGATTCAATTCTAGCAACGGGTGTGAAGGTTTCATCGTAATCGATGCCTTCGACTTGAGTGTACCCTTGTGCTACTAATCGTGCCTTGTTTCTTACAATGTTTCCCGACTCATCCGTTTTATTTTTAAAAATCCATTTAGTTCCAATCACATTAGTATCTGTGGGTCTAGGAACAAGAAACCAAACATCATTTCTAGTAAATTGTTCTAGTGCTTCTTGCATTGCTTGTATCAAAAAATTATCTTTTAAAGTTTCAGAGACATTTTTGGGTTCAATTGGAGAGACAAAACAGTAGAATTTTACCTCTGAAAATGTGGTTGACATACACACATGTCTTACAATTTCCTTGTAGTTCACGGGGTCTTTTCTACACGTTCGAACACCATCGGTTACTCCCCCTATCACCTGTGTGGTAGGGTAATTTTTCCTGATACGAGCAGGTGAATCTCTTCGAACTTGATTGGGTAGATCATCATCACTCTCTTCAGATTCTGGTTCGACAGGTGTTGCCACTGGTGTTACCTCTAGTGTCACAACACTGGGGGCAACATCAGTATTTCCAGTTTCATGAACTACTGGAATTTCAACAAGATCAGTCACGACATCTTCATAAGATTTTCCTGTAAGATCTGAGAAAGCATCAAACACAACATTAACCGATTCTTGAATAATCCTAGATCTTAAATTGAAAACACGATAAGCATGACTATTCAAAGAATATCCAAGAAACACGGCTTTATCACTCTTTGGATCAAACTTGGCAAGATTATCACTATCATTTAAAATGTAGCAAAGACACCCAAAAACATGAAAATGTTTAAGATTTGGCTTTTTCCCTTTCAAAATTTCGTAAGGGGTCATTTTGCTACCCGCTCTTAAAAAGACTCGATTGCCTATATAGCAAGCCGTGTTTAATGCTTCAGCCCAAAAACGTCGTGAGACGTTTTTAGAACTGAGCATAACACGTGTCATCTCTTGCAAAGTTCGATTCTTTCGTTCCACAACTCCGTTTTGTTGAGGAGTTTTTGGAGCCGAAAATTGATGTTCAATCCCTTTCTTTTCACAAAAATCAGCAAACAATTTGTTTTCAAATTCCTTACCATGGTCAGACCTGATGCTCAAAATTTTAGAAGAAAACGAGGTCTTAATCCTAGTGTACAAAATTTTGAGTGAAAACGTATCCGATTTTTCACGTAAAAAGAAAATCCAAGTATATCGGGAAAAATCATCAACAATAACATAGGAATACCTCTTTCCTCCAAGACTTTCAACTTCAACTGGTCCCATTAAATCCATGTGTAAAAGTTGAAAATAATGAACCGTACCTTGGTGTTGTCCGTGGTGTGATGTAACACTATGGGGAACACGGGTCTGTTTACCATTAAGGCAATCCCCATACACTATCTTACCATTGTGATTGAGACTTGACAGTCCTTGTACAGCCTCAAACTTCATCAATTTTTGGAGAGTTCGAAAATTCACAGGACCTAATTTTTGATGCCACAAAATCGTGTCATCAAACTTAGCCTTGTTACACGTGATATTTTCTCCAACAAGATAGCAATTGTCATGTGATCTTGTACCTGTCATGATACACATGTTAGATTTATCATAAACTTCAGAAGAGTCCTTAGTAAATTTTACCTCAAGATTGTCATCACATAATTGACTTATGCTAATTAAATTAGCCATAAGACCATCGACTAAAAACACATTAGACAACCTGGGAAAACCTGGTAGATTAAGAGTTCATTTACCAATGATTCTGCCCTTAGCACTTCCTCCATAAGTAACGGATCCTTCGGTAAGAGGCACAAAGTTACACAAAAACTCTTTGGTTCCCGTCATGTAGCGTGAACAACCACTATCAAAGTACCAAGAACCTGAAATGTTAGTCTTAAGAGCAGTAAAAATAACTTGGCAGACTTGAGCAGTTTGTTTAGGAACCCAAATTTTCTTTCCAACAGTGGTGTTGCGGGTGGTGTTGCGTAACACCGGAGGTAACACTAGACCACTGGCTCGATCATTTTTCAATGCTCGACAGTATGGTCTTATATGTCCAGGTTGAAAACAATAATGACAAACATATTTTCTTTTCCTACGACCTGAAACGTTGGATTTTATGGACTCTTTTGACTTTTCCTTCACAAAATTTATCTTTGCATGTGAATCGTAAAATAGGTTTGGAAAAATATTTTCAACAGTTTTATTTGATCCAATACCTGATTTTGTGGAATTACCTGATCCCATGATTTCACTTGCCTTGGAAGAACTCGAATTCCATTTTGCAATTAAGGATTCCGTCTCTTCAAGCTTAAATTGCACATTTCCAAGTTCTATGTCCTTCTTGGTGAGAGCGGTTTTCAGCTTTGCAACTGAGTTCTTCAGCACATCATTCTCCTTAGATAAAGCTTCATTTTCCTTGGATATGACTTTTACAAGCTTGCATTGTTTTTTCCACTCCTTAAGCAAAGAGTTATAAAGATCATGAAGTTCTTCAATGGCTTCATCTTTATCTAAGTCGTATCCAGCAAAAGAATCTGTATCATCACAAACAACATTAAGGCAAGTTATGTTAGCAAAATCGAACAATTCATACCTCTGTGATGTTGTCTTCGGTGTTGTCTGCGGTGTCATGACACCGGTGTTGTCAACACCGTCGGTAACACCAGTTGCGATTTTTGCAATCAGGGCCGTGGAGCTTTCAGTTTCAGCTTCATCATCATCCTCATCGTCACTCAAGGATACCCAGTGATTTTTCAGACCATACTTCCTCAAAGTATTAGCACATTCATTCGCATAATGACCCCATCCCGAACAAGCATGACATTGGATGGTATCGAGATGTTTGGGATCATTTCGTCCATGGTCTGAAGATGGTTTCCTAGGCTATCGTTTGGGCTGAGATGATGATCCAGTTGACTTCCATTGAGATCGATCGGAGGATCGATTGAACGGTTCCTTTCCTTTCGAACGGGGCTTCTCCTTGTTGAACTTCCTCACCATGGAGTTGAATTTCTTGGTCAGCATAGCCACGTTCTGCCCTTCGGTGATTTCCTCCAATGGTTCATCATCGTCCTCAGGTTCTTCATTGTCTTGAGCTTGCGAGGCTATATTTTTAGTCTTGTAGCCCATTTTTAGTTGACTTTGGAGATTGAGCTCAAACATTTGAAGAATACTTTGAAGAGTATCAAAGTCCATCACCGCAGGATTGTGGACCTCCTCAATTGCGGAAACTTTGATATTGAACCTTGGTGGAAGAGTTCGAATGGCCTTACACACGAGTTGCTTTCGTCCAATCGGTTCTTCAAGCATTTGGGCTTGATTCGAGATGTCCCGGAGCCTCTCAAAGTAAGTTCCAATGTCTTCATTCTCCTCCATGCGCATATTCTCAAATTTGGACATGATGAGGCGCAACCTAGCCTCATGAACACACTTTGCACCTTCAAAGTGTTTTTGGAGAGTATCCCAATAATCCTTAGCATGTGATGCGTTTTGGATCAATCGAAAGACCTTGTAATCCACAGTTTCGAGAATGACATTGATGGCCTTTTCATTGAAGTTGGCACTGTGGATCTCATCGATTGTCCACTCGGTTTGAGGTTTGGGAACAAGTTCACCATGTACCTCATTCATAGGGGAATTATAACCCTCCAAAACTGCTGTCCAAGCACGTGCATCAATGGACTTGATCTTCGATCGTACACGAATCTTCCAATACGCATAGTTGGAGCCATCCAAAATTGAAAGACATCCAAAGTTAGGATTACAATAGTCCGTGTCCTGCATGGCTAGATCCACCACTTAGTATGTCAAGTGATAGCTCTGATACCACGTGAAAGTCGTACGTGGATCTGTAAAAACAAAAACAAAAACAGAATAATCAAAGTATACAGTGTTGTCAACAGTGTCGACAACACCAGCGTAACACACAGCGGAAAATGGATCGAAATTAAAAGTTGCAGAACACAAACGATTTATCCATGAGTATACAAATACTCATGGAATGCCTTCAGGGCGAAAACTCCTTTATTTATCTTTCGTGTGTATACAAGGAGATAGAAAAATCTCTAAAAGAGATTCTTCCGTACAAAGAATTCAATACGTCTTATGGAATGAATATGAATATTAGGGACGTATACAAAGACTCTCAGTTGAACACTCTGAAACACCTATACCAAAAGTCACGAGTATGCAAACTCTATGACACTAAAAGAAAACGGTGTTGTCTCAGTGTGAACAACACAAAGCATGACACTAGTGTACTGCTGAACTTTTGGACTGCTTTAACTCTCGATTTCTGTGTATCTGATCTTCAGCAGTCTTCTCCTATTTACAGAGCTTGAAGTACACTTGTGTAGACTTCATTCCTCCATGATCTCCATAACTCACGTGCATGATGGACATGGTGGAGTAGACTTGTTCATGTTCATCTTCCACTTCCTTGGACTAATTTTCCTTGACTTGATCAAGATTTGTTCCACGTTCAATCTCAAACTCAAAACCACATTTTCTCTCTATTAAGCTCACGTATTGACTTCTTCAATCTCATTTATAGATCTCTTTGAATCCTATCAACAAAAGGAGCAAATAACAACTTCCTAAGACTTAGGAAAGTTTGTTAGTTAGAATGAGATTCAAAATATAAATCACGTGAGTTTTAATAAGTCAAAACTATAGGAGAGAGAAATCAAATCTTTTTCAAATCTAAATCAAATAAATAAATCTAATAAAATCTAATTTGATTTTAGGATAAAAATGAAAAAGGAAAAATTAATTTAATGTTGGAAAATCCAACACTAACAATAAATATTAGAGTAAGTCTCTTGTGCATCAGGTGCATGGATCTTAGATCCATGCACCCGGGTCGGATCCGGGTAATCCGACCCGCTTCTTTTTTTTTTTTCGCGCTTGTTTTTTTTTTCAATTTTAGTCATGACTTTTAGTTATGCGTAAGAATACCTTTATGTAATGCGTAAGAATACCTTTAGATTACCTTAATGATACCATTATGCCCAGATTTCATACCTTTACGTTAAGTTAGACATACCTTTAGGTTATGTTAAGAATACCTTTAGGTAATGTATAGAGATACCTTTAGGTTATGTTAAGGATACCTTTGTGCCCAAATTTCATACATTTAATTTAGGTCAGGCATACATTTATGTTATGTTAAGGATACTTTTATGTTATGTTAGAGATACCTTATCTATAAGGTAGTTGTGTTACACATTTTGTACACAAAGGTATCTCTAACATAACATAAAAGTATTCTTAACATAACCTAAATGTATCCTTAATATACCTAAAAGTATGTTTAATATAATCAAAAGGTATTCTTAAAATAATTAAAGGTATCCTTAACATAACCTAAAGGTATGCTTAACATAACTAAAAGGTATTCTTAACATAACATGGTATGTAACCTGGAATCACGATTTCAAAGGTATCCTTAACATCACTTAAAGGTATTCTTAACATAACCTAAAGGTATGCTTAATATAACCAAAAGGTATTCTTAACATAACTAAAGGTATCCTTAACATAACCTAAAGGTATGCTTACATAACTAAAAAGTATTCTTAACATAACATGACATGTAACCTGGAATCAGGATTTCAAAGGTATTCTTAACATAACTGAAAGGTATCCTTACCATAACTTAAAGGTATCCTTAACATAACTGAAATGTATCCCTGAAAGGTATCCTTACCATAACTTAAAGGTATCCTTAACATAACTTAAATGTATCCTTAACGTAACCTAAAGGTGCGCATCCGCCCAGGCGCGTGGGAGCGCGTGAGGGCGCGTCAGACGCGAGTGGAAGCGCGTACACGCGCGGGTCGGGTCGGGTGCATGGATCTAGGATCCATGCACCTGATGCATAAAAGTTTTTGTGTAAATATTAATTTGTTTGGGGATAATTGTATCATATTTAATATAAATATAATTTATAAATAAGTGTAACACTATTAAAGATGTGTTATATATACATATATGTATATACTAAAGTGTGAAATTATATGTCATTCTAAATATTTTTTAAATTAATATTTGTAAGTGTCCCATCAACAAATTTTTTATTTTGCATTTTACTACATATTTAACCCATTTGATCTAATAATATAAATATTGTATTAATTTATTCTCATTTTATCGATATTAATTAAATTAATTTTTATTGAAGAATTTATTAAAAATCAACAATAGATATCCAAACAATAATTTCAATAATAATTATTAATTTTCATGGGGGTAATTTATACCATAATAATATAAATTAATAAATAAATATAACACTATTAAAGATGTGTGTAATACATATACGTATATATAATATGTATTTAGTCTGAGTTATATGTCATCTTAAATATTTTTTAAATTATAAATATCTCATAATCAAATAAAATTTTAGCATTTTACTATACACTTAGGACTTCGTATATTTTTATATGAGAGTGCACATTTTGAATTTATATGGCTCACCTGATTATTTATATTATATACTTAGTTTCTAATTATATTGTCATTATGTCATGATCGTAGACTACTACTACATTTTGATTCTGTGTTGAGCTTAAATTGTAATGATCAATGTCTTGCTATATCAATTAATTTGCGTGATATTTATAAAGGAATATGTATTTGTCATCTTCGATGTTAAACGATATTAATAAAAAAATTATAATTCAATTTATTTTGAAATAAAAGGTTGAAAATATATAATTAGCAGTGCTTGCATCAAGTTCCTACGTAAAATTTCTAATTTTATTGTGTAATGTTTCTATATATACATACTCTCACACACATGTATTTAATTTTAATAATTGAATTTGATTTTTAATTGTTAATTTTTTTAGTTTATTTAATTTAAGTGACTGAAGATATTAGTTTATAACACATATGATAAAAACAAATGTTTCGACTATAATTGTTGTGTATAAAGAAGTTTTAAAAAACTTACGAACTTTACAGGTAGAATTTCCAATTTTGATTTGAAGATCATGATATTGATAATTTTGTTTTTAGTATTAATCATAGATTAGTGAATTGGATGTGTATAATATCAATATATTGCTGTGAATTGAATTATCTTAAGCAAATTTATACTTTCTTAGTTATTAAATATTATATTGTCTTTGATGGTATTTGAAGGTTGGATATTGGTGAGAGATGTGTTTTAGTATATATGAACTTAGGATAGGAGGGAGGTTTTAGGAAAGACTTAGTAGAAAATAGTTGAAAGTTTTTTAGGTAGGGTGATAAGGATTTTGAAAGCTATACTTTCACTTTATTGCTTTGGTTTATAGTTCACCACTTACAAATGAGCTCCTCCCATATTTATAGGAGGTCTTAGAAGTTTCTAGACTATTCTTTCATATTCTGTTTCTAGATTACTCTAGAATACTCTATTTTTCTCTTTATTTATTCTACCCTAGAATATTCTAGAGTATTCTTCTTTTCTACATTATTCTTTCACTTCTTAGAATACTCTAGATACATCTATAAAATTCTAGATCATTCTATAAAATTCTAGAGAATTCTAGAAATGTGCATCACTTTCTAATACTCCTCCTTGATGCATATTTCTGTGACTCCAATTTTTCTTCGTAGTGTCTCGAACTTTCCTCGAGGTAGTGCTTTTGTAAAAATATCTGCTAGTTGGTCTTCAATCCTGCAGTGCTCCAACTCGATTTCTTTGTTTGCTTCTGCTTCTCGAATGAAGTGGTACTTGATCTTTATATGTTTAGTTCTGCTATGGAACACTGGGTTTTTTGCAATAGCTATTGCTGATTTACAGTCGCAATAGATTTTGGTAGCATCATCCTGCGGCTCTCCCATGTCTTCAAGTATGTATTTAAGCTAAATAGCTTGACTTGTAGTCATTGTTGCTGCTATGTATTCTGCTTCGGCTGATGATTGTGCAACTGTTGGTTGCTTCTTAGATGCCCAAGAAAATATTCCTGAACCCATTGTAAAGGCATACCCTGATGTGCTCTTCATGTCATCAACAGAGCCTGCCCAATCACTGTCAGTATAGCCAAATAACTTTGAGTCAGGTGTTGATTCATACCAGATGCCGAAGTTTTTAGTTCCTTGAAGATATCGGAGTACTCGCTTTGCCGCTCCATAGTGAATCTGACTTGGATCCTGCATAAACCTTGATAAGAAGCTCGTTGCATACATGATGTCAGGTCGAGTCGTTGTTAGATAGGGTAGACTTCCGATCAAGCTTCGAAATTTTGAGATGTCTGCCTTTGGTGAGCCATCATCTTTTTGTAGTGCTTTAGAGCTGTCAAGTGGGGTGGCAACGGTCTTGCACCCTTCAATCTTGAACCTTTTTAATAAGCTTTCGATATATTTCTTTTGTGAGATAAATATACCATCTTCTCTTTGGTTTATCTCGATCATTTTGATTTCTTCTTCCATGACTTTTATCCATTCTTTTTCTTTGACGGCAACTTCAAAGCTTTCGGGCTCTAGGGTCACAAAGTTACAACTCTCGTATATATCTCGTAGTAGTTTTACTTTTCTGGGAGCAGAATGTGGAGAAGATTCTTCTTCAATTGAGATAGAAGATGGTTAAGGTGTCCTCGGACTAGAAGGTTCTGGGGCTTCACTAGGAGCTTCACTAGAAGATTCTGGAGCACCTGGTCCTTGGTCTTCGGTAGGATGTCGTAGTGGTGGTAGCATTATATTTTGTTTTTCTACCTTTTCTTCTTCCCAATTCCATGTAGCATTCTCATCGAACTCGACGTCTCGACTAATAATTAGTTTCTTAGTTTTAAGACTATAAATTCTATAGCCTTTAGACTGAGAGCTGTAGCCAAGAAAAATACCTTTCTCTGTCTTCTCCTCCAGTTTGTGTCTCTTCTCTTTTGGGATGTGCACGTAGCAGATACTCCCAAAGATTATGAGATGCTGTGCTGACGGCTTTCGTCCGCTCCATGCTTCTATTGGTGTTTTATTATGTACTGCCTTTGTTGGACACCTATTTAGTAGATAGACAGCGGTGTATACTGCTTCTGCCCAGAACTCCTTTGGCATGTTCTTTTCTGCTAGCATTGTTCTGGTTATCTCCATCACGGTCCTGTTATTCCTCTCTGACACGCCATTCTGCTCTGGAGCGTAGCCAACTTGTCAATTGATAATTAACTCCTTCCTCCTCACAGAACTTATTGAATGCGTTAGAGGTGTATTCTGTACCTCTATCGCTTCGTAAGACTTTGATTCGGCGACCGCTTTGGTTCTCGACCAAATTCTTAAATTTCTTGAATATATTAAAGACTTCTGTTCTTTCTTTCATAAAGTATACCCACGTCATTCTTGTATAGTCGTCAATAAAAAGAATGAAGTACCTGTTTTTCTCGACTGTTGGTGTCCTCATTGGGCCGCACATATCTGTATGGATTAGCTCCAATTTTTGATTAGCTCGCCATGTTTGTTCGGAGGGAAATGACTTTCGATGTTGTTTTCCTTCCATGCATGTGCCGTATATGTCATCTTTTATTTGTATGGCTGGAAGATCTTTCATCATATTTTTCTGGTGGAGAACTTTTAGTCCTTGGAAGTTGAAGTGCCCGAACCTTCGGTGCCATAGCCAGGATTGATCTTCGTGGGCTTTTTAATGCTGCCTCAAAGTACTGCCAGCGAATAGGAAAATTTCTTTGTTGCTGCATTTTGACTACAACAATTTCAGAATTTTTATTTTTGTCGTCGTATATGGTGCATGAGTCTCCTTTGAATAGTAGTGAGTATCCTTTCTCCATCATTTGACCCACGCTGAGTAGATTTGTGTCAAGCTTAGGGACCAGCAGTACATCGTGGATGAATCGCGTACCTTTCTTCGTGTTGACCGCAATAGTTCCCTTTCCTTCGACGCTCACTAGGTCTCCATTTCTGAGCTTCACTTGTGATTTAATTGATTTGTCGATATTTTGGAAGATCTTGTCATCTCCTGTCATATCATATGGTTGTTGCAGCCACTGCCTATGAACCAAGTGTCGTTCTTTAATTCTGATGCAGCATGGCATGCGTAGAATAAGTTGTTTCTGCTTTGCTCCTCCTCGGTGTAATTAGCTTGGTGTTTTTGTTTGAAGCAACAATCTTTCTCCAGGTGACCAAATTTTCCACAATTTTTACATTGTGGTTTATCTCGGTTCCAACAATCTTTTTCAAGATGGTTGGTCTTCTTACAAATGTTGCATGGTGGGTACTTATCTTTTCTTTTATAATTATCACAACCACCTTGATTTTTATTTCTTTCTCTATTTTTCTTCCCACCATTTCTAGAATTCTGAGACCGTATGTTGAGTTTAGATTGAAATGTGTTTTCTACTGATTCGTTTTCACGCATACTCAATCTTTTCTCATAAGCTTCAAGTGTGCCTATTAATTCTGTCACCGATAATTTTTCTATATCTTTAGTTTCTTCAGTTGTAGTGACGATAGGATCATATTAAGCTGGGAGAGTGATTAGTATTTTTTCTACTACTCTCTTCTCGGTGATATTTTCTCCATATCCTTTTAGTTGATTAACTACTTCTCTTAATCGAGTGTAGTAGTCTTTTACGGCCTCAGATTCTTTCATTTTCATATTTTCCACTCCCGTCTTAGAGTTTGGAGTTTGAGATTGCGTACCTTATCACTTCCTTAATATTCCTCCTTTAGCGTATCCCAAGCTTCTTTTGACGTTTTAGCTCCACTGATTCTTGGAAATAGAGACTCCACCATACCCATTTGTAATATGTAGAGTGCTAGACTATCTTTCTCCACATTTTTATCGAATTTTTCTTTGTCTGTAGCAGACAAAAACGATGTGTCTTCGGGGATAGTATATCCCTTCTCAACGATCTCCCATAGACCTTGGGACATAAAATATGTTTTCATTTTAATGCCCCAGTAATTATAGTTTTCTCCTAAGAAAATTTGGATTGGAATTTGATTGTTATTTGATAAGGACATTTTTGTAGGTATAGTAATGATAATGGGAAATTTTTATTAGTATGTTTAGTGATATTGTGGAAGCTAGTTTACGCCCAGTTCAAATCTAACCGGGCTCTGATACCACTGGTATTTGAAGGTTGGATATTGGTGAGAGATGTGTTTCAGTATATATGAACTTAGGATAGGAGGGAGGTTTTAGGAAAGATTTAGTAGAAAACAGTTGAAAGTTTTTTAGGTAGGGTGATAAGGATTTTGAAAGCTATATTTTCACTTTATTGCTTTGGTTTATAGTTCACCACTTACACATGAGCTCCTCCCATATTTATAGGAGGTCTTAGAAGTTTTTAGAGTATTCTTTCATATTCTATTTCTAGATTACTCTAGAATACTCTACTTTTCTCTTTATTTATTCTACCCTAGAATATTCTAGAGTATTCTTATTTTCTATTATTCTTTCACTTCTTAGAATACTCTAAATACATCTATAAAATTCTAGATCATTCTATAAAATTCTAGAGAATTCTAGAAATGTGCATCACTTTCTAATAGTCTTTTATATACTAATATTACTTACACTATATTATGAAATACTTAATATTTACCAACATTATATCATAAAACATGCATCACGCGAGTGCAAGTACTAGTTATTTCTTAAAAGACAGGAACTCTAGTCTAACATTACATAACAAACAATTCCATAACTCATTGTTAATTTGTTTGAGACATTAGCTTGTTTATTTAATCAATAATCATGTCTTTGAATAGTATTCAAGTTGGAATATTTTCTTTTCATCGTCGTATTTCTCCTTTGTCGATATACTTCTAACATGTTAGACCTACTTTTGTAATTTACAAATAAACAAAAATCATCTGGTGAAAAACAATTAAGAAACCAAATATTTATACATAAAAAAAATGATTCGATGAAGATAAATTACGAAAAGTCCATACTACTAAAATAACAACATAAAACCTTGTGTGAGACGTCTCACGAGTAGTTTTTGTGAGACAGATTATTTTTATCCATCATCCAAACTCATTCTCACAAATATATATGTAAATTGTGGGTTGAACGTCTCACATAAAATGATTTGTGAGACAATCTCACATAATACTTACTCAGGTGAGTATCAAGAATTCATAAATAAACAATGGTTTGATTTCAAACTCATTCAAGTTTGGGTGAATTTCAAATCCACCCATTTACTTAAAAAAATAGTTCAAAATGGAGGTAACAAATTTCAAATCTATATCCAAACACCTTGATAAATTTACTTGAGAGAATTCCATAGTTCTCCTCAAAACTTTGCACCAAATGGAGCCTAATATAATTTGGTGATGGTGCTTTTGAAAAAAATATCATCCAAAGAACATTAGCTCTCGAGATTGTTTTCAGGTGCATCTCAATCAATTGATGTCTTGCTATTTTTAGGAAGAGCTTACGGATCTTTTTTCGTGAGATGGTCAACCCATAACTTAAATTTAATAATTCATGTGAAAATTTGTACATATATATTCAATTCCTGTATAATTAGGATTTATCTCACAGAAACCTTTTGTGAGACCGTCTCACCTGAGTTTTTGTATTCTAGGAATCATTGATTCACTCTTAATCTTACCAACATATTATTATGTATTAAGAAATTCTATACAGAAATTGACTGTTAATGTCATATTATTTAATCACGTTTCCATAATATAGATGATATACATTTCTTTCAACATAAACCACTAATCAACACATATGAGATTTTTAAAAAAAAAAATTTGAATATCAAATGAAACATCAAAGGTGAAGATGATCTATTGTTTGGACAATATCTATTATTGGTATTTAAGAAATTACTAAAATAAGAATAAACTAATACAATATTTATATTATAAATGAAGTGGAAATACCTCCGATTACCCAATTTGACAAGTCAATGAACTTGTTAATTTACCCATTTTTATGGGAAGTTACTTTTTTACCAATTTGAGGGCGAAATGTCAATAATGCCCTCAACTTAAGTTTATATTTACATAAACCACAAATATATCAGCATATGATGAACACGATATTATATTCCGTGTTCACGACATGTTGCACCTTTCTGCATTTCGTGAACACGATATTATATTCCGTGTTCACGACATGTGAACCTTTCTGCATTTCGTGAACATGATATTATATTCCGTGTTCACGACATGTTGAACATTGCTGCATTTCGTGAACATGATATTATATTCCATGTTCACGACATATTTACCTTATCTGAAAAGTTGACTCGAGTCGAAGAAATTTGACTCGAGTCCAGGATATTTTTTGAACTTTTCTTATGTAAATATAACTTAAGTTAGGGGTATTATGGACATTCCACTACTCAAATTGGGTAAAAAAGTTACTTCCTAGAAAAATAGGTAGATAAGTTCATTACCTTATGAAAATGGGTAATTTGTAAATTGACCCTAAATTGAATGAATTAAGTAATAAAAAATACAAAAAAAAAAAGATTGTTGAAATGACAATTTTTGTTGGGAAAAGGGTATTTCTATAAATATTTTCAATTTTTCCTTTATTATTATAGTATAGAAATATATAGATAGATTTATCTAATTATTTTTTCTTTTGAATTTCTATACAATAAATATAAAATTAAATGTCTTAAATATTAATACTTATTTATACTTTTGTTAATAAATATAAAATGAAAGTTATTAATGATTTTCTTAAAATTGAAATATTTAATAAATGAGACATTTATTGCAATTATTTTTGGCTGAATATTCTGCTTTTATATATATATAGATATATTATATAGATTTATATTTTAGTTTTTTAAATTGACAAATTTCAAATTTATAAATCTTTTATATAGGTACATGTTACTTTAACTGATTTAGCTAAAATATTATATTATTTACTTATGTATATTATCAACATTAATCTAGATATTATTAAATAACAATATTAATTAGCTTTACATGGATTTAATTTGTAAAAAGAAAAATTAAAATGAAAAAAAATGGTGAATTGACAAGTTTCCTTATGTTCTTTCTTTGATATATATAAAAGATATTATAATATATATATATATAGATATAATATTAAAAAAGGAAATGAAGAATCCCCGTGTTGTATACTTGTATAAATGAGATCGGTTTCGGAATCTATCTATATATAAAAGGAGGACAGTTGGCAAAATTTACATACAATTTTGCCACTTTCCCTCCTAAAAATGTCAAATCAAGATTTTAGTTAATAAAAAAATTGTAAAAACTATTAGTATTTTTAAGGAAATTAATTATGTTATGTTGTAATATTTTCAATTAACTTATTATTATTATTATTATTATTATTATTATTATTATTATTATTATTATTATTATTATTATTATTATTATTTTATTCATACCATTACTATTATTAATTAAAAAATAGTATTATTATTATTATTATTATTATTATTATTATTAGAACTGATTCATATTATCAGTTTTAAAGTTAAATATATTCTAAAATATTTTTTGTAATTATGAGAATGTTGTATATAAATAAATATTTCAAGACTTATGTTGTTAATTTGTCACTTTTAACTAATTTCAAAAATCATTGACTTATTAAATTATCTATATCAAGTCATGAAAAAAATTCAATGAAAAAGAAAAACAAATAGAATGTAAGCTTTCAAGTTGTTAATCTTTTTTTTTTTGTTAACTAAAGTTACTTAATGTTTATAATTATTCATATTATCAATTTTGAAGTTAAAATAAATTTTAAGATAGTTTCTGTAATTATGATAAATTTTATATATAAATAAAGATTCAAAATTTATACTGTTAAATGGTCATATTTAACTAACTTCATCATTGACTTATCAAATTATCTATCGAGCCAACGACCATAATTTTTTTCAAAAAACAAATAAATAGAATATAAGTTTTCAATTTCGTTGTTTAGATTATTTATAATTTTGTATTCCAACCTTTTAATATTGTCAAATATAATGTAGAATAACATATATAATTTGTGTTATTAGAATTTAAAATAACACGTCCCAAGAAAATGAATGCACAGGGAAGTTTGAGAAACACACGAGAGATCGGGCCAACCAAATTCTACTTTCTTCAACTAAAACTCTATTTTACCCAATAATTATTTTTAAATAATAAAATATAACTTTAAAAATTAATAAATATATGATAAATATATTTCTATATCATACAACATTTGGAATAATAAAGATATATAAATAACTTTTAATATAATTATAATCGCACATCGCGGGTGAAATACTAGGTAAAAAAAGAAAGACCAAAATCAGGATTAGGGATTGGATATTGATGAGAACATACCATTCTCATACCTTTACTGCACTTTGTAAGGGGTGGGATCGGGTCGGGTATTTGCGGGTTTCGGGTCGGGTACCCGATACCCGAAAAAAAGTCCCACCCCAAGGACTCTTATTACAATCTCAACGTCCTAATGAGTTGGCAATCTCAGAGAAAACATCTCCAGATCTCAACTTATCAGGGCATGTTTACTTCATGGGTTTAGATTGGATAGGGATTAAAATTCAGCCTAAACCCACGTTTACTTTGATTGTTTATGGCCCGGGTTTTAAAAAATCCTCTGGGCTTGGGCTGGACAATTCGCATGATTGGGCTGTGTTAGAAGAAGGATACTAAACCCACCAAATTTGGTGGGTTTAGTCCAAACACTACAGTAATATGCTTTGAAATGACAAAAAAACCCCTACTATTTATAATAGAAGTACCATTATGCCCTTCTAGTTCGAAATAATTACATCTCCGATCACAAGTTCTGCAAATTATTCCAAGGCCTCTTCTTCCACAAAAATCATGCTTGTAGTATTTTCTTTTTCTTATTATTCAATTTGTGGGCTCATAATAAATTTCCTTCTCTCCCTTTCTCTCTCTTTAATTGCTATCATTAAACTTGTAAATAAATAAATAAAGACTCTTGACATGAGTCTCATATTTAATGAAACTCTATTTGTCGGAAGAAAAAAAAAAAAGAAGAAGAGACGCAAAAGGTTAATATTATAATTTTTCAAGAACCTGCAATATCAAGGAACAATGTTAAATGCATAAAGAAAATTCAACATAGGAAACAATGAAGTGTGAAAGTCATCATCACCAATACACAATTGATGATTCACTCTCAAAATTCCATTCCGAAAGCACCATAACAAATTTTCGATTGAAAGATGAAGCAGCAGTCACGAGTTTCCATCAAACTCGTGACTGCTGCTTCATCTTCATGTTCATGAAAACAAGAGGCTAAACGCGCTCTTTTGATTCGCTTGCAAGAATAGAGGGATGGACATGGACGGACCCCTCAAAGGATTATGGAAATATTGAAGTTGATGAACAACCATGACAGTGGTGGTCTTAATTCAAAATCCAAGGCCATCAAAAGTTTAGGAGCTCTTCTTGTTTAGAAGACTTGAAGCATCCTATTGTAGCTAGAGACTTTATGGTGTCAAAACTAAGATTGAAAAGTTTGGTTAATTTTAATTAATCCTATATTACTAAAAAAATTAGTTCAAAATGAAAATAATGTCAATCAGATTCATATGAATCCATACACTATCATCCATCGATGCATTTTCAAATAAATAAGAGAGAAAAGTGCACGGTAACACCAAATGGAGCGCCACACGGCTGCACATTCAGCTCACACTTTAAAATATATCTATATATATATATATATTTAGCATTTTTAAAATTCACTTTTAGATAGCCAAATTTTGCTTAGACAATCAAACGATTTCGTAGGTGAAATGATATATTAAAAATCAAATTTATATTTGTACTTTAGAAATTTAAATTAAATTTATTCTTGACCAATAAAAATGGTGACATGTGTCCAAATCAAATTGCTCGACAATCAGGAATAGATCTTACAAACATGAAATTGATATGTCAATAAATTTGATAATAAACTCACATCATCTATGAAAAGAGTTCATATCTTACACTTATAAATAAATGTGTTTTTCTGAAATTCCACACAGGATGCGATTAAAGAGTTCAACAAGAAGGCAATTCAAGATTTTAAGACTTAAGAACACAAGACAATTCAAGATTTCAAGATTCTTGAATAGAGACAAGACCCCTCTTTCCGACATTTTTCAAGTTAAAATTCAAGGTGTTTTCACGGAGGTTTCCAAAATTATTTTTGAAGATCCAACCAAAGATTCAACTTAAAGACTCATATCAATTCGAATAGAAGAATCGTAAGAATGTATAGATTTTTTATATCTGTTTCTAATACAAGTGAATTCAAGATTTCAAGACTCAAAAAATTCTCTCCAAGTTCAAGGAGTTCTTCGTGGAAAGTCACCAAAAATGGTGTAAATGACTTTCAATAAGAAATCAAGGTGCTAAGCCCCTCTTTCCGTCGTGAAATATACATGTTATTATTAATAATAATTAATATTTATGTTGTATTTAGATGTAGAGATTTAAATTGTATTTAAATTAAAAAATAATATCCGTGATATCATAGTAAAATTGTTTTCTAATAAATTTAGTTGTGTAATAGTTTAGTCTTTATTTAAATATAGAGAATTAAGTTGTATTTAAATCAAAAAATAATATCTCTGATTATCAAATGAATTTATTTGTGTAATAGTTTAGTTTTCAAAAGTGAAAAAGTGTAAATGATAATTATTATTAATAATAATATGTATTCACACGTATATATAATAATCTATTATATTTATGTTTCATTAAATATTTTTTGATTCTAAGATATATTAAAATATGACGTCAAAAAACAAAATAAATTAAAGTGTTCAAGTTATTTTAAATTTAAAACATTATTGATATATTATATTATAAATAAATGTTAAGTGGGGGGGTTTTATGTACTTAAAATTTGACATTAGTGACATTTTTGTACCTAAAAATACTTCAGTGGGATACTTGAACCTGTGGGTAAACATTAGTGGCTTATTTGAACATTTTCCATTCTTAAATTGGGGTTTTTTTCTTCTGTAATTTATTTGTTTAGTTTTTTGTTTTTAATGGAAATGAAGTGTAATCTCTCCCAATAATTTAATCCTACATATGATCAGGATTTGCAAATTTTAATGTCAATAGAAAATGACACATGTATTATTAAATTGCCGAACAAAACTTATATGCACCTGTGGCACGGATCTGCCGAACAAAACTTATATGCACCTGTGGCACGGATCCTAGATCCGTGCCCCTGACCCGACCCGGCGCGTGGGCCGCACCCAGGCGTGCCCACGCGCCCCCACGCGTACCCCCACCTGATCTGGTGTGCGCCCACGCACACTAAATTTCACACTATGTGATTCAGTGATAGATGTTATATATGTACTCTATAGGTGTTATATATGTACTTTGTAGGTGTTAAAGTTTTATTATATGATTCAGTGATAGGTGTTATAGTTATACTCTATAGGTGTTATATATATACTCCTTAGGTGTTACATCTATATTCTTGAGGTATTACATATATAGAAGATTTCATATTATGTGATTCAGTGATAGATGTTATATGTATACTCTATATGAGTTATATATATACTCTTTATGTGTTATATGTATGTTCTTGAGGTATCACATATAAAGAAGATTTCATATTATGTGATTGAATGATAGGTGTCATATATATACTCTATAAGTGTTATATGTATGTTCTTTAGGTGTTATAATATTTTCATAATACCTGAAGGAATTGTGTTTATTATATATCATAGATGCATGTAATTTTATATCACCTATAGAGTATCTTTGTAATACCTTTAAAATATTTTCATAACATCTGAAGGAAGAATTGTGTTTATTATATCTTATAGATGCATGTGATCTTATATCACCTATATAGTATATTTGTAATACCATTAGAATATTTTCATATTATATGTCTGATATGTTTAATATATACTCTATAGGTGTTATAATATATATATATATATATATATTTTTAGGTGTTAAATGTCTGATCTTAAGATTAAGTGATATGTATATATAATATGCTTAATTTAAGATTCCTCTCTTCCCCTTTCTCCAAGACTCATCGCCCAGCCCCTCCTTCGCCGCTGCACAACTGTCGGCGACCACTACAGACCCACCAACACACCCAACTCGCCCAAAATCGCAGCCCATAACACCCATGAAGAAGACGAAGAAGAAGAAGAAGAAGAAGAAGAAGAAGAAGAGGAAGAGGAAGAGGAAGAGGAGGAAGAGGAAGAGGAAGAGGAAGAAAAAAAAAAGTTGCGTGAAGAAGAAGAGGAAGAGGAAGAGGAAGAGGAGGAGGAGGAGGAGGAGGAGGAGGAAGAAAAAAAAAAAGCTGCGTGAAGAGGAAGAGGAAGAAGAAGAGGAAGAGGAGGAGGAAGAGGAAGAAAAAAAAAAAAGTTGCGTGAAGAAGAAGAAGAAGAATTTTTTTTTAATTAATAGGGGTGGGTCGGTGGGTCGGGTTGGGGGCACGGATCCTGGATCCATGCCCCGGGGGCACATAAGTTCTACTCTAAATTGCCACCTCAACAAATTGGGCGTGAAAAGCCCAAAATCAAGGGCTCATGTGTGATTCCAGCCCGATTTAACGATTCGGGTTGAAATTGGGTAATATTCACGAAATATGATATTTCATCTATTCTTTACCGATATTACATATATTTTACCAATATTTCCTTGATATTTATATTATGAATATCGATCACACTTATATAACATAAATGTCACACTCATATATATAACATAAAGGTATCAGTCTGAAGCGGAAAAAAAAATCATGATTTGCGATTGGACAAACAAATTAAAGTTTGGGTTGCAATTGGATTAAGAGAAAAAGTTTGGGTTGCAAAGTGAAAAAAATTAATTCATTTGCCGGAAAAATGGTCGGAAATTTTGCAATCGGCAAAACCACAGAAAGACTGGGCGGCAATCTTAAAAAAAAAAAAACAGATTAGGTTGCAATTTTTAAAAAGTCGATAGTTGGGGTTGTTTTTTGTAATTTACCCTATTTTAAATCAATTTTAAATATATAATATATAAAATCAATCATTATTTAATAATCTTAAATTTGATATTCGTATAAAATTTATCAAACTGAAATATGGAAATGTATGTGTGTGGGCTTCAATGATTTTTCATTTTTAAACGTTTTTATGATATATAATATTAATTTATTGTAAATTGATATTAAAATGTAGAAAAAAAAAATATTATAGGTGTACCTAATAGATTACACATATAAAACATATCAAATAGAAAAAATTAGATTAAAATTATTATTGCAAGTTAGCCAACTTATTCATTTGAAATATACAAATATTTTATTTTATCTTTCTTATTTTATATGTATTTGTTGTCAAATTTTATTTATATTTATATTCTGATTAATTGAGGTGACATAAGGGATTGGACAGAGGTAATTTTTCTGGTTTTTCACAAATTAAAACTTCATCATTCTTAGTCCTTGATATATTGACTTATCAATCTTATAATTATTATTCATAATTTTTTTATTCAAAATGTGTAGATTAAGTTCAATTTTGAATTTTTTCATTTAAATAGATAACAAGAGAGATTTCATGTATTTGATAAACTCATATAATTTTTTATTTGATTTAGAATAAATTAATGAGTTATATGTGCCGTTGAACAAATTTTTTTAATTAAAATGCGTGTGTATTTATAGTTATAAATGCCAATAAAATATAAATTTATTTTTTCTCAATACTTAAATCATAACATTTCTAATACATATAACTTATTTTTAGATATTAAATTTATTTTTTAAAATTTTACTACCCATGTAATGTTCTGGCACAATTTTTTTTATTTGTTTGTTTAATCTATAGATTAATATATTACTTTATATATTTCAAATTTCTAATATTTTTGGATATAATTATTTATAATGGCATAAATTTAAAGTTAAAATACCTAGCTTTATACTAATACACATTAAAAAAGTTTCAATATATTTTTGTTAAAATAATAATCATTACATTTATATGTTATTATATTTTTTTAATAGTTATATATATAACTTACCGTGCAACGCACGGGTACACTACTAGTTTTCTTAAATTTTTATGAACTGTAAAGAAATATTTTCTTTTAATGTGAATAATGCACATTACGGGAGACAAATGTGAAATTCTATATGAAAATAATGTAAAAGTTGTACCATTATTTTGTGCACTACTAAAGATATACCAACCATTTGTTTCTTTATTTAATCCAAGAAGTTTGACCCCTCTAATTTTATTTTTTATTTCCGTTTGGAAGATTTTACTCCTCTTAAAATTTCGATTTCAATTTTCGTCTTCCTATCGAAAAAATTGTCCAATTTCGGTCTAATTTCGCCGGAATTTCAAAATTTCTGATCAATTTCCGGCGAGTGACACACACTCGCCCCCCAATCTCAATTTTTTTCTTATGTGGTAACCATTTTTGTATTATTTTCTTATAACATAAAATGCTAAATCATCCACCACATCATTAAATGACTTAAAAAAATAATATAGAAAAAATAGATATTTAAAGGAAAATGAAAAACAAAATTAATATAAATAATAAAATAAAATTGGGATTAAACAAATAAAATTCCGTAATTTCTTTACAAAAACGGGATTCCCCAATTTCTTTACAAAGAACATTGGGTTTGCTAAACATGGTGGAGAAGACAAGGATGGTAGCATTGCAACGACCAATGAAGCAGTCGTGGAAGAAGAAGGGAAGAGAGGCAGCGGCGGCGACCTTATTATTATTATTATTATTATTATAGTTTTGCAAAATGAAACCTGAATCATGGAAAAACCTCAATCACAGATCTCCACCCTAAGATCGGAAATATGTTATAGTTTGCAAAGCCAGCGTCGAAGAAGAGCTTAGCCCACTCTTTCTCACTTCTCTCTTTTCCTCTGAACCAAATCATCATTTGCATATTCATGCAGAGCTGTCTCTTAATTTTCTGACACTCTTCTTCTTTATTACCCACAACAATATCAACAATGATCACTTTTCCACCATTGCCTATTGCTTCTCTACATCTTTTAAGAATTTTAACACAGTTCTCATCGTCCCAGTCGTGGAATATCCCCTGCATGCGTTTCTCATAATTATCAACCAAAATTAATTTATGAAGTATAATTAATACTATGTTCAAAACTTGCATGATATCTGTATACATACCTTAAAGAAAAGAGCATCAGCATGAGGAATGGATTGAAACATGTCTCCACCAATGAAGGTCAAATTGTGGGACCCTTGGAGGCCGGCAACAACCTGTGGAAGGTCGAGCACGGTGCATTTCAGTTCCGGAAAGACGTCGGAAAAACCCTTCGCCGTGTCTCCGATCCCACCTCCGACATCCACCATTGTTTTCAAACCCTCGAAAACTTGTCGACATTTGTTTGCAAGTATGCTGGTCACAAGTCCAGCATCTCTCGCCGCCATGGACTTATTGAACAACTCATTGAGTCTTTGATCACACCCCGAATACTCCCAAAATGTCCTCCCGTGTTTGGTAACAAATGGTGCGGAATCCTCATTTTGGAACCATTCACTCAAATGATGGCCCGGGTCCATCATGATAGGGTCGAGCACGAGAAGTGTGAGATGCACCATGCTCAAGGGCTCGTCTCTGAGCAAGAGACATGAGGCCCGCGTGAGGTAATAAGCCTCCTCCTCCTCTTCATCCTCATTTTTAGAGACAATGACCTTGTCGAAGAACTTGGAATGTGTTAGAATTCGCATTAGCTGATTAAGGTCACTGGATTTTGCTTTGTTGATAGGGATGGCACTTGCTAATTCTGAAACACTCATTGGCTTTCCATGTTTATGGATTATATCAGGTATGCCTAATTGTATTGCACATTTGAGGGACATAGAGTTTATGAAGCTTAGAATATGGCTCGCCACCTGATCTTGAGCATCATGAATCTCTTGAGTGGATGAATTTGCAAGCCCACTAGGCAACGCCATATTTGGAAGATGAATTTGTTAATGTGTTTTGGGTTTTTTTCTCTCTACTTTCTCTTTTCACACTACCTACACTGGCAAATTGTGTCTCTATTTATAGGAACATATTCATAATAAAATTAAGAATTATGATTTTCTCCTCAATTGCCAATCTAAATTAATGAATACTCTTATTAGTAAGAAATCTGATAATCGTTCAGGGGCTCGCTCTGATTAGTTAATCTAATCAAATTCTAAATGGCAACACAAAATTGGCAATATGGTAGGTAGAGCCTAGAAAGGAACATTTTGCCCATTAAGACATCGAATTTTTAAGAATTTAAAATTTGTTTCTGTTGGAAAAACTTGAAGTTTTTGCCCATTTTGGGCTTATTTATGGTGGGTCCCATTTGGTAAAAATGGTATCTGTTTGAAGGGGCGTGTTCTCCTCCGTGAGAGCTTCAATTCGGTATATAGTTCACCCTAAATGGATTCAGGGTGAATGAGAAATTGGAAGTCAAAGTAATGGTTTTGGATCATAGTAAAAAGCTTGGAAAATGCTATTGTCCCACATAGGAACTATAGCAAGATTTGCACTAGTATATAATGATTTTCACCTTATGAGGTGTGGATAAGATGTTAACAAAAAGGCTCTCACTTGCCACCCGACCCGGTTCGCGCCTCTTCAACTTCCGGTGGTTTTTGGCTTTCCAGATTCCGACAGTTTTTGATCCTTGATGGCTTGTCTCGCCTCTTCAACTTCCGGCAGTTTTTGATCCTTGATGGCTCGTCTCGCTACCCAGTTCGCGCCTCTTCAACTTCCAGCGGTTTTTGGCTTTCTAGATTCCGACAGTTTTTGATCCTTGATGGCTCGTCTCGTCTCTTCAACTTCCGGCTTTTGGCTTTCCAGATTCTGACAGTTTTTGATCCTTGATGGCTCGTCTCGCCTCTTCAACTTCCGGCGATTTTTGGCTTTCCAGATTCCGACAGTTTTTTATCCTTGATGGCTCGTCTCTTCAGCTCTTTTTGGAGCCTATAAATACAGGCTCTTTCCACAGTTCAACACACAACATTCCATACTTTCCAACAAATCATTTCCAAGCAAGCTCGAACCAATGGACTCGTGTGCATACATAGCTCAGTACTTTTGCCACCCGACCCAGTTCGCGCCTCTTCAACTTCCGACGGTTTTTGGCTTTCCAGATTCCGACAGTTTTTTATCCTTGATGGCTCGTCTCTTTAGCTCTTTTTGGAGCCTATAAATACAAGCTCTTTCCACAGTTCAACACACAACATTCCATACTTTCCAGCATTCGTTTTTCCTGTCTTTTCCTTCAGTTTTCTCATCTTCAGTACAAGTCGGGAGCTCATTTTGGTTCGCCCTGAGCAGTAGCTTCATGAAAGGCTACCGTGCTCAGAATCGTTGTACCTTGGGAAACAGACGCCACTATGGTCTCGTGCACCTCGGTGAGACGGCGAATCTGTTTTAAGGGAACTGTGCTCGCACAGGCCACGATTTACAATCGGTTTTCTGTCATTTTTCGCACCTTCTTCCTACAGTTTCTTTCAATAATATTTTAAAAGTTCACGCTAAAATATTTTAACTGCCAACTTGTGTTGGGTTCAATACAAAATTTAGCTTGCATTAAAATATTTTCTTAAATTTTTATGAACTGTTATGAAATATTTTCTTTTAGTGTGAATAATGCACATTACTGGAGACAAATATGAAATTTTATATTTATGAAATAATTTTTTTCAAGTGTTTAGTTAATTAATAATTATATGTAGTCTATAATGTAGAGCATAGAATGTAGGTAGATAATTAGTACTACTACCTTACACAACATGAGCACGCTATCGATGTACATATTAAGTGTTATTACTGTGAACTTTTTAACATTTTTCGATCTTTACAATACTTTTTCTTTCCAATATTTTCTTTTTTTTTCTAATTTTTTTCCCTCAATTGGATTAAAATATTTACCATACCTTTTTTTTTCTCTTTTTTTTTTTTTCCTTACTACACTTGAATATCGATTTAGAAGAATGTTTGGTGCACCCACGTGTTTCAGAAGGGATTAATGGTGGTTCACATCCACCAATATAATTCAATTGGCTAACAATTCTCACTTTAACTATCAATATTAGAATTCTTGGTTTGGTACATCTAACTTTTCAAAGATGTAAATAGTGGATGCTAACCACCAAAAGTGTGATTTATACAATCGAGTAATAAAAATTCTCTATATATAATAAATACGTGAGTTAATTATCAAAATTATATCATTCGCTCAAAGTACTCTAAGCAAATTTGACTTAATTCTTTTAACCAAAATTTACTAAGTATCACGTGAAACGGTCTCATGAATCATTTTATATGAGATGGATCAACCCACAACATAAAATTCACATATAAATTTGTAAAAAACAATTTGCTTAATAGATAAAAAAAATCTATGTGACAAAAACTATTTGAAAGACCATTTTACACAAGTTTTTACATTTGTTTGCAAGTATGCTAGACACAAGTCCAGCATCTCTTGCCGCCATGGACTTATTGAACAACACATTGAATCTTTGATCACACCCCGAATACTCCCAAAATGTCCTCCTGTGTTTGGAAACAAATGGTGCGGAATCCTCATTTTGGAACCATTCACTCAAATGATGCCCCGGGTCCATCATGATAGGGTCGAGCACGAGAAGTGACAGATGCACCATGGTCAAGGGCTCGTCTCTGAGCAAGAGACATGAGGCCCGCGTGAGGTAATAAGCCTCCTCCTCCTCCTCCTCGTCTTCAGACACTGCATTAATGACCTTGTCGAAGAACTTGGAATGCGTTAGAATTCGCATTAGCTGGTTAAGGTCACTGGATTTTGTTTTGTTGATAGGGATGGCACTTGCTAATTCTGAAACACTCATTGGCTTTCCATGTTTGTGGATTATATCAGGTATGCCTAATTGAATTGCACATTTGAGGGACATAGAGTTTATGAAGCTTAGAATATGGCTCGCCACCTCATCTTGAGCATCATGAATCTCTTGAGAGGATGAATTTGCAAGCCCACTAGGCAACGCCATATTTGGGAGATGAATTTGTACTTGTGTTTTGGGTTTTTTTTTTTTTTCTGTTCTTTCTCTTTTCACACTTCCTACACTGCCAAATTGTGTCTCTATTTATAGGAACATATTCATAATAAAATTAAGAATTATGATTTTCTCCTCAATCGACAATCTAAATTAATGAATACTCTTATCAGCAAGAAATCTCAACGTGTAAAGATAATCGTTCAGGGGCTCGCTCTGATTAATTAGTCTTATCAAATTCTAAATGGCAACACGAAATTGGCAATTTGGTAGGTAGAGCCTAGAAAGGAACATTTGACCCATTAAGGCATCCAATTCTTAAAATTTAAAATTTGTTACTAGATAATGATATAGAAGGATTAAAACGATAACAAAAGAACATTTGAATTAAGGTATACGACGGAACTCTAAAAAGAAGTGGATAGGCAACAGGTCGGGCCTTTGGCTTCCTGAGTTGGAGTTACCAGCTTGGCCTACACTACGATCGTTAGAACTCCCTCCAATCGACTCAAAGTCTCGGAGATGCGGAGTGGAAGTCAGGTGAGGAAGAGCCTAGCCAGTAGAGGAGATGGGGCAGTCCTGGCGGTCATTCCGCCAATTTATGTTTGGGTTCAATGCAAAGTTTGGCTTGCATTAAAATATTTTCTTCAATTTTTATGGAATATTAAAAAATATTTTCTTTTATTCTAAATAATGCATATTACTGGAGACAAATATGAAATTCTATATGAAAATAATGTAAAAGTTGTATTATTATTTGTTTAAACATGTGAATTTAAATTCATAATCGATAAGTTTAGTGTTGTTAACATATTGTGAAATGAGACATATATATATATATAATAAATAACATAGCATGAATTAGATACTTATATATTTTATATATATTTACATAAATTCACAATTTATTAATTGTTAAATATTTTATATCTGTAAAATGCTTATAATTAATTAAATTGTATTATCAAATAATAGATATTTACTACATATTATATATTGGACATATAAAAAAATTCCCCAACTAGAAATATTGTGTATAACGAAATTTTCCAAAATTTATAAACATTGCAGGTAATTAAAATTTCCAATTTTGATTTGAAGATCATGATTGATACTTTTGTTTTTAGTATTAATCATTAAGATAAATTGTTGTGAATTGAATTATCTTAGAAAATTTTAGATTTTCTTAGTAATTAAATATTATACATCTTCTATATGTTAAAATTATTTACATTATATTATCAATTACCAATATTATATCACATACAGCGCATAGTACTGGTGTAAATACTAATTTAATCATAAATGTGAGTGTGTGCTAGAATGAAGAAATCTAATTCTAAAATTTGGTTAAGAGATGGTTTAGTCAGATGGGGGAAGCCTTAATATCTCATTTGAAATGGTTTGCCATTCTACCCATATATTTCCTAAAATGAAGAAATGGTGATTGGCCACTCTACCCATGTATAGAAGATTTTCTCAATTTGATTAAACCCTTTCTTAACAAAATTTTAGAATTAGATTCCTTCATTTTATTCCCCAATTTACTGGTACCCCGTAATGAAGATCGAAGAAGAAAAAAAACTCCAAAGTTACTTCTTTTAATTTGATTTGGAATTTTTTTAATTATTTTTGAATTTTGAATTAATTAATATTTTTAATGACATGACAGACACATCATGACTGGATTTTCCCTCTAAGAAATTGGGGATTTCTGTTTTCAAGCCACGCATGCAAATCCGATGGCCACGTCAGTCCGGAAAATATTCCGGTCAAAATCGGATTCAAATTGAATGAATTCAATAATTAAAGGACTAAAATTGGAAAGTGTAAAATTGATGCATCAAAAATGGAAAGAGCCTAATTTACAAGACGAAAATTGATAGTTTCCCTTTTTATGAACTTTGCAAAATCACAATTTCCACCCGAATACTTTTAAAAGATTAAAATACCCTTCAAAATAAACATCTTCAGGGGAATTTTCCACCGCCGGCAACATTTGACGTCCTATTAGTATCATTCATAAAGTTTTGTGGTAATATTATAAAGTTTCAAAGTTCAAGTACCTTAGTCAAGTTGAAAACCAAATTTTAACCAAAACATACAAAATTCACGGCAAATTAATTCTCTCCGTAAGCCTCACAAAATTTAAAATCTTGGTTTTCATATTTCTTTCAACGTTTATGTTTATTAAAATAGAATTTAATTAGAAAAACTTGAAATTATATTTATACTTTTTTATGGTAATTTAATAATTTTAAACGTTAAATGATGATTTTGTAATATTTATAGTTATAAAGATAGAAAGTTTACAGAAATTACAATTTGAAATGAAAGAAATAAAGATAAAAATATATAGATTATTTGAAGTATAATGGTATGACTGAAAATTTAGTGTACAAGGTAAAATTTATTTAGTAATTCTTTAATTACTTGAATATTCAATTTTTTTATTCTTAAAGAATTTTCGAATCAAGAAAAAATTTAATGAAAATTCAAATCTAACCATTTTTCTTGAACTCTTTTCATACATGTGAATTTATAATTTGTTATTACAGAAAAATAAGGTAAATAACAAAAATCACCCCAAACTATAACCCTTTTACACAAAATTATTAGAATTTTGAAACTTTACCATTGCCAACATTTGCAAATGATACTTATAGACCGATACAGTGGAATATTGTCCCGAAGATGCTTATTCTTGAGGGTATATATTTTTGTCTTTTGATTAATTAATTTTTCAATTATGTTTGGTGCTCGCTGATGACTGCCACATCACCCCCAATAAAAAACCCTCAAAACTCTCATTTTCGTCTCAATTCCTATGTTTTCAGGTAATATTCAACGATACATCAATTCATTAACTTTTCATAAAAATATGACAAAAAACACACCAATAACGTCAAATAATCCCCATCATAGTCGTCGAAAAACTTCATGACTGTCCCTCAAGTTGAAAACCAAATTCCCTCTAAATCGTAACCAAATGGCTCGATTTCTCTTGTTTATTTTCGAATTGAAAACATGATTTTGAGAATTTAAAGTATAATAAGAAATATTGTGAGTTCTATAAACTTTTCAAACTTACAGTCTCTACTCCAATACTTTTAAAAGATGAAAATACCCTTCGAAATAAATATCTTCAGGGGAATTTTCCACCGTCGACAACATTTGGTTGCCTATTAGTATCATTTGCAAAGGTTGGTAATGGTATTATAAAATTTCAAAGTTCAGGTACCTATAATACTTAATTTTAGTTTGATAGATTATTTAAACCAAAGTCTCTATGTCTTCCAAATAAATCTCCATGGTTATTTAATTTTATTTCCTCTTAATTTTGGTAATTCAAACTTACTGATTCTTACATAAAGATAATTATATTTTACCTCCAATTTTGATAGCTACGTTAGCAGTTCTGAAAATTTAGACAAAAAATGACTAAAATTGAAAAAAAATTAAAACATAGAAGACCAAAATTGAAAAACGAATACTTAATTGTACAAAAAATGGAAATTGTCTTACATATAAAACCATATTGAAATTATCCCTAACTTCTAATAGTACAATACTTTAATAAAAATATTAAATTTATAGTATAACTTTTTTTCCATAAGCTTTTAATATATCATTGAAAAGCTCTTTAAATATATATTAATATGAAACTGATTTTAGTTTCAAATTTTGAATGTTATAGAGAATAATTTTAGTTTGATAGATTATTTGAACCAAAGTCTAATCCCCATGGTTATTTAATTTTATTTCCTTTTAATTTTGGTAATTCAAACTTACCGATTATTATATAAAAGATAATTATATTTTGTCTTCAATTTTGGTATCTACGTCAGCAATTTTAAAAATTTAGACAAAAAAATGACTGAAATTGAAAAATATGAAAACATAGAGGACCAAAATTGAAAATGAATACTTAATAAACCTAAGATAAAAATGGAAGTTATCTTACATATAAAACCAAAATTGAAATTATCCCTAAGTTCTAATAGTACAATACTTTAATAAAAATATTAATTCATAGTATAACTTTTTTTTTTCATAAGCTTTTATACCATTGAAAAGCTCTTTAAATATATATCAATATGAAACTAATTTTAATCTCAAATTTAAAATGTTATAGAAGAAAAATAATCAATTCATGTAAAAAAAATTTTAGAAGAGTTATAAAAGTAAGGGTTAATTGCAATAAAAAACACAAACTTTGCTCAAATTGCAATTTTAACCAACTTTTTGAATATTAGCAAATATAACATGTACTTTCATATTTGTTGCAATTTTAACTAATATGCAGTTTTCGAATATGTTTATTTTTGAAATTAATGTCATAGTTTCGAAATAAAATAATGTCTTAACATTCAAAATGATAGTTATTTGAAATGGTGAAAATTATTGTCAAAATAAACATACTTGAAATATGTCTGTTGGTTAAATTTGCAAAAAATATGAAAATTCATGTTATATTTACTAATATTCAAAAAAATTGGTTAAAATTGCAAATTAGGTAATGTTTGTGTTTTTTATTGCAATTAACCCTAAAAGTAAAGGATTCTAGAAAAATAAATAAACATTAATAAATTACATTACTATTATTAATAAAGAGTTTTATTTAAATAGGACTCTATGTCATATCAATTAAATTTAATCATGAGGGTTAAATTTGACATTACAAAAATGGACAAAACATTCATACTTGTATAGTGTTATAGATTATCGATATAGATATAGGTATAGATGTAGATGTAGATAATAAACGCAAGTACTTTTATACATATAAAGGTTGAAAACGTTACATGTCAAACATATTTGAACGTTCTGATCTTATTATATACACATGCATATGCTCTAATAAAGAGCTGAATACATTGCATTACAAAGCAGAAAATTAAACTTGGATCTTAAATGCAAAACAAACAAACTGCAGATAATATTGGAAGCTTAATTACATAACTAATCCAGAACCTTGGAACTTTTCCTTGGTAATGTTATCAAGTTTTAGAGCCATCTGAGTCGATAAATGATTCTTCCAGTCTCCGACCAGGCCCCGACGAAAGAAAGCCTTCTTAGGAACACCACACTCTCTTTTATCGTTCTTGTTCACTTCGAGACCACTGAGATGATCAAAGCTACAAAGCTTCAAGAGTTGTTCCACCACTCCCAACTCCTCTTCATTTTCCGAAAAAGGGCATTCCAAGAACTCAGCAAGACGGCGCAAATGAAGGGCAGGTTGGTCTTTCATGTCTTCATACTTGAGAAAGAAGAACTTGTTAGGGTTTTCCTTGCTTTGCTTCCAATAATCCAAGGCATGGTCCCAAAAGGATCCAAATGGGCTCACTCCATTGCTAAACATTTCAAAAACCCCATCTCCAATCGAATCGGTCTCCATTTCTTTAGGCACTAACTTGTTCTCAAAGTGCCAAAGAGATACCAAGGTGTCCTTTGGATTCCTGGAAAGGTACACAATCTTGCATGTAGAACTGTTCTTCACTGATTCTGGAAAAGAAACATATGGAGTGTGAGTGGCGAAGAGCCTAGGAGAAGGAGACAAAGGAATATCAGGGCTTTCACTATCAGCAAAGAGATCGAGCTCCAGCAATGGCACCAGATCATGAGGATTATCAGCAAGAAGAGGATGATCACGATGATTTGCAGGATATTGCTTTCGATTGAGTAAAGAAAATATGATTGCTTTCAACCATGTAGTGCCTGATTTGGGAAATGTGACAAGAAAAATGTCTGAATCTTGAACCTGGAGGAAATGTTTCTGAAATGAAATCACACCTTGAAGGAACTGAAGAGAATACCAGAAACCTTCATACTGGTACAGATCACATGAAATCCATCCTTTTTTTCTGACTAGACTCTTCATCAGCTCCTTGCATTCTGGCCTTAATCCTTCTTCTTGCATGTATTTTGGACTCATTTCAGATGACATCTTTTCTTTGCCAGGATATAGTACTTGTTTCTGTTCTCTTGCAGTTTCTATTATCTCTATGCTACGAGTCGACACTATATATAGGAAAAATATAGGTAATTTAAAGAAACATTCCGTTTTAGAGTTTGAAATTATTAATTTTTATTACCTAATAATTTTTGAACAATTTTATTCTTAATGAAATTAACTTCATACCAGCCCATATCACCATATTTCACCTCATACCAATCTGTATCACCATATTACACTATCGTATCATTATTAATGTAACATGTACTATTCTACTAAATCCCTATATCATTATTAAATTAAAATAGCTTGTACTAAAAAAATGCAAAAAAAAAAAAAAAAGTGCAGATACTTGGAGATCCAGTGAGTTTTCACATGAAATTAGTGGAAATTTTATAATGAATAGAACACTACTAGAAAACAATCAAATTTCAACTGAAAATTCCGAAGGAAATAATAACCGTATGAATTTCCAACAGAATTTCCAACTAAATTCAACGCTATTGGAAATTCCATTGGAATTTTTATAATTTCTAATAGAATTTCCAACGGAATTGTGAATTCCATTGGACTAATGTTGAAATTTTATTGTTGGTTGTATCCAACGGAAAAGTACCGTTGGAATGTTTCGTGGGAATTGTATTTTCGTTGGAATTTTCGTCGGAATTTTAATTCCAACGCCCCTTTTCCGATGGTCCAATTCCGTTGGAATCAATAATTTCAACATAATTTTGCAAAATTCCAACGGTATTTCGCAAAATTCCAATGGAATTTGAGTTATTTCTAGTGGTGGAATGAACCAATATTGGAGATGATAGATTTTAGGATTAGGAAAGTTTGTAATAAATATACTTTAACTATGTGTTATATTTAAATTAAATTAGAATACAAAATCCTATATAATAACAAGACATAAATAAAATATATTTAAAGTTTTTTTTATAAATGTATACTAAAGTTAATTAACATCATGTTTTTAATGGTATTTAATTTTATATTAATTTTAATATTCTTCTTCAAATTACTAATACCAGTTGTTCATTAAAAAATATTTTCATAATCACATGACCTAAAAAGTAATTTTAGTGTCTATATATAGATAAGTTCTAATTTGTGATATGTATGAATATATATTTTTCTATAGTTAATTATTACATACATAGAATTTTATTATATATAATTAAAATTGATATTGTATTTTTGCAATTAAGATAAAATTATGAGTACTCTATATACTTGATCTTTTCCAATTTGCATTTGCTTTGAACTTTTAACAATATCTTTTTTAATGAAATTATATTAATGAATAAACTAATAAATACTATTTCCTTTCTATTCCAACATTAATATAGTACATTAATGTATTCATTGTATATTTATTCATCAAAATTAATAATGTAATAATTTATCTAATTCAAGATTAATGATATAAAAAACAAGTTAAATATATATGATTTAACTGTAGTTTGGTGAGAAAACCAAATCAACGAGAGAGTGGACACGTTTTCTTAAATGATCGTTTCTTTAATTAGTATATATTAAAGATTAAAGATATAACATAAAAGTGATTGTATATATGCTTATACCAAAGCATCTAATTCTAAAATTTGGTTAAGAGAAGGTTTAGTCAAATAGAGGAAGTTGTTGAGTGGCCAATTACCATTTCTTCATTTTGGCAAATATATGAGTAGAGTAGCCAACCATTTCAAATGGTATATTGAAGTCTTCTTCTATTAAGTTAACCATCTCTTAACTAAATTTTAGATTAGCTAGATTCCTTCGGTGCACACTCAAATTTATGATCATATATGGGTAGATCGGCCTACCATTTCTAACGTTAGATGGTTTTCTAGATATATGGAAAAAGTCCTATAATAGTAAATAAAAGATGTCCTATTATTTAAACTAGTTGTTTATCCCGTGTTGCACGGGAGGAAAAAATTACAAATTTAGGACACTGACTTTGGTCATTCATCATTTAAGAACATTATTTATATGGGTCTTGAAATTAGGACGCCATCTTTCAAAAAACGAGCAATGTTACTTAGAACAAAAAAGTTCGAATCAAAGAATTTCGAGTTGATTGACATGAGATTTGCACGTGATTGCCTTAATTCAGGCCTCTTATTGATGTGAGCCCCCTATCAGTACATTAATTCAAATATGAAATTCCACATCAAGTAAAATGTTACATCATCAAAAAAATTAAAAAAAAAAAAAAAATCTTACTTTCTTCATCTCCAAAATTGAACAAATCGATCTCTCACTCATCCACACTTCCATAACCCTCAAATTTATGTTTGAATTAAGTAAAAATCGACAGCAGAAGGAAGGGTGCGTTTGGTTGGTCGATGGACTAACTCAAGTGCCGTGCTACTATCAACAGTACTTATCAAAGACTTGTTACCAACAAGTAGAGCTCCAATCTCTCCATCTTTGAAGTAAGAAAGATGCTTAGGAACTGAGAGAATCTCAATGCCAGCATACGTACTGTTATTTACAGCAGAAAATGTAATGCTCAGTGTTTGATTCTCCGAGCCATTGCTAGCTGCAGAAGTTCCTGCGGTGGAGAATGTGACGAAGAAGAAGAAGAAGAAATAAATAGGTGGAAAGCAAATGAAAGTGGAGGGAGATGAATGAATATGAATATTGTTGGATCGATCAATCAGAGGATACATATTATTGATTAATTGCTTCGGTAATTCCAATTTAATTAAGAGTGCAATCTCGTACTTATAGTGGAGTTGAACGAGATTAATAAATTAATTTGATTGATTAAGAGTTAATTGAGTCAAAATTAATTTATTGGAGCTTAATTTAATTGGGTCCGATTAGGTCCCTTCGGTGGCTCTAATATGAATTTAATATATTATGATATATACTGCAGTATAATTGAGGTTGTTGGACTATCCGGATAAATATATCAGTTAAAAGATATTTATGAGATAAATATTTAACTGATAGGATTTTAATTCTATTTCTATCCGGAACAGAACGTGGAAAGTATCCGTGATTCTGTTTCTATCCGGAATAGAACGTGGGAACGTGGTAAGCAGTTTCTTTTCTGCTTATAAGACGCGTTCACAACAAACGTGCCCACACACGTTGATACTGCAGAGAGAATTCTAGAGAACACCGGAGAAGACTTGAAGGTTTGAAGCCGAGTTTACAAGGGCAGATTGCTTGGACAGGTTGAAGCGTAGTGTTCTTAGACACGCTTCAAAAGGTATCTCGTATATCTTCTTCTTCCGTTTAATTAATTCATCATGTTAGATTACACTCAATAATCGATCCTATGACGAGATTTCTGATTTATTAAATCAGATGGAAATTCTCAGAGGATTTCCCAAGAAATATGATATGAGAGATGATTCAATTCATTTGATCCATGCCTACAATATTGATGAAATTTATGAAGTTGACCTGTTTTATATTCCCTCCGTCCCGGTCTAATTTGCCTACTTTGACCGGGTACGGAGTTTAAGAAAATGCAGTTGATTTTGATTGGATGTGTTAACTTTATGTTTTTTGCACTTTAATTAGAAATTAAAAGGGGAATTAGGGTGATAATTTTGTAAAATGACAGAAATGTAGGGGTAAGGAGAGAATTTTTTTTTTTGTCATTTATGGGTTGACAAATTAGAATGGGACAAACAAAAATGACAAGTAGGCAAATTAGGCCGGGACGGAGGGAGTAGTAAGTAAGTAGGTCGAGTCTTTAGAGATGATAAAAGAATTATTCTCTTGTTAAAAATAAACGAGGGGTTTAGATTTTACTACTAATAAAATTAAAGCAACTAAAATTTATTAAGATGAATTCAATGAAATAAAAAATAAATTAAAGAAACTAAAATCTTTTAAGATGAATTCAATTTAGTAAATCATAATTGCAATTTAGTAAATTAATTATTTTAAATATATCTAATTTTAATAAAATGTAATTTAGTTGACCTTTTAATTATATGGTCTCTTCCAAATTCATCTACATCAAATAATCCTAGAGAACCTTTACTGTGAATCAGATGCGTGGATTTCAAATAGTTCTTTTTGGTCAGAAGAACTATTGTCATGTGTATTTTGCTAGTATGTAGTAAATATAGAAACATAAAAGAAATCAAATAAACCAAATTACAAAGAGAAGGAAGATGAATCATTTCTACTAATTTATTACTCACAAATTCTATGAGTTAATTTCATTTTTATTATGTTTAGAGGTGTTGTTTGATTTTATTCTTATTAATTGGAATTATCAATTTTAATCTAATGTGTCCAATTTCAATCTTTACAGAATCACAATTATCTAATCAAGAAATTGGGCAACGACGGTAGGTGTGGGAAAAAATACCAAAATGTCGAAATATTGAGGTTATCATACTGGAAAAATGTCGAAAATTTCATCACATCGAAAATTTTGGTATGGTATGAAAGTTTCTGTTGGGTATCAGCATAATATTTTCAAAATTTCGGTTGTCCGAAATATAGAAAATAATTAATTCCACATTAATAAATATGATATTTTTCATTTTGTTATACTGACGTTTATGGTATACCAAAGTTTCGATATATCGATATGAAATTGTATGACTAGGAGTTCACATCAACGAGAAGCCTGAATTAAGGTAATCACGTGTGAATCTTGTGTCAATTAGCCCGAAATTCTCTGATTCGGACATTTTTGTCCAAACATTGCTCGTTTTTTAAAGATAGTATCCTAATTCCAAGGCCCGAAAAGATATGGTCTTTAAATTATGAATGACCAAAAGTTAGCATTCTAAATATGTAATTTTTCCTTCAATTAATTATAATCATTTTACAGATATAAAATATTGAACAATTAAGAAATTTTGAATTTATGTAACTATATATTAAATATATAAATAACTAATTCATGCTATGTTATTTATTATATATATATATATATATATCTCATTTCACAATATGTTAACAACACTAAAATTATCGATTTAGATTTAAAATTCACAAATTACTTAAACATTTAATTAGTGCAAGGAACAAAAACGATCAATTTTCCAAGAAATTGTTAGTGTCTTGTGAAGGAAGCATGTAAACAAATATCTACTATACTGAAAAGAAAAAAAAATGAAAAACACAATAAAGAAATATATGGATGTGACACATCTTATAGGAAAAAGGGCAAAATAGAAATTATAATAATAGATTATAGATTATAGTAATAGATATGGGTAGTGGCCAACCATTTCTAATATAGACTAGATGGAAAAAGTTGAATAATAGTAAAGAACAGATGTATTTTTATTTAATCATAAAGGAAAATGTATTGAAAAAGGGACCGATGTCAAGATGCACTGTTTATATATAAGATCGTGTTATTTGTTTCAAATAATGAAAATAAAAAGTACCACTCATGTGCATCAGGTTCAATCAAATCGGATTCAGGTTAATTCGAATCCATTAATTTCTTTGATCTTTTTTTTTTTTTTACATCAGATGTTGACCTTTATGTAATATGTGTATGATATTTATATCCAGATATCTTGACTTTTCTGTATTGTAACTTAGAAGTAAAATTAAGTACAATTTCTAAACAGTCATACATTTATTTAATATATAAAGATCATAAAACTTCATTATACACAGTATTTCTAGTTGGGGAATTTTTTATAGTGGAAATACCTCCGTTTACCCATTTTTGTATGTCAAGAAACTTATTTACCCATTTTTTAAAAAATGTCATTTTTTACCCATTTTTTGGCCGAAATATCAATAATGCCCTCAACTTAAGTTTATATTTACATAAAGTGGAAATACCTCTGATATCATATCAGCATATTGTGAACACGATATCAGCATATCGTGAACACAATATTATATTTCGTGTTCATGACATGTTGAACCTTTCTGCATATCGTGAACACGATATTATTTTCCGTATTCACGACATGTTGAACCTTTCTGCATATCGTGATGCACGATATTATATTTCTTGTTCACGACATGTTCACCTTATCTGAAAGGTAGACTCGAGTAGAGTTTCTGGACACGAGTAGAGTTTCCTGGACGCGGGTAGAGTTTCTGGACACGAGTAGAGTCTCCTGGATTCTTTTCTTATGTAAATATAACTAAAATTAAGGGTATTATGGAGATTTCACTTAAAAAATTGGGTAAAAAAGTTATTTTTTTTAAAAAATGGGTAGATAAGTTCCTTTGCTTATGAAAATAGGTATTTTGGAAATCCTCCCTTTTCTATATGTCCAATATATAATATGTAGTAAATATCTATTATTTGATAATACAATTTAATTAATTATAAGCATTTTACAGATATAAAATATTTAACAATTAAGAAATTGTGAATTTATGTAACTATATATAAAATATATAAGTATCTAATTCATGCTATGTTATTTATTATATATATGTCTCATTTCACAATATGTCAACAACACTAAACTTATCGATTATGAATTTAAATTCACATGTTTAAACAAATAATAAACAAATAATAATACAACTTTTACATTATTTTCATATAGAATTTCATATTTGTCTCCAGTAATGTGCATTATTCAGAATAAAAGAAAATATTTTTTAATATTCCATAAAAACTGAAGAAAATATTTTAATGCAAGCCAAACTTTGCATTGAACCCAAACAAACATAAATTGGTGGAATGACCGCCAGGACTGCCCCCATAAATTGGAGGGAGTTCTAACGATCGTAGTGTAGGCCAAGCTGGGAACTCCAACGTCTCAGGAAGCCAAAGGCCCGATACCGATAGAAGGGAATCACTTCGTGCCGACCTGTTGCCTATCCACTTCTTTTTAGAGTTCCGTCGTATACCTTAATTCAAATGTTCTTTTGTTATCGTTTTAATCCTTCTATATCATTATCTAGTAACAAATTTCAAATTTTAAGAATTGGACGCCTTAATGGGTGAAATGTTCCTTTCTAGGCTCTACCTACCAAATTGCCAATTTCGTGTTGCCATTTAGAATTTGGTAAGACTAATTAATCAGAGAGAGGCCCTGAACGATTATCTTTACACGTTGAGATTTCTTGCTGATAAGAGTATTCATTAATTTAGATTGGCAATTCATGAGGAGAAAATCATAATTCTTAATTTTATTATGAATATGTTCCTATAAATAGAGACACAATTTGGCAGTGTAGGAAGTGTGAAAAGAGAAAGAAGAGAAAAAAAAAACCCAAAACACAAGTACAAATTCATCTCCCAAATATGGCGTTGCCTAGTGGGCTTGCAAATTCATCCACCCAAGAGATTCATGATGTTCAAGAAGAGGTGGCGAGCCATATTCTAAGCTTCATAAAGTCTATGTCCCTCAAATGTGCAATACAATTAGGCATACCTGATATAATCCAGAAACATGGAAAGCCAATGAGTGTTTCAGAATTAGCAAGTGCCATCCCTATCAACAAAGCAAAATCCAGTGACCTTAATCAGCTAATTCGAATTCTAACGCATTCCAAGCTCTTCGACAAGGTCATTGCAGTGTCTGAAGACGAGGAGGAGGCTTATTACCTCACGCGGGCCTCATGTCTCTTGCTCGGAGACGAGCCCTTGAGCATGGTGCATCTCACACTTCTCGTGCTCGACCCTATCATGATGGACCCGGGCCATCATTTGAGTGAATGGTTCCAAAATGAGGATTCCGCACCATTTGTTACCAAACACGGGAGGACATTTTGGGAGTATTCGGGGTGTGATCAAAGACTCAATGAGTTGTTCAATAAGTCCATGGCGGCGAGTGATGCTGGACTTGTGACCAGCATACTTGCAAACAAATGTCGACAAGTTTTCGAGGGTTTGAAAACAATGGTGGATGTCGGAGGTGGGACCGGAGACACGGCCAAGGGCTTTTCCGACGTCTTTCCGGAACTGAAATGCACTGTGCTCGACCTTCCACAGGTTGTTGCCGGCCTCCAAGGGTCCCACAATTTGACCTTCATTGGTGGAGACATGTTTCAATCCATTCCTCATGCTGATGCTCTTTTCTTTAAGGTATGTCTATAGATATCATGCAAGTTTTGAACATATTATTATACTTCATTATATAGCAGAAAATTAATTTTGGTGGATGATATATATTTATGACAAATGCAGACGATATTCCACGACTGGGACGATGAGAACTGTGTTAAAATACTTAAAAGATGTAGAGAAGCTATCAGCAATGGTGGAAAAGTGATCGTT
Source organism: Scutellaria baicalensis (assembly GCA_005771605.1). Lineage (NCBI taxonomy): Eukaryota > Viridiplantae > Streptophyta > Magnoliopsida > Lamiales > Lamiaceae > Scutellaria > Scutellaria baicalensis. Next base: position 61,356,835 of record CM016721.1, on the reverse strand, counting down.
GTTGATATTGTTGTGGGTAATAAAGAAGAAGAAGAGCATCAGAAAAGTACTGAAATACAACTCTGCATGGATATGCATATGATGATTTTGTTCAGAGGAAAAGAGAGAAGTGAGAAAGAGTGGGCTAAGCTCTTCTTCGACGCTGGCTTTGCAAACTATAACATATTTCCGGTCTTAGGGTGGAGATCTGTGATTGAGGTTTTTCCATAATTTTATTTTGATTTTGCAAAACTACTTTGCAAATAATAATAATAGTAGTGGGGAAATAGTTTTTTCCCCACTTCTATTGTAGTTGTGTTTAATTCATCCTTAAATTTTACATACCTTGTCAGTCTTTAAATTGTAACTTTTATTCAAATAATGCGCTATTGTATTTGAAATACACGTTATATTTGAGTTGAAAATTTAAATGTTGACCACGTTGTCTTTATTTCAAAATTATTATGTTAATATGAAATTCTTTACCCATTAAATTTAAAATAGAATTTTCAACCGAATTTCCAACGGAATTCAACGCTATTGGAAATTCTATTGGAATTTTTATAATTTCTAATAGAATTTCCAACGGAGTTTAATAATGTTGAAATTTTATTGTTGGTTGTATCCAACGGAAAAGTACCGTTGGAATGTTTTGTGGGAATTGTATTTCCGTCGGAATTTTAATTTCAACGCCCCTTTTCCGACGGTCCAATTCCTTTGGAATCAATAATTCCAACATAATTTTACAAAATTCCTACGGTATTTCGCAAAATTCCAACGGAATTGTTCCGTCGGAATTTGAGTTATTTCTATTGGTGGAATGAACCAATATTGGAGATGATAGATTTTAGGATTAGGAAAGTTTGTAATAAATATACTTTAACTATTTGTTATATTTAAATTAAATTAGAATACAAAATCTATATAATAACAAGACATAAATAAAATATATTTAAAGTTTTTTTTATAAATGTATACTAAATTTAATTAACATCATGTTTTTAATGGTATTTAATTTTATATTTTAATATTAGCAAACAACAATATTCTTCTTCAAATTACTAATGCTAGTTGTTCATTAAAAAATATTTTCATAATCACATGACCTAAAAAGTAATTTTAGTGTCTATATATATAGATAAGTTCTAATTTGTGATATGTATGAATATATATTTTTCTATAGTTAATTATTACATACATAGAATTTTATTATATATATTTAAAATTGATATTGTATTTTTGCAGTTAAGATAAAATTATGAGTACTCTATATACTTGAATTTCCAATTTGCATTTGCTTTGAACTTTTAACAATATCTTTTTTAATGAAATTATATTAATGAATAAACTAATAAATAGTATTTCCTTTCTATTCCAACATTAATATAGTACATTAATGTATTCATTGTATATTTATCCATCAAAATTAATAATGTAATAATTTGTAATTTATCTAATTCAAGATTAATGATATAAAAAACAAGTTAAATATATATGATTTAACTGTAGTTTGGTGAGACACAAAAACTCATATGAGACGGTCTCACGGATAGTTTCCGTGAGACGGATCCTTATTACCCATAAAGTTAACCCATATCCATAAATTTTCATATGAATTACTAACTGTGGGTTGTGAGTTGATCCGTTTCACGAAAAATGATCCGTGAGACGGTCTCACACAAGACCTACTCTTGGTGAGAAAACCAAATCAACGAGAGCGTGGACACGTTTTCTTAAATGATCGTTTCTTTAATTAGTATATATTAAAGATTAAAGATATAACATAAAAGTGATTGTATATATACTTATACCAAAGCATCTAATTCTAAAATTTGGTTAAGAGAAGGTTTAGTCAAATAGAGGAAGTTGTTGAGTGGCCAATTACCATTTCTTCATTTTGGCAAATGCATGAGTAGAGTAGCCAACCATTTCAAATGGTATATTGAAGTCTGTTAGTGTTGGATTTTCCAACATTAATTCATTTTCCTTTTTCAAGTTTATCCTAAATTCAAAATTAGATTTTAATTATATTTTATTAGATTTATTTATTTGAAAAAGATTTTAAAAAGATTTGATTTATCTTCTTAGAGATTTGACTTTTAAACTCACGTGTTTTTGAAATTAAAGATCCTATCTTTTACTAACAACTATTCCTAAGTTTAGGGAAGTTGCTATTTATCTTCTTTCTTGATAGGATGGAACGTGATACTTGAGAAAACAAACACGTGAAGATTGAAAGAGTCAACTTGAGAAGATTAAGAGGAGATCAACGTGCCTTTGCAGAAGGAGTTTTCGCCCTGAAGGCATTCCACGAGTATTTGTATACTCGTCTGAAGGCATTCCACGAGTATTTGTATACTCGTGGATAAATAGTTTGTGTTCTGCAACTTTAATTTCGATCTATTTTTCCGCTGCGTGTTACGCTGGTGTTGTCGACACCACTGACAACACCGTGTACTTTGATTGAGTCAATTTTTGTTTTTATTTTTGCAGATCCACGTAGGACTTTCAAAGTCTTCTACTATTAAGTTAACCATCTCTTAACTAAATTTTAGAATTAGCTAGATTATTTCAGTGCACACTCAAATTAATTATGATCATATATGGGTAGATCGGCCTACCATTTCTAACTTTAGATGGTTTTCTAGATATATGGAAAAAGTCCTATAATAGTAAATAAAAGATGCCCTATTATTTAAACTAGTTGTTTATACCGTGTTGCACGGGAGGAAAAAATTACAAATTTAGGACACTGACTTTTGGTCATTCATCATTTAAGAACATTATCTATATGAGTCTTGGAATTAGGAAGCCATCTTTCAAAAAACGAGCAATGTTACTTAGGACAAAAAAGTTCGAATCAAAGAATTTCGAGTTGATTGACATGAGATTTGCACGTGATTGCCTTAATTCGGGCCTCTTATTGATGTGAACCCCTATCAGTACATTAATTCAAATAAGAAATTCCACATCAAGTAAAATGTTACATCATCAAAAAATTAAAAAAAAAAAAATCTTAGACTCTCTTCATCTCCAAAATTGAACAAATCGATCTCTCACCATCCACACTTCCATAACCCTCAAATTTATGTTTGAATTAAGTAAAATCGACAGCAGAATGAAGGGTGCGTTTGGTTGGTCGATGGACTAACTCAAGTGCGGTGCTACTATCAACACTTATCAAATTTTGTTACCAAGAAGTAGAGCTCCAATCTCTCCATCTTTGAAGTAAGAAAGATGCTTAGGAACTGAGAGAATCTCAATGCCAGCATACGTACTGCTAAATTTACAGCAGAAAAAGTAATGCTCAGTGTTTGATTCTCCGAGCCATTGCTAGCTGCAGAAGAAGTTCCTGCGGTGGAGAATGTGACGACGAAGAAGGAGAAGAAATAAATAGGTGGAAAGCAAATGAAAGTGGAGGGAGATGAATGAATATGAATGTGAGAGATGATTCAATTCATTTGATCCATGCCTACAATATTGACGAAATTTATGAAGTTGACCTCCTTTATACTCCCTCCGTCCCGGTCTAATTTGTCTACTTTGATCGGGTACGAAGTTTAAGAAAATGCAGTTGACTTTGATTGAATGTGTTAACTTTATGCTTTTTGCACTTTAATTAGAATTTAAAAGGGGAATTGAGGTGACAATTTTGTAAAATGGTAGAAATGTAAGGGTAAGGAGATAATTTTTCTTTTATCATCTATGGGTTGACAAATTAGAATGGGACAAACAAAAATGGTAAGTAGGCAAATTAGGCCGGGACGGAGGGAGTAGTAAATAAGTAGGTCGAGTCTTTAGAGATGATAAAAGAATTATTCTCTTGTTAAAAATAAACGAGGGGTTTAGATTTTACTACTAATAAAATTAAAGCAACTAAAATTTATTAAGATGAATTCAATGAAATAAAAAATAAATTAAAGAAACTAAAATCTATTAAGATGAATTCAATGAAATAAATTCTATCATGTGATTAGAAGGGATCACCAAATTTTAAAATATTGTAATTTTATCTTCTTTTTTTCAAATCAGCAAGAAAGAAGATTACAAATTTAATTTCAGTACTACAATTCAAATTACGAATCTATTTTCAGACAATTTAAGTTGATGTGTCCTGGAAAATAATTGTTTTAGATATGACATAGAGGAAATATAATTTTAGGTTCTAAAAGTCCAAAATTTGAATAGTTCATGCACAACAATCAAAAATCACAAAACACTATCTATCTATTTTTTTAAAGTCTGTTTTGCCTAGAAATCTAGCTTTGGTGAACACATCTGCTGGATTTTCCTCAGATGCAATTTTCAGGACCTTGACTTCACCTTGCTCCACCTTATCCCTAATGAAGTAAAGCTTGACATCAATGTGCTTAGTTCTCTCATGATAGCTGTGGTGCTTGGTGAGATGTATAGCACTGTTATTATCACAATAGACAACCACATTCTTCTGCCTTATTCCAAACTCTTTCAGAATTCCTTTCAACCAAATTGCTTCCTTGATTGCCTCAGTGATAGCTACAAACTCAGATTCTGTAGTTGAAAGAGCCACAACTGATTGATGCATAGCCTTCCAACTTACTGCTGTACCAAAGAGTGTAAACACATATCCAGATAGAGACTTCCTAGTGTCCAAGTTAGCAGCATAATCTGCATCAACATACCCCACTATAGGTGCAGTCAATTCTGAAACTTTCCTAAAACTTAGACCACATTCTACTGAGCCATTTAAGTATCTCATCATTCCTTTCACAGCTTCCCAATGCTCCTGCCCTGGATTGGCCATGTATCTGCTTACCACACTCATGGCAAATGCTAGATCAGGCCTGCAGCATACCATTGCATACATCAAGCTGCCAACTGCACTTGCATATGGAACCTTCACCATCCTGTCAACTTCTTCTTGTGTGTGAGGCTCTTGCTCCTTGGACAGCTTAACACTTTGACTAATAGGTACACTTGCAATCTTTGATTGATTCATCTGGTACCTAATCAAAACCTTCTTCAGATAGTCAGCCAATTCCAGAAACACCTCTCCACTCTTCCCATCTCTGGTTATGTCCATTCCAAGCATCCTTCTTGCTGCTCCAAGGTCTTTCATCTCAAATTCTGTCTTTAGCATGGTCTTAACTTCAAGCAAAGATTCATTAGAAGTACTAGCAAGTAACATATCATCAACATATAATAAAAGATAAGTATGAGATTTGTTATCATGCTTTAAGTAAACACAATGATCAAACTTGCTTCTCATAAAACCAGCCTTAATCATAAATTGATCAAACCTGAGATACCATTGCCTTGGAGATTGCTTGAGTCCATACAAAGACTTTTTGAGTAGGCAGGCCTTGTTCTCCTTGTCTTCTACATGCAAACCTTCTGGAATCACCATGTAGATCCTCTCCTTAAGCTAACCATGAAGAAAAGCTGTGGTAACATCCAACTGATGAAGATGCATGTTGAATTGAGCTACCATGGCCAGTAATATTCTGATTGAGCAGTGCTTAACCACAGGGGAAAAAATTTCAGTGTAATCCACCCCTTCCTTTTGAGTGAATCCCTTAACCACCAATCTGGCTTTGAATCTGATTTTATCTCCTTTGGTTACCTCCACTTTTCTTCTAAAAATCCATTTACATCCAACCAGCTTTTGCTTCTGAGGCTTGTCAGTTATCTCCCAAGTCTCATTCTTATCCAAAGAGTTCAGCTCCTCCTGAATAGCCATCATCCATTGCTCCTTGTGTGAACCTGATATAGCTTGCTTATATGTAGCAGGATCAGCACTCTCCAGCTCTTGTGCAGTGAGTAGAGCAAAAGAAACTGAGTCTGCTTGGCCAAATCTTTCTGGAGGTCTGATTGGTCTTCTTGATCTATCCCTAACCAGTTGGTAGTTAGCTAGCTGATCAGTGTCATCATCTTGTTCTGATCCATCTGCATCTCCTTCTTCTTCTGAACTAGCCTCCACATTCTGATCAAGGACTAGAGGCTCCACCTCAACCTGAGATTCCTGTGAAGAAGATGAAGTTCCTGCAGTGGTTTCTTCCTCCTTTTTCAGTGGCATCTTGTTCTCATCAAAGACAACATCCTTGCTAATTATACACTTTTGAAACTCCTTCTCATAGCACCATAACTTGTAGCCTTTAACTCCCTTTGGATATCCCAAAAATACACACTTGAGAGCTCTAGGTGCAAGCTTATCCTGAGTAATGTGAGCATATGCCATGCATCCAAAGACCTTCAATCCACTGTAATTAGCTGGTTGACCACACCATCTCTCCTCTGGAGTTTTGAAGTTAATTGCAGATGAAGGGCTCCTGTTGATTAGGTGAACAGCAGTAGCAGCAGCTTCTCCCCAGAAATTGCTTGGAAGGCCTGAGCTAATCAACATGCATCTCACCTTATTGAGAATGGTTTGGTTCATCCTCTCTGCCACTCCATTTTGCTGGGGAGTTCCAGGTACTGTTTTATGCCTCCCTATGCCTTTAGCTTCACAAAACTCATTAAACTCATTGGAAGTAAATTCTAAACCATTATCAGTCCTTAGGTACTTAAGCCTCTTACCAGAAACATTTTCAATTTCAGTTAACCATGCTTTAAAGGTATTAAAAGCTTCATCTTTAGATTTCAAAATATAAATCCATACCTTCCTAGTATAGTCATCAATTAAGGACATGAAATACTTACCTCCACTCCTTGTTTGTGTTCTTGCAGGGCCCCATAAGTCTGAGTGGACATACTCCAAAGGCTGCTTGGATAGATGCACTCCAGTCTTGAAAGGTTGCCTCCTATTCTTGCCAAGAACACATCAATCACAGAATTCCAGTTTGGTGATTTTGTCTTTGCCAAACACTTGCTGCTTTGCTAACTCCAGTAAACCATTCTCACTCATGTGCCCTAACCTCCTATGCCATAGTAGTGTCCTATCCATCTCCTGAGATGAATTCAGACTGCCAACACAAACCTCTCCTTGAAGATAATAAAGCTCATTTCTCTTGGTACCTAGCATCACCTTTCTTTCTCCCTTTGACACTGATAATGTGCCATCTTCAGAGTGAAATGTGTAGCCTTGTGTGTCTAGCATACCTAATGATATTAGGTTTCTCTTTAACTCTGGAACATACCTTACATTCTGTAATATTCTAACCATTCCATCAAACATCCTCAAAGCCACAGAACCAGTTCCTTTCACCTTGCAACTGAAATCATTTCCTAGCATAACAATTCCACCATCACCTAGCTTAAGTTCTTGGAAAGAATCCTTGATAGGGGTCATATGAAATGAACACCCTGAGTCCAAGATCCATTCATCATTGGTTTTGGTGGATGTTATAGCCAGAACTTCAGCTGACTCATAACCTATACTTTGATTAGCTGCCTCTGAAATCTGATTTGCTTGGTTTGGTTGTCCCATTCCCTTGTTCTTCAGAAATTGCTTATACTTTAGGCAATCCTTCTTGTGATGTCCAGGTTTGTGGCAATGGAAACATCTATTCAGCTCCACATCCTCATTTGAATTCTGATTTGGCTCATTCTTCTTTGGTTCTTGTTGCTGCTTGTTTTGCTTCTTGGGAAACTTTTTCTTTCCTTGCTTGATAGCTAAACCTTCACCTGCAGCCTTTGTCTTTCCATCTGAATTCTTTGAGAGCTCCTTGGTCTTCAAAGCAACCACCACCTCTTCTAAGGTTAAATCATGTTGCCTTCCATACAGCATTGTGTCTGAGAAATTTTCATATGACTTAGGAAGTGTACTCAACAGCAACAAGGCTTTGTCCTCCTCCATCAACTTGATTTCTACATTTTCAAGATCATCAAGAAACTTGTGAAACTCCTCCAATTGTTCCAGGATGGGCTTTTCATCAGTCATCCTGTAAGCATACATCCTTCTCTTCATGTACAGTCTATTTGCAATGGTTTTCACCATGTACAAACTCTCCAGTTTATCCCAAACTTCCAAGGCAGTAGTTTCCTTGGATACTTCTCTTAAGACCTTGTCTCCTAAACTCAAAATGATTGTACTGTGAGCCTTCTTGTGTATCAGCCTCTTTTCTTCTTCCTTCATACCTTCAGGAAAGGCTTCAGGACCTTCAAGGGCTAAGTCCAAACCCTGTTGCACAAGAAGCGCCTTAATCTTGATTCTCCATAACCCGAAGTCCCCTTTTCCATTGAAACGCTCGATGTCAAACTTTGTGGTGGCCATTCTTCACCTTCTATTCCCATAGACGGCGCCAATTTGTTAGAGAAATCACCCCAGAAACTCCAACCTTAAGAATCAGCTCACCAAATTGAAACTTGCAAAGCAAAACTTCAAGAATACAACACAAATCGATATACGTGGTTCGGCTTGAAATGCCTACGTCCACGGGAAACAAGGGTGGGGAGTATTTTATTCAATCGAATTAAGAACAATTACAAACCAATCTGCAAAAATGCAGAATCAACACTCAACAAAACTGACTCTCAAGCTCACTTTACAGATGAATAACTTTCTCAAAATCGAATGTCAATCTAATCTGAAACAAACCCTATATAGCTCTATTTATAAGCTTTACAACGCACTTTGAATCAGATCTAACGGATCAGAAATGAGTTCTGTGGATAAGCTTGAAAATCAGTGATCGAGGCTCTGTTTCTTCTCTTCTCTGCAACTCCAACAGAATTACCTAACTCTCAGTCCACGTGGCGGCCGCTGATTTGCTCGCAAGATTTGAACAAAAGGATCAAAACTCAAACCACGCTTCTATAAGTATAAGTGCGACTTTGCTTGGAGAGAGAAAGAGCAACTATGCCTTAAACCTAAAAACGCGACTTTATAAGTAAAAACGCGCCTTTACTGTTCAAGTTTCTTTTAAATGCGATACTCTACCACAACGCTTGGTTCCACTTTAGACAATGCTCAGAAAAGCGTTGTCTTTTCTCTTTTGAAAAACACTTGTGATTTTATGTGAACCAACTTCAGCTTATCTTCTCCATGGTTTCAGCCATACATTCACAATAATAGTTTTGCAAAATGAAACCTCAATCATGGAAAAACCTCAATCACAGATCTCCACCCTAAGATCGGAAATATGTTATAGTTTGCAAAGCCAGCGTCGAAGAAGAGCTTAGCCCACTCTTTCTCACTTCTCTCTTTTCCTCTGAACCAAATCATCATTAGCATATTCATGCAGAGCTGTCTCTTAATTTTCTGATACTCTTCTTCTTTATTACCCACAACAATATCAACAATGATCACTTTTCCACCATTGCCTATTGCTTCTCTACATCTTTTAAGAATTTTAACACAGTTCTCATCGTCCCAGTCGTGGAATATCCCCTGCGTTTCTCATAATTATCAACCAAAATTAATTTATGAAGTATAATTAATACTATGTTCAAAACTTGCATATATATATATATATATACACACACATACCTTAAAGAAAAGAGCATCAGCATGAGGAATGGATTGAAACATGTCTCCACCAATGAAGGTCAAATTGTGGGACCCTTGGAGGCCGGCAACAACCTGTGGAAGGTCGAGCACAGTGCATTTCAGTTCCGGAAAGACGTCGGAAAAACCCTTGGCCGTGTCTCCGATCCCACCTCCCACATCCACCATTGTCTTCAAACCCTCGAAAACTTGTCGACATTTGTTTGCAAGTATGCTGGTCACAAGTCCAGCATCTCTCGCCGCCATGGACTTATTGAACAACTCATTGAGTCTTTGATCACACCCCGAATACTCCCAAAATGTCCTCCCGTGTTTGGTAACAAATGGTGTGGAATCCTCATTTTGGAACCATTCACTCAAATGATGCCCCGGGTCCATCATGATAGGGTCGAGCACGAGAAGTGACATATGCACCATGGTCAAGGGCTCGTCTCTGAGCAAGAGACATGAGGCCCGCGTGAGGTAATAAGCCTCCTCCTCCTCGTCTTCAGACACTGCATTAATGACCTTGTCGAAGAACTTGGAATGCGTTAGAATTCGCATTAGCTGATTAAGGTCACTGGATTTTGCTTTGTTGATAGGGATGGCACTTGCTAATTCTGAAACACTCATTGGCTTTCCATGTTTGTGGATTATATCAGGTATGCCTAATTGTATTGCACATTTGAGGGACATAGAGTTTATGAAGCTTAGAATATGGCTCGCCACCTCATCTTGAGCATCATGAATCTCTTGAGTGGATGAATTTGCAAGCCCACTAGGCAACGCCATATTTGGATGAATTTGTTAATGTGTTTTGGGTTTTTTTCTCTCTTTTTTCTCTTTTCACACTACCTACACTGGCAAATTGTGTCTCTATTTATAGGAACATATTCATAATAAAATTAAGAATTATGATTTTCTCCTCAATTGCCAATCTAAATTAATGAATACTCTTATTAGTAAGAAATCTGATAATCGTTCAGGGGCTCTCTCTGATTAGTTAATCTAATCAAATTCTAAATGGTAACACAAAGTTGGCAATATGGTAGGTAGAGCCTATAAAGGAACATTTTGCCCATTAAGACATCGAATTTTTAAGAATTTAAAATTTGTTTCTGTTGGAAAAACTTGAAGATTTTGCCCATTTTGGGGCTTATTTATAGTGTGTCCCATTTGGTAAAAATAGTATCTGTTTAAAGTGGCGTGTTCTCCTCCGTGAGAGCTTCAATTCGGTATATAGTTCACCCAAAATGGATTCAGGGTGAATGAGAAATTGGAAGTCAAAGTAGTGGTTTTGGATCATAGTAAAAAGCTTGGAAAATGTTATTGTCCTACGTAGGAACTATAGCAAGATTTGCACTAGTATATAATGATTTCCACCTAATTATGAGGTGTGGAAAAGATGTTAACAAAAAAGCTCTCACTTGCCACCCGACCCGGTTCGTGCCTCTTCAACTTCCGGCGGTTTTTGACTTTCCAGATTCCGACAGTTTTTGATCCTTGATGGCTCGTCTCGCCTCTTCAACTTTCAGCGGTTTTTGATCCTTGATGGCTCGTCTCGCTACCCAGTTCGCGCCTCTTCAACTTCCGGCGGTTTTTGGCTTTCCAAATTCCGACAGTTTTTGATCCTTAATGGCTCGTCTCGCCTCTTCAACTTCCGGCGGTTTTTGGCTTTCCAGATTCCGACAGTTTTTGATCCTTGATGGCTTGTCTCGCCTCTTCAACTTCCGGTGATTTTTGGCTTTCCAGATTCCGACAGTTTTTTATCCTTGATGGCTCGTCTCTTCAGCTCTTTTTGGAGCCTATAAATACAGGCTCTTTCCATAGTTCAACACACAACATTCCATACTTTCCAGCAATTCATTTCCAAGCAAGCTCGAACCAATTGACTCGTGTGCATGCATAGCTCAGTACCTTTTGCCACCCGACCCGGTTCGTGCCTCTTCAACTTCCGGCGGTTTTTGGCTTTCCAGATTCCGACAGTTTTTTATCCATGATGGCTCGTCTCTTCAGCTCTTTTTTGGAGCCTATAAATACAGGCTCTTTCCACAGTTCAACACACAACATTCCATACTTTCCAACATTCGTTTTTCCTGTCTTTTCCTTCAGTTTTCTCATCTTCAGTACAAGTCGGGCGCTCATTTCGGTTCGCCCTGAGCAGTAGCTTCATGCAAGGCTACCGTGCTCAGATCGTTGTACCCTGGGAAACAGACGCCACTATGGTCTCGTGCACCTCGGTGAGATGGCGAATCTGTTTTAAGGGAACTGTGCTCGCACAGGCCACGATTTACAATCGGTTTTCTGCCATTTTTCGCACCTTCTTCCTACAGTTTCTTTCAATAGTATTTTAAAAGTTCACGCTAAAATATTTTAACTGCCAACTTGTGTTGGGTTCAATACAAAATTTAGCTTGCATTAAAATATTTTCTTAAATTTTTATGAACTGTTATGAAATATTTTCTTTTAGTGTGAATAATGCACATTACTGGCAATATTAGAATTCTTGGTTTGGTACATCCAACTTTTCAAAGATGTAAATAGTGGATGCTAACCACCAATAGTGTGATTTATACATTCGAGTAATAAAAATTCTCTATATATAATAAATACGTGAGTTAATTATCAAAATTATATCATTCGCTCAAAGTGCTCTAAGCAAATTTGACTTAATTCTTTTAACCAAAATTTACTAAGTCTCACGTGAAACGGTTTCATGAATCATTTTATATGAGACGGGTCAACCCACAACATAAAATTCACATATAAATTTGTGAAAAACAACTTGCTTAATAGATAAAAAAAATCTATGTGATAAAAACTATTCGTAAGACCGTTTTACACAAGTTTTTACACTATACAAGGGTTAGATTCCTTCATTTTAGCAGCGCTCACCTTTACGATTATATATGGGGTAGGGTGGCCAGCCTTTTCCAATTTCAGACTGCTTTATGGGTGGAACAGGGTTAGATTCCTTCATTTTAGCAGACGCTCACCTTTACGATTATACATGGGTAGGGTGGCCAGCCTTTTCCAATTCAGACTGCTTTATGGGTGGAAAAGTCCTACAATAATAGCAGTGATAAAAAAATCACGAAATATCGGCGATGTATTACCGATTTTTTGCTCAAACGTTATGTCCGGCATAAAAACGGGGTGTTGTTTTTTTTTTTTTTTTTGTCAAAATGTCGTCGATATATCGATCTGTTTCTGTTCACATTTCGGTTTCGGTGAGATGTAGGGAGAAAATGACGGGTTTCACCGATATTTCGTCGATATATCGGAGATATATCGGCAAAATATCAGTGCATTCATGTATCGCCAGAATTCATTCAAATGCATTTTTTTTTTCATGCATTTCATGAAATTTTCATATGATTGGAACTTCAAATTATTACTGGCCACAAAAAATACAATTATTGTCACTCAAACATAGTGCTATCACATCTTTAGTGAATAAACTAGATTCTTCACATGCATCGATAGGGTACCACTCAGTGATCAAAAAATCGCGAAATAGCTCAAATGATAATAGTAAATAAAAGATGTCCTTTTATTTAAATTAATATATCTCTAAAAGAATGTGTTTCCCTGGAGACCATACACATTTAATCATAAAGGAAAATATATTAGAAAACAAAAATATCAAAATTGCATTTATCTATTGGAAAACTTTCATTTTTGGTCATGTTCTAGAACTTGTGTTTCATTTTTTCCTCTTTAATTTCAGTTTTCAATTTAATTCCTGCAATTATAAAATGTGTCCAGTTTTAATCCTTTTTTGTATGAATTGTATTTTTCAGTGTTTTTTTTTTTTTTACGACTATTACACACACGATCCACAACACACACATCATGTTCGAGAACTTGTGTTTGATTTTTTCCTCTTTAATTTCAATTTTCATTTTAATTCTTGCAATTATAAAATGTGTCCAATTTTATTCTTTTTTTTTGTATCATGAATTGCAATTTTCAGTGACCTTTTTACGACTATTACACACGGCAGACAGCTCAAACACGACCCGACGCAGCACGCACACACACAGCCCACACAACACAACATGCACACACGCGCACAGACCCGACAGTGAGGAGGGGAGATAGAGAGAGAGAGAGAGAGAGAGAGAGAGAGAGAGAGAGAGAGATAGTAGAGGGAGATAGAGAGGGGAGCAACAGAGTAGCCGGCGGCGGCGGAGGGGTGGGAGTGGAATGGAAGTAAAACCAGAGATGGAATGGAAATCAAAGCATAAACTTTACCCTTTGTCACACCAAGTTTCTGCAAATTTCTCTCATTTCTCAACTAGGTAAGAATGAGGAAGAATGAGGAATTGATACCCCCTTATGTGTGATTAGAGGTGGCAAAATGGGTGGCCTGGCCCGGCCCGGCCCGGCCCATCTTCTGCACGGGCCTTAAAATTTGTAGCTCAGCCCAGCCCAATCCCATCTGGGTCAATGGGCCAAACCGACCCAAATTCTTTTTTTAGAACTAATCAAATATATATAATTATATATATGTATATATATTATGTTACGATGTATCATCACAACTAATTCATAAATGTGAAGTCTATATAGAATTTAGAAATTAAAATACATCCTTCAATCATCCACATATCTAAATTAACAACACCTTTATTGAATGGCAAAACAGAGGTATGAAAATTCCAAAAACTTTGATGAGAAGAATTGGAGATGGGCAGAAGATTGAGATGCATAATGGACAACAGAGAGGCTTGGCGGAAAGGTAGAAATGAGTTTTGTTGTGCGTCTACGTGAGATATCATATATAGTGATTTTAGATTTAGGTTGGAAATTGGGTTCATTTGATATAATGAGCTTCATTTGGTTATATAAATAATTGGACTTTGCATCAAACCAATAAAGATATTAAAAAAAATTATAGGCCATTGGGCCAGCCTGAGCCCATTTAGCCCATCGGGCCATTGGGCAGGACCAAAAAAATTCGACACTTTTCGGGCTACTATTTTTGGAGCCCAATCCAGCGTAATTTTCGGGAGGATCGGGCTGATCCATTGAGCCAGACACATTTTTCTGGCTCCATGTGATAGTATATTACACGTGTAGGAAGAGGGAAAGAAATGGGATGACAATGCGTCTCCGAAGATTGGCCAAGAATTTGGATCCAAAGTTTTGGGATTGCTACTTGGGTTTTAAATTTGGGCCGAAAATGGGGTATGAAAATGGTCCGAAAGTGGGTTTGTGATTTGGGTCGAAACTGGATTGCTGTTGAGCCAAAAATTGGGCTTACACTTTGGATTGGAAGTGGGCTTAGGAGGAAGAAATTAAAATACTATATACCTTGATCCAAACAACAAAGAAATAGAATATATATATATATATATATTCTTAGGGTTTTGTATATATTAGCTAGAGATAATAATTTATATATTTTTTAAATTTAATGGGTAAAGAATTTCATATTTATTAACATAATAATTTGAAATAAAGACAACGTGGTCAACATTTAAATTTTCAACTCAAATATAACGTGTATTTCAAATACAATAGCGCACAACATGATTATTTGAATAAAAGTTACAATTTAAAGACTGACAAGGTATGTAAAATTTAAGGATGAAACACAAATACAATAGAAGTATAACACGTTAGGGGAAAAAACTATTTCCCCATTATTATTATTATTATGGTAAATTTCAATACTGGTTGTTAATGTTGGATTTTCCAACAATATTAATTTTCCTTTTTCAATATTATCCTAAAATCAAATTAGATTTTAATTAGGTTTTAAATTGGATAATTTATTTGATAAGATTTGGAAAAGGATTTGAATCTCTCACTTAAAAGATTTGACTTGGTAAATCACGTGTTGAATAATTTGAATCTCAAACATGACTAACAAATCTTCCTAAGTTTTAGGAAGTTGTTGTGTGTTCTCTTTTTGATAGGATTCAAAGATATATCCAAGTGATATATATATTGAAGAAGTCTACGGGATTTTAAGAGTGAGATCATGTGTTCCAAGAACGTGGGATTGAGGAGAACAAAGTCTAGAGAAGAACAAGTCAAGATGCAGTCCATGAAACAAGGTTGAAGAAGTCAAAGAACATGTCCACTTCCCATTCTTCATGCACGATAGAACATGGATGATCATGGAGTTATGGAGATCATGGAGTGATGGAGATCATGGAAGTGGAGTCTACACCAAGTGTACTTCAAGGTCTATAAATAGGTGAAGCTGCTGAAGATCAAGGACACAGAATCGAGAGCTTAAGCAGTCTAGTATAGGCAGTACACTGGTGTTAAGAGTTGTGTTGTTCACACCGTAGGCAACATCGTTTTTCTTGTGTGTCATAGAGTTTGCATACTCTTGACTTTTAGTATAGGTGTTCTTCGGAGTGTTCAACTGAGATAGTTTGTATACGTCCCTAGGTTTCACATACATCTCATAGGACGTATTGAGTCGTTTGTTCGAAAGAGTCTCTTTTAGAGATCTTTCTTTCTCCTTTGTATACATACACATATTCAATAAAGGAGTTTTCGTCCTGAAGGCATTCCACGAGTATTTGTATACTCGTGGATATATCGTTTGTGTTCTGCAACTTTTAATTCGATCTATTTTTCCGCTGTGTGTTACGCTGGTGTTGTCGACACCGCCGACAACACCGTGTACTTTGATTGGGACAACTTTTTTTTTTATTTTTGCAGATCCACGTAGGACTTTCACGTGGTATCAGAGCCATCACTTGACATACTAAGTGGTGGATCTAGCCATGCAGGACGCGGACTATTGCAATCCAAACTTTGGACGCCTTCCAATTTTGGATGGCTCCAACTATGCCTATTGGAAGATTCGTGTTCGATCGAAGATCAAGTCCATAGATGCACGTGCTTGGACTGCCGTTTTGGAGGGTTACAATGCTCCTATGAAGGAAGTCCATGGTGAAATGGTTCTCAAACCTCAAACCGAGTGGACAATCGATGAGATCCACAATGCCAACTTCAATGAAAAGGCCATCAATGTCATTTTCGAAACGGTGGACTACAGGGTGTTTCGATTGATCCAAAACGCTGCCCATGCCAAGGATGCTTGGGATACTCTCCAGAAGCATTTTGAAGGTGCAAAGTGTGTTCGTGAGGCTCGGTTGCGGCTGATTATGTCCAAGTTCGAGAATATGCGCATGGAGGAGAATGAAGACATTGGAACCTACTTCGAGAGGCTCCGGGACATCTCGAATCAAGCCCAAATGCTTGAGGAACCAATTGGACGCAAGCAACTCGTGTCTAAGGCCATTCGAACGCTGCCACCAAGGTTCAACATCAAGGTATCCGCCATTGAGGAGGTCCATAATCTTTCGATAATGGACTTTGATACACTTCAAAGTATTCTTCAAACCTTTGAGCTCAACCTTCAAAGCCAAATGGAAGCGGGCTACAAGCCCAAAACCATAGCCTTGCAAGCTCAAGACAATGAAGAATCTGGAGAAGATGATGAACCATTGGAGGAAGTCACCGAGGGGCAGAATGTAGCCATGTTGACCAAGAAATTCAACACCATGGTGAGAAAGTTCAACAAGGAGAAGCCTCGTTCGAAAGGGAAGGAACCATTCAATCGATCCAATGATCGATCCCAATGGAAGCCAACTGGATCATCCTCTCAGTCCAAACGTCAGCCTAAGAAGACATCTTCAGATCATGGATGGAATGATCCCAAACATCTCGATACCATCCAATGTCGAGCTTGTTCGGGTTGGGGTCATTATGCGAATGAATGTGCCAACACTTTGAGGAAGTATGGTCTGAAAAATCACTGGGTATCCATGAGTGACGATGAGGATGATGAGGAAGTTGAAACTGAAAGTTCCACAGCCCTGTTTGCAAAAATCGCTACTGGTGTTACCGACGGTGTTGCCAACACCGGTGTCATGACACCGCAGACAACACCGCAGACAACACCACAGAGGTATGAACTGTTTGATTTTGCTAACATAACCTGCCTTAATGTTGTTTGTGATGATACAGATTCTCTTGCTGGAGATGACTTAGATAAAGATGAAGCCATTGAAGAACTTCATGGTCTTTATAACTCCTTGCTTAAGGAATGGAAAAAACAATGCAAGCTTGTAGAAATTGTATCCAAGGAAAAGGAAGCCATGTCAAAGGAAAAAGAAGCTTTATCTAAGGAGAATGATGTGCTGAAAAACTCAGTTGCAAAGCTGGAAACCGCTCTCACCAAGAAGGACATAGAACTTGGAAAGGTACAATTCAAGCTTGAAGAGACGGAATCCTTAATTGCAAAATGGAACTCGAGTTCTACCAAGGCAAGTGAAATCATGGGATCAGGTAATTCAACAAAATCAGGTATTGGATCAAGTAAAACTGTTGATAATGTTTTTCCAAACCTTTTTGTCGATTCACATGCTAAGATTAATTTTGTGAAAGAAAAATCGAAAGAATCCATAAAATCCAACAGTTCAGGTCGTAGGAAAAGAAAATATGTTTGTCATTATTGTTTTCAACCTGGACATATAAGACCATACTGTCGAAAATTGAAAAACGATCGAGCAAATGGTCTGGTGTTACCTCCGGTGTCACGCAACACCGCCCGCAACACCACTGTTGGACAGAAAGTTTGGGTTCCTAAACAAACTGCACAAGTCTGCCAAGTTGTTTTTACTGCTCTTAAGTCTAACATTTCAGGTTCTTGGTACTTTGATAGTGGTTGCTCACGCCACATGACGGGCACTAAAGAATACTTGTGTAATTTTGTGCCTATTACCGAAGGATCCGTTACTTATGGAGGAGGTGCTAAGGGTAGAATCATTGGCAAAGGAACTCTTAATCTACCAGGTTTTCCCAGGTTGTCTAATGTATTTTTAGTAGATGGTCTTATGGCTAATTTAATTAGCATAAGTCAATTATGTGATGACAATCTTGAGGTAAAATTTACTAAGGATTCTTGTGAAGTTTTTGATAAGTCTAACATGTGTATCATGACAGGTACAAGATCTCATGACAATTGCTATCTTGTTGGAGAAAATATCACATGTAACAAGGCTAAGTTTGATGACACGATTTTGTGGCATCAAAAATTAGGCCATGTGAATTTTCGAACTCTCCAAAAGTTGATGAAGTTTGAGGCTGTACAAGGACTGCCAAGCCTCAATCACAATGGTAAGATAGTGTGTGGAGACTGCCTTAAAGGTAAACAGACCCGTGTTCCCCACAGTGTTATATCACACCACTGACAACACCAAGGTACTGTTCATTGTTTTCAACTTTTACACATGGATTTAATGGGACCAGTTGAAGTTGAAAGTCTTGGAGGAAAGAGGTATTCCTATGTGATTGTTGATGATTTTTCCCGATATACTTGGATTTTCTTTTTACGTGAAAAATCGGATACGTTTTCTCAATTCAAGATTTTGTACACTAGGATTAAGACCTCATTTTCTTCTAAAATTTTGAGCATTAGGTCTGACCATGGTAAGGAATTTGAAAACAAATTGTTTACTGATTTTTGTGAAAAGA
Organism: Scutellaria baicalensis; assembly: GCA_005771605.1. Taxonomy (NCBI): domain Eukaryota; kingdom Viridiplantae; phylum Streptophyta; class Magnoliopsida; order Lamiales; family Lamiaceae; genus Scutellaria; species Scutellaria baicalensis. The sequence continues at coordinate 61,337,943 of CM016721.1, read as the reverse complement.
AAGGCATTGAACACCAATTTTCGGCTCCTAAAACTCCTCAACAAAACGGAGTTGCGGAAAGGAAAAATCGAACTTTGCAAGAAATGGCTCGTGTCATGCTCAGTTCTAAGAACCTCTCACGACGTTTTTGGGCTGAAGCATTGAACACGGCTTGCTATATTGGAAATCGAGTCTTTTTAAGACCGGGTAGCAAAATGACCCCTTACGAAATTTTGAAAGGGAAAAAGCCTAATCTTAAACATTTTCATGTTTTTGGGTGTCTTTGCTACATTTTGAATGATAGAGATAATCTTGCTAAGTTTGATGCAAAAAGTGATAAAGCCGTGTTTCTTGGATATTCTTTGAATAGTCATGCTTATCGTGTTTTTAACTTAAGATCTAGGACTATTCAAGAATCAGTTAATATTGTGTTTGATGACTTCTCTGATCTTACAGGTAAATCTTATGAAGATGCCGTGACTGATCTAGTTGAAATTCCAGTTGTTCATGAAACTGGAAATACTGATGTTGCCCCCAGTGTCGTGACACCAGAGACAACACCAGCGGCAACACCAGTGACAACATCGGCAGAACCTGAATCCGATGAAAGTGATGATGATCTACCTGATCAAGTTCGAAGAGATCCACCTGCTCGCATCAGAAAAAATCACCCTACCACACAGGTGATAGGGGGAGTACACGATGGTGTTCGAACTCGTAGAAAAGACCCCGTGAATTACAAGGAAATGGTAAGACATGTGTGTATGTCAACCACATTTTCAGAGGTAAAATTCTACTGTTTTGTCTCTCCAATTGAACCCAAAAATGTCTCTGAAGCTTTAAAAGATAATTTTTGGATACAAGCAATGCAAGAGGAACTTGAACAATTTACTAGAAATGATGTTTGGTTTTTTGTTCCTAGACCATCCGATACTAATGTGATTGGAACTAAATGGATTTTTAAAAATAAATCGGATGAGTCGGGGAACATTGTAAGAAACAAAGCACGACTTGTAGCACAAGGGTACACACAAGTCGAAGGCATCGACTATGATGAGACCTTCGCACCCGTTGCTCGAATTGAATCGATTAGGTTAGTTCTTGCAATTGCTTGTTATTTAAAAATTACCCTTTATCAAATGGATGTAAAAGGAGCATTTTTGAATGGGTTTTTAGATAAGGAAGTGTTTGTTGAACAACCAAAAGGTTTTGAAGATCCTTATCAACCTCATTATGTCTACAAACTCAAGAAGGCATTGTATGGATTAAAACAAGCTCCTAGAGCTTGGTATGGTCGATTGACCTCTTTCCTACTTGAGTTTGGATTCATTCGAGGCATGGCCGATCGTACTCTTTTTGTTAAGAGAACTGATCGTAATTGTATGATAGCTCAAATTTATGTTGATGACATTGTATTTGGATCTACTTGTCAAAGTGATCTTGATGATTTTGTGCATGCTATGTCATCTACCTTCGAAATGAGCATGATTGGAGAGCTAACTTACTTTCTAGGCTTGCAGGTTAAGCAATCAAAGGAAGGAATTTTCATTTCTCAAGGCAAGTATGCCAAGAATTTGGTATCTCGCTTTGGTTTAGAAAATTCTAAGCCTATGAGAACCCCCATGGGTTCGACCCAAAAGCTGTCGAAAGACAGTGTTGCCGATGGTGTTGACAACACCCTCTATAGATCGATGATCGGTAGTTTGCTCTACTTGACCGCTAGCCGCCCGGATATAATGTATAGTGTTGGTGTCTGTGCACGTTACCAAGCTGACCCTAAAATCTCGCATCTTCAAGCAGTGAAGCGTATCATAAGGTATGTTTCCGGTTCGATAGATTTAGGTATTTGGTATACTAAGGACACTAATCTTAATTTGGTGGGGTTTAGTGATTCTGATTGGGCTGGAGATGTAGATGATAGGAAGAGTACTAGTGGTGGTTGTTTCTACTTAGGCAATAACTTAGTATCTTGGCATAGTAGAAAACAAAATTGTGTTTCTTTATCCACCGCCGAATCCGAATACGTAGCCGCCGGGAGTGCGTGTACTCAACTTGTGTGGTTGAAACAAATGCTTGATGATTATGGTTTTGAAAATGAATCTTTGAGCCTATTTTGTGATAATTCGAGTGCAATTAATATTTCCAAAAATCCAGTTCAACATTCTCGAACTAAACACATAGATATTAGGCATCACTTCATTCGAGATTTAGTTGAAAAAGGGTTAATCCAACTTGATTATGTATCCACTGAAAACCAAATAGCAGATATATTTACAAAAGCCTTAGATTTAGAGAGATTTTCTTCCTTAAAGAAGTCTCTCGGATTGTGCATTGTTTGAATGTGCATGCTGTTTTGCGGGTGTTATCGTTCATGTTGCTCACACCACTCTTAACACCCTTAGAATAATTTTTTATTTTTAGGCTTTCTAGGCATATGTATGCTTGTTTGTATCTGACCAGTGTGTTTCTTATGTGAGAACACTTGCTTGGACACCTATTTTGGTAAAGGCTCATATTCTATAGTGCACCTTTGTTCGAATAAATGATAAAAGTCACGAAGCACTTGGAGCACGGCGCTCGCTACGACGATGCTTTTCAGGCAGCCTAGTGACTATGCTTAAATGTGTTGTGTGACCTCACTGAGTAACTCGGGGCACGGCGTTCGCTGCGACGATGCTTCCTTGTCAAAAGGTGTAGGAGATACCACAACCAAATCGAAAAGAACTTGATCTCACAACCGAGTAACTAGAAGCATGGCGCTCGCTACGACAGTGCTCTCTTTTCAAAAGGTTGGTTGAGATTAGGTATGTGTGAATTTAATTTCGTGTGCACAAAAGAAAAAATTTTCAAGAGCCAAAATTTTCTATGGTGTCATCGCAGTGTTACGTAACATCAGGGACAACACCAGTCAGTTACATTGTGTGCGATTTTTTTGGGATTTAAATTTTATGCATCCCTAGGTATCTGCATTTAATCCTAATAATATATAGTGGATATATTTGATGGTTGGATGACTTAATTTCAAATTTAAAATTCGAATTTTGTGATCCCTAATTTTTTGCAAAATTGTTGAGATTTTATGTTCAATTCATATCTATTCAAAATCTCTTGATTTTATCTAAAAATTTGAAAAGGCTCAAATATTTGTTTAAATACTGGAAAATCAGGCGTGAGTCTCTTCCACTTCATACTTTTTGCACTCTCTCTCTCTCTCTCTCCTACTCTCACATTCTCTCTCCTGAAATCGATCCCCTTCTTCCCCAAATTCCAAAAGCCCTAATTCTTTTTCTTCTCAAAATCCTCTCCAATGGCTGATTCTTCCATTCCCCCTGCCGTCCTTGAGTTCATGGAGAAGCTCAAGCAGTCGTATCCTGCGCTGCTTGCTCCACCCACTGCTGCGGTGTCATCAGCCGATGTGGCTGACACCAGCGCAACACCACCCGCTGCTTCTCCATCTCCCTCCGTTCGCACTGCTTCAAAGGCCAAGGCCAAGAGTGCGAAGGCCAAGGCCAAGGCTGCTAAGGGTGAAGGCCCTTCATCCCAACCAGCCAAGGTCCAATCGGGCGTCGCCTCTGACCCCGTCGATGTGGAGGAGTTCGAACCCTCCAATCGTCCCTTGAACGAAAGGCAGCGACGCTCCCAGCGTCTGCGTGCTTCAGGGAAGGTCACCCCTGAGTTCGTGGTCAAGAAGAGGAAGAGGCCTGTCTCCTCTACTTGCCCTGCTCCGGCCGCCTCTGAAACTGAATCTGAAACTCCTGCTCCGGCAGTTTCTGAATCGGAGATTCCAGCTCCGGCGTCCGCCAAGTCTTCGAGTTCGATGGAACTCGATGATGAATCCGACAAGGATTTTGCCCCCACTGCTGCCTCCGAGACCGATGAGGAATTGGAGAATACCCTCTCTGAGGTGATGCTGAAGCTAAAATCATCTGGTGTCAAGACAGGTGTTGCCAACACCAGGGCAACACCCTCGGCCAAAGGGAAAGCTCCTGTCGATTCTCCTTCCTCCCCTGCCGAGGACGATGATACCATCCCTGCTGTCCAGCCTCAGGGCTCCCCGATACAGGTTTCAAAAGCTTACTCCACTACCTTTTATACTAGGCCCTCTTCGAGTGTATGGAACTCTTTGTGCCAAAAGCCCTTCCTTTCCGAGCGTTCTTTGCATGTTGAGTCTTTCTCTAGATTAGGTCTAGTTGACTTCCTCAAATCTAGAAGTTTACTGCATTGTGTCACAAATATTCCCTCTTACTGCCCTACACTTGTGTATGAATTTTTTGGTAATTTGCATAAGCACTTGGTTGATCCGGGTCATGCTCAATTTGGGGTAGTGTATGTTAGGGGTTGTGCCTATTCCTTTCTCTCTAAAGATGTCAATGCTGTGTTTGAGCTTCCTGATGTGGTTGAGGATGCTTCTTTGCCCTGTCTAGATGTTGTTGCTTCGGTTATAACAGGGGGGAAAGTTTTGGCTTGGTCTAGAAAATTTCCTGCGTCTTCTCTTACTTCTCTTTATGCCGTGTTACACAAAGTTTGTGTACACAATTGGCTTCCATCTTCGAATTCTACTGTGGTCACTGAGGAGCAAGCTAACTTGCTGTATAGGATAGTGTTGAGGGTTCCCTTCAATTTTGGGAGGTTAATTTTGCAAAACCTTAGTCGGTTCGCTGAAAAATTTTCCTCCTCCTCGACCTATTTGATCTATCCTTCTTTAATCTCAGCTGTCCTACGCTTCCAAGGCCTTACATTGTCCACACTTGAGAGCCTTGTCCCTCCTCAGCCACCTCTCACTATAGCCAAGGCCCTTCTTCAAGGGAATCGCGTCTGTGATCTACCACTCGCTCCTGGTGTTGCCCCTCATGTTGGCAACACCAGCCACAACACTGGCGCCTCTCTTCTTGCACAGTTGACTACTCAGCGCCGATCTCTCTCTGAGCACATTGATGGACTGATCCGAATCAGGGACAATCTAGATGCCCTTATTTCAGCTCAAAAAGGGGGAGATGGTGGGGCCGAAGCCGAAGGTGAAGATGAAGATTGAAGATGTTAGGAGTTTGTTGCTGGAGTTATTTTCGTTTGATCTGGAGTATTGGATATTTTTTAGTTTCTGTTTATTTTGAGTTTTGGTTGTTAAAACATTAGTCTTTGTATATTTTGTTCTTGATTAATTAATGGTGATTGTGTTTGCTTGTTTAAATTCTTATATCACTGTTTCTTAGTCTTGATGATTGATGTTTTGCAGGTTTGAGGGGGAGTTTTAATTAAGGGGGAGAAAATCTATTTGATTTAGGTTTTGAGCTGAAAAAGCAAAATAGGGGGAGATTGTTAATGTTGGATTTTCCAACAATATTAATTTTCCTTTTTCAATATTATCCTAAAATCAAATTAGATTTTAATTAGGTTTTAAATTGGATAATTTATTTGATAAGATTTGGAAAAGGATTTGAATCTCTCACTTAAAAGATTTGACTTGGTAAATCACGTGTTGAATAATTTGAATCTCAAACATGACTAACAAATCTTCCTAAGTTTTAGGAAGTTGTTGTGTGTTCTCTTTTTGATAGGATTCAAAGATATATCCAAGTGATATATATATTGAAGAAGTCTACGGGATTTTAAGAGTGAGATCATGTGTTCCAAGAACGTGGGATTGAGGAGAACAAAGTCTAGAGAAGAACAAGTCAAGATGCAGTCCATGAAACAAGGTTGAAGAAGTCAAAGAACATGTCCACTTCCCATTCTTCATGCACGATAGAACATGGATGATCATGGAGTTATGGAGATCATGGAGTGATGGAGATCATGGAAGTGGAGTCTACACCAAGTGTACTTCAAGGTCTATAAATAGGTGAAGCTGCTGAAGATCAAGGACACAGAATCGAGAGCTTAAGCAGTCTAGTATAGGCAGTACACTGGTGTTAAGAGTTGTGTTGTTCACACCGTAGGCAACATCGTTTTTCTTGTGTGTCATAGAGTTTGCATACTCTTGACTTTTAGTATAGGTGTTCTTCGGAGTGTTCAACTGAGATAGTTTGTATACGTCCCTAGGTTTCACATACATCTCATAGGACGTATTGAGTCGTTTGTTCGAAAGAGTCTCTTTTAGAGATCTTTCTTTCTCCTTTGTATACATACACATATTCAATAAAGGAGTTTTCGCCCTGAAGGCATTCCACGAGTATTTGTATACTCGTGGATATATCGTTTGTGTTCTGCAACTTTTAATTCGATCTATTTTTCCGCTGTGTGTTACGCTGGTGTTGTCGACACCGCCGACAACACCGTGTACTTTGATTGGGACAACTTTTTTTTTTGTTTTTGCAGATCCACGTAGGACTTTCACTGGTCCTGTAGGATTCAGCTCGGGCCGATTTTGGCCCCACAAGATCAATATGGCCCAGCAAAAACCGAAAACCACCATCTCCGTTAGTTTGAATTGACGAAGAACGTTAATTGAATCGCACTATTGCATCGCATGTGATGTTTCATCGTTAATTTTAGACAGAAAATAATATAGTAAACCAACATTACTAATTCGTGGCCCGAACCTAATCATATAGGGCCAAAAATGAATTTTACCCTTATTATTATTTGCAAAGTAGTTTTGCAAAATGAAACCTGAATCATGGAAAAACCTCAATCACAGATCTCCACCCTAAGACCGGAAATATGTTATAGTTTGCAAAGCCAGCGTCGAAGAAGAGCTTAGCCCACTCTTTCTCACTTCTCTCTTTTCCTCTGTGCAAAATCATCATTTGCATATCCATGCAGAGTTGTATTTCAGTACTTTTCTGATGCTCTTCTTCTTTATTACCCACAACAATATCAACAATGATCACTTTTCCACCATTGCCTATTGCTTCTCTACATCTTTTAAGTATTTTAACACAGTTCTCATCGTCCCAGTCGTGGAATATTGTCTGCATTTGTCATAAATATATATCATCCACCAAAATTAATTTTCTGCTATATAATGAAGTATAATACTATGTTCAAAACTTGCATGATATCTGTATACATACCTTAAAGAAAAGAGCATCAGCATGAGGAATGGATTGAAACATGTCTCCACCAATGAAGGTCAAATTGTGGGACCCTTGGAGGCCGGCAACAACCTGTGGAAGGTCGAGCACAGTGCATTTCAATTCCGGAAAGACGTTGGAAAAGCCCTTGGCCGTGTCTCCGATCCCACCTCCGACATCCACCATTGTTTTCAAACCCTCGAAAACTCGTCGACATTTGTTTGCAAGTATGCTAGACACAAGTCCAGCATCTCTTGCCGCCATGGACTTATTGAACAACACATTGAATCTTTGATCACACCCCGAATACTCCCAAAATGTCCTCCCGTGTTTGGTAACAAATGGTGCGGAATCCTCATTTTGGAACCATTCACTCAAATGATGGCCCGGGTCCATCATGATAGGGTCGAGCACGAGAAGTGACAGATGCACCATGGTCAAGGGCTCGTCTCTGAGCAAGAGACATGAGGCCCGCGTGAGGTAATAAGCCTCCTCCTCCTCCTCGTCTTGATCAGACACTGCAATGACCTTGTCGAAGAACTTGGAATGTGTTAGAATTCGCATTAGCCGATTAAGGTCACTGGATTTTGCTTTGTTGATAGGGATGGCACTTGCTAATTCTGAAACACTCATTGGCTTTCCATGTTTCTGGATTATATCAGGTATGCCTAATTGTAATGCACATTTGAGGGTCATAGAGTTTATGAAGCTTAGAACATGGCTCGCCACCTGATCTTGAGCATCATGAATCTCTTGGGTGGATGAATTTGCAAGCCCACTAGGCAACGACATATTTGGGAGATGAATTTGTACTCGTGTTTTGGGTTTTTTTTTCTCTTCTTTCTCTTTTCACACTTCCTACACTGGCAAATTGTGTCTCTATTTATAGGAACATATTCATAATAAAATTAAGAATTATGATTTTCTCCTCAATTGCCAATCTAATTTAATGAATATACTCTTATCAGCAAGAAATCTCAACGTGTAAAGATAATCGTTCAGGGGCTCGCTCTGATTAATTAGTCTTATCAAATTCTAAATGGCAACACGAAATTGGCAATTTGGTAGGTAGAGCCTAGAAAGGAACATTTGACCCATTAAGGCATCCAATTCTTAAAATTTAAAATGTTACTAGATAATGATATAGAAGGATTAAAACGATAACAAAAGAACATTTGAATTAAGGTATACGACGGAACTCTAAAAAGAAGTGGATAGGCAACAGGTCGGGCATTTGGCTTCCTGAGTTGGAGTTCCCAGCTTGGCCTACACTACGATCGTTAGAACTCCCTCCAATCGATTCAAAGTCTCGGAGATGCGGAGTGGAAGTCAGGTGAGGAAGAGCCTAGCCAGTAGAGGAGCCTAGCCAATTTATGTTTGGGTTTAATGCAAAGTTTGGCTTGCATTAAAATATTTTCTTCAGTTTCTATGGAATATTAAAAAATATTTTCTTTTATTCTAAATAATGCACATTACTGGAGACAAATATGAAATTCTATATTAAAATAATGTAAAAGTTGTATTATTATTTGTTTAAACATGTGAATTTAAATTCATAATCGATAAGTTTAGTGTTGTTAACATATTGTGAAATGAGACATATATATAATAAATAACATAGCATGAATTAGATACTTATATATTTTATATATAGTTACATAAATTCACAATTTATTAATTGTTAAATATTTTATATCTATAAAATGCTTATAATTAATTAAATTGTATTATCAAATAATAGATATTTACTACATATTATATATTGGACATATAAAAAAATTCCCCAACTAGAAATATTGTGTATAACGAAGTTTTCCAAAATTTATAAACATTGCAGGTAATTAAAATTTCCAATTTTAATTTGAAGATCATGATTGATACTTTTGTTTTTAGTATTAATCATTGATTAGTGAATTGAATGTGTATAATATAGATAAATTGTTGTGAATTGAATTATCTTAGGATATTTTAGATTTTCTTAGTTATTAAATATTATACATCTTCTATATGTTAAAATTATTTACATTATATTATCAATTACCAATATTATATCACAGACCGCGCATAGTACTGGTGTGAATACTAATTTAATCATAAATGTGAGTGTGTGCTAGAATGAAGAAATCTAATTCTAAAATTTGGTTAAGAGACGGTTTAGTCAGATGGAGGAAGCCTTAATATCTCATTTGAAATGGTTTGCCATTCTACCCATATATTTCCTAAAATGAAGAAATGGTGATTGGCCACTCTACCCATGTATAGAAGATTTTCTCTATTTGATTAAACCCTTTCTTAACAAAATTTTAGAATTAGATTCCTTCATTTATTCCCCAATTTGCTGGTACCCGGTGATGAAGATCGAAGAAGAAAAAAAACTCCCAAGTTACTTCTTTTAATTTGATTTGGAATTTTTTTAATTATTTTTGAATTTTGAATTAATTAATATTTTTAATGACATGACAGACACATCATTGGATTTTCCCTCTAAGAAATTGAGGATTTCTGTTTTCAAGCCACGCACGCAAATCCGATGGCCACGTCAGTCTGGAAAATATTCCGGTCAAAATCGGATTCAAATTGGATGAATTCAATAATTAAAGGACTAAAATTGGAAAGTGTAAACTTGATGCACCAAAACTGGAAAGAGCCTAATTTACAAGACGAAAATTGATAGTTTCCCTTTTTATGAACTTTGCAAAATCACAATTTCCACCCGAATACTTTTAAAAGATTAAAATACCCTTCAAAATAAACATCTACAGGGGAATTTTCCACCGCCGGCAACATTTGACGTCCTATTAGTATCATTCATAAAGTTTTGTGGTAATATTATAAAGTTTCAAAGTTCAAGTACCTTAGTCAAGTTGAAAACCAAATTTTAACCAAAAGATACAAAATTCAAGGCAAATTAATTCTCTCCGTAAGCCTCACAAAATTTAAAATCTTAGTTTTCATATTTCTTTCAACGTTTATGTTTATTAAAATAGAATTTAATTAGAAAAACTTGAAATTATATTTATAATTTTTAATGGTAATTTAATAATTTTAAACCTTAAATGATGATTTTATAATATTTATAGTTGTAAAGATAGAAAGTTTACAGAAATTACAATTTGAAATGAAAGAAATAAAGATAAAAATATATAGATTATTTGAAGTATAATGGTATGACTGAAAATTTAGTATACAAGGTAAAATTTATTTAGTAATTCTTTAATTATTTGAATATTCAATTTTTTTATTCTTAAAGAATTTTCGAATCAAGAAAAAATTTAATGAAAATTCAAATCTAACCATTTTTCTTGAACTCTTTTCATACATGTGAATTTATAATTTGTTATTACAGAAAAATAAGTTAAATAACAAAAATCACCCCAAACTATAACCCTTTTACACAAAATTATTAGAATTTTGGAACTTTACCATTGCCAACATTTGCAAATGATACTTATAGACCGATACAGTGAAATATTGTCCCGAAAATGCTTATTCTTGAGGGTATATATTTTTGTCTTTTGATTAATTATTTTCTCAATTATATTTGGTGCTCGCTGATGACTGTCACATCACCCCTAACAAAAAAACCCTCAAAACTCTCATTTTCGTCTCAATTCCTATGTTTTCAGGTAATATTCAACGATACATCAATTCATTAACTTTTCATAAAAATATGACAAAAAACACACCAATAACGTCAAATAATACCCATCATAGTCGTCGAAAAACTTCATGACTGTCCCTCAAGTTGAAAACCAAATTCCCTCTAAATCGTAACCAAATGGCTCGATTTCTCTTGTTTATTTAAAAATTGAAAACATGATTTTGAGAATTTAAAGTATAATAAGAAATATTGTGAGTTCTATAAACTTTTCAAACTTACAGTCTCTACCCCAATACTTTTAAAAGATGAAAATACCCTTCGAAATAAATATTTTCAGGGGAATTTTCCACCGTCGACAACATTTGGTTGCCTATTAGTATCATTCGCAAAGGTTGGTAATGATATTATAAAATTTCAAAGTTCAGGTACCTATAATACTTAATTTTAGTTTGATAGATTATTTAAACCAAAGTCTCTATGTCTTCCAAATAAATCTCCATGGTTATTTAATTTTATTTCCTCTTGATTTTGGTAATTCAAACTTACTGATTCTTACATAAAGATAATTATATTTTACCTCCAATTTTGATAGCTACGTCAGCAGTTCTGAAAATTTAGACAAAAAATGACTAAAATTGAAAAAAATTAAAACATAGAAGACCAAAATTGAAAAACGAATACTTAATTGTATAAAAAATGGAAATTGTCTTACATATAAAACCATATTGAAATATATATAGTATAACTTTAATAAAAATATTAAATTTATAGTATAACTTTTTTTTCCATAAGCTTTTAATATATCATTGAAAAGCTCTTTAAATATATATTAATATCAAACTAATTTTAGTTTCAAATTTTGGATGTTATAGAAGAATAATTTTAGTTTGATAGATTATTTGAACCAAAGTCTAATCTACATGGTTATTTAATTTTATTTCCTTTTCATTTTGGTAATTCAAACTTACCGATTATTATATAAAAGATAATTATATTTTGTCTTCAATTTTGGTATCTACGTCAGCAGTTTTAAAAATTTAGACAAAAAAATGACTGAAATTGAAAAATATGAAAACATAGAGGACCAAAATTGAAAATGAATACTTAATAAACCTAAGATAAAAATGGAAGTTATCTCACATATAAAACCAAAATTGAAATTATCCCTAACTTCTAATAGTACAATACTTTAATAAAAATATTAATTCATAGTATAACTTTTTTTTTTCATAAGCTTTTATACCATTGAAAAGCTCTTTAAATATATATCAATATGAAACTAATTTTAGTCTCAAATTTAAAATGTTATAGAAGAAAAATAATCAATTCATGTAAAAAAAATTTTAGAAGAGTTATAAAAGTAAAGGATTCTAGAAAAATTTTGCATTACAAAAAATGGACAAAACATTCATACTTATATAGTGTTATAAATATAAATATAAATATATATATATATAGATGTAGATATAGATAATAAACGCAAGTACTTTTATACATATAAAGGTTGAAAACGTTACATGTCAAACATATTTGAACGTTCTGATCTTATTACACACATGCATATGCTCTAATAAAGAGCTGAATACATTGCATTACAAAGCAGAAAATTAAACTTCGATCTTAAATGCAAAACAAACAATTAAACTGCAGATAATATTGGAAGCTTAATTACATAACTAATCCAGAACCTTGGAACTTTTCCTTGGTAATGTTATCAAGTTTTAGAGCCATCTGAGTCGATAAATGATTCTTCCAGTCTCCGACCAGGCCCCGACGAAAGAAAGCCTTCTTAGGAACACCACACTCTCTTTTATCGTTCTTGTTCACTTCGAGACCACTGAGATGATCAAAGCTACAAAGCTTCAAGAGTTGTTCCACCACTCCCAACTCCTCTTCATTTTCCGAAAAAGGGCATTCCAAGAACTCAGCAAGACGGCGCAAATGAAGGGCAGGTTGGTCTTTCATGTCTTCATACTTGAGAAAGAAGAACTTGTTAGGGTTTTCCTTGCTTTGCTTCCAATAATCCAAGGCATGGTCCCAAAAGGATCCAAATGGGCTCACTCCATTGCTAAACATTTCAAAAACCCCATCTCCAATCGAATCGGTCTCCATTTCTTTAGGCACTAACTTGTTCTCAAAGTGCCAAAGAGATACCAAGGTGTCCTTTGGATTCCTGGAAAGGTACACAATCTTGCATGTAGAACTGTTCTTCACTGATTCTGGAAAAGAAACATATGGAGTGTGAGTGGCGAAGAGCCTAGGAGAAGGAGACAAAGGAATATCAGGGCTTTCACTATCAGCAAAGAGATCGAGCTCCAGCAATGGCACCAGATCATGAGGATTATCAGCAAGAAGAGGATGATCACGATGATTTGCAGGATATTGCTTTCGATTGAGTAAAGAAAATATGATTGCTTTCAACCATGTAGTGCCTGATTTGGGAAATGTGACAAGAAAAATGTCTGAATCTTGAACCTGGAGGAAATGTTTCTGAAATGAAATCACACCTTGAAGGAACTGAAGAGAATACCAGAAACCTTCATACTGGTACAGATCACATGAAATCCATCCTTTTTTTCTGACTAGACTCTTCATCAGCTCCTTGCATTCTGGCCTTAATCCTTCTTCTTGCATGTATTTTGGACTCATTTCAGATGACATCTTTTCTTTGCCAGGATATAGTACTTGTTTCTGTTCTCTTGCAGTTTCTATTATCTCTATGCTACGAGTCGACACTATATATAGGAAAAATATAGGTAATTTAAAGAAACATTCCGTTTTAGAGTTTGAAATTATTAATTTTTATTACCTAATAATTTTTGAACAATTTTATTCTTAATGAAATTAACTTCATACCAGCCCATATCACCATATTTCACCTCATACCAATCTGTATCACCATATTACACTATCGTATCATTATTAATGTAACATGTACTATTCTACTAAATCCCTATATCATTATTAAATTAAAATAGCTTGTACTAAAAAAATGCAAAAAAAAAAAAAAAAGTGCAGATACTTGGAGATCCAGTGAGTTTTCACATGAAATTAGTGGAAATTTTATAATGAATAGAACACTACTAGAAAACAATCAAATTTCAACTGAAAATTCCGAAGGAAATAATAACCGTATGAATTTCCAACAGAATTTCCAACTAAATTCAACGCTATTGGAAATTCCATTGGAATTTTTATAATTTCTAATAGAATTTCCAACGGAATTGTGAATTCCATTGGAATAATGTTGAAATTTTATTGTTGGTTGTATCCAACGGAAAAGTACCGTTGGAATGTTTCGTGGGAATTGTATTTTCGTTGGAATTTTCGTCGGAATTTTAATTCCAACGCCCCTTTTCCGATGGTCCAATTCCGTTGGAATCAATAATTTCAACATAATTTTGCAAAATTCCAACGGTATTTCGCAAAATGCCAATGGAATTTGAGTTATTTCTAGTGGTGGAATGAACCAATATTGGAGATGATAGATTTTAGGATTAGGAAAGTTTGTAATAAATATACTTTAACTATGTGTTATATTTAAATTAGATTAGAATACAAAATCATTATATATATAAAAGCAGGATATTCTGCCAAAAATAACTGTAATAAATTATCTATCTATTAAATAATTACTATTTTAAGAAACCTATTAATTGTTTTCATATTGTATTTATTGTAAGAAACTCAATACAAATAAATAAATACAAATAAACCTATTTATTGTATTTTAAGAAACTCAATACAAATAAAAATAAATAAACCTATTTATTGTATTTTAAGAAATTCAATACAAATAAATAAATATTTAATTTAAGAAATCAGTTATGATACTCAATTTAGTATTTATTGTATAGAAATTTCAAATAAAAAAATAAATACATAAATAAGATGAAATAAGGGATTATATATTTATTATCTCTCATTTTATTTTTAAGTACTTATTTTAAAAGGTAAATTGCAAAAAACAACTCCGCCTATCGACTTTTTTTCAAATTGCAACTTTTTTTTTTTTAGATTGTCACCCAATCTTTTTGTGGTTTTGTCGATTGCAAATTTTCCAGCGAAATGGAGATTAATTTGTTCACTTTGCAACCTAAATTTTGTTTTTTTTTTTTAATCTAATTGCAACCTAAACTTTGTGTTTTTATCAAATTGCAACCAAGAATAAAAATTTCGATTCTGGTGGAAATATATGTAACTTAAATTCATGAAAATATCGTGAAAATATCGATATCGATGGAAATATGGGTACATATATTTATTGTTATTTTTCCTATATTTACCAATATATTCCGATATTTTCTCGATATTTTTTGATATTCCATCGATTTTTTACCGATATTACATATATTTCATCAATTTTGACCTATATTTCCTTGATATTTATTTTATGAATATCGATCACACTTATATAATATAAATGTCACACTCATATATATAACATAAAGGTATCAGTGTGAAGCGAAAAAAAATCATGATTTGCAATTGGACAAAAAAATTAAGGTGTGGGTTGCAAAGTGAAAAAAATTAATTCATTTGCCGGAAAAATGACCGGAAATTTTGCAATCGGCAAAACCACAGAAAGACTGGGTGACAATCTTAAAAAAAAAAAAAACAGATTAGATTGCAATTTTAAAAAAGTCGATAGTTGGGGTTGTTTTTTTTATAATTTACCCTATTTTAAATCAATTTTAAATATATAATATATAAAATCAATCATTATTTAATGATCTTAAATTTAATATTCATATAAAATTTATCAAACTGAAATATGGAAATGTATGTGTGTGGGCTTCAATGATTTTTCATTTTTAAACATTTTTATGATATATAGTATTAATTTATTGTAATTTAATATTAAAATGCAGAAATAAAAAAATATTATAGGTGTATCTAATAGATTACACATATAAAATATATCAAATATAAAAAATTAGATTAAAATTATTATTGCAAGTTAACCAACTTATTCATTTGAAATATACAAATATTTTATTTTATCTTTCTTATTTTATATTTATTTGTTGTCAAATTTTATTTATATTTATATTCTGATTAATTGAGGTGACATAAGTGATTGGACATAGGTAATTTTTCTGTTTTTTCACAAATTAAAATTTCATCATTCTTAGTCCCTGATATATTGACTTATCAATCTTATAATTATTATATATAATTTTTTTATTCAAAATGTGTAGATTAAGTCCAATTTTGAATTGTTTAATTTAAATAGATAGTAAGAGAGATTTTCATGTATTTGATAAGCTGATATAATTTTTTATTTGATTTAAAATAAATGAGTTATATGTGGCATTGAACCAAAAAAAAATTATTAAAATACGTGTGTATTTATAGTTATAAATACCAATAAAATATAAATTTATTTATCTCAATACTTAAATCATAACGTTTCTAATACATATAACTTATTTTTATATATTAAATTTATTTTTTAAAATTTCCGGTCATTTTTTTTATTTGTTTGTTTAATCCATAGATTAATATATTACTTTATATATTTCAAATTTCTAATATTTTCGAATATAATTATTTATAATGACATAAATTTAAAGTTAAAATACCTATCTTTATACTAATACAAATTAAAAGAGTATCAACTATTTTTGTTAAAATAATAATCATTACATTTTATATGTTATTATTTTTTTTTTAATAATTATATATAACACACTGTGCAAAGCACGGGTACACTACTAGTCCTATATAATAACAAGACATAAATAAAATATATTTAAAGTTTTTTTTATAAATGTATACTAAAGTTAATTAACATCATGTTTTTAATGGTATTTAATTTTATATTAATTTTAATATTCTTCTTCAAATTACTAATACCAGTTGTTCATTAAAAAATATTTTCATAATCACATGACCTAAAAAGTAATTTTAGTGTCTATATATAGATAAGTTCTAATTTGTGATATGTATGAATATATATTTTTCCATAGTTAATTATTACATACATAGAATTTTCTTATATATAATTAAAATTGATATTGTATTTTTGCAATTAAGATAAAATTATGAGTACTCTATATATTTGATCTTTTCCAATTTGCATTTGCTTTGAACTTTTAACAATATCTTTTTTAATGAAATTATATTAATGAATAAACTAATAAATACTATTTCCTTTCTATTCCAACATTAATATAGTACATTAATGTATTCATTGTATATTTATTCATCAAAATTAATAATGTAATAATTTGTAATTTATCTAATTCAAGATTAATGTATAAAAAACAAGTTAAATATATATGATTTAACTGTAGTTTGGTGAGAAAACCAAATCAACGAGAGAGTGGACACGTTTTCTTAAATGATCGTTTCTTTAATTAGTATATATTAAAGATTAAAGATATAACATAAAAGTGATTGTATATATGCTTATACCAAAGCATCTAATTCTAAAATTTGGTTAAGAGAAGGTTTAGTCAAATAGAGGAAGTTGTTGAGTGGCCAATTACCATTTCTTCATTTTGGCAAATATATGAGTAGAGTAGCCAACCATTTCAAATGGTATATTGAAGTCTTCTTCTATTAAGTTAACCATCTCTTAACTAAATTTTAGATTAGCTAGATTCCTTCGGTGCACACTCAAATTTATGATCATATATGGGTAGATCGGCCTACCATTTCTAACGTTAGATGGTTTTCTAGATATATGGAAAAAGTCCTATAATAGTAAATAAAAGATGTCCTATTATTTAAACTAGTTGTTTATCCCGTGTTGCACGGGAGGAAAAAATTACAAATTTAGGACACTGACTTTTGGTCATTCATCATTTAAGAACATTATTTATATGGGTCTTGAAATTAGGACGCCATCTTTCAAAAAACGAGCAATGTTACTTAGAACAAAAAGGTTCGAATCAAAGAATTTCGAGTTGATTGACATGAGATTTGCACGTGATTGCCTTAATTCAGGCCTCTTATTGATGTGAGGCCCCTATCAGTACATTAAAAAAAAAAAAAAAAAATCTTACTTTCTTCATCTCCAAAATTGAACAAATCGATCTCTCACTCATCCACACTTCCATAACCCTCAAATTTATGTTTGAATTAAGTAAAAATCGACAGCAGAAGGAAGGGTGCGTTTGGTTGGTCGATGGACTAACTCAAGTGCGGTGCTACTATCAACAGTACTTATCAAAGACTTGTTACCAACAAGTAGAGCTCCAATCTCTCCATCTTTGAAGTAAGAAAGATGCTTAGGAACTGAGAGAATCTCAATGCCAGCATACGTACTGTTATTTACAGCAGAAAATGTAATGCTCAGTGTTTGATTCTCCGAGCCATTGCTAGCTGCAGAAGTTCCTGCGGTGGAGAATGTGACGAAGAAGAAGAAGAAATAAATAGGTGGAAAGCAAATGAAAGTGGAGGGAGATGAATGAATATGAATATTGTTGGATCGATCAATCAGAGGATACATATTATTGATTAATTGCTTCAGTAATTCCAATTTAATTAAGAGTGCAATCTCGTACTTATAGTGGAGTTGAACGAGATTAATAAATTAATTTGATTGATTAAGAGTTAATTGAGTCAAAATTAATTTATTGGAGTTTAATTTAATTGGGTCCGATTAGGTCCCTTCGGTGGCTCTAATATGAATTTAATATATTATGATATATACTGCAGTATAATTGAGGTTGTTGGACTATCTGGATAAATATATCAGTTAAAAGATATTTATGAGATAAATATTTAACTGATAGGATTTTAATTCTGTTTCTATCCGGAACAGAACGTGGAAAGTATCCGTGATTCTGTTTCTATCCGGAATAGAACGTGGGAATGTGGTAAGCAGTTTCTTTTCTGCTTATAAGACGCGTTCACAACAAACGTGCCCACACACGTTGATACTGCAAAGAGAATTCTAGAGAACACCGGAGAAGACTTGAAGGTTTGAAGCCGAGTTTACAAGGGCAGATTGCTTGGACAGGTTGAAGCGTAGTGTTCTTAGACATGCTTCAAAAGGTATCTCGTATATCTTCTTCTTCCGTTTAATTAATTCATCATGTTAGATTACACTCAATAATCGATCCTATGACGAGATTTCTGATTTATTAAATCAGATGGAAATTCTCAGAGGATTTCCCAACAAATATGATATGAGAGATGATTCAATTCATTTGATCCATGCCTACAATATTGATGAAATTTATGAAGTTGACCTGTTTTATATTCCCTCCGTCCCGGTCTAATTTGCCTACTTTGACCGGGTACGAAGTTTAAGAAAATGCAGTTGATTTTGATTGGATGTGTTAACTTTATGTTTTTTGCACTTTAATTAGAAATTAAAAGGGGAATTAGGGTGACAATTTTGTAAAATGACAGAAATGTAGGGGTAAGGAGAGAATTTTTTTTTTTGTTATTTATGGGTTGACAAATTAGAATGGGACAAACAAAAATGACAAGTAGGCAAATTAGGCCGGGACGGAGGGAGTAGTAAGTAAGTAGGTTGAGTCTTTAGAGATGATAAAAGAATTATTCTCTTGTTAAAAATAAACGAGGGGTTTAGATTTTACTACTAATAAAATTAAAGCAACTAAAATTTATTAAGATGAATTCAATGAAATAAAAAATAAATTAAAGAAACTAAAATCTTTTAAGATGAATTCAATTTAGTAAATCATAATTGCAATTTAGTAAATTAATTATTTTAAATATATCTAATTTTAATAAAATGTAATTTAGTTGACCTTTTAATTATATGGTCTCTTCCAAATTCATCTACATCAAATAATCCTAGAGAACCTTTACTGTGAATCAGATGCGTGGATTTCAAATAGTTCTTTTTGGTCAGAAGAACTATTGTCATGTGTATTTTGCTAGTATGTAGTAAATATAGAAACATAAAAGAAATCAAATAAACCAAATTACAAAGAGAAGGAAGATGAATCATTTCTACTAATTTATTACTCACAAATTCTATGAGTTAATTTCATTTTTATTATGTTTAGAGGTGTTGTTTGATTTTATTCTTATTAATTGGAATTATCAATTTTAATCTAATGTGTCCAATTTCAATCTTTACAGAATCACAATTATCTAATCAAGAAATTGGGCAACGACGGTAGGTGTGGGAAAAAATACCAAAATGTCGAAATATTGAGGTTATCATACTGGAAAAATGTCGAAAATTTCATCACATCGAAAATTTTGGTATGGTATGAAAGTTTCTGTTGGGTATCAGCATAATATTTTCAAAATTTCGGTTGTCCGAAATACAGAAAATAATTAATTCCACATTAATAAATATGATATTTTTCATTTTGTTATACTGACGTTTATGGTATACCAAAGTTTCGATATATCGATATGAAATTGTATGACTAGGAGTTCACATCAACGAGAAGCCTGAATTAAGGTAATCACGTGTGAATCTTGTGTCAATTAGCCCGAAATTCTCTGATTCGGACATTTTTGTCCAAACATTGCTCGTTTTTTAAAGATAGTATCCTAATTCCAAGGCCCGAAAAGATATGGTCTTTAAATGATGATGACCAAAAGTTAGCATTCTAAATATGTAATTTTCCCTTCAATTAATTATAATCATTTTACAGATATAAAATATTGAACAATTAAGAAATTTTGAATTTATGTAACTATATATTAAATATATAAATAACTAATTCATGCTATGTTATTTATTATATATATATATCTCATTTCACAATATGTTAACAACACTAAAATTATCGATTTAGATTTAAAATTCACAAATTACTTAAACATTTAATTAGTGCAAGGAACAAAAACGATCAATTTTCCAAGAAATTGTTAGTGTCTTGTGAAGGAAGCATGTAAACAAATATCTACTATACTGAAAAGAAAAAAAAATGAAAAACACAATAAAGAAATATATGGATGTGACACATCTTATAGGAAAAAGGGCAAAATAGAAATTATAATAATAGATTATAGATTATAGTAATAGATATGGGTAGTGGCCAACCATTTCTAATATAGACTAGATGGAAAAAGTTGAATAATAGTAAAGAACAGATGTATTTTTATTTAATCATAAAGGAAAATGTATTGAAAAAGGGACCGATGTCAAGATGCACTGTTTATATATAAGATCGTGTTATTTGTTTCAAATAATGAAAATAAAAAGTACCACTCATGTGCATCAGGTTCAATCAAATCGGATTCAGGTTAATTCGAATCCATTAATTTCTTTGATCTATTTTTTTTTTTTTTTTTACATCAGATGTTGACCTTTATGTAATATGTGTATGATATTTATATTCAGATATCTTGACTTTTCTGTATTGTAACTTAGAAGTAAAATTAAGTACAATTTCTAAACAGTCATACATTTATTTAATATATAAAGATCATAAAACTTCATTATACACAGTATTTCTAGTTGGGGAATTTTTTATAGTGGAAATACCTCCGTTTACCCATTTTTGTATGTCAAGAAACTTATTTACCAATTTTTTAAAAAATATCATTTTTTACCCATTTTTTGGCCGAAATATCAATAATGCCCTCAACTTAAGTTTATATTTACATAAAGTGGAAATACCTCTGATATCATATCAGCATATTGTGAACACGATATCAGCATATCATGAACACGATATCAGCATATCGTGAACACAATATTATATTTCGTGTTCATGACATGTCGAACCTTTCTGCATATCGTGAACACGATATTATTTTCCGTGTTCACGACATGTTGAACCTTTCTGCATATCGTGATGCACGATATTATATTTCTTGTTCACGACATGTTCACCTTATCTGAAAGGTAGACTCGAGTAGAGTTTCTGGACACGAGTAGAGTTTCCTGGACGCGGGTAGAGTTTCTAGACACGAGTAGAGTCTCCTGGATTCTTTTCTTATGTAAATATAACTAAAATTAAGGGTATTATGGAGATTTCACTTTAAAAATTGGGTAAAAAAGTTATTTTTTTTTAAAAATGGGTAGATAAGTTCCTTTGCTTATGAAAATAGGTATTTTGGAAATCCTCCATTTTCTATATGTCCAATATATAATATGTACTCCCTCCGTCCCGGTCCAAGCTACCTACTTGGACCGGGCACGGAACCTAAGAAAATGCAGTTGACTAAGTTACTTTTTGATTAAAAAAGTGTTTTTTATACTTTTTGTTGTTGTTTTTTGACTTTTTGGTTACTTTTTGACTTTTTGGTTACTTTTTGATTAAAAAAATATTATTTCTTTGCTATTTTGGGGTTGGCAAGTTTGATTGGGACGGACGAAAATGGCAAGTAGATAGCTTCGAGCGGGACGGAGGGAGTAGTAAATATCTATTATTTGATAATACAATTTAATTAATTATAAGCATTTTACAGATATAAAATATTTAACAATTAAGAAATTGTGAATTTATGTAACTATATATAAAATATATAAGTATCTAATTCATGCTATGTTATTTATTATATATATGTCTCATTTCACAATATGTTAACAACACTAAACTTATCGATTATGAATTTAAATTCACATGTTTAAACAAATAATAAACAAATAATAATACAACTTTTACATTATTTTCATAT
The DNA here is from genome assembly GCA_005771605.1 of Scutellaria baicalensis. Classification (NCBI taxonomy): domain Eukaryota; kingdom Viridiplantae; phylum Streptophyta; class Magnoliopsida; order Lamiales; family Lamiaceae; genus Scutellaria; species Scutellaria baicalensis. The sequence continues at coordinate 61,315,779 of CM016721.1, read as the reverse complement.
AGAATTTCATATTTGTCTCCAGTAATGTGCATTATTCAGAATAAAAGAAAATATTTTTTAATATTCCATAAAAACTGAAGAAAATATTTTAATGCAAGCCAAACTTTGCATTGAACCCAAACAAACATAAATTGGCGGAATGACCGCCAGGACTGCCCCCATAAATTGGAGGGAGTTCTAACGATCGTAGTGTAGGCCAAGCTGGGAACTCCAACGTCTCAGGAAGCCAAAGGCCCGATACCGATAGAAGGGAATCACTTCGTGCCGACCTGTTGCCTATCCACTTCTTTTTAGAGTTCCGTCGTATACCTTAATTCAAATGTTCTTTTGTTATCGTTTTAATCCTTCTATATCATTATCTAGTAACAAATTTCAAATTTTAAGAATTGGATGCCTTAATGGGTGAAATGTTCCTTTCTAGGCTCTACCTACCAAATTGCCAATTTCGTGTTGCCATTTAGAATTTGGTAAGACTAATTAATCAGAGAGAGGCCCTGAACGATTATCTTTACACGTTGAGATTTCTTGCTGATAAGAGTATTCATTAATTTAGATTGGCAATTCATGAGGAGAAAATCATAATTCTTAATTTTATTATGAATATGTTCCTATAAATAGAGACACAATTTGGCAGTGTAGGAAGTGTGAAAAGAGAAAGAAGAGAAGAAAAAAAACCCAAAACACAAGTACAAATTCATCTCCCAAATATGGCGTTGCCTAGTGGGCTTGCAAATTCATCCACCCAAGAGATTCATGATGTTCAAGAAGAGGTGGCGAGCCATATTCTAAGCTTCATAAAGTCTATGTCCCTCAAATGTGCAATACAATTAGGCATACCTGATATAATCCAGAAACATGGAAAGCCAATGAGTGTTTCAGAATTAGCAAGTGCCATCCCTATCAACAAAGCAAAATCCAGTGACCTTAATCAGCTAATGCGAATTCTAACGCATTCCAAGCTCTTCGACAAGGTCATTGCAGTGTCTGAAGACGAGGAGGAGGCTTATTACCTCACGCGGGCCTCATGTCTCTTGCTCGGAGACGAGCCCTTGACCATGGTGCATCTCACACTTCTCGTGCTCGACCCTATCATGATGGACCCGGGCCATCATTTGAGTGAATGGTTCCAAAATGAGGATTCCGCACCATTTGTTACCAAACACGGGAGGACATTTTGGGAGTATTCGGGGTGTGATCAAAGACTCAATGAGTTGTTCAATAAGTCCATGGCGGCGAGAGATGCTGGACTTGTGACCAGCATACTTGCAAACAAATGTCGACAAGTTTTCGAGGGTTTGAAAACAATGGTGGATGTCGGAGGTGGGACCGGAGACACGGCCAAGGGCTTTTCCGACGTCTTTCCGGAACTGAAATGCACTGTGCTCGACCTTCCACAGGTTGTTGCCGGCCTCCAAGGGTCCCACAATTTGACCTTCATTGGTGGAGACATGTTTCAATCCATTCCTCATGCTGATGCTCTTTTCTTTAAGGTATGTCTATAGATATCATGCAAGTTTTGAACATATTATTATACTTCATTATATAGCAGAAAATTAATTTTGGTGGATGATATATATTTATGACAAATGCAGACGATATTCCACGACTGGGACGATGAGAACTGTGTTAAAATACTTAAAAGATGTAGAGAAGCAATAGGCAATGGTGGAAAAGTGATCATTGTTGATATTGTTGTGGGTAATAAAGAAGAAGAGCATCAGAAAAGTACTGAAATACAACTCTGCTCGGATATGCTAATGATGATTTTGCACAGAGGAAAAGAGAGAAGTGAGAAAGAGTGGGCTAAGCTCTTCTTCGATGCTGGCTTTTCAAACTATAACATATTTCCGGTCTTAGGGCGGAGATCTGTGATTGAGGTTTTTCCATAATTTTATTTTGATTTTGCAAAACTACTTTGCAAATAATAATAATAGTAGTGGGGAAATAGTTTTTTCCCCACTTCTATTGTAGTTGTGTTTAATTCATCCTTAAATTTTACATACCTTGTCAGTCTTTAAATTGTAACTTTTATTCAAATAATGCGCTATTGTATTTGAAATACACGTTATATTTGAGTTGAAAATTTAAATGTTGACCACGTTGTCTTTATTTCAAAATTATTATGTTAATATGAAATTCTTTACCCATTAAATTTAAAATAGAATTTCCAACCGAATTTCCAACGGAATTCAACGCTATTGGAAATTCTATTGGAATTTTTATAATTTCTAATAGAATTTCCAACGGAATTTAATAATGTTGAAATTTTATTGTTGGTTGTATCCAACGGAAAAGTACCGTTGGAATGTTTCGTGGGAATTGTATTTCCGTTGGAATTTTAATTTCAACGCCACTTTTCCGACGGTCCAATTCCTTTGGAATCAATAATTCCAACATAATTTTACAAAATTCCTACGGTATTTCGCAAAATTCCAACGGAATTGTTCCGTCGGAATTTGAGTTATTTCTATTGGTGGAATGAATCAATATTGGAGATGATAGATTTTAGGATTAGGAAAGTTTGTAATAAATATACTTTAACTATTTGTTATATTTAAATTAAATTAGAATACAAAATCTATATAATAACAAGACATAAATAAAATATATTTAAAGTTTTTTTTATAAATGTATACTAAATTTAATTAACATCATGTTTTTAATGGTATTTAATTTTATATTTTAATATTAGCAAACAACAATATTCTTCTTCAAATTACTAATGCTAGTTGTTCATTAAAAAATATTTTCATAATCACATGACCTAAAAAGTAATTTTAGTGTCTATATATATAGATAAGTTCTAATTTGTGATATGTATGAATATATATTTTTCTATAGTTAATTATTACATACATAGAATTTTATTATATATATTTAAAATTGATATTGTATTTTTGCAGTTAAGATAAAATTATGAGTACTCTATATACTTGAATTTCCAATTTGCATTTGCTTTGAACTTTTAACAATATCTTTTTTAATGAAATTATATTAATGAATAAACTAATAAATAGTATTTCCTTTCTATTCCAACATTAATATAGTACATTAATGTATTCATTGTATATTTATCCATCAAAATTAATAATGTAATAATTTGTAATTTATCTAATTCAAGATTAATGATATAAAAAACAAGTTAAATATATATGATTTAACTGTAGTTTGGTGAGACACAAAAACTCATATGAGACGGTCTCACGGATAATTTCCGTGAGACGGATCCTTATTACCCATAAAGTGAACCCATATCCATAAATTTTCATATGAATTACTAACTGTGGGTTGTGGGTTGATCCGTCTCACGAAAAATGATCCGTGAGACGGTCTCACACAAGACCTACTCTTGGTGAGAAAACCAAATCAACGAGAGAGTGGACACGTTTTCTTAAATGATCGTTTCTTTAATTAGTATATATTAAAGATTAAAGATATAACATAAAAGTGATTGTATATAGAGTAGGTCTTGTGTGAGACCGTCTCACGGATCATTTTTCGTGAGACGGATCAACCCACAGTTAGTAATTCATATGAAAATTTATGGATATGGGTTCACTTTATGGGTAATAAGGATCCGTCTCACGGAAACTATCCGTGAGACCGTCTCATATGAGTTTTTGTGTCTCACCAAACTACAGTTAAATCATATATATTTAACTTGTTTTTTATATCATTAATCTTGAATTAGATAAATTACAAATTATTACATTATTAATTTTGATGGATAAATATACAATGAATACATTAATGTACTATATTAATGTTGGAATAGAAAGGAAATACTATTTATTAGTTTATTCATTAATATAATTTCATTAAAAAAGATATTGTTAAAAGTTCAAAGCAAATGCAAATTGGAAATTCAAGTATATAGAGTACTCATAATTTTATCTTAACTGCAAAAATACAATATCAATTTTAAATATATATAATAAAATTCTATGTATGTAATAATTAACTATAGAAAAATATATATTCATACATATCACAAATTAGAACTTATCTATATATATAGACACTAAAATTACTTTTTAGGTCATGTGATTATGAAAATATTTTTTAATGAACAACTAGCATTAGTAATTTGAAGAAGAATATTGTTGTTTGCTAATATTAAAATATAAAATTAAATACCATTAAAAACATGATGTTAATTAAATTTAGTATACATTTATAAAAAAAACTTTAAATATATTTTATTTATGTCTTGTTATTATATAGATTTTGTATTCTAATTTAATTTAAATATAACAAATAGTTAAAGTATATTTATTACAAACTTTCCTAATCCTAAAATCTATCATCTCCAATATTGGTTCATTCCACCAATAGAAATAACTCAAATTCCGACGGAACAATTCCGTTGGAATTTTGCGAAATACCGTAGGAATTTTGTAAAATTATGTTGGAATTATTGATTCCAAAGGAATTGGACTGTCGGAAAAGGGGCGTTGAAATTAAAATTCCGACGGAAATACAATTCCCACGAAACATTCCAACGGTACTTTTCCGTTGGATACAACCAACAATAAAATTTCAACATTATTAAATTCCGTTGGAAATTCTATTAGAAATTAAAAAAATTCCAATAGAATTTCCAATAGCGTTGAATTCCGTTGGAAATTCGGTTGGAAATTCTATTTTAAATTTAATGGGTAAAGAATTTCATATTAACATAATAATTTTGAAATAAAGACAACGTGGTCAACATTTAAATTTTCAACTCAAATATAACGTGTATTTCAAATACAATAGCGCATTATTTGAATAAAAGTTACAATTTAAAGACTGACAAGGTATGTAAAATTTAAGGATGAATTAAACACAACTACAATAGAAGTGGGGAAAAAACTATTTCCCCCACTACTACTACTACTACTATTATTATTATTATTATTATTATTATTATTATTATTATTTGCAAAGTAGTTTTGCAAAATCAAAATAAAATTATGGAAAAACCTCAATCACAGATCTCCGCCCTAAGACCGGAAATATGTTATAGTTTGAAAAGCCAGCATCGAAGAAGAGCTTAGCCCACTCTTTCTCACTTCTCTCTTTTCCTCTGTGCAAAATCATCATTAGCATATCCGAGCAGAGTTGTATTTCAGTACTTTTCTGATGCTCTTCTTCTTTATTACCCACAACAATATCAACAATGATCACTTTTCCACCATTGCCTATTGCTTCTCTACATCTTTTAAGTATTTTAACACAGTTCTCATCGTCCCAGTCGTGGAATATATTCTGCATTTGTCATAAATATATATCATCCACCAAAATTAATTTTCTGCTATATAATGAAGTATAATAATATGTTCAAAACTTGCATGATATCTATAGACATACCTTAAAGAAAAGAGCATCAGCATGAGGAATGGATTGAAACATGTCTCCACCAATGAAGGTCAAATTGTGGGACCCTTGGAGGCCGGCAACAACCTGTGGAAGGTCGAGCACAGTGCATTTCAGTTCCGGAAAGACGTCGGAAAAGCCCTTGGCCGTGTCTCCGATCCCACCTCCGACATCCACCATTGTTTTCAAACCCTCGAAAACTTGTCGACATTTGTTTGCAAGTATGCTGGTCACAAGTCCAGCATCTCTCGCCGCCATGGACTTATTGAACAACTCATTGAGTCTTTGATCACACCCCGAATACTCCCAAAATGTCCTCCCGTGTTTGGTAACAAATGGTGCGGAATCCTCATTTTGGAACCATTCACTCAAATGATGGCCCGGGTCCATCATGATAGGGTCGAGCGCGAGAAGTGTGAGATGCACCATGGTCAAGGGCTCGTCTCCGAGCAAGAGACATGAGGCCCGCGTGAGGTAATAAGCCTCCTCCTCGTCTTCAGACACTGCAATGACCTTGTCGAAGAGCTTGGAATGCGTTAGAATTCGAATTAGCTGATTAAGGTCACTGGATTTTGCTTTGTTGATAGGGATGGCACTTGCTAATTCTGAAACACTCATTGGCTTTCCATGTTTCTGGATTATATCAGGTATGCCTAATTGTATTGCACATTTGAGGGACATAGACTTTATGAAGCTTAGAATATGGCTCGCCACCTCTTCTTGAACATCATGAATCTCTTGGGTGGATGAATTTGCAAGCCCACTAGGCAACGCCATATTTGGGAGATGAATTTGTACTTGTGTTTTGGGTTTTTTTTTTCTCTTCTTTCTCTTTTCACACTTCCTACACTGCCAAATTGTGTCTCTATTTATAGGAACATATTCATAATAAAATTAAGAATTATGATTTTCTCCTCATGAATTGCCAATCTAAATTAATGAATACTCTTATCAGCAAGAAATCTCAACGTGTAAAGATAATCGTTCAGGGCCTCTCTCTGATTAATTAGTCTTACCAAATTCTAAATGGCAACACGAAATTGGCAATTTGGTAGGTAGAGCCTAGAAAGGAACATTTCACCCATTAAGGCATCCAATTCTTAAAATTTGAAATTTGTTACTAGATAATGATATAGAAGGATTAAAACGATAACAAAAGAACATTTGAATTAAGGTATACGACGGAACTCTAAAAAGAAGTGGATAGGCAACAGGTCGGCACGAAGTGATTCCCTTCTATCGGTATCGGGCCTTTGGCTTCCTGAGACGTTGGAGTTCCCAGCTTGGCCTACACTACGATCGTTAGAACTCCCTCCAATTTATGGGGGCAGTCCTGGCGGTCATTCCGCCAATTTATGTTTGTTTGGGTTCAATGCAAAGTTTGGCTTGCATTAAAATATTTTCTTCAGTTTTTATGGAATATTAAAAAATATTTTCTTTTATTCTGAATAATGCACATTACTGGAGACAAATATGAAATTCTATATGAAAATAATGTAAAAGTTGTATTATTATTTGTTTATTATTTGTTTAAACATGTGAATTTAAATTCATAATCGATAAGTTTAGTGTTGTTGACATATTGTGAAATGAGACATATATATAATAAATAACATAGCATGAATTAGATACTTATATATTTTATATATAGTTACAAAAATTCACAATTTCTTAATTGTTAAATATTTTATATCTGTAAAATGCTTATAATTAATTAAATTGTATTATCAAATAATAGATATTCACTACATATTATATATTGGACATATAGAAAAGGGAGGATTTCCAAAATACCTATTTCCATAAGCAAAGGAACTTATCTACCCATTTTAAAAAAAAAAAAAAACTTTTTTACCCAATTTTTAAAGTGAAATCTCCATAATACCCTTAATTTTAGTTATATTTACATAAGAAAAGAATCCAGGAGACTCTACTCGTGTCCAGAAACTCTACCCGCGTCCAGGAAACTCTACTCGTGTCCAGAAACTCTACTCGAGTCTACCTTTCAGATAAGGTGAACAATTTTAGTTATATTTGTTTTCTTTTTCCATTTTGTTCGAAGGAATATTTGTTTAAAATATGAGATATTCTAATCAGTGAAACCAAATCGATCTGTTCCACTAAACTTGAGTCTGCAGGCTTTGGAAATCTCAAAAATCTGAACTAAACTTGAGTGGTTAGGGTTCGAACTCTAATCATCACGATTTACACCTTATAAAGTTGTGATACAACTCGAACTACAAGACTCATGGTCCAAAATATTCAAAAATTCTGAACTTCGGTTGGGTTCAGAATATTCAATCGTTAGACCACGGCTCAGTTCCTACAACGGATTTGTTATGTTTTGATCTTCCATTGAATCTTCTATCATTCTATCAAGTACATTATATGAATCAAAATACATGCATGGATGAAATCTCATACTAATAACTACAGTATCATGATTCTTTATCAGTCACAGACTCACACTATCTCTCAGTGTGTTGCTCAAATTCTTGAAACGTTGCATCACTACAAACTCCATTGAAACATGGACTTGTTAATATTGTTGAAAATAATAATTCGTATTTTCAAAGAAAGCATTTGGAACATCACATTTAGTTTCAAGATGATGACTTGACTTTGAAGAAAAAGAGGAGTATTTTGTGGAGAACCAAGAGCTTCTCTATTTTCCGTAGAATTGGGATTTGCACTACAATAAATTATATGTATGGCCTTATGCCTATAAATAAGAGTTTCTTGATCAGTTTTGTAATGCAAGTAAAAACCTCAATAAAACTAAGAATTTCCAGCACTAAAAATCTCTCTTGTTCTTAAGTTTTTTTAATAATCAAAAATCTCTACACCAATACTTTGGTGTTCTTCTCTTAACACCACACTTCCGCATCTAAAAACCCAACAAATTTGGTATCAGAGCCAGCTTTGTGGCTGGTGTCTCTACCATTTTTTACCCAAACCTTTATTTTATCACCAAAATTTATTGCTACCATGTTTGCTCTTACCCCTAATCAAGTACCCATCTTTGATGGAGAACACTATGACTATTGGAGTAGTCAAATGCAAACATAATATATCTCAATGAATCTTTGGGATATAGTGGAGAGTTCGTACGAGGAGCCACCGAAAGAAGGAGCGAGTGCAACATGGAGTGACGCAAAACAAAAGCTATACAAGGAGAATGTTCGTAGAGATGCAAGTGCCTTGAGATATATTCAACAAGGCGTAAGTAAAACCATCTTTCCAAGAATCTTTGGAGCAAAAAAGGCAAAAGAAGCATGGGATATTCTAAAGGAAGGTTTCAAAGGAGATGAGAAAGTCACCTCTTTGAAACTACAAGCTCTTTGGAGAGATTTTGATAACATGGGAATGAAAGAAGGTGAAGGGATGCAATCTTTCCTTTCTAGAGTTGCTGAAATTGTGAACCAAATTCGCAGCCTAGGAGATGTTATTGAAGAAAAAAGAATTGTCCGAAAGGTTCTAAGGAGTCTTCCAACTAAGTACGATTATGTGGTCGCAGCCATCGAGGAGTCTAAGAACCTTTCCACCTACACTTTCAATGAATTGATGAGTTCACTTCAAGTTCATGAGGAAAGGTTGAATAGGTCTGCAAAACAGCCCGTTGATCAAGCTTTTCAGTCCAAACTTCAAATTTCGGACAAGAAAAACTCAAAATGGCAGCAAGGAGGAATGGGAGGCTTCAAAGGAAAAAAGCAAGGAAAATTTTTCAAAGGAGGAAAACAACAACAATCTGAAAATTCAGGTCGCCGTATTTGTAAGAAAACCAACCATGAAACTAAAGATTGTTTCTTTAGATGCAAGAACTGCAAGGATTCGGATCATTCCTACTCTAGGTGTCCAAAGAAGAGCAGAAACGACAAGGAAGAAGCCAACTTCACCAAGCATGAAGGTGACCAACTCTTTTGCTGCATAAATGAACAAAAGGAGTTTGAAAACGTGTGGTATGTTGATAGCGGCTGCAGCAACCACATGTGTGGAGATCGTAGTATTTTTGTGGAGTTGGATACTAGCCACTCTTCTCAAGTGAAACTTGGAGATGGGAAGATTCAAGAGGCTAAAGGAAAAGGCGTTATTGCAGTCAACACAAAAGGAGGTAACCAAAAGCTCATAAGTGATGTTCTTTATGTTTCGAATCTCACTCAAAAATTATTGAGCGTCGGACAACTCTTGCAAAGAGGATATTCGGTGTCTTTTGATGATGAAAAGTGCAGGATCTTTGACAAAAAGAACAGCACTCTAGTGGTTACAATCCAAATGACATCAAACAAAGTTTTTCCCTTTGTTATGCCTTTTGAAAGGGAAGTTGCTTTCAATGGAGAGAGTGTTGATAAATTTCAGTTGTGGCATTTGAGATATGGCCATCTGCACAACAATGGACTGCAACTACTCAAGCAAAAGAATATGGTTGTTGGTCTTCCATCCATCGAAAGAAAGGAGCAAGTTTGTGAAGGATGCATTTTCGGAAAAATGCATCGACTACCATTTCCTAAAACTTCTTGGAGGGCCAAAAGTCCACTTGAGCTAGTGCACTCGGATATTTGTGGACCTACACGGACTCCATCCCTCGGTAACAAAAGATATTTCATTATTTTTGTCGATGACTTTACAAGAATGGTGTGGTTATATTTTTTGCATGAAAAATCGGAAGCTTTTTCTGTTTTTCTGCAATTTAAAGTTCTTGTAGAGAACCAAAGTGGATTAAAAATCAAGGCGTTGAGGACCGATCGTGGTGGTGAGTTTCTCTACACCCCATTCATGGAGTATTGCAAGGAAAATGGGATTCAAAGGCAGCTCTCAGTTCGTAGAAGTCCACAACAGAATGGTGTAGCCGAGAGAAAGAATAGAACCATTGTCGAGATGGCAAGGAGCATGCTTCAAGGCAAAAAGCTGGATAAGAAATTCTGGGCTGAAGCCGTTCACACGGCTATTTACATACTCAATCGATCCCCGACAAAGGCGGTGCAGAATAAAACACCTTTTGAGGCTTGGCATGAGAAGAAACCAACAGTGGATCACTTGAGAGTTTTTGGCTGCGTTGCTTACTCTCATATTTCAGCTCCAAACCGTGACAAGTATGATGAAAAAGGCGAGAAGCTGATCTTTATTGGGTATAGTGATGAGTCAAAGGGTTACAGACTTTATAACCCGAAAACTAATAAACTCATCATCTCAAGAGATGTGATTTTTGATGAAATGGCTTCATGGAATTTGGAGGAGAAGTCTTCTCAAAAACTGGTGTCAAATGAATTTTTGGAGACATCATTTGTACCAAATGAGCAGCAGCAAAATAGGAGTGAAACTCCATTAACAAGTCCTCAAAGAAGTTCCCCAAGTTCTTCAAATTCGGACTCCGAATCACCTCCAAGAAAGGTACGATCTTTGAGAGATATTTATGAAAATTGTGATGTTGCCTTCTTTGGCTGTGAACCTCAGAACTTTGAAGAAGCAACAAAAGAAGAAGTTTGGAGAAAAGCTATGGATGCTGAAATTGAAACCATAAAAAGAAATAAAACTTGGGAGCTTGTGGACTTGCCGGAAGGAAAAGAAGTGATTGGCTTGAAATGGGTCTTCAAAACTAAGCTCAATGAAGACGGTTCTATCCAAAAACACAAGGCGAGATTGGTTGCGAAAGGCTATTCGCAGCAGCCCGGGATAGACTTTAATGAAACATTTGCACCGGTAGCACAAATGGAGACAATTCGTTGTGTTCTTGCAATTGGAGCTCAAATGGGGTTGAATATCTACCAATTAGATGTCAAATCCGCATTCCTAAATGGAGAGCTTGAAGAAGAAGTTTATGTCCATCAACCTCAAGGCTATGAAGTTGCTGAAAAGGAAGAAAAAGTGTATCGGTTGAAGAAAGCTCTCTACGGATTAAAACAGGCACCCCGAGCTTGGAATAGCAAGATTGATGGATATTTTTGCAAGAACGGTTTTTTGAAAAGTCCAAGTGAGCCCTCTCTTTACATAAAAAAGAAGGTACAAAAGATTTTTTGATCATTTGCTTATATGTCGATGATCTTATTTATCTTGGTACTAACCCGAAAATGGTGGAGGACTTCAAGAAGAATATGATGCGAGAATTTGAGATGTCCGATTTGGGACTAATGAAATATTTTCTTGGTATTCAAGTGAAGCAATCCGTGGGGGAGATTTTTATCTCACAAGAAAAGTATGTGGATGATTTGCTGAAAAAATTTCACATGGAAAATTGCAAATCTGTGGCAACACCTTTGGCGATGAATGAGAAGTTGAAACAAGATGATGGTGCTGAAAAAATGGATTCAAAAATATATAGAAGTCTTGTTGGTTCGCTGATTTATCTCACAAACACAAGACCCGACATAGTACATTCTGTTAGCTATGTTTCGCGGTTTATGAGTGAGCCTAGCAAGCTTCATTTTGCTGCAGCAAAGAGGATCCTTCGATACCTCCAAGGAACAAAGAAGCAAGGCTTGAAGTATGAAAAAGAAGAAAATAATGCTTTGATTGGCTTTACGGATAGCGATTGGGCTGGTTCGCTGGATGATAGAAAAAGCACTTCGGGCTATGTTTTCTCGCTTGGTTCGAAGGTGATTGCATGGAGTTCTAAGAAGCAAAAAACGGTTGCTTTATCCTCAAGCGAAGCCGAATATATTGCAGCTGCCGATGCCGCTTGTGAAGCCGTTTGGCTTTGAAGAATTCTCTCTGATTTGCAAGAAGAACAAGCACATGCCACTACAATCTTCTGTGACAACATGTCGACCATTGCAATGACTAAAAATCCAGTCTTTCATGCAAGGTCCAAGCACATCGAGCTACGACATCACTTCATACGTGATCTTGTTAGCAAAGGTGAAATCTCAATGGAATTTGCTAACACCAATGATCAAGCAGCTGATTTTCTTACCAAGGCGGTGACAATCGAGAAGTTTGAGAAGTTCAAGAAGATGTTGAAAATTACGAATTAAGAGGGGGTGTTGAAAATAATAATTCGTATTTTCAAAGAAAGCATTTGGAACATCACATTTAGTTTCAAGATGATGACTTGACTTTGAAGAAAAAGAGGAGTATTTTGTGGAGAACCAAGAGCTTCTCTATTTTCCGTAGAATTGGGATTTGCACTACAATAAATTATATGTATGGCCTTATGCCTATAAATAAGAGTTTCTTGATCAGTTTTGTAATGCAAGTAAAAACCTCAATAAAACTAAGAATTTCCAGCACTAAAAATCTCTCTTGTTCTTAAGTTTTTTTAATAATCAAAAATCTCTACACCAATACTTTGGTGTTCTTCTCTTAACACCACACTTCCGCATCTAAAAACCCAACAAATATTTAGTGGGAGCTGGTGGCCACGGCTCTTGTGGCTCCATCAGTAGCTCGTCTCCTTCCAACATTTCGAGCACACGACTCATGTCCGGTCGATCATCCGGCTCTTCTTGCCTGCACAACAGACCGACTTGAATGCATCTTTCAGCTTCATCCATCACAAATGCACCTTTCAGAGAATCATCAACAAGATTTAGTCCTTTCCCTTCACTCCACAGCTTCCATGCCTGAAATGCCTCAATTATGAACACTATGTCTTATCCTCATTGTCTTCACTCATATATATACTTAATTTCTTACTTACATACTGAGGGAGGGACATCGAGAGCTCCCAATACGACGCATTTTTTCGTCTCCTGCCACTCACCAACTCCAACACTATCATTCCAAAGCTGTAAACGTCGCATTTAAGAGAAATCCTCCCTTGTTGTAAATATTCTGGGGGCATATCAGAGCTTCCGTACCCATAAAAAACAACATCAATCAGTTTGATGGCCTAACAATATATTCGAGAAGGGAATGAACAAGAATGCATCAGACTTACTAGTTTGCAAGTGTGACAGATATTGGTTCAGATTGAAGTTCTAACATTGTCATAGCAGTGCCAAACACTGAAATCTTGGGATTCATCTCACTGTCCAGTAAAATGTTGCTCGATTTCAGGGCAGTAAAAATGACCCCCAGTCCAGAATCTTGATGAAGATAGACCAGTCCTCGAGCAATCCCCATTATGATCTTGAAGCGTTGTGGCCAACGAAGATAGTAACTTTGAGATTCTTTTATCAGCAAAAACCAGTTCATTAATTTATGATCAACACAATAAAACAAGTATCTTAAATAGATTGAATGCACCAACCTAATATATTGTCTAGACTTGTGTTTTCCATGAACTCATGAACAAGCATTTTGTCTTCCTTATGTGCGCAATATCCGAGTACTTTGACGATGTTTTGATGCTCAAGATTGGGAAGCAATCCAATCTGCTTCTTGAAATCCTTTTGGCCTCGTTTCGAAATGTTTGGAATTATTTTCACTGCAACCACCTCTCCTGCAGGTAACACGGCCTATACAGATAACTTCATTAGTACAATGAAAAAGAGTAGAATTAATTATATAGTCAAGAAATAAGTCAAGAAGTCACCTTATAAAGGCTACCAAATCCGGCACGTCCAACCATATTCGAATTGGAGAAATAATTTGTGGCAGCTACAATCTTGTTCCAATCGAACTTGGGCAATTTTATCTTCGTTGTCTCTGCATTATCAGATAATAAAACCAATTATAAGTGTATGTAACATTATTCGGCTTCTATTATTCGTACCTGATAATGACACTTCATTTCTCTTGGATGCTTTGGCTCTGTTCCAAAATGGAAAAACTCTTGATGACTTATTCGTTGTGGATGTATGCTCGGTGCTAACAACGTTGTTGTCAGTTTGTTCGTTCGGAGGAAGTGTGAGATTCTGCATATCTGTAGTTGTCATAGCTGGCTGTGCTGTTGCTGATACCTCAATTTGATCATTACAAGTTGAAGGACGGATGCCATGATCAGAAGTAGTTGCTATCTCTTTCACGATGAAATTTTGGTTATTGTTGTCTTGTTGCTCAAGTGCATCGTCAAGTTGTAGTACAATTTGAGACATTGTTGGCCGATTCTTTGGTTCATCGTCCAAGCATCTTTCAGCAACCCGAACAAATGTGTTCAGGCTGTTTGGTGAAATTTGGCCTCTCAGACTCGAATCAACAATCCGATCAACTTCTCCTTTACTGATCATATATCGAGCCCACTTGGTTAATATCTGCTCATCCTCTACAGCCTTTATGTCCACTGCTGGTCTCCCACATAATGCTTCCAACAACACCACCCCAAAAGCGTACGTGTCGCTTTTCCTTGATAATTTGCAAGTGAGGAAATAATGTGGGTCTAAGTACCCATTTGTGCCCTTCACTCTTGTGCTAAGTTCTTGGCTTTGTGACTTGTTTTTGTCTTCATGTTTTGCCAATCCGAAATCTGAAACTTTAGCTACGAAGCTTTCGTTGAGCAGGATGTTTGAAGCCTTCACATCACGATGTATGACTCTGTGCTCAGTGTGAAGATAGGCCAGACCTTGAGCAGCTCCAATGCAAATATTTAGGCGTTGCTTCCACGTGAGAGACGAAGAATTTCCGTTGTGCCTTGCAAGTTTGTATAGATGGTCAGACAGTGTTCCACAAGGCATGTACTCGTAAACAAGAATCATTTCCCCACGCTCGGAGCAGTAGCCGATTAGAGGGGCCAGATTTTTATGTCGAAGCTCAGAAAGAGTTTCGATCTCTGTTAGAAATTCGTGTGCACCTTGCTTCGAATCTGAATTTAGCCTCTTTATAGCAACAGTCGTTTTCCCTTTATCAATGAGGCCCTTGTAGACCTTACCAAATCCACCTCTTCCGATGAAAAGTCCATCACTGAAATTTCTAGTGGCTAATCGGATCTCACTTAGTGAAAAATGGCGACAGAGTCTTGCAGCCCTGGACGATGGCTTGTTTTCTTCGTCAATGCTGCTGTCTTCCCAACTTTCTCGTAGCTTATGAACAACGATGTTCAGTAGTGATAATATAGCTATTGCAAGAGTTGCAGTTGCATATCTATGACCAAGAATGGAGAGTGGAATTTGGATGGCTCGAGATGGTGAATCGTGTGGTGGAGGCAGGGGATTCGGACTGGCTAGACTATTGTCGGGATTGCTCAACTTAAAGATCTCAAATCCTGCAACTACTCCATGTCCGTTTAAAAGTTCATCGTACGACTCAAGACGAATCAAGAGATCACGTTTACCATCCTTTTTGAGCCCTCTCATCATCACAATGTAGTCCCTATACAACACAATGCCATCATCCTTGGCTTTCAATATGTCCATATTGGTGTGAGCAGTCATTTCATTGATGAGGATTTTAAATATTAGAGCACCACTGCCTGAAATCTTGAGTCCCAGTTTCGAGAAATGAATCCTAATCAAGTACCTGAACCCCACCTCCACTGGTATCCTCCATGTATCATGTTTCGTCTTATCTTCTTCTTGTGTTGCCCGTTTGGGAAACGGGTCGTTGAAATCTCCAAGAGATGGAACAAGATCATGTTTAATACTTATTCGCTGGATTATCTCGAGTGCATCATTGTTTTCAACATAGATCAAGGACTTTTCACCCACCACTTGGACTCCAATATCTCCAGCTTTGAAGAAAGATAGATGCATGGGGACTGATACAATCTCAATGCCATTTACGAAAGCGTAAGTATCAAGTGAATGAGTAGTTTCAGGAGAGAAAACTATGTCGAGTAGTTGGTTTTCATGTATATTCAAGCAGAATTCCTTGGTAAAAGTTTTGAGACGACGATCATCAGCAGTAAGTGAAGCACTGAAGTTACTGAGAAGGGTAAAAGAATTGGCTTCAACACTGAACAAGTCTTTCAACCCTTTGAAAGCCTTATATGGAGATGGATTAAAGTGAAGGCGGATAATGATCTGACCTGGATTCACTTGAAACGCATAGGAGAATCGAGAACGAGAGATTCTTGCCGTCCTGTGGGGAACAGGATCAGCTAAGATCAAGTTAGGTATAACAGTTGAGACGGTTGATGAGCCGTTTATATGCAGCATGGAAGAAAATAAAGGGTGTACATCTCCGAGCCATTCCCTCCCACTCCGAGCTGCACAAGTTCCGGATGAACCACAGTTGATCGAAACATCAGTAACAGGGTGGTCTGTTGGATTAGTAGTACTATCAACGGAGAATTTGATCATGAGAATTATTAGCAAAACAGTTGGAAGTCGAAACAGATTCATGCTTTGGTAGTTAATCTTGTTTCAGACAGGGTGGAAGGTATTTAGGAAGAACAATGAATGATCCATTGTTTCATACTTCAATCAATGTTGCTTTCCAAGTAACAAGAACACAAATATAAAAAGTTGACAACAATGACTAGTCCTGTTTTTTTTTTGTTGTTTAACTAAGAATTTGTTTTATATTACTCTTTCCTGTCATATTCAAAGGTATTGTACTTAATTGTATGATTTTTCTTCCAAGTTTCGGCACAATTTATGTCGGAGTTTCCAGGCAATTTGCGAAAAAACAGACTTTAAAAAAATAGATAGATAGTGTTTTGTGATTTTTGATTGTTGTGCATGAACTATTCAAATTTTGGACTTTTAGAACCTAAAATTATATTTCCTCTATGTCATATCTAAAACAATTATTTTCCAGGACACATCAACTTAAATTGTCTGAAAATAGATTCGTAATTTGAATTGTAGTACTGAAATTAAATTAATTTGTAATCTTCTTTCTTGCTGATTTGAAAAAAAGAAGATAAAATTACAATATTTTAAAATTTGGTGATCCCTTCTAATCATATGATAGAATTTATTTCATTGAATTCATCTTAAAAGATTTTAGTTTCTTTAATTTATTTTTTATTTCATTGAATTCATCTTAATAAATTTTAGTTGCTTTAATTTTATTAGTAGTAAAATCTAAACCCCTCGTTTATTTTTAACAAGAGAATAATTCTTTTATCATCTCTAAAGACTCGACCTACTTATTTACTACTCCCTCCGTCCCGGCCTAATTTGTCTACTTACCATTTTTGTTTGTCTCATTCTAATTTGTCAACCCATAGATGATAAAAGAAAAATTACCTCCTTACCCTTGCATTTCTACCATTTTACAAAATTGTCACCTCAATTCCCCTTTTAAATTCTAATTAAAGTGCAAAAAACATAAAGTTAACACATTCAATCAAAGTCAATTGCATTTTCTTAAACTTCGTACCCGATCAAAGTAGACAAATTAGACCGGGACGGAGGGAGTATAAAGGAGGTCAACTTCATAAATTTCGTCAATATTGTAGGCATGGATCAAATGAATTGAATCATCTCTCACATTCATATTCATTCATCTCCCTCCACTTTCATTTGCTTTCCACCTATTTATTTCTTCTTCTTCTTCGTCGTCACATTCTCCACCGCAGGAACTTCTTCTGCAGCTAGCAATGGCTCGGAGAATCAAACACTGAGCATTACTTTTTCTGCTGTAAATTTAGCAGTACGTATGCTGGCATTGAGATTCTCTCAGTTCCTAAGCATCTTTCTTACTTCAAAGATGGAGAGATTGGAGCTCTACTTGTTGGTAACAAAATTTGATAAGTGTTGATAGTAGCACCGCACTTGAGTTAGTCCATCGACCAACCAAACGCACCCTTCATTCTGCTGTCGATTTTACTTAATTCAAACATAAATTTGAGGGTTATGGAAGTGTGGATGGTGAGAGATCGATTTGTTCAATTTTGGAGATGAAGAGTCTGAGATTTTTTTTTTTTTTTAATTTTTTGATGATGTAACATTTTACTTGATGTGGAATTTCTTATTTGAATTAATGTACTGATAGGGGTTCACATCAATAAGAGGCCCGAATTAAGGCAATCACGTGCAAATCTCATGTCAATCAACTCGAAATTCTTTGATTCGAATTTTTTTGTCCTAAGTAACATTGCTCGTTTTTTGAAAGATGGCTTCCTAATTCCAAGACTCATATAGATAATGTTCTTAAATGATGAATGACCAAAAGTCAGTGTCCTAAATTTGTAATTTTTTCCTCCCGTGCAACACGGGATAAACAACTAGTTTAAATAATAGGGCATCTTTTATTTACTATTATAGGACTTTTTCCATATATCTAGAAAACCATCTAAAGTTAGAAATGGTAGGCCGATCTACCCATATATGATCATAATTAATTTGAGTGTGCACTGAAATAATCTAGCTAATTCTAAAATTTAGTTAAGAGATGGTTAACTTAATAGTAGAAGACTTTGAAAGTCCTACGTGGATCTGCAAAAACAAAAACAAAAATTGACTCAATCAAAGTACACGGTGTTGTCAGTGGTGTCGACAACACCAGCGTAACACGCAGCGGAAAAATAGATCGAAATTAAAGTTGCAGAACACAAACTATTTATCCACGAGTATACAAATACACGTGGAATGCCTTCAGACGAGTATACAAATACTCGTGGAATGCCTTCAGGGCGAAAACTCCTTCTGCAAAGGCACGTTGATCTCCTCTTAATCTTCTCAAGTTGACTCTTTCAATCTTCACGTGTTTGTTTTCTCAAGTATCACGTTCCATCCTATCAAGAAAGAAGATAAATAGCAACTTCCCTAAACTTAGGAATAGTTGTTAGTAAAAGATAGGATCTTTAATTTCAAAAACACGTGAGTTTAAAAAGTCAAATCTCTAAGAAGATAAATCAAATCTTTTTTCAAATATTTTTCAAATAAATAAATCTAATAAAATCTAATTAAAATCTAATTTTGAATTTAGGATAAACTTGAAAAAGGAAAATGAATTAATGTTGGAAAATCCAACACTAACAGACTTCAATATACCATTTGAAATGGTTGGCTACTCTACTCATGTATTTGCCAAAATGAAGAAATGGTAATTGGCCACTCAACAACTTCCTCTATTTGACTAAACCTTCTCTTAACCAAATTTTAGAATTAGATGCTTTGGTATAAGTATATATACAACACAAAAACTCATATGAGACGGTCTCACGGATAGTTTCCGTGAGACGGATCCTTATTACCCATAAAGTGAACCCATATCCATAAATTTTCATATGAATTACTAACTGTGGGTTGTGGGTTGATCCGTCTCACGAAAAATGATCCGTGAGACGGTCTCACACAAGACCTACTCTTGGTGAGAAAACCAAATCAACGAGAGAGTGGACACGTTTTCTTAAATGATCGTTTCTTTAATTAGTATATATTAAAAATTAAAGATATAACATAAAAGTGATTGTATATATGCTTATACCAAAGCATCTAATTCTAAAATTTGGTTAAGAGAAGGTTTAGTCAAATAGAGGAAGTTGTTGAGTGGCCAATTACCATTTCTTCATTTTGGCAAATATATGAGTAGAGTAGCCAACCATTTCAAATGGTATATTGAAGTCTGATAGTGTTGGATTTTCCAACATTAATTCATTTTTCTTTTTCAAGTTTATCCTAAATTCAAAATTAGATTTTAATTAGATTTTATTAGATTTATTTATTTGAAAAAGATTTGAAAAAAGATTTGATTTATCTGGGATAAAATCACATTTGGTCCCATAACTATTGTCTTTTTCACAATTAGTCCCACAACTATTTGTTTTTTTAATTTGGTCCCATAATTTAAATAATTGCTCTATTTTGATCCCAATATCGTCAAAATTTTCAAATTTGGCTAGAAAATAGTCATATGACATCCAATTTGGGGGTTTCCGATGAAAAATAATGACATGACATGAGATGTGATGATTATTGTATTGATCTAAACATTAAAACAAATTCTAAAATGATCATGTGAAATTTTAATCATGTCGGTATATTAATATATTAGAGGTTATTCAGTTACATTTAAATAAACTATAATTTGTACTATTATTTGTAATGTCATTTACTTATATGAAGTAACAAGATTAGCATTATTACTTTCATTATTATCATGATTTAAATCAATACTACTCCTTTCACTTAAAACTTCATTTTATATAATGTTTTTCTAATATTATAAATTACAACTTAAAAAGATGATAGAAATATAAAATTAAATTACATTTATATATTATATATATATATATGCGTATTGAAATAATTGGAAGATGATCTTATTAAGCTTTCAATTTATACATGTTGATTATATTATTAGAAGATCGTTTCTATTACCATAATAAAAAGCAGAGTGCACATCTCAGGCACGCGGGTGAATTACTTGTTAATATCTTAAATTATGTTAGAAATTAGATATAAATATTGAGAATAGAAAAGAGGAGGTGTAGAGCTGGGTTTGGGTATAGGGGGTTGGGGGAATTTGAAGACCTAATTTCCGTGTTGCATTGAAAAGTAAGACAGTGGATTGCATTGATTTTTATGATTCTAAAAAAATATCATCTTTATTAAATGCGTAATTATTTTTCACCGGAAACCTTTAAAATGGATGTCACATGACAATTTTCTGGTCAAATTTGAAATTTTCAGGGACATTGGGACCAAAATCGAGCAATTATTCAAGTTACGGGACTAAATTAAAAAAGTAAATAGTTGTGGGATCAATTATGGAAAAGACAATAGTTATGGGACCAAATGTGATTTTATCCCGATTTATCTTCTTAGAGATTTGACTTTTTAAACTCACGTGTTTTTGAAATTAAAGATCCTATCTTTTACTAACAACTATTCCTAAGTTTAGGGAAGTTGCTATTTATCTTCTTTCTTGATAGGATGGAACGTGATACTTGAGAAAACAAACACGTGCATTCCACGAGTATTTGTATACTCGTGGATAAATAGTTTGTGTTCTGCAACTTTAATTTCGATCTATTTTTCCGCTGCGTGTTACGCTGGTGTTGTCGACACCACTGACAACACCGTGTACTTTGATTGAGTCAATTTTTGTTTTTGTTTTTGCAGATCCACGTAGGACTTTCAAAGTCTTCTACTATTAAGTTAACCATCTCTTAACTAAATTTTAGAATTAGCTAGATTATTTCAGTGCACACTCATCCCCTGCATGCGTTTCTCATAATTATCAACCAAAATTAATTTATGAAGTATAATTAATACTATGTTCAAAACTTGCATGATATCTGTATACATACCTTAAAGAAAAGAGCATCAGCATGAGGAATGGATTGAAACATGTCTCCACCAATGAAGGTCAAATTGTGGGACCCTTGGAGGCCGGCAACAACCTGTGGAAGGTCGAGCACGGTGCATTTCAGTTCTGGAAAGACGTCGGAAAAACCCTTCGCCGTGTCTCCGATCCCACCTCCCACATCAACCATTGTTTTCAAACCCTCGAAAACTTGTCGACATTTGTTTGCAAATATGCTGGTCACAAGTCCAGCATCTTTCGCCGCCATGGACTTATTGAACAACTCATTGAGTCTTTGATCACACCCCGAATACTCCCAAAATGTCCTCCCGTGTTTGGTAACAAATGGTGCGGAATCCTCATTTTGGAACCATTCACTCAAATGATGGCCCGGGTCCATCATGATAGGGTCGAGCACGAGAAGTGTGCGATGCACCATGGTCAAGGGCTCGTCTCTGAGCAAGAGACATGAGGCCCGCGTGAGGTAATAAGCCTCCTCCTCCTCCTCTTCAGACACTGCATTAATGACCTTGTCGAAGAACTTGGAATGCGTTAGGATTAAGGTCACTGGATTTTGCTTTGTTGATAGGGATGACACTTGCTAATTCTGAAACACTCATTGGCTTTCCATGTTTCTGGATTATATCAGGTATGCCTAATTGTAATGCACATTTGAGGGTCATAGAGTTTATGAAGCTTAGAACATGGCTCGCCACCTGATCTTGAGCATCATGAATCTCTTGGGTGGATGAATTTGCAAGCCCACTAGGCAACGCCATATTTGGGAGATGAATTTGTACTCGTGTTTTGGGTTTTTTTTTCTCTTCTTTCTCTTTTCACACTTCCTACACTGCCAAGTTGTGTCTCTATTTATAGGAACATATTCATAATAAAATTAAGAATTATGATTTTCTCCTCAATTGCCAATCTAAATTAATGAATACTCTTATCAGCAAGAAATCTCAACGTGTAAAGATAATCGTTCAGGGGCTCGCTCTGATTAATTAGTCTTATCAAATTCTAAATGGCAACACGAAATTGGCAAATGTTAGGTAGAGCCTAGAAAGGAACATTTGACCCATTAAGGCATCCAATTCTTAAAATTTAAAATTTGTTACTAGATAATGATATAGAAGGTTTAAAACGATAACAAAAGAACATTTGAATTAAGGTATACGACGGAACTCTAAAAAGAAGTGGATAGGCAACAGGTCGGGCCTTTGGCTTCCTGAGTTGGAGTTCCCAGCTTGGCCTACACTACGATCGTTAGAACTCCCTCCAATCGATTCAAAGTCTCGGAGATGCGGAGTGGAAGTCAGGTGAGGAAGAGCCTAGCCAGTAGAGGAGATGGGGGCAGTCCTGGCGGTCATTCCACCAATTTATGTTTGGGTTCAATGCAAAGTTTGGCTTGCATTAAAATATTTTCTTCAGTTTTTATGGAATATTAAAAAATATTTTTGTTTATTCTGAATAATGCACATTACTGGAGATAAATATGAAATTTTATATGAAAATAATGTAAAAGTTGTATTATTATTTGTTTAAACATGTGAATTTAAATTCATAATCGATAATTTTAGTGTTGTTAACATATTGTGAAATAAGACATATATATAATGAATAACATAGAATGAATTAGATACTTATATATTTTATATATAGTTACATAAATTCACAATTTCTTAATTGTTAAATATTTTATATCTGTAAAATGCTTATAATTAATTAAATTGTATTATCAAATAATAGATATTTACTACATATTATATATTGGACATATAAAAAATTCTCCAACTAGAAATATTGTGTATAACGAAGTTTTTCAAAATTTATAAACATTGCAGGTAATTAAAATTTCCAATTTTGATTTGAAGATCATGATTAATACTTCTGTTTTTAGTATTAATCATTGATTAGTGAATTGAATGTGTATAATATAGATAAATTGTTGTGAATTGAATTATCTTAGGAAATTTTAGATTTTCTTAGTTATTAAATATTATACATCTTCTATATGTTAAAATAATTTACATTATATTATCAATTACCAATATTATATCACAGACCGCGCATAGTACTGGTGTGAACACTAATTTAATCATAAATGTGAGTGTGTGCTAGAATGAAGAAATCTAATTCTAAAATTTGGTTAAGAGACGGTTTAGTCAGATGGAGGAAGCCTTAATATCTCATTTGAAATGGTTTGCCTTTCTACCCATATATTTCCTAAAATGAAGAAATGGTGACTGGCCACTCTACCCATGTATAGAAGATTTTCTCTATTTGATTAAACCCTTTCTTAAAGCAGAAAATTATAAAATTTTACAAATCATAAAGCAGAAAATTATAAAGATATGTAATGAAATATAATCAGCTAGAAATCTCAATGTCATGTAAAGATAATTGTTCAGGGGCTCGCTCTAATTAATTAATCTAATCTAATTAAATGGCAACACGAAATTGGCAATTTGGTATGTAGAGCCTAAAAAGGAACATTTAGCCCATTAAGACATCGAATTCTTAAGAATTTAAATTTGTTTCTTTCAATAACATTTTTAATGTGTAATTGCAAAAAAAAAAAAAAAAAATCACCAGTTTTTAAAAAATTGTGAATTTATCCCCACTTTTCAATAATTGTAAAAAAAACCACAACCTTTGTTCATTGTTGCAATTTAGACCACTTTTGAATTTTCCGGCAACTGGAGTCCACATGTCCGGCAAACATGTCACGTCACACGCCACATTGGATGCCACTTCATTTTCAAGCAAAAAGATTTAAAAAGCAAATTGCAAAATAAAATCATCACATTTCCTAAAGTTGCAATTTAATCTCAACCTTTCACAAATTAGCAAAAAAAGCCACATACTTCATTTTACAATTCGAATTTATTCTTTGGTGTTTAAATTCATCATGCAGACGTCACATAAACTACACAACCATGAAACTGTTTATCTATATCAAAATAATGTCGTCTCTAGTATATTATTTTAAATATTTTTGTTTAATTTGAAGATAATTAAATCACAACTCTCATTTACAACCTTTTAGAACAAAAACACAATTTTCTAAATCAATATAAAGATCTTAATTTCTTTAATTTCTTAAAATTGATCGAGTCATATTAATAATGTTCTTTTCTTTTAATTAGCTAGATCAAATATGAATATAATGATTCATCTCTAGATCAAATATCAAATGTATATGCATGCATTTGGAAATTTGTATTATTATTATTATTATTATTATTATTATTATTATGCATTTTTAAATGTGTGGAAAATTAATTATATGTTACATAGATAATAGTAAATTCAATTTGGACAATTGGCATATATGTGTGTAGATAGATAGTTCTTCTATTGTTTTATTCATCATGTTGATACAACATTTTCTCAACTCTAAATCATGATTTAATCATGAAGATTTATAATTTATTTCATGTAATTATGTTTTAATATCTTTTTTAGAACAATAATACAATTTTCTAAAATGTTGTAAATGAGAGTTGTGATTTAATTATCTTCAAATTAAAGAAAAAATATTTAAATTAATATACTAGAGACAACATTATTTTGATATATATAAACAATTTTATGATTGTGTAGTTTACGTGACGTCTTCATGATGAATTTAAACATCAATGAATAAATTCGAATTGCAAAATGAAGTATATGATTTTTTTTTTTGCTAATTTTTGAAAGGTTGGGATTAAATTGCAACTTTAGAAAATGTAATGATTTTATTTTGCAATTTCCTTTTTAAATTTGTTTAGTTGGAAATGACGTGGCATCCAATGTGGCATGTGACGTGGCATGTTTGCCGAATATGTGGACTCCGGTTGCCAAAAAATTCAAAAGTGGTCTAATTGCAACAATGAACAAATGCTGTGATTTTTTTGCAATTATTAAAAAGTAGAGATAAATTCACAATTTTTTAAAAAGTGTTGATTTTTTTTGTAATTACGCTTATTTTAAAAGATCACACTAACATATCTTAACTGCCAACTTGTGTTGGGTTCAATGCAAAATTTAGGTTGCATTAAAATATTTTCTCCATTTTCTATGAACTGTAAAGAAATATTTTCTTTTAATGTGAATAATGCACATTAACGGAGACAAATGTGAAAATTGAAAATAATGTAAAAGTTTATCATTATTTTGTGCACTACTAAAGATATACCCAACCATTTGTTTCTTTGTTTAATCCAAGAGTTAGACCCCTCTAATTTTATTTTTGATTTCCGTTTGGAAATTTAATATTAAACTGTATTAATGTGGAGAATTTTTTTGTTTGGGGGTCATCTTGTTTGTTTTCAGCACATGTGGTGCCTGAGTTAATTACTTTTGAATAAATGATATTGTCATCATATATAATGAAAATTTTAACATATGTTGCATGAGTTAATTGTGTTTCAGCATAAAGTGCATTGTCTTTCTATATTTTTCTTGTAGCGTTTGGTCTTTTTGTAAATTCATTCAACCAAACAAATTATTTGAAGCATGCTTCAGTTTATTATGTGTGAAACCAGCCAACCAAACAAGATTAAATCACTGCAGTGTGTGGGTTATGTTTGGATCGATGGATTTGGAATTCATAATAGTTAATGATCAATTATAACGATCGATGGTGTTTGAATTGATATGAATCTGAAGTCAATTACTTTATCAAACTTCAAGTATATTTTTTAGTAATATTGGTAGACTTTTTGAATTCACTTTGATATAGGTGGTGTTTCTTTCTGATGGCCATTGGTAAGCATTTGTTGCCATTGTCGCTAGCAATTCACATGCTTCTTCATATCCTTTTCTCATTAAGATTCCTTTCATCTCCCATGATGTCAGAAACTGATTCAATTCTCTTCTCCCTTTTTTTTTCTTTTCGATCATGTCTGCTCTTTCGCTCAATCTCAGAGTTATAATGCTTTAGTTCCTTGCCTTTATCTTTTCGCAGTATCATACAACAATTTCTTGGAAAATTGATCGTTTTTGTTCCTTGCACTAAATGTTTAAGTAATTTGTGAATTTTAAATCTGAATCGATAATTTTAGCGTTGTTAACATATTGTAAAATGAGATATATATATATATATTTAATATATAGTTACATAAATTCAAAATTTCTTAATTGTTAAATATTTTATATCTGTAAAATGATTATAATTAATTAAAGGGAAAATTATAAATTTAGAATGCTAACTTTTGGTCATTCATCATTTAAAGACCATATCTTTTCGAGCCTTGGAATTAGGACACTATCTTTAAAAAACGAGCAATGTTCCGAATCAGAGAATGTCGGACTAATTGATACAAGATTCACACGTGATTACCTTAATTCGGGCTTCTCGTTGATGTGGACTCCTAGTCACTACATTAATTCAAATATGAAATTTCACATCATATGTAAAATGCTATATCATCAAAATTTCACATCATATTTAAATGTTATTTAA
The DNA here is from genome assembly GCA_005771605.1 of Scutellaria baicalensis. Lineage (NCBI taxonomy): Eukaryota > Viridiplantae > Streptophyta > Magnoliopsida > Lamiales > Lamiaceae > Scutellaria > Scutellaria baicalensis. The sequence continues at coordinate 61,288,961 of CM016721.1, read as the reverse complement.
TCACACGTGGATGCCACCTAAACATAAAATAGGTGATGTGAAATAAAAAAACATTAAATAATATTAAAAAAATAAATAAAATATACCAAAAATAAAAATTCACTTATTCTCTCCATTTCCATCTTCCCAGCGGCCCACCACCTTCCCCACCACCACCATCTTCCCAGAATGCAAGGAGCTGATGAAGAGTCTAGTCAGAAAAAAAGGATGGATTTCATGTGATCTGTGCCAGTATGAAGGTTTCTGGTAACCTCTTCAGTTCCTTCAAGGTGTGATTTCATTTCAGAAACATTTCCAGGTTCAAGATTCAGACATTTTTCTTGTTACATTTCCCAAATCAGGCACTACATGGTTGAAAACAATCATGTTTTCTTTACTCAATCGAAAGCAATATCCTGCAAATCATCATGTAGTGCCTGATTTGGGAAATGTGACAAGAAAATGTATGAATCTTGAACCTGGAAATGATTCTGAAATGAAATCACACCTTGAAGGAACTGAAGAGAATACCAAAAACCTTCATACTGGTACAGATCACATGAAATCCATCCTTTTTCTCTGACTAGACTCTTCATCAGCTCCTTGCATTCTGGCCTTAATCCTTCTTCTTGCATGTATTTTGGACTCATTTCAGATGACATCTTTTCTTTGCCAGGATACCTGTTTCTGTTCTCTTGCAGTTTCTATTATCTCTATGCTACGAGTCGACACTATATATAGGAAAAATATAGGTGTTCAAAGAAACATTGCTTTTTAGAGTTTGAAATTATTAATTTTTATTACCTAATAATTTTTGAACAATTTTATTCTTAATGAAATTAACTTCATACCAGCCCATGTCACCATATTTCACCTCATACCAATCCGTATCACCATATTACACTATCGTATCATTATTAATGTAACATGTACTATTCTACTAAATCCCTATATCATTATTAAATTAAAATAGCTTGTACTAAAAAAATGCAAAAAAAAAAAAAAAAAGTGCAGATACTTGGAGATCCAGTGAGTTTTCACATGAAATTAGTGGAAATTTTATAATGAATAGAACACTACTAGAAAACAATCAAATTTCAACTGAAATTTCCGAAGGAAATAATAACCGTATGAATTTCCAACAGAATTTCCAACTAAATTCAACACTATTGGAAATTCCATTGGAATTTTTATAATTTCTAATAGAATTTCCAACGGAATTGTGAATTCCATTGGAATAATGTTGAAATTTTATTGTTGGTTGTATCCAACGGAAAAGTACCGTTGGAATGTTTCGTGGGAATTGTATTTTCGTTGGAATTTTCGTCGGAATTTTAATTCCAACGCCCCTTTTCCGATGGTCCAATTCCGTTGGAATCAATAATTTCAACATAATTTTGCAAAATTCCAACGGTATTTCGCTAAATTCCAATGGAATTTGAGTTATTTCTAGTGGTGGAATGAACCAATATTGGAGATGATAGATTTTAGGATTAGGAAAGTTTGTAATAAATATACTTTAACTATGTGTTATATTTAAATTAAATTAGAATACAAAATCATTATATATATAAAAGCAGGATATTCTGCCAAAAATAACTGTAATAAATTATCTATCTATTAAATAATTACTATTTTAAGAAACCTATTAATTGTTTTCATATTGTATTTATTGTAAGAAACTCAATACAAATAAATAAATACAAATAAACCTATTTATTGTATTTTAAGAAACTCAATACAAATAAAAATAAATAAACCTATTTATTGTATTTTAAGAAATTCAATACAAATAAATAAATATTTAATTTAAGAAATCAGTTATGATACTCAATTTAGTATTTATTGTATAGAAATTTCAAATAAAAAAATAAATACATAAATAAGATGAAATAAGGGATTATATATTTATTATCTCTCATTTTATTTTTAAGTACTTATTTTAAAAGGTAAATTGCAAAAAACAACTCCGCCTATCGACTTTTTTCAAATTGCAACTTTTTTTTTTTTGAGATTGTCACCCAATCTTTTTGTGGTTTTGTCGATTGCAAATTTTCCAGTGAAATGGAGATTAATTTGTTCACTTTGCAACCTAAATTTTGTTTTTTTTTTTTTTTATCTAATTGCAACCTAAACTTTGTGTTTTTATCATATTGCAACCAAGAATAAAAATTTCGATTCTGGTGGAAATATAGGTAACTTAAATTCATGAAAATATCGTGAAAATATCGATATCGATGGAAATATGGGTACATATATTTATTGTTATTTTTCCTATATTTACCAATATATTCCGATATTTTCTCGATATTTTTTGATATTCCATCGATTTTTTACCGATATTACATATATTTCATCAATTTTGACCTATATTTCCTTGATATTTATTTTATGAATATCGATCACACTTATATAATATAAATGTCACACTCATATATATAACATAAAGGTATCAGTGTGAAGCGAAAAAAAATCATGATTTGCAATTGGACAAAAAAATTAAGGTGTGGGTTGCAAAGTGAAAAAAATTAATTCATTTGCCGGAAAAATGACCGGAAATTTTGCAATCGGCAAAACCACAGAAAGACTGGGTGACAATCTTAAAAAAAAAAAAACAGATTAGATTGCAATTTTAAAAAAGTCGATAGTTGGGGTTGTTTTTTTTATAATTTACCCTATTTTAAATCAATTTTAAATATATAATATATAAAATCAATCATTATTTAATGATCTTAAATTTAATATTCATATAAAATTTATCAAACTGAAATATGGAAATGTATGTGTGTGGGCTTCAATGATTTTTCATTTTTAAACATTTTTATGATATATAGTATTAATTTATTGTAATTTAATATTAAAATGCAGAAATAAAAAAATATTATAGGTGTATCTAATAGATTACACATATAAAATATATCAAATATAAAAAATTAGATTAAAATTATTATTGCAAGTTAACCAACTTATTCATTTGAAATATACAAATATTTTATTTTATCTTTCTTATTTTATATTTATTTGTTGTCAAATTTTATTTATATTTATACTCTGATTAATTGAGGTGACATAAGTGATTGGACATAGGTAATTTTTCTGTTTTTTCACAAATTAAAATTTCATCATTCTTAGTCCCTGATATATTGACTTATCAATCTTATAATTATTATATATAATTTTTTTATTCAAAATGTGTAGATTAAGTCCAATTTTGAATTGTTTAATTTAAATAGATAGTAAGAGAGATTTTCATGTATTTGATAAGCTGATATAATTTTTTATTTGATTTAAAATAAATGAGTTATATGTGGCATTGAACCAAAAAAAATTTATTAAAATACGTGTGTATTTATAGTTATAAATACCAATAAAATATAAATTTATTTATCTCAATACTTAAATCATAACGTTTCTAATACATATAACTTATTTTTAGATATTAAATTTATTTTTTAAAATTTCCGGTCATTTTTTTTATTTGTTTGTTTAATCCATAGATTAATATATTACTTTATATATTTCAAATTTCTAATATTTTCGAATATAATTATTTATAATGACATAAATTTAAAGTTAAAATACCTAGCTTTATACTAATACAAATTAAAAGAGTATCAACTATTTTTGTTAAAATAATAATCATTACATTTTATATGTTATTATATTTTTTTTAATAATTATATATAACACACTGTGCAATGCACGGGTACACTACTAGTCCTATATAATAACAAGACATAAATAAAATATATTTAAAGTTTTTTTTATAAATGTATACTAAAGTTAATTAACATCATGTTTTTAATGGTATTTAATTTTATATTAATTTTAATATTCTTCTTCAAATTAATAATACCAGTTGTTCATTAAAAAATATTTTCATAATCACATGACCTAAAAAGTAATTTTAGTGTCTATATATAGATAAGTTCTAATTTGTGATATGTATGAATATATATTTTTCCATAGTTAATTATTACATACATAGAATTTTATTATATATAATTAAAATTGATATTGTATTTTTGCAATTAAGATAAAATTATGAGTACTCTATATACTTGATCTTTTCCAATTTGCATTTGCTTTGAACTTTTAACAATATCTTTTTTAATGAAATTATATTAATGAATAAACTAATAAATACTATTTCCTTTCTATTCCAACATTAATATAGTACATTAATGTATTCATTGTATATTTATTCATCAAAATTAATAATGTAATAATTTGTAATTTATCTAATTCAAGATTAATGATATAAAAAACAAGTTAAATATATATGATTTAACTGTAGTTTGGTGAGAAAGCCAAATCAACGAGAGAGTGGACACGTTTTCTTAAATGATCGTTTCTTTAATTAGTATATATTAAAGATTAAAGACATAACATAAAAGTGATTGTATATATGCTTATACCAAAGCATCTAATTCTAAAATTTGGTTAAGAGAAGGATTAGTCAAATAGAGGAAGTTGTTGAGTGGCCAATTACCATTTCTTCATTTTGGCAAATATATGAGTAGAGTAGCCAACCATTTCAAATGGTATATTGAAGTATTCTTCTATTAAGTTAACCATCTCTTAACTAAATTTTAGATTAGCTAGATTCCTTCGGTGCACACTCAAATTTATGATCATATATGGGTAGATCGGCCTACCATTTCTAACTTTAGATGGTTTTCTAGATATATGGAAAAAGTCCTATAATAGTAAATAAAAGATGTCCTATTATTTAAACTAGTTGTTTATCCCGTGTTGCACGGGAGGAAAAGATTACAAATTTAGGACACTGACTTTTGGTCATTCACCATTTAAGAACATTATCTATTTGGGCCTTGAAATTAGGACGCCATCTTTCAAAAAACGAGCAATGTTACTTAGAACAAAAAAGTTCGAATCAAAGAATTTCGAGTTGATTGACATGAGATTTGCACGTGATTGCCTTAATTCAGGCCTCTTATTGATGTGAGCCCCCTATCAGTACATTAAAAAAAAAATAAAAAAATCTTACTTTCTTCATCTCCAAAATTGAACAAATCGATCTCTCACCATCCACACTTCCATAACCCTCAAATTTATGTTTGAATTAAGTAAAATCGACAGCAGAATGAAGGGTGCGTTTGGTTGGTCGATGGACTAACTCAAGTGCGGTGCTACTATCAACACTTATCAAATTTTGTTACCAACAAGTAGAGCTCCAATCTCTCCATCTTTGAAGTAAGAAAGATGCTTAGGAACTGAGAGAATCTCAATGCCAGCATACGTACTGCTAAATTTACAGCAGAAAAAGTAATGCTCAGTGTTTGATTCTCCGAGCCATTGCTAGCTGCAGAAGAAGTTCCTGCGGTGGAGAATGTGACGACGAAGAAGAAGAAGAAATAAATAGGTGGAAAGCAAATGAAAGTGGAGGGAGATGAATGAATATGAATGTGAGAGATGATTCAATTCATTTGATCCATGCCTACAATATTGACGAAATTTATGAAGTTGACCTGCTTTATACTCCCTCCGTCCCGATCTAATTTGCCTACTTTGACCGGGTACGGAGTTTAAGAAAATGCAGTTGACTTTGATTGAATGTGTTAACTTTATGTTTTTTGCACTTTAATTAGAAATTAAAAGGGGAATTAGGGTGACAATTTTGTAAAATGATAGAAATGTAGGGGTAAGGAGAGAATTTTTCTTTTGCCATTTATGGGTTGACAAATTAGAATGGGACAAACAAAAATGACAAGTAGACAAATTAGGCCGGGACGGAGGGAGTAGTAAGTAAGTAGGTCGAGTCTTTAGAGATGATAAAAGAATTATTCTCTTGTTAAAAATAAACGAGGGGTTTAGATTTTACTACTAATAAAATTAAAGCAACTAAAATTTATTAAGATGAATTCAATGAAATAAAAAATAAATTAAAGAAACTAAAATCTATTAAGATGAATTCAATGAAATAAATTCTATCATGTGATTAGAAGGGATCACCAAATTTTAAAATATTGTAATTTTATCTTCTTTTTTTCAAATCAGCAAGAAAGAAGATTACAAATTTAATTTCAGTACTACAATTCAAATTACGAATCTATTTTCAGACAATTTAAGTTTATGTGTCCTGGAAAATAATTGTTTTAGATATGACATAGAGGAAATATAATTTTAGGTTCTAAAAGTCCAAAATTTGAATAGTTCATGCACAACAATCAAAAATCACAAAACACTATCTATCTATTTTTTTAAAGTCTGTTTTTTCGCAAATTGCCTGGAAACTCCGACATAAATTGTGCCGAAACTTGGAAGAAAAATCATACAATTAAGTACAATACCTTTGAATATGACAGGAAAGAGTAATATAAAACAAATTCTTAGTTAAACAACAAAAAAAAACAGGACTAGTCATTGTTGTCAACTTTTTATATTTGTGTTCTTGTTACTTGGAAAGCAACATTGATTGAAGTATGAAACAATGGATCATTCATTGTTCTTCCTAAATACCTTCCACCCTGTCTGAAACAAGATTAACTACCAAAGCATGAATCTGTTTCGACTTCCAACTGTTTTGCTAATAATTCTCATGATCAAATTCTCCGTTGATAGTACTACTAATCCAACAGACCACCCTGTTACTGATGTTTCGATCAACTGTGGTTCATCCGGAACTTGTGCAGCTCGGAGTGGGAGGGAATGGCTCGGAGATGTACACCCTTTATTTTCTTCCATGCTGCATATAAACGGCTCATCAACCGTCTCAACTGTTATACCTAACTTGATCTTAGCTGATCCTGTTCCCCACAGGACGGCAAGAATCTCTCGTTCTCGATTCTCCTATGCGTTTCAAGTGAATCCAGGTCAGATCATTATCCGCCTTCACTTTAATCCATCTCCATATAAGGCTTTCAAAGGGTTGAAAGACTTGTTCAGTGTTGAAGCCAATTCTTTTACCCTTCTCAGTAACTTCAGTGCTTCACTTACTGCTGATGATCGTCGTCTCAAAACTTTTACCAAGGAATTCTGCTTGAATATACATGAAAACCAACTACTCGACATAGTTTTCTCTCCTGAAACTACTCATTCACTTGATACTTACGCTTTCGTAAATGGCATTGAGATTGTATCAGTCCCCATGCATCTATCTTTCTTCAAAGCTGGAGATATTGGAGTCCAAGTGGTGGGTGAAAAGTCCTTGATCTATGTTGAAAACAATGATGCACTCGAGATAATCCAGCGAATAAGTATTAAACATGATCTTGTTCCATCTCTTGGAGATTTCAACGACCCGTTTCCCAAACGGGCAACACAAGAAGAAGATAAGACGAAACATGATACATGGAGGATACCAGTGGAGGTGGGGTTCAGGTACTTGATTAGGATTCATTTCTCGAAACTGGGACTCAAGATTTCAGGCAGTGGTGCTCTAATATTTAAAATCCTCATCAATGAAATGACTGCTCACACCAATATGGACATATTGAAAGCCAAGGATGATGGCATTGTGTTGTATAGGGACTACATTGTGATGATGAGAGGGCTCAAAAAGGATGGTAAACGTGATCTCTTGATTCGTCTTGAGTCGTACGATGAACTTTTAAACGGACATGGAGTAGTTGCAGGATTTGAGATCTTTAAGTTGAGCAATCCCGACAATAGTCTAGCCAGTCCGAATCCCCTGCCTCCACCACACGATTCACCATCTCGAGCCATCCAAATTCCACTCTCCATTCTTGGTCATAGATATGCAACTGCAACTCTTGCAATAGCTATATTATCACTACTGAACATCGTTGTTCATAAGCTACGAGAAAGTTGGGAAGACAGCAGCATTGACGAAGAAAACAAGCCATCGTCCAGGGCTGCAAGACTCTGTCGCCATTTTTCACTAAGTGAGATCCGATTAGCCACTAGAAATTTCAGTGATGGACTTTTCATCGGAAGAGGTGGATTTGGTAAGGTCTACAAGGGCCTCATTGATAAAGGGAAAACGACTGTTGCTATAAAGAGGCTAAATTCAGATTCGAAGCAAGGTGCACACGAATTTCTAACAGAGATCGAAACTCTTTCTGAGCTTCGACATAAAAATCTGGCCCCTCTAATCGGCTACTGCTCCGAGCGTGGGGAAATGATTCTTGTTTACGAGTACATGCCTTGTGGAACACTGTCTGACCATCTATACAAACTTGCAAGGCACAACGGAAATTCTTCGTCTCTCACGTGGAAGCAACGCCTAAATATTTGCATTGGAGCTGCTCAAGGTCTGGCCTATCTTCACACTGAGCACAGAGTCATACATCGTGATGTGAAGGCTTCAAACATCCTGCTCAACGAAAGCTTCGTAGCTAAAGTTTCAGATTTCGGATTGGCAAAACATGAAGACAAAAACAAGTCACAAAGCCAAGAACTTAGCACAAGAGTGAAGGGCACAAATGGGTACTTAGACCCACATTATTTCCTCACTTGCAAATTATCAAGGAAAAGCGACACGTACGCTTTTGGGGTGGTGTTGTTGGAAGCATTATGTGGGAGACCAGCAGTGGACATAAAGGCTGTAGAGGATGAGCAGATATTAACCAAGTGGGCTCGATATATGATCAGTAAAGGAGAAGTTGATCGGATTGTTGATTCGAGTCTGAGAGGCCAAATTTCACCAAACAGCCTGAACACATTTGTTCGGGTTGCTGAAAGATGCTTGGACGATGAACCAAAGAATCGGCCAACAATGTCTCAAATTGTACTACAACTTGACGATGCACTTGAGCAACAAGACAACAATAACCAAAATTTCATCGTGAAAGAGATAGCAACTACTTCTGATCATGGCATCCGTCCTTCAACTTGTAATGATCAAATTGAGGTATCAGCAACAGCACAGCCAGCTATGACAACTACAGATATGCAGAATCTCACACTTCCTCCGAACGAACAAACTGACAACAACGTTGTTAGCACCGAGCATACATCCACAACGAATAAGTCATCAAGAGTTTTTCCATTTTGGAACAGAGCCAAAGCATCCAAGAGAAATGAAGTGTCATTATCAGGTACGAATAATAGAAGCCGAATAATGTTACATACACTTATAATTGGTTTTATTATCTGATAATGCAGAGACAACGAAGATAAAATTGCCCAAGTTCGATTGGAACAAGATTGTAGCTGCCACAAATTATTTCTCCAATTCGAATATGGTTGGACGTGCCGGATTTGGTAGCCTTTATAAGGTGACTTCTTGACTTATTTCTTGACTATATAATTAATTCTACTCTTTTTCATTGTACTAATGAAGTTATCTGTATAGGCCGTGTTACCTGCAGGAGAGGTGGTTGCAGTGAAAATAATTCCAAACATTTCGAAACGAGGCCAAAAGGATTTCAAGAAGCAGATTGGATTGCTTCCCAATCTTGAGCATCAAAACATCGTCAAAGTACTCGGATATTGCGCACATAAGGAAGACAAAATGCTTGTTCATGAGTTCATGGAAAACACAAGTCTAGACAATATATTAGGTTGGTGCATTCAATCTATTTAAGATACTTGTTTTATTGTGTTGATCATAAATTAATGAACTGGTTTTTGCTGATAAAAGAATCTCAAAGTTACTATCTTCGTTGGCCACAACGCTTCAAGATCATAATGGGGATTGCTCGAGGACTGGTCTATCTTCATCAAGATTCTGGACTGGGGGTCATTTTTACTGCCCTGAAATCGAGCAACATTTTACTGGACAGTGAGATGAATCCCAAGATTTCAGTGTTTGGCACTGCTATGACAATGTTAGAACTTCAATCTGAACCAATATCTGTCACACTTGCAAACTAGTAAGTCTGATGCATTCTTGTTCATTCCCTTCTCGAATATATTGTTAGGCCATCAAACTGATTGATGTTGTTTTTTATGGGTACGGAAGCTCTGATATGCCCCCAGAATATTTACAACAAGGGAGGATTTCTCTTAAATGCGACGTTTACAGCTTTGGAATGATAGTGTTGGAGTTGGTGAGTGGCAGGAGACGAAAAAATGCGTCGTATTGGGAGCTCTCGATGTCCCTCCCTCAGTATGTAAGTAAGAAATTAAGTATATATATGAGTGAAGACAATGAGGATAAGACATAGTGTTCATAATTGAGGCATTTCAGGCATGGAAGCTGTGGAGTGAAGGGAAAGGACTAAATCTTGTTGATGATTCTCTGAAAGGTGCATTTGTGATGGATGAAGCTGAAAGATGCATTCAAGTCGGTCTGTTGTGCAGGCAAGAAGAGCCGGATGATCGACCGGACATGAGTCGTGTGCTCGAAATGTTGGAAGGAGACGAGCTACTGATGGAGCCACAAGAGCCGTGGCCACCAGCTCCCACTAAATATTAACAAGTCCATGTTTCAATGGAGTTTATAGTGATGCAACGTTTCAAGAATTTGAGCAACACACTGAGAGATAGTGTGACTGATAAAGAATCATGTATACTGTAGTTATTAGTATGAGATTTCATCAATGCATATATTTTGATTCATATAATGTACTAGATAGAATGATAGAAGATTCAATGGAAGATCAAAACATAACAGATCCGTTGTAGGAACTGAGCACGTGGTCTAACGATTGAATATTCTGAACCCAACCGAAGTTCAGAATTTTTGAATATTTTGGACCATTTGTCTTGTAGTTCGAGTTGTATCACAACTTTATAAGGTGTAAATCGTGATGATTAGAGTTCGAACCCTAACCACTCAAGATTAGTTCAGATTTTTGAGATTTCCAAAGTCTCCAGACTCAAGTTTAGTGGAACAGATCGATTTGGTTTCACTGATTAGAATATCTCAAATTTTAAACAAATATTCCTTCGAACAAAATGGAAAAAGAAAACAAATATATATTATATGTTATTATTATTACCCATATAAACGTGTGAATGTTTTTGACAAATTTTGAATTACTTAATATATTCTTATTAAAAATTATTATTTAAAATCGTAATTGCAATTTAGTAAATTAATTATTTTAAATATATCTAATTTTAATCAAATGTAATTTAGTTGACCTTTTTATTATATGGTCTCTTCCAAATTCATCCACATCAAATAATCCAAGAGAACCTTTACTGTGAAATCAGGTGCGTGGATTTCAAATAGTTCTTTTTGGTCGGAAGAACTATTGTCATGTGTATTTTGCTAGTATGTAGTAAATATAGAAACATAAAAGAAATCAAATAAACCAAATTACAACGAGAAGGAAGATGAATCATTTATACTAATTTATTACTCACAAATTCTATGAGTTAATTTCATTTTTATTATGTTTAGAGGAGTTGTTTGATTTTATTCTTATTAATTGGAATTATCAATTTTAATCTAATGTGTCTAATTTCAATCTTTACGGAATCACAATTATCTAATCAAGAAATTGGGCAACGATGGTAGGTGTGGGAAAAAATATCAAAATGTCGAAATATTGAGGTTATCATATTGGAAAAATGTCGAAAATATCTTCACATCGAAAATTTTGGTATGGTATGAAAGTTTCTGTTGGGTATCAGCATAATATTTTCAAAATTTTGGTTGTCCGAAATACAGAAAATAATTAATTCCACATTAATAAATATGATATTTTTCATTTTGTAATACTGACGTTTATGGTATACCAAAGTTTCGATATATCGATATGAAATTGTATGGCTACTTATAATACATAAATTTTGTTATACCGAAATTTTTCGATATGATAACGATATGAAGATATTCATACTGAATTTTCGACACCGTGTAGGCATGAAATTTTCGATACTGTATACTTTAAATATCACCTTTGGGTGATCGTATGACACTCATTTGCTGGAAAATTAAACTACATGCAGTGAATAGTGGCTATATTTTATTCAAGTATAGTCAATTAATCATACAGTATAATATTAGATATGAGGCAAGTAAGTATCTAAGCTTTTGGCTTCTCGGAAGTTCACTTCCGTCAACGCCCTCAGCTGCACCTCCATTTCTCTCTCATTTCGGTGAAGCTTACCACCAATCTTCTGAAAACCAAATTGAAGAATTATAAAGCAGGTCTACTTATAGGCTTAGATGAATTGAATTGAATCATCTCTCATCATCATTAACAACAAGCACCAATACAAATCCATGACTCTCCCTCCACTTTCAATTGCTTTGCAACTATTTCTCTTCTTCAGATTCTCCATAGCTGATGTTTCCATTAACTGTGGATCCGCAGGAACTTCTGCAGCCAGCAATGGCCGTCAATGGCTCGGAGATTCACTGCCTAATTCTTTGCTGCAATTGAATGGTGTCTCAACCACCTCAACTGCGTTGAGCTCCGCTGATCCAGTTCCTCACAGCACCGCCAGAATTTCTCGTTCCCAATTCTCGTATGCAATTCGAGTGAATCCAGGTCAGATAATTATCCGTCTTCACTTTAATCCCTCTCAATACAAAGGTTTTAAAGGATTGAAGGACTTATTCGGTGTTGAAGCTGCTCCTTTTACCTTGCTCACTAACTTTAGCGCTGCTGCTCTTGGTGTCAATACTTTTGCCAAGGAATTCTGTTTGAACATTCATGAAAATCAACAACTCACCATTACATTTTCCCCAGAAATTAGTCAATCACAGGATACTTATGCTTTCGTAAATGGCATCGAGATTATCTCAGTGCCTGCTGCTCTTTCTTACTTCGATGCTGGAGACATGGGACTCCAAGAGCTTCGTCAAAACTCTCCGCTCTATGTTGATTGCAACACTGCACTTGAAATAGTCCACAGACAAAACATTAGGCATGATCTTGTTATGTCTACTCCAGATTATGATGACATGTTTCTGAAGTGGGAAACACAAGAAACAGATGAGATCAAAAACACCACCTGGACGATACCAGTAGAGGTCGGGTTCAGGTACTTGATCAGGCTTCATTTCTCGAAGCTTGGACACAAATTTGCAGGGAGTGGTGATCTTGTATTTAAGGTCCTCATTAATGGAATGATTGCTCACACTAATACTGACATATTGAAAGCAAGGGGTGAAGATAATGCAGTCTTGTATAAGGACTACCTGGTGATGATGAGAGGGCTCAAAAGGGATGGTAAGCGTGATCTTTCGATTTCCCTTCAGTCGCATGATGCACTTATAGATGTGTATGGAGTTCTTGCTGGATTTGAAGTAGCTAAGTTGAGCAATCATGACAATAGTCTAGCAAGTCCTAATCCCCTACCTCCACCGCAGGATTCATCATCTTGGACGATCCAAATTTTACTTAGAGTCCTTGGTCCCAAGAATGTAATTGCAGCTATTGTGGTAGCAATAATATCTCTATTGAGTGTCATTGTTCATATGTCGCGTGAAATTTGGGAAGCTAACGACAATGAGGAGGAGGAGAAACACAAGCCATCGGCCAGGGCCAAGCGACACTGTCGTTTTTCACTAGTTGAGATTCAGGTGGCAACTAAGAATTTTAGTGATGGACTTTTAATCGGAAGAGGTGGATTTGGTAAAGTTTACAAAGGTTTTATTGATAAAGGGAAAATGACAGTTGCTATAAAGAGGTTAAAATCAGACTCCCATCAAGGAGCACATGAGTTTTTGACAGAGGTTGAAACACTTTCTGAGCTCCGGCATATGAATCTCGTCTCTCTAATCGGCTACTGCAGGGAGAAGGGGGAAATGATACTTGTTTATGAGTACATGCCCAATGGTACATTGGCTGATCACCTCTACAAACATGAGAGGAATGACCACGATTCTTCTCCTCTCACATGGAAGCAACGCCTAAATATTTGCATTGGAGCTGGTCGAGGTCTAGACTATATTCACACAGGCCACAGAATCATACATCGTGACGTAAAAGCCTCTAACATCCTACTGGATGAAACTTTTGTAGCAAAGGTCTCGGATTTTGGATTGGCTAAGCCAGAAGACAGAAGCAAGTTGCAGAGCCACGTTAGCACAAAGGTAAAAGGCACAAGGGGTTACTTAGATGCACATTATATCAACACTAGTAGAGTAACAAGGAAAAGCGACGTATATGCCTTTGGGGTGGTGTTGCTGGAAGTATTATGTGGGAGACCACCATTAGATTGGGGAGTTCCAGAGAACGAGCAGATTCTGACCATGTGGGCTCGGGATAAGTTCAATAAGGGAGAAGTTGATCAGATTGTGGCTTCGACTCTGAGAGAAGAAATTTCACCAGACAGCCTAAAGACATTTGCTGGGATTGCTGAAAGATGCTTGCACGATGAACCAAAGAATCGGCCAACAATGTCTCAAATTGTGCAACAACTTGAGGATGCACTTGAACAACAGGACAAGCCGCAGCCTTTGGTATTGAATGAGAGGACATCTAATGCTTCTGATGAAACTGAACAATCAGAGTTGCAGAATCTCACAAATCCTCCTGAAGAAAAATCGAACAGCAAACTAGTGAGTTCTGAGCTTCCTCGGGGCAAAAAAGTAGTGAGGAAAGGCACAACGCATAAGCAATCAATACTTGGGACATGGTGGGCATTTTGGAACAGAGCGCTATTATCAGGTACGCACACAATATGAAACTTGATCTCATTCTTTATCTTTCTTGTTCCAAAACCTCATGAAACGATATAACATGTTGGAGGCTTGCAGAAATCAGAGAAGCAAACGTAAAGCTGGTCGAGTTTGATTGGGACACAATTGAAACTGCCACCCAGAAATTCTTGGTTGAACCAAAAGTAAACAGATTTGTCCCCATTCACAAGGTGATTGATTCTCTAGAATGCACCATATTCTCTATAACAAATGAAGAGAGGGTGATATTATCTGAGGTAGTTTCTTTTGTATAGGCTGAGCTACCTACAGGCCAAGTAGTTGCTGTTAAAAGATCTACTAGAACTGAGGAGTTCAAAAATGAGATTCTTTTGCTTAACAATCTTCGGCATCCAAACATAATCAATCTACTCGGCTATTGCATCCACAAAGAAGAAAAATTCCTTGTATATGAGTTCATGCAAAACAACAGTCTACCTAATTTTACATGTTGGTTTTCTCTAGCTCTCTCTCTCTCTGTCAAAATTTCCATTGACATCTATGAGCATTATTTGAATGAACCAACTTTTGCTCATAGACAACGAAATTCAAAGGAAAGAGCTTGATTGGCCAATACGCTTCAAAATCATAATGGGGATTGCTCGAGGACTTGCTTATCTTCATCAAGAGTGTGGACTGAGAACCATCATCCATAAAAATTTGGCGCCAAGGAATATTTTACTAGACAGTGCGATGAATCCCAAGATTTCAGGCTTTGACTCCGCTGGGACTTTGGAACAAGAAACCGATTTGAAGTCGACACTAACATTACGGGGGACATAGTAAGTATATCCGTTTTCCTTTACTCTCCGGCCTGCTCCCTTTTTCTCTTTTCTAACTTACTTTTGTGTGCACAGTGGCTATATGTCTCCAGAATATATGATTCAAGGTAAATATTCAGTAAAATCAGATGTGTATAGCTTTGGAGTTGTAGTCCTCCATATTTTGAGTGGCAGGGGACCCGTGTGGAATTCAGACAATTCACCCGTTATGCTTCCCTTATACGTGAGTGTTAACTATTAGTCTACATACTTCCTCACCTGTAATTTCAATTTATAAACTTACATAGATATGATCACTTTACATGGCAAATACCAGGCATGGAAGATGTGGAGTGAAGGGAAAGCAGTAGATTTAGTGGATGATTATATATTAGAGTTTGAGGAGGATGAAGTCTTAAGATGCATTCAAGTTGGTCTGCTATGCACCCAAGAGCAGCCACACGACCGACCAACGATGCCTTCTGTGATCAAAATGTTGCAAGGTGATGAACCAATGGTTGACCCACAAAACCCAACGCCTCCAGGAAGTGGTTCAGTGCACACAAGTGAATATAGAGATGGAGTTGATAGCAATGCCACATTCGAATTTGATGACACACTTGAAAGATAGAATATTTGATCTATGTGATGAGCCCTTGATGGATACATTGGGTTACGAAAGAAAGGCAAGGACCCTCTTGAGATTTGAATACTTTCTAAGGATGTATACTATTAAATAAATGTCTAGTGATATGTATCGAATACAAGGACGTAGGTCTTTAACTTTGAGTTTCCTTCATTTTTTATAGGGAAAATTTCCAAACTACAAAATTTTACAGGACAAGTAACTTTTTTGTCCATTTATTTAAAAAATGATTTTTTTTACCCAATTTATGTAGTGAAATGTCTAAGGTGCCCCCAACTTAACTTTGTATTTACTTTAAGAATCAATTTTTATTTTAAAAGATAATAAATTCATAATACAAAATATATGTTTTGTTCAAGGAAATAGATAATTCAAAATACAAAATACATCTAATATTTTTTGTAACAGTAAATTCAAAATACAAAATTGCAGTTACATTATTTAATATTCAAAATTTAAAAAAAAAAAAAAACGCCCCAAAATTTTGAAATTTTACTGCTACTTCCCCCGCCCTATCCCACCATTCGTCCCCACCCTCTATCAGTAACAGAACACAAACCATAGTATCTCTACATTCAGAAGAAACAAGTATTGAAAAGGACCAGGCATATCATGAACGATCAATCACGAAATTTTGGACGCATATCGTGTTCATA
Organism: Scutellaria baicalensis; assembly: GCA_005771605.1. Taxonomy (NCBI): domain Eukaryota; kingdom Viridiplantae; phylum Streptophyta; class Magnoliopsida; order Lamiales; family Lamiaceae; genus Scutellaria; species Scutellaria baicalensis. The sequence continues at coordinate 61,272,389 of CM016721.1, read as the reverse complement.
CAAGAAGTGCAAAGAAGAACCCTAAAATGCAGAAACAAATGGTTAAGAAATCGAGAAAAAGATCCAGACCGGCACCCACGCCAGCGCAAGACCAACCATCGGAGTCGGTGGTTCCAGTTGCGGCCTGTTTAGATTGCCCGGAAATGGTACCGACTTTAAAGGCGGCGCCCAATCACCTTAATCCACCGGAGTCGGTGCCGCTTTTAGAGGCACCGTCCAGTCACCCTAATCCACCGGAGTCGGTGCCGCTTTTAGAGGCACCGCCCCGTAACCCTAATCCACCGGAGTCGGTGCGTATTTCGGAGCCACGGCCCAGTAACCTTAATCCACCGGAGGTCTTTCCGGTTGCAGATCCGTCCCCCAATTTAGAAGTTCCGTCGGAGGAGGCTCCGATTGCAGAGGCCAATTTAGATGTTCGGCCGGAGTGTCAGCCTGCTGCAGCGGCGGCGTCGTCTATGACCACCTCTGAGGTTGGTTGCTTTTATTTCTTTTGTGTATTTCAGTTTCGAATTCAAATCTCGCGCAACACGATAACTGTGGGTTCTGTAAACGATATCGAACACTAAAATAGCGTTGTGAACTCGATATATATAGATATCATGATGTTGTCTTATATCGTGATCACACACCCGTGTAAGAGCATAAGAGTTGTTGATCTGTATTCACATATCGTTTTCACACATGATCACAGTAAATTCATATCGTGCTCACACTGAACGATGTGTCCACATATCGTGTCCACACCAAACCGTAATGAATGCTTGTATATAGTGTACATGTATATATCGTGATGTCGCTTAAGACAGTTTATATCGTTATATCAATTCATATCGTGATCACATATTGTGTCCTCACAGTTCTAGTTATGAATGTATGCCGCTGCATATCGTGTTCACAGTAAAAGCATGTAAACATATCATGTCACACCACCTTAAACCAATATGAATGTTCTACTCATATCGTGGTCACCCGTAATTTCACATATCGTGTCCACAATTATTGATCTGTCCACATTGTGATCACACGTTTTGATGGATGATACCATTTAGGGTTCCGTCCATATATATATTGAACATGACATAATTTATATCATGATCACCAAATGTACATATCGTGTCCACACATGAAATTATTCTTAATTTACTTTTTACTTTATATCGTTCCGACAATTATGTATCTTTATCACAATTTTGTTTGTCTGTTCACTTATCATTTACACATAAGCATTTTCCTATTTGATTGTTTTGCGTTAGGATGATTTTGAATGGATCAGACGTCATGCAAAGGACTCCATGTATAGTATCAATACATACGTGAAGTCCAAGTGTATTAACGAGATTGAGATGCAACTGAAGCAAGTGGGAGTTGATACCTTAAATGCATTTCGACGTTCATGTTTTGGGTATTTTCTTGATTTCCACGGTGATAGAACGAGCTCGAACATTGCCCTACATTCCCTTATTTCTAGAGAGGTAAAGAGAAGCGGTAGCAGTGAAGCTGATGGCCTGTGGTTCAGAGTTGGTGGCCAAAATCTTCGATTCTCCAAGTTTGAGTTCGCACTGACAATGGGTCTGAAATTTGGAAACTCCAATTTCGACCCTAATGGAAACCACTGTTTGAGTGAGACGAGTCTCTACATGAGGAAAGTCCATTCTGGGCCGAGAATGACTGTTGAGTCATTGAAGAATCGGTTTGTACGAGGGGATTTCCATAGCTCCACTGATGACACATTGAAGGTGGCGAAGATTCTTTTTCTATATCTTTTCCTTCTTGGAGTTGATCCCCAACGCACAGCCGTGTATAGGTGGGTTTGGTGCTTGGTGGAGGACACCGATGCTTGGGAGAATTTCCCTTGGGGGAAAATAGTTTTTCAGAAACTGCTAGAGTCAGTTAGAAGGGTGCATATCCCCGACACCAACACCAACAAAAAAAGGACCTACCACCTATACGGATGCACGACGGCCTTACTAGTAAGTTATTATTCACTCTAACAATCATTGAACTGTATCTTCATTATATTGGTTGTTTTGACCGATTCAATCCAATATTCTCAAGGTATGGGCATACGACCATTCCAGCCTTGGGGGCCAAAACCTGGGAAAACTTGGTAGATTAAGAGTTCGTTTGTCAATGATTCTACCCTTAACACCTCCTCCATAAGTAACGGATCCTTCGGTAAGAGGCACAAAATTACACAAAAATTCTTTGGTTCCCGTCATGTGGCGTGAACAACCACTATCAAAGTACCAAGAACCTGAAATGTTAGTCTTAAGAGCAGTAAAAACAACTTGGCAGACTTGAGCAGTTTGTTTAGGAACCTAGATTTTCTTTCCAACAGTGGTGTTACGAGTGGTGTTGCGTAACACCAGAGGTAACACCAGACCACTGGGTCGATCAATTTTCAATGTTCGACAGAATGGTCTTATATGTCCAGGTTGAAAACAGTAGTGACACACAAATTTTCTTTTTCTAAGACCTGAAACGTTGGATTTTATGGACTCTTTCGACTTTTCCTCCACAAAATTTATCTTTGCATGTGAATCGTAAAAGAGGTTTGGAAAAATATTTTCAACAGTTTTATTCGATCAAATACCTGATTTTGTAGAATTACCTGATCCCATGATTTCACTTACCTTGGAAGAACTCGAATTCCATTTTGCAATTAAGGATTCCGTCTCTTCAAGCTTTAATTACACCTTTCCAAGTTCTATGTCCTTGGTGAGAGCGGTTTCCAGTTTTGCAACTGAGTTTTTCAGCACATCATTCTCCTTAGATAAAACTTTCTTTTCTTTGGATATGACTTCCTTGTCCTTAGATACAATTTCTACAAGTTTGCATTGCCTTTTCCATTCTTTAAGCAAGGAGTTATAAAGACCATGAAGTTCTTCAATGGCTTCATCTTTATCTAAGTCGTCTCTAGCAAGAGAATCTGTATCATCACAAACAACATTAAGGCAGGTTACGTTAGCAAAATCAAACAGCTCATACCTCTGTGGTGTTGTCTTCGGTGTTGTCTGCGGTGTCATGACACCGGTGTTGTCAACACCGTCGGTAACACCAGTTGCGATTTTTGCAAACAGGGCTGTGGAACTTTCAGTTTCAACTTTCTTATCATCTTTATCGTCACTCAAGGATACCCAGTGATTTTTTAGACCATACTTCCTTAGAGTGTTAGTACATTCATTTGCATAATGACCCCATCCCGAACAAGCATGACATTGAATTGTATTGAGGTGTTTGGGATCATTTCGTCCATGGTCTGAAGCTGGCTTCTTAGGATGACGTTTTGGGCTGAGATGAAGTTCCAGTTGGCTTTTATTGGGATCGATCCGAGGATCGATTGAACGACTCCTTTCCTTTCGAACGGGGCTTCTCCTTGTTGAACTTCCTTACCATGGAATTGAATTTCTTGGTTAGCATAGCCACGTTCTGCCCTTCGGTGATTTCGTCCAATGGTTCATCATTATCCTCAGTTTCTTCATTGTTTTGAGCTTGCAAGACTATATTTTTAGTCTTATAGCCCGCTTCTAGTTGACTTTGGAGGTTGAGCTCAAATGTTTGAAGGATACTTTGAAGTGTATCAAAGTTCATCACGGCAAGATTGTGGACCTCCTCAATTGCAAATACTTTGATATTGAACCTTGGTGGAAGTGTACGAATGGCCTTTGACACGAGTTGCTTTCGTCCAATCGGTTCTTCAAGCATTTGGGCTTGATTCGAGATGTCCCGAAGCCTCTCAAAGTAGGTTCTAATGTCTTCATTCTCCTCCATGTGCATATTCTCAAATTTGGACACGATAAGTCGCAACCTAGCCTCACGAACACATCTAGCACCTTCAAAATGTTTTTGGAGAGTATCCCAAGTATCCTTGGCATGTACTGCATTTTGGATCAATCGAAAAACCTTATAGTCCACAGTTTCTAATATGACATTGATAGCCTTTTCATTGTAGTTAGCATTGTGGATCTCATTGATTGTCCATTCGGTTTAGGAACAAGCTCGCCAAGTACCTCCTTCATAGGGGAATTATAACCCTCCAAAACTGCAGTCCAAGCACATGCATCAATGAACTTGATCTTCGATCGTACACGAATCTTCCAATATGCATAGTTGGAGTCATCCAAAATTGGAAGGCGTCCAAAGTTGGGATTGTAATAATCTGCGTCCTGCATGGCTAGATCCACCACTTAGTATGTCAAGTGATGGCTACGTGGATCTGCAAAACAAAAACAAAAACAGAATAATCAAAGTACACAGTGTTGTCAACGGTGTCGACAACACCAGCGTAATACACAGCGAAAAATGGATCGAAATTAAAAGTTGCAGAACACAAACGATATATCCACGAGTATACAAATACTCGTGGAATGCCTTCAGGGTAAAAACTCTTTTATTAATCTTCGGTATGAATACAAGGAGATAGAACAATCTCTAAAAGAGATTCTTCCTTACAAAGACACAATACATCCTTAGAATTTATCTAAGCAACTTAGGGACGTATACACAACCTCACAGTTGAACACTCTGAACACCTATACTAAAAAGTCAAGAGTATGCAAACTCTTTGACAATACAAGAAAACGTTGTTGTCTCAGTGTGAACAACACAAAGCACGACACTAGTGTACTGCTGAACTTTTGCTGCTTGAACTCTCGATTTCTGTGTACCTTGAACTTCAGCAGCCTTCACCTATTTATAGAGCTCGAAGTACACTGTGTAGATTCTACTTTCCATGATCTTGGAGTGCTCCATGATCTCCATATTCTCACGTGCATCATGGAGATAAAGGGGTGGACTTGTTCTTCTTTCTCTTCCACTTCTTTGGACTGATTCTCCTTGACTTCTTCATCATCTTGAACTCATGACTTGATCAAGCTTTGACTCACGTTCAATCTCAAAACCACGATCTCTCAAAGTCATGTTCTCTCTCTCTTAAGCTCACGTATTTTTGACTTCTTCAATCTCACTTATAAATCTCTTTGAATCTTATCAAAAAAGGAGCAAACAACAACTTCCCAAAACTTAGGAAAGTTTGTTAGTTAGGATGAGATTCACGATTTAAATCACGTGAGTTTTAAGTCAAATCTATAGAAGAAAGAAATCAAATCTTTTTCAAATAAATAAATCTAATAAAATCTAATTTGATTTTAGGATAAAAATTAAAAAGGAAAAATTAATTAAATGTTGGAAAATCCAACAATAATAGAAACGAGACTCTGTTTCAGCAACGGATTTGTTGATGTGTTTGGTATATGGGGAGTAGCAACAAAACCAAAGAAAAATGAGAACAACAATCTTACGTGGAGAATGCCGGTGGATGTAGGCTTCAGGTACTTGGGTCAGGATTCATTTCTGCGACCTAGAACTCCACCCGGTGGAGAATGGTGTCCCAATATTCATAGTACTTATCGATGAACTGATTGTGGATACTAACATAGACATTGTCAAACAACGAGACGAGCAAAGCATCCTATGGTGTAGAGACTATTTGGTGGCAATCAAAGGGCGAAAACATGATGGTAGACGAGATCTCTTGATTTCAGATGATGAATTCATGGATGGAGATAAACTCATTAAAGGATTTGAAGTTTTTAAGTTGAGCAACCATGATAATAGTCTTGCCAGTCCAAATGCCTTGCCTCTAGCAACAGATTCATCCTCCTTGAATTTACCATCACTTCTGTTTCATGGAAATGCAACTATAACTATCACAACCGCCATACTAATTATGATATATATAATAGTCTATACCTTGCGTAAGATTTGGGAAGCAAACACTACATCAGAGGAGGAGGAAAACAGACCATCAGCGAGAGCTAAACAACTCTGTCGACGTTTATCATTAGGTGAGATCCACTCAGCCACAGATAATTTCAGTGAAGCATCGGTTATTGTAAAGGGGGGGCTTTGGTAAAGTTTACAAAGGGCTAATTGATAATGGACGGGAGACTGTTGCTATAAAGCGGTTAAAATCAAACTCGAAGCAAGGGAAACATGAGTTTTTGACAGAGATTGAAACACTTTCTGAGCTCCGACATATTAATCCCGTCTCTCTAATGGCTACTGCAGTGATCAAACGGAAATGGTCCTTGTTTACGAGTACATGCCCAGTGGTACACTGGCTGACCACCTCTACAAAGTGAGGGATGGAAATAATCCTTCTTTCCTCAGCTGGAAGCAATGCCTAAATATCTGCATTGGAGCTGGACGAGGCATAGACTATCTTCACACAGGCCATGGAGTCATACACCGCGATGTAAAGACTTCAAACATCCTGTTGGATCAAAATTTTGTAGCTAAGGTCTCGGATTTTGGCTTGGCAAAAATCGAAGACAAAAACAGGTTACAGAGCCAGGTTAGCACAAAAGTTAAGGGCACATGGGGGTACTTAGATCCTTATTATTCCAGCACCCATAAATTGACAAGGAAAAGTGACATATTCCTTTGGTGTGGTCTTGCTGGAAGTATTGTATGGGAGACGAGTAATGGATCCAGAACTTGGAGAGGATGAGTACTATCTCATCAAATGGGCTAGAAACAAAATTATTGCTGGAGAGGTTAACCAGATTGTAGCTTCGACTCTGATGGGAGATGAATCCTAAAATTTCAGGCTTTGGAATTGCTAGAAGTGTTGATGATGACCAATCAGAAATGGAAACCATGGTTGCTGGGACAATGTAAGTACTTACAGCATGCATATCCTGTTTTGTCTTATTTTGTATTTTTCAAATTAGGAATGATGATGTATCTTCCGGGGTCCGTAACTTGTGTGCACAGGTTACATTGCACCAGAATATCAAGAGCTCAAGGGAGAATTTCAGAGAAGATTGATGTCTATAGCTTTGGGGTTATGATCCTAGAGATATTGAGTGGCAAGAAAAATATGGGATATCCAAGATATGACCTAAACCTCATTGAACATGCAAGTATTAACAAGTTTTTATTAACTTTAAATACAAATCCACATGTAAGTCCATCAAAAATACTTCCCCCTCCTATAATAAGTCCTATTTACATAATTATATTTAGATACGCAAACATGACTCACTGCAGGTAGTAGTAAATAGTGAGGAGTGTACATTACACAAACAGGCATCATCTCTTTAGTGCAGTCTTTCAGCTACTATAGATTCAAGTCAAAAGCACTCCTAGTAAAGATAGATAACTAGCTCGCTCGTTGAAATTTACTCTGTCAAAGGTACAACTGTTTTTATCATTATGATGTCTTCATTTTCAAATTACTAACTCTCTCGGATTGGATACAAAAAAATAAGTTGATGCAGTAGAAGAGCCATAGTTAATGTGACCACCACCATCAAAGTAATTAAACAAAATCTATGATCTCAAGCACTAAGGAATGAGTGGTATATTTAAATATGAACATACAGTGTTGTTTGAGTCCAAATTTTCAGTGTATAAAGTTCCAAGAACATGAATGCACTATGATTATGGTCAATGTATATAGGCATGGAAGCTGTGGAAAGAAAGGAACATGTTATCCCTGGTAGATGTATACCTTAGTGGAGCATTTTCTGAGGAAGAAGCAATGAGATGCATCCATGTAGGCCTTTTGTGCACCCAATATTCACGGGATCAACGCCCAACAATGCCTCATGAGCTGAAGATGTTGCTTGGAGAAGACTTATCACTACAAGAGAAGATAGCAGAAGCAGCTTCTCGAAAGCCCAATATAAAAATCTAATAGGCATACGTGGGAGAAAGCTTACCCAGAACCATCATTTCTTGTTTCTGCATCCCTGATTCAGTCATTGACAGTGTAGCAACTGTTCAACATGACAACACACTTCAGAAGTATAATATGTATAATTAATCCTTTTGAGCTCAAATACGTCCTTACTCACAAGAAGAGCTTATTTACTTTATGTGTGAGATTTATACCTACAGCAATCAAGCTGGAAGTTAAAAAAAGTTAATGGAAAAAAATAAGAATTTATTGAAATACTTACAGAAGAATCTAGGTAATTGTTGCATTACCTGTTGGATGAAACATAAATGGATGAGAGTAACAACTTGAGATTTGCAAATACTAGGAAATTACAACGATGGGTGAAAACAAACTTACAAGAAAATTCGAAGAAACTAAGTAGAAACATATTGCATGTGTCAATAATAGAGAGCAAACTACTTTTCAAAACAACCCCACTAGGCAACGCCATATTTGGGAGATGAATTTGTACTTGTGTTTTGGGTTTTTTTTTTTTTTTTTTTCTGTTCTTTCTCTTTTCACACTTCCTACACTGCCAAATTGTGTCTCTATTTATAGGAACATATTCATAATAAAATTAAGAATTATGATTTTCTCCTCAATTGCCAATCTAAATTAATGAATACTCTTATCAGCAAGAAATCTCAACGTGTAAAGATAATCGTTCAGGGGCTCGCTCTGATTAATTAGTCTTATCAAATTCTAAATGGCAACACGAAATTGGCAATTTGGTAGGTAGAGCCTAGAAAGGAACATTTGACCCATTAAGGCATCCAATTCTTAAAATTTAAAATTTGTTACTAGATAATGATATAGAAGGATTAAAACGATAACAAAAGAACATTTGAATTAAGGTATACGACGGAACTCTAAAAAGAAGTGGATAGGCAACAGGTCGGGCCTTTGGCTTCCTGAGTTGGAGTTCCCAGCTTGGCCTACACTACGATCGTTGGAACTCCCTCCAATCGATTCAAAGTCTCGGAGATGCGGAGTGGAAGTCAGTTGAGGAAGAGCCTAGCCAGAGAGGAGATGGGGGCAGTCCTGGCGGTCATTCCGCCAATTTATGTTTGGGTTCAATGCAAAGTGAAAGTCCTACGTGGATCTGCAAAAACAAAAACAAAGTTGTCCCAATCAAAGTACACGGTGTTGTCGGCGGTGTCGACAACACCAGCGTAACACACAGCGGAAAAATAGATCGAATTGAAAGTTGCAGAACACAAACGATATATCCACGAGTATACAAATACTCGTGGAATGCCTTCAGGGCGAAAACTCCTTTATTGAATTTGTGTATGTGTACAAAGGAGAAAGAAAGATCTCTAAAAGAGACTCTTTCGAACAATCGACTCAATACGTCCTATGTGATGTATATGAAACCTAGGGACGTATACAAATACACTCAGTTGAACACTCCAAAGAACACCTATACCAAAAGTCAAGAGTATGCAAACTCTATGACACACAAGAAAAACGATGTTGCCTTCGGTGTGAACAACACAACTCTTAACACCAGTGTACTGCCTATACTAGACTGCTTAAGCTCTCGATTCTGTGTCTCTTTGATCTTCAGCAGCTTCATCTATTTATAGACCTTGGAGTACACTTGGTGTAGACTCCACTCCTCCATGATCTTGGACTACTCCATGATCTCCATCACTCCATAACTCACGTGCATGATGGAAGAAAGTGGAGTGGACTTGTTCTTGACTTCTTCATCCATACTTCTTGATCTTCATGTTGCCTTGTTCAACAATGGATCTTGTTCTCTTCTCTCACTTCCACGTTCTGTAGACTCACGTTCATTCTCTCCAAAAATCACGTTCTCACTTGTATTTATATTTGCTTTGAATCCTATCAAGAAACATGGACAAATAACAATCTCCTAAAACTTAGGAGTGTTTGTTAGTTTAAGAAGAGATATAAAACACGTGATTTTACCAAGTCAAATCTTAAGTGAGATAATCAAATCCTTTTCCAAATCTTATCAATTAAATCTATCCAATTTAAAATCCAATTAAAATCAAATTTGAATTTAGGATAATATTGAAAAAGGAAAATTAATATTGTTGGAAAATCCAACATTAACAATCTCCCCCTATTTTGCTTTTTCAGCTCAAAACCTAAATCAAATTGATTTTTTCCCCCTTAATTCGAATTTCTCCCCCTTAATTAAAAACTCCCCCTCAAACCTGCAAGACATCAATCATCAAGACTAAAAACAGTGATATACGAATTTTAAGCAAGCAAACATAATCACCATTAATTAATCAAGAACAAATATGCAAAGATCAATGTTTTAACAAGCTAAACTAAAAATAAACAGAAATTAAAAAATATCCAATACTCCAAAACAAAAGAAAATAACTCCAGCAACAAACTCCTAACATCTTCAATCTTCATCTTCACCGTCGGCTCCTTCGGCTTCGGCCCCTTCACCATCTCCCCCTTTTTGAGCTGAAATAAGGGCATCTAGATTGTCCCTGATTCGGATCAGTCCATCAATGTGCTCAGAGAGAGAACGGCGCTGAGTAGTCAACTGTGCAAGAAGAGAGGCGCCAGTGTTATGGCTGGTGTTGCCAACATGAGGGGCAACACCAGGAGCGAGTGGTAGATCACAGACGCGATTCCCTTGAAGAAGGGCTTTAGCAATGGTGAGTGGTGGCTGAGGAGGGACAAGGCTCTCAAGTGTTGACAATGTGAGGCCTTGGAAGCGTAGGACAGCTGAGATTAAAGAAGGATAGATCAAATAGGTCGAGGAGGAGGAAAATTTTTCAGCGAACCGACTAAGGTTTTGCAAAATTAACCTCCCAAAATTGAAGGGAACCCTCAACACTATCCTATACAGCAAGTTAGCTTGCTCCTCAGTGACCACAGTAGAATTCGAAGATGGAAGCCAATTGTGTACACAAACTTTGTGTAACACGGCATAAAGAGAAGTAAGAGAAGACGCAGGAAATTTTCTAGACCAAGCCAAAACTTTTCCCCCAGTTATAACCGAGGCAACAACATCTAAACAAGGCAAAGAAGCATCCTCAACCACATCAGGAAGTTCAAAAACAGCATTGACATCTTTAGAAAGAAAGGAATAAGCACAACCCCTAACATACACTACCCCAAATTGAGCATGACCCGGATCAACCAAGTGCTTATGCAAATTACCAAAAAATTCATACACAAGAGTAGGGCAGTAAGAGGGAATATTTGTGACACAATGCAGTAAACTCCTAGATTTGAGGAAGTCAACTAGACCTAATCTAGAGAAAGATTCAACATGCAAGGAACGCTCGGAAAGGAAGGGTTTTTGGCATAAAGAGTTCCATACACTCGAAGAGGGCCGAGTATAAAAGGTAGTGGAGTAAGCTTTTGAAACCTGAATCGGGGAGCCCTGAGGCTGGACAGCAGGGATGGCATCATCGTCCTCGGCAGGGGAGGAAGGAGAATCGGCAGGAGCTTTCCCTTTGGCCGAGGGTGTTGCCCTGGTGTTGGCAACACCTGTCTTGACACCAGATGATTTTAGCTTCAGCATCACCTCAGAGAGGGTATTCTCCAATTCCTCATCGGTCTCGGAGGCAGCAGTGGGGGCAAAATCCTTGTCGGATTCATCATCGAGTTCCATCGAACTCGAAGACTTGGCGGACGCCGGAGCTGGAATCTCCGATTCAGAAACTGCCGGAGCAGGGGGTTCAGATTCAGTTTCAGAGGCGGCCGGAGCAGGGCAAGTAGAGGAGACAGGCCTCTTCCTCTTCTTGACCACGAACTCAGGGGTGACCTTCCCTGAAGCACGCAGACGCTGGGAGCGTCGCTGCCTTTCGTTCAAGGGCCGATTGGAGGGTTCGAACTCCTCCACATCGACAGGGTCAGAGGCGACGCCCGATTGGACCTTGGCTGGTTGGGATGAAGGACCTTCACCCTTAGCAGCCTTGGCCTTGGCCTTCGCACTCTTGGCCTTGGACTTTGAAGCAGTGCGAACGGAGGGAGATGGAGAAGCAGCGGGTGGTGTTGCGCTGGTGTCAGCCACATCGGCTGATGACACCGCAGCAGTGGGTGGAGCAAGCAGCGCAGGATACGACTGCTTGAGCTTCTCCATGAACTCAAGGACGGCAGGGGGAATGGAAGAATCAGCCATTGGAGAGGATTTTGAGAAGAAAAAGAATTAGGGCTTTTGGAATTTGGGGAAGAAGGGGATCGATTTCAGGAGAGAGAATGTGAGAGTAGAAGAGAGAGAGAGAGAGAGCAAAAAGTATGAAGTGGAAGAGACTCACGCCTGATTTTCCAGTATTTAAACAAATATTTGAGCCTTTTCAAATTTTAGATAAAATCAAGAGATTTTGAATAGATATAAATTGAAGATTAAAATCTCAACAAGTTTGCACAAAATTAGGGATCACAAAATTCGAATTTTAAATTTGAAATTAAGTCATCCACAAATCAAATATATCCACTATATATTATTAGGATTAAATGCAGATACCTAGGGATGCATAAAATTCAAATCCCATAAAAATCGCACACAATGTAACTGACTGGTGTTGTCCCTGATGTTACGTAACACTGCGATGACACCATAGAAAATTTTGGCTCTTTAAAAAATTTTTCTTTTGTGCACACGAAATTAAATTCACACATACCTGATCTCAACCAACCTTTTGAAAAGAGAGCACTGTCGTAGCGAGCGCCATGCTTCTAGTTACTCGGTTGTGAGATCAAGTTTTTTTCTTTTCGACTTGGTTGTGGTATCTCCTACACCTTTTGACAAGGAAGCATCGTCGCAGCGAACGCCGTGCCCCGAGTTACTCAGTGAGGTCACACAACACATTTTATTAAGTCACTAGGCTGCCTGAAAAGCATCGTCGTAGCGAGCGCCGTGCTCCAAGTGCTTCGTGACTTTTAGCATTTTAGTTCGAACAAAGAGTGCACTATAGAACATGAGCCTTTACCAAAATAGGTGTCCAAGCAAGTGTTTTCACATAAGGAACACACTGTTCAGATACAAACAAGCACACATATGCCTAAAAAGCCTAAAAAATAAAAAATTTATTCTAAGGGTGTTAAGAGTGGTGTGAGCAACATGAACGGTAACACCCGCAAAACAGCATGCACATTCAAACAATGCATAATCCGAGAGACTTCTTTAAGGAAGAAAATCTCTCTAAATCTAAGGCTTTTGTAAATATATCTGCTATTTGGTTTTCAGTGGATACATAATCAAGTTGGATTAACCCTTTTTCAACTAAATCTCGAATGAAGTGATGCCTAATATCTATGTGTTTAGTTCGAGAATGTTGAACTGGATTTTTGGAAATATTAATTGCACTCGAATTATCACAAAACAGGCTCAAAGATTCATTTTCAAAACCATAATCATCAAGCATTTGTTTCAACCACACAAGTTGAGTACACGCACTCCCGGCGGCCACGTATTCGGATTCGGCGGTGGATAAAGAAACACAATTTTGTTTTCTACTATGCCAAGATACTAAGTTATTGCCTAAGTAGAAACAACCACCACTAGTACTCTTCCTATCATCTACATCTCCAGCCCAATCAGAATCACTAAAACCCACCAAATTAAGATTAGTGTCCTTAGTATACCAAATACCTAAATCTATCGAACCGGAAACATACCTTATGATACGCTTCACTGCTTGAAGATGTGAGATCTTAGGATCAGCTTGGTAACGTGCACAGACACCAACACTATACATTATATCCGGTCGGCTAGCGGTCAAGTAGAGCAAACTGCCGATCATCGATCTATAAAGGGTGTTGTCAACACCATCGGCAACACTGTCTTTCGACAGCTTTTGAGTCGAACCCATAGGGGTTCTCATAGGCTTAGAATTTTCTAAACCAAAGCGAGATACCAAATTTTTGGCATACTTGCTTTGAGAAATGAAAATTCCTTCCTCTAATTGCTTAACCTGCAAACCTAGAAAGTAAGTTAGCTCTCCAATCATGCTCATTTCGAAGGTAGATGACATAGCATGCACAAAATCATCAAGATCACTTTGACAAGTAGATCCAAATACAATGTCATCAACATAAATTTGAGCTATCATGCAATTACGATCAGTTCTCTTAACAAAAAGAGTACGATCGGCCATGCCTCTAATGAATCCAAACTCAAGTAGGAAAGTGGTCAATCGACCATACCAAGCTCTAGGAGCTTGTTTTAATCCATACAATGCCTTCTTGAGTTTGTAGACATAATGAGGTTGATAAGGATCTTCAAAACCTTTTGGTTGTTCAACAAACACTTCCTTATCTAAAAACCCATTCAAAAATGCTCCTTTTACATCCATTTGATAAAGGGTAATTTTCAAATAACAAGCAATTGCAAGAACTAACCTAATTGATTCAATACGAGCAACGGGTGCGAAGGTCTCATCATAATCGATGCCTTCGACTTGTGTGTACCCTTGTGCTACAAGTCGTGCTTTGTTTCTTACAATGTTCCCCGACTCATCCGATTTATTTTTAAAAATCCATTTAGTTCCAATCACATTAGTATCGGATGGTCTAGGAACAAGAAACCAAACATCATTTCTAGTAAATTGTTCAAGTTCTTCTTGCATTGCTTGTATCCAAAAATTATCTTTTAAAGCTTCAGAGACATTTTTGGGTTCAATTGGAGAGACAAAACAGTAGAATTTTACCTCTGAAAATGTGGTTGACATACACACATGTCTTACCATTTCCTTGTAATTCACGGGGTCTTTTCTACGAGTTCGAACACCATCGTTTACTCCCCCTATCACCTGTGTGGTAGGGTGATTTTTTCTGATGCGAGCAGGTGGATCTCTTCGAACTTGATCAGGTAGATCATCATCACTTTCATCGGATTCAGGTTCTGCCGATGTTGTCACTGGTGTTGCCGCTGGTGTTGTCTCTGGTGTCACGACACTGGGGGCAACATCAGTATTTCCAGTTTCATGAACAACTGGAATTTCAACTAGATCAGTCACGGCATCTTCATAAGATTTACCTGTAAGATCAGAGAAGTCATCAAACACAATATTAACTGATTCTTGAATAGTCCTAGATCTTAAGTTAAAAACACGATAAGCATGACTATTCAAAGAATATCCAAGAAACACGGCTTTGTCACTTTTTGCATCAAACTTAGCAAGATTATCTCTATCATTCAAAATGTAGCAAAGACACCCAAAAACATGAAAATGTTTGAGATTAGGCTTTTTCCCCTTCAGAATTTCGTAAGGAGTCATTTTGCTACCCGGTCTTAAAAAGACTCGATTACCAATATAGCAAGCCGTGTTCAATGCTTCAGCCCAAAAACGTCGTGAGAGGTTTTTAGAACTGAGCATGACACGAGCCATTTCTTGCAAAGTTCGATTTTTCCTTTCCGCAACTCCGTTTTGTTGAGGAGTTTTAGGAGCCGAAAATTGGTGTTCAATGCCTTTCTTTTCACAAAAATCAGTAAACAATTTGTTTTCAAATTCCTTACCATGGTCAGACCTAATGCTCAAAATTTTAGAAGAAAATGAGGTCTTAATCCTAGTGTACAAAATCTTGAATTGAGAAAACGTATCCGATTTTTCACGTAAAAAGAAAATCCAAGTATATCGGGAAAAATCATCAACAATCACATAGGAATACCTCTTTCCTCCAAGACTTTCAACTTCAACTGGTCCCATTAAATCCATGTGTAAAAGTTGAAAACAATGAACAGTACCTTGGTGTTGTCCGTGGTGTGATGTAACACTGTGGGGAACACGGGTCTGTTTACCTTTAAGGCAGTCTCCACACACTATCTTACCATTGTGATTGAGGCTTGGCAGTCCTTGTACAGCCTCAAACTTCATCAACTTTTGGAGAGTTCGAAAATTCACATGACCTAATTTTTGATGCCACAAAATCGTGTCATCAAACTTAGCCTTGTTACACGTGACATTTTCTCCAACAAGATAGCAATTGTCATGAGATCGTGTACCTGTCATGATACACATGTTAGACTTATCATAAACTTCACAAGAATCCTTAGTAAATTTTACCTCAAGATTGTCATCACATAATTGACTTATGCTAATTAAATTAGCCATAAGACCTTCTACTAAAAACACATTAGACAACCTGGGAAAACCTGGTAAATTAAGAGTTCCTTTGCCAATGATTCTACCCTTAGAACCTCCTCCATACGTAACGGATCCTTCGGTAATAGGCACAAAATTACACAAGTATTCTTTAGTGCCCGTCATGTGGCGTGAGCAACCACTATCAAAGTACCAAGAACCTGAAATGTTAGACTTAAGAGCAGTAAAAACAACTTGGCAGACTTGTGCAGTTTGTTTAGGAACCCAAACTTTCTGTCCAACAGTGGTGTTGCGGGCGGTGTTGCGTGACACCGGAGGTAACACCAGACCATTTGCTCGATCATTTTTCAATTTTCGACAATATGGTCTTATATGTCCAGGTTGAAAACAATAATGACAAACATATTTTCTTTTCCTACGACCTGAAACGTTGGATTTTATGGACTCTTTCGATTTTTCTTTCACAAAATTGATCTTAGCATGTGAATCGACAAAAAGGTTTGGAAAAACATTATCAACAGTTTTACTTGATCCAATACCTGATTTTGTTGAATTACCTGATCCCATGATTTCACTTGCCTTGGTAGAACTTGAGTTCCATTTAGCAATTAAGGATTCCGTCTCTTCAAGCTTGAATTGCACCTTTCCAAGTTCTATGTCCTTCTTGGTGAGAGCGGTTTCCAGCTTTGCAACTGAGTTTTTCAGCACATCATTCTCCTTAGATAAAGCTTCATTTTCCTTGGATATGGCTTCCTTTTCCTTGTAAACAATTTCGACTAGCTTGCATTGCTTTTTCCATTCCTTAAGCAAGGAGTTATAAAGACCATGAAGTTCTTCAATGGCTTCATCTTTATCTAAATCATCTCCAGCAAGTGAATCTGTATCATCACAAACAACATTAAGGCAGGTTATGTTAGCAAAGTCAAACAGTTCATACCTCTGTGGTGTTGTCTGCGGTGTTGTCTGCGGTGTCATGACACCGGTGTTGGCAACACCGTCGGTAACACCAGTAGCGATTTTTGCAAACAGGGCTGTGGAACTTTCAGTTTCAACTTCCTCATCATCCTCATCGTCACTCATGGATACCCAGTGATTTTTCAGACCATACTTCCTCAAGGTATTGGCACACTCATTAGCATAGTGACCCCAACCCGAACAAGCTCGACATTGGATGGTATCGAGATGTTTGGGATCATTCCATCCATGATCTGAAGATGTCTTCTTAGGCTGACGTTTGGACTGAGAGGATAATCCAGTTGGCTTCCATTGGGATCTATCATTTGATCGATTGAATGGTTCCTTCCCTTTCGAACGAGGCTTCTCCTTGTTGAACTTTCTCACCATGGTGTTGAATTTCTTCGTCAACATGGCTACATTCTGCCCCTCGGTGACTTCCTCCAATGGTTCATCATCTTCTCCAGATTCTTCATTGTCTTGAGCTTGCAAGGCTATGGTTTTAGGCTTGTAGCCCGCTTCCATTTGGCTTTGAAGGTTGAGCTCAAAGGTTTGAAGAATACTTTGAAGTGTATCAAAGTCCATTATCGAAAGATTATGGACCTCCTCAATGGCGGATACCTTGATGTTGAACCTTGGTGGCAGCGTTCGAATGGCCTTAGACACGAGTTGCTTGCGTCCAATTGGTTCTTCAAGCATTTGGGCTTGATTCGAGATGTCCCGGAGCCTCTCGAAGTAGGTTCCAATGTCTTCATTCTCCTCCATGCGCATATTCTCGAATTTGGACATGATCAGCCGCAACCGAGCCTCACGAACACACTTTGCACCTTCAAAATGCTTTTGGAGAGTATCCCAAGCATCCTTGGCATGGGCAGCATTTTGGATCAATCGAAACACCTTGTAGTCCACCGTTTCGAAAATGACATTGATGGCCTTTTCATTGAAGTTGGCATTATGGATCTCATCGATTGTCCACTCGGTTTGAGGTTTGAGAACCATTTCACCATGGACTTCCTTCATAGGAGCATTGTAACCCTCCAAAACGGCAGTCCAAGCACGTGCATCTATGGACTTGATCTTTGATCGAACACGAATCTTCCAATAGGCATAGTTGGAGCCATCCAAAATTGGAAGGCGTCCAAAGTTTGGATTGCAATAGTCCGCGTCCTGCATGGCTAGATCCACCACTTAGTATGTCAAGTGATGGCTCTGATACCACGTGAAAGTCCTACGTGGATCTGCAAAAACAAAAACAAAGTTGTCCCAATCAAAGTACACGGTGTTGTCGGCGGTGTCGACAACACCAGCGTAACACACAGCGGAAAAATAGATCGAATTGAAAGTTGCAGAACACAAACGATATATCCACGAGTATACAAATACTCGTGGAATGCCTTCAGGGCGAAAACTCCTTTATTGAATTTGTGTATGTGTACAAAGGAGAAAGAAAGATCTCTAAAAGAGACTCTTTCGAACAATCGACTCAATACGTCCTATGTGATGTATATGAAACCTAGGGACGTATACAAATACACTCAGTTGAACACTCCAAAGAACACCTATACCAAAAGTCAAGAGTATGCAAACTCTATGACACACAAGAAAAACGATGTTGCCTTCGGTGTGAACAACACAACTCTTAACACCAGTGTACTGCCTATACTAGACTGCTTAAGCTCTCGATTCTGTGTCTCTTTGATCTTCAGCAGCTTCATCTATTTATAGACCTTGGAGTACACTTGGTGTAGACTCCACTCCTCCATGATCTTGGACTACTCCATGATCTCCATCACTCCATAACTCACGTGCATGATGGAAGAAAGTGGAGTGGACTTGTTCTTGACTTCTTCATCCATACTTCTTGATCTTCATGTTGCCTTGTTCAACAATGGATCTTGTTCTCTTCTCTCACTTCCACGTTCTGTAGACTCACGTTCATTCTCTCCAAAAATCACGTTCTCACTTGTATTTATATTTGCTTTGAATCCTATCAAGAAACATGGACAAATAACAATCTCCTAAAACTTAGGAGTGTTTGTTAGTTTAAGAAGAGATATAAAACACGTGATTTTACCAAGTCAAATCTTAAGTGAGATAATCAAATCCTTTTCCAAATCTTATCAATTAAATCTATCCAATTTAAAATCCAATTAAAATCAAATTTGAATTTAGGATAATATTGAAAAAGGAAAATTAATATTGTTGGAAAATCCAACATTAACACAAAGTTTGGCTTGCATTAAAATATTTTCTTCAGTTTTTATGGAATATTAAAAAATATTTTCTTTTATTCTAAATAATGCACATTATTGGACATAAATATAAAATTCTATATGAAAATAATGTAAAAGTTGTATTATTATTTGTTTATTATTTGTTTGAACATGTGAATTTAAATTCATAATCGATAAGTTTAGTGTTGTTAACATATTGTGAAATGAGACATATATATAATAAATAACATAGCATGAATTAGATACTTCTATATTTTATATCTGTAAAATGCTTATAATTAATTAAATTGTATTATCAAATAATAGATATTTACTACATATTATATATTGGACATATAAAAAAATTCCCCAACTAGAAATATTGTGTATAACAAAGTTTTCCAAAATTTATAAACATTGCAGGTAATTAAAATTTTCAATTTTGATTTGAAGATCATGATTGATACTTTTGTTTTTAGTATTAATATTCATTGATTAGTGAATTGAATGTGTATAATATAGATAAATTGTTGTGAATTGAATTATCTTAGAAAATTTTAGATTTTCTTAGTAATTAAATATTATACATCTTCTATATATTAAAATTATTTACATTATATTATCAATTACCAATATTATATCACATACAGCGCATAGTACTGGTGTGAATACTAATTTAATCATAAATGTGAGTGTGTGCTAGAATGAAGAAATCTAATTCTAAAATTTGGTTAAGAGACGGTTTAGTCAGATGGAGGAAGCCTTAATATCTCATTTGAAATGGTTTGCCATTCTACCCATATATTTCCTAAAATGAAGAAATGGTGATTGGCCACTCTACCCATGTATAGAAGATTTTCTCTATTTGATTAAACCCTTTCTTAACAAAATTTTAGAATTAGATTCCTTCATTTTATTCCCCAATTTGCTGGTACCCCGTGATGAAGATCAAAGAAGAAAAAAAACTCCCAAGTTACTCCTTTTAATTTGATTTGGAATTTTTTTAATTATTTTTGAATTTTGAATTAATTAATATTTTTAATGACATGACAGACACATCACTGGATTTTCCTCTAAGAAATTGGGGATTTCTGTTTTCAAGCCACGCACGCAAATCCGATGGCCACGTCAGTCCGGAAAATATTCCGGTCAAAATCGGATTCAAATTGAATGAATTCAATAATTAAAGGACTAAAATTGGAAAGTGTAAATTTGATGCATAAAAAATGGAAAGAGCCTAATTTACAAGATGAAAATTGATAGTTTCCCTTTTTATGAACTTTGCAAAATCACAATTTCCACCCGAATACTTTTAAAAGATTAAAATACCCTTCAAAATAAACATCTTCAGGGGAATTTTCCACCGCAGGCAACATTTGACGTCCTATTAGTATCATTCCTAAAGTTTTTTGGTAATATTATAAAGTTTCAAAGTTCAAGTACCTTAGTCAAGTTTAAAACCAAATTTTAACCAAAACATACAAAATTCACGGCAAATTAATTCTTTCCGTAAGCCTCACAAAATTTAAAATCTTGGTTTTCATTTTTCTTTCAACGTTTATGTTTATTAAAATAGAAATTTAATTATAAAAACTTGAAATTATATTTATACTTTTTTATGGTAATTTAATAATTTTAAACGTTAAATGATGATTTTATAATATTTATAGTTATAAAGATAGAAAGTTTACAGAAATTACAATTTGAAATGAAAGAAATAAAGATAAAAATATATAGATTATTTGAAGTATAATGGTATGACTGAAAATTTAGTGTACAAGGTAAAGTTTATTTAGTAATTCTTTAATTACTTGAATATTCAATTTTTTTATTCTTAAAGAATTTTCGAATCAAGAAAAAATTTAATGAAAATTCAAATCTAACCATTTTTCTTGAACTCTTTTCATACATGTGAATTTATAATTTGTTATTACAGAAAATAAGGTAAATAACAAAAATCACCCCAAACTATAACCCTTTTACACAAAATTATTAGAATTTTGGAACTTTACCATTGCCAACATTTGCAAATGATACTTATAGACCGATACAGTGGAATATTGTCCCGAAGATGCTTATTCTTGAGGGTATATATTTTTGTCTTTTGATTAATTAATTTCTTAATTATATTTGGTGCTCGCTGATGACTACCACATCACCCCCAACAAAAAAGCCTCAAAACTCTCATTTTCGTCTCAATTCCTATGTTTCAGGTAATATTCAACGATATATCAATTCATTAACTTTTCATTAAAATATGACAAAAAACACACCAATAACGTCAAATTATCCCCTCATAGTCGTCGAAAAACTTCATGATTGTCCCTCAAGTTGAAAACCAAATTCCCTCTAAATCGTAACCAAATGGCTCGATTTCTCTTGTTTATTTTCGAATTGAAAACATGATTTTGAGAATTTAAAGTATAATAAGAAATATTGTGAGTTCTATAAACTTTTCAAACTTACAGTCTCTACCCCAATACTTTTAAAAGATGCCTTCGAAATAAATATCTTCAGGGGAATTTTCCACCGTCGACAACATTTGGTTGCCTATTAGTATCATTCACAAAGGTTGGTAATGGTATTATAAAATTCCAAAGTTCAGGTACCTATAATACTTAATTTTAGTTTGATAGATTATTTAAACCAAAGACTCTATGTCTTCCAAATAAATCTCCATGGTTATTTAATTTTATTTCCTCTTAATTTTGGTAATTCAAACTTACTGATTCTTACATAATGATAATTATATTTTACCTCCAATTTTGATAGCTACGTCAGCAGTTCTGAAAATTTATACAAAATTGAAAAACGAATACTTAATTGTACAAAAAATGGAAATTGTCTTACATATAAAACCATATTGAAATTATCCCTAACTTCTAATAGTACAATACTTTAATAAAAATATTAAATTTATAGTATAACTTTTTTTCCATAAGCTTTTAATATATCATTGAAAAGCTCTTTAAATATATATTAATATGAAACTAATTTTAGTTTCAAAATTT
Source organism: Scutellaria baicalensis (assembly GCA_005771605.1). Taxonomy (NCBI): domain Eukaryota; kingdom Viridiplantae; phylum Streptophyta; class Magnoliopsida; order Lamiales; family Lamiaceae; genus Scutellaria; species Scutellaria baicalensis. Next base: position 61,250,434 of record CM016721.1, on the reverse strand, counting down.
GAATGTTATAGAAGAATAATTTTAGTTTGATAGATTATTTGAACCAAAGTCTAATCTCCATGGTTATTTAATTTTATTTCCTTTTAATTTTGGTAATTCAAACTTACCGATTATTATATAAAAGATAATTACATTTTGTCTTCAATTTTGGTATCTACGTCAGCAATTTTAAAAATTTAGACAAAAAAATGACTGAAATTGAAAAATATGAAAACATAGAGGACCAAAATTGAAAATGAATACTTAATAAACCTAAGATAAAAATGGAAGTTATCTTACATATAAAACCAAAATTGAAATTATCCCTAACTTCTAATAGTACAGTACTTTAATAAAAATATTAATTCATAGTATAACTTTTTTTTTCATAAGCTTTTATACCATTGAAAAACTCTTTATATATATATCAATATGAAACTAATTTTAGTCTCAAATTTAAAATGTTATAGAAGAAAAATAATCAATTCATGTAAATAAACATTAATAAATTACATTACTATTATTAATAAAGAGTTTTATTTAAATAGGACTCTATGTCATATCAATTAAATTTAATCATGAGGTTAAATTTGGCATTACAAAAAAATGGACAAAACATTCATACTTATATAGTGTTATAGATATAGATATAGATGTAGATATAGATAATAAACGCAAGAACTTTTATACATATAAAGGTTGAAAACGTTACATGTCAAACATATTTGAACGTTCTGATCTTATTACACACATGCATATGCTCTAATAAAGAGCTGAATACATTGCATTACAAAGCAGAAAATTAAACTTGGATCTTAAATGCAAAACAAACAAACTGCAGATAATATTGGAAGCTTAATTACATAACTAATCCAGAACCTTGGAACTTATCCTTGGTAATGTTATCAAGTTTTAGAGCCATCTGAGTCGATAAATGATTCTTCCAGTCTCCGACCAGGCCCCGACGAAAGAAAGCCTTCTTAGGAACACCACACTCTCTTTTATCGTTCTTGTTCACTTCGAGACCACTGAGATGATCAAAGCTACAAAGCTTCAAGAGTTGTTCCACCACTCCCAACTCCTCTTCATTTTCCGAAAAAGGGCATTCCAAGAACTCAGCAAGACGGCGCAAATGAAGGGCAGGTTGGTCTTTCATGTCTTCATACTTGAGAAAGAAGAACTTGTTAGGGTTTTCCTTGCTTTGCTTCCAATAATCCAAGGCATGGTCCCAAAAGGATCCAAATGGGCTCACTGACTCACTCCATTGCTAAACATTTCAAAAATCCCATCTCCAATCGAATCGGTCTCCATTTCTTTAGGCACTAACTTGTTCTCAAAGTGCCAAAGAGATACCAAGGTGTCCTTTGGATTCCTGGAAAGGTACACAATCTTGCATGTAGAACTGTTCTTCACTGATTCTGGAAAAGAAACATATGGAGTGTGAGTGGCGAAGAGCCTAGGAGAAGGAGACAAAGGAATATCAGGGCTTTCACTATCAGCAAAGAGATCGAGCTCCAGCAATGGCACCAGATCATGAGGATTATCAGCAAGAAGAGGATGATCACGATGATTTGCAGGATATTGCTTTCGATTGAGTAAAGAAAATATGATTGCTTTCAACCATGTAGTGCCTGATTTGGGAAATGTGACAAGAAAAATGTCTGAATCTTGAACCTGGAGGAAATGTTTCTGAAATGAAATCACACCTTGAAGGAACTGAAGAGGATACCAGAAACCTTCATACTGGTACAGATCACATGAAATCCATCCTTTTTTTCTGACTAGACTCTTCATCAGCTCCTTGCATTCTGGCCTTAATCCTTCTTCTTGCATGTATTTTGGACTCATTTCAGATGACATCTTTTCTTTGCCAGGATATAGTACTTGTTTCTGTTCTCTTGCAGTTTCTATTATCTCTATGCTACGAGTCGACACTATATATAGGAAAAATATAGGTAATTTAAAGAAACATTCCGTTTTAGAGTTTGAAATTATTAATTTTTATTACCTAATAATTTTTGAACAATTTTATTCTTAATGAAATTAACTTCATACCAGCCCATATCACCATATTTCACCTCATACCAATCTGTATCACCATATTACACTATCGTATCATTATTAATGTAACATGTACTATTCTACTAAATCCCTATATCATTATTAAATTAAAATAGCTTGTACTAAAAAAATGCAAAAAAAAAAAAAAATGCAGATACTTGGAGATCCAGTGAGTTTTCACATGAAATTAGTGGAAATTTTATAATGAATAGAACACTACTAGAAAACAATCAAATTTCAACTGAAAATTCCGAAGGAAATAATAACCGTATGAATTTCCAACAGAATTTCCAACTAAATTCAACGCTATTGGAAATTCCATTGGAATTTTTATAATTTCTAATAGAATTTCCAACGGAATTGTGAATTCCATTGGAATAATGTTGAAATTTTATTATTGGTTGTATCCAACGGAAAAGTACCGTTGGAATGTTTCGTGGGAATTGTATTTTCGTTGGAATTTCCGTCGGAATTTTAATTCCAACGCCCCTTTTCCGATGGTCCAATTCCGTTGGAATCAATAATTTCAACATAATTTTGCAAAATTCCAACGGTATTTCGCAAAATTCCAATGGAATTTGAGTTATTTCTAGTGGTGGAATGAACCAATATTGGAGATGATAGATTTTAGGATTAGGAAAGTTTGTAATAAATATACTTTAACTATGTGTTATATTTAAATTAAATTAGAATACAAAATCCTATATAATAACAAGACATAAATAAAATATATTTAAAGTTTTTTTTATAAATGTATACTAAAGTTAATTAACATCATGTTTTTAATGGTATTTAATTTTATATTAATTTTAATATTAGCAAACAACAATATTCTTCTTCAAATTACTAATACCAGTTGTTCATTAAAAAATATTTTCATAATCACATGACCTAAAAAGTAATTTTAGTGTCTATATATAGATAAGTTCTAATTTGTGATATGTATGAATATATATTTTTCCATAGTTAATTATTACATACATAGAATTTTATTATATATAATTAAAATTGATATTGTATTTTTGCAATTAAGATAAAATTATGAGTACTCTATATACTTGATCTTTTCCAATTTGCATTTGCTTTGAACTTTTAACAATATCTTTTTTAATGAAATTATATTAATGAATAAACTAATAAATACTATTTCCTTTCTATTCCAACATTAATATAGTACATTAATGTATTCATTGTATATTTATTCATCAAAATTAATAATGTAATAATTTGTAATTTATCTAATTCAAGATTAATGATATAAAAAACAAGTTAAATATATATGATTTAACTGTAGTTTGGTGAGAAAGCCAAATCAACGAGAGAGTGGACACGTTTTCTTAAATGATCGTTTCTTTAATTAGTATATATTAAAGATTAAAGACATAACATAAAAGTGATTGTATATATGCTTATACCAAAGCATCTAATTCTAAAATTTGGTTAAGAGAAGGATTAGTCAAATAGAGGAAGTTGTTGAGTGGCCAATTACCATTTCTTCATTTTGGCAAATATATGAGTAGAGTAGCCAACCATTTCAAATGGTATATTGAAGTATTCTTCTATTAAGTTAACCATCTCTTAACAAAATTTTAGATTAGCTAGATTCCTTCGGTGCACACTCAAATTTATGATCATATATGGGTAGATCGGCCTACCATTTCTAACTTTAGATGGTTTTCTAGATATATGGAAAAAGTCCTATAATAGTAAATAAAAGATGTCCTATTATTTAAACTAGTTGTTTATCCGGTGTTGCACGGGAGGAAAAGATTACAAATTTAGGACACTGACTTTTGGTCATTCACCATTTAAGAACATTATCTATTTGGGCCTTGAAATTAGGACGCCATCTTTCAAAAAACGAGCAATGTTACTTAGAACAAAAAAGTTCGAATCAAAGAATTTCGAGTTGATTGACATGAGATTTGCACGTGATTGCCTTAATTCAGGCCTCTTATTGATGTGAGCCCCCTATCAGTACATTAATTCAAATATGAAATTCCACATCAAGTAAAATGTTACATCATCAAAAAAATCAAAAAAAAAAAAAAAATCTTAGGGTCCATTTGGATAGGTAGATTTGAGAAGGGATTTCAAATCCATGGTAGTAAATCCACCGGTACTGTTTGGATGAATGTGGATTTGAAATCCATGGTTTTCATTTTGAGCTAATTTTGGAGTCATTTTGGTGGATTTCAAATCCAAGGATTTGAAATCCACTCATTTCGAATTCAGGATTTCAAATCACTCTATCCAAATGGAGCCTTAGCGTCCATTTGGATAGGTGGATTTGAGGAGGGATTTCAAATCCATGGTAGTAAATCCACCGGTAGTGTTTGGATGAATGTGGATTTGAAATCCATTGTTTTCATTTTGAGCTAATTTTGGAGTCATTTTGGTGGATTTCAAATCCACTCCAACTTGAGAGGATTTGAAATCCACTCATTTCAAATTCAGGATTTCAAATCACTCTATCCAAACGGAGCCTTACTCTCTTCATCTCCAAAATTGAACAAATCGATCTCTCACTCATCCACACTTCCATAACCCTCAAATTTATGTTTGAATTAAGTAAAAATCGACAGCAGAATGAAGGGTGCGTTTGGTTGGTCGATGGACTAACTCAAGTGCGGTGCTACTATCAACAGTACTTATCAAAGACTTGTTACCAACAAGTAGAGCTCCAATCTCTCCATCTTTGAAGTAAGAAAGATGCTTAGGAACTGAGAGAATCTCAATGCCAGCATACGTACTGCTATTTACAGCAGAAAAAGTAATGCTCAGTGTTTGATTCTCCGAGCCATTGCTAGCTGCAGAAGTTCCTGCGGTGGAGAATGTGACGAAGAAGAAGAAGAAATAAATAGGTGGAAAGCAAATGAAAGTGGAGGCAGATGAATGAATATGAATATGATATGAGAGATGATTCAATTCATTTGATCCATGCCTACAATATTGATGAAATTTATGAAGTTGACCTGCTTTATATTCCCTCCGTCCCGGTCTAATTTGCCTACTTTGACCGGGTACGGAGTTTAAGAAAATACAGATGTGTTAACTTTATGTTTTTTGCACTTTAATTAGAAATTAAAAGGGGAATTAGGGTGACAATTTTGTAAAATGGCAGAAATGTAGGGGTAAGGAGAGAATTTTTCTTTTGTCATTTATGGGTTGACAAATTAGAATGAGATAAACAAAAATGACAAGTAGGCAAATTAGGCCGGGACGGAGGGAGTAGTAAGTAAGTAGGTCGAGTCTTTAGAGATGATAAAAGAATTATTCTCTTGTTAAAAATAAACGAGGGGTTTAGATTTTACTACTAATAAAATTAAAGCAACTAAAATTTATTAAGATGAATTCAATGAAATAAAAAATAAATTAAAGAAACTAAAATCTTTTAAGATGAATTCAATGAAATAAATTCTATCATATGATTAGAAGGGATCACCAAATTTTAAAAGGGTTAATTGCAATAAAAAACACAAACTTTGCTCAAATTGCAATTTTAACCAACTTTTTGAATATTAGCAAATATAACATGTACTTTCATATTTGTTGCAATTTTAACCAATATGCAGTTTTCGAATATGTTTATTTTTGAAATTAATATCATAGTTTCGAAATAAAACAATGACTTAACATTCAAAATGATAGTTATTTGAAATGGTGAAAATTATTGCCAAAATAAACATACTTGAAATATGTCTGTTGGTTAAATTTGTAAAAAATATGAAAATTTATGTTATATTTGCTAATAATCAAAAAATTGGTTAAAATTGCAAATTAGGTAAAGTTTGTGTTTTTTATTGCAATTAACCCATTTTAAAATATTGTAATTTTATCTTCTTTTTTTCAAATCAGCAAGAAAGAAGATTACAAATTAATTTAATTTCAGTACTACAATTCAAATTGCGAATCTATTTTCAGACAATTTAAGTTGATGTGTCCTGGAAAATAATTGTTTTAGATATGACATAGAGGAAATATAATTTTAGGTTCTAAAAGTCCAAAATTTGAATAGTTCATGCACAACAATCAAAAATCACAAAACACTATCTATCTATTTTTTTAAAGTCTGTTTTTTCGCAAATTGCCTGGAAACTCCGACATAAATTGTGCCGAAACTTGGAAGAAAAATCATACAATTAAGTACAATACCTTTGAATATGACAGGAAAGAGTAATATAAAACAAATTCTTAGTTAAACAACAAAAAAAAACAGGACTAGTCATTGTTGTCAACTTTTTATATTTGTGTTCTTGTTACTTGGAAAGCAACATTGATTGAAGTATGAAACAATGGATCATTCATTGTTCTTCCTAAATACCTTCCACCCTGTCTGAAACAAGATTAACTACCAAAGCATGAATCTGTTTCGACTTCCAACTGTTTTGCTAATAATTCTCATGATCAAATTCTCCGTTGATAGTACTACTAATCCAACAGACCACCCTGTTACTGATGTTTCGATCAACTGTGGTTCATCCGGAACTTGTGCAGCTCGGAGTGGGAGGGAATGGCTCGGAGATGTACACCCTTTATTTTCTTCCATGCTGCATATAAACGGCTCATCAACCGTCTCAACTGTTATACCTAACTTGATCTTAGCTGATCCTGTTCCCCACAGGACGGCAAGAATCTCTCGTTCTCGATTCTCCTATGCGTTTCAAGTGAATCCAGGTCAGATCATTATCCGCCTTCACTTTAATCCATCTCCATATAAGGCTTTCAAAGGGTTGAAAGACTTGTTCAGTGTTGAAGCCAATTCTTTTACCCTTCTCAGTAACTTCAGTGCTTCACTTACTGCTGATGATCGTCGTCTCAAAACTTTTACCAAGGAATTCTGCTTGAATATACATGAAAACCAACTACTCGACATAGTTTTCTCTCCTGAAACTACTCATTCACTTGATACTTACGCTTTCGTAAATGGCATTGAGATTGTATCAGTCCCCATGCATCTATCTTTCTTCAAAGCTGGAGATATTGGAGTCCAAGTGGTGGGTGAAAAGTCCTTGATCTATGTTCAAAACAATGATGCACTCGAGATAATCCAGCGAATAAGTATTAAACATGATCTTGTTCCATCTCTTGGAGATTTCAACGACCTGTTTCCCAAACGGGCAACACAAGAAGAAGATAAGACGAAACATGATACGTGGAAGATACCGGTGGAGGTGGGGTTCAGGTACTTGATTAGGATTCATTTCTCGAAACTGGGACTCAAGATTTCAGGCAGTGTGTTGTGTGGATGGAAAACACAATAACCAGATTACTGATATATCACTCTAGATCAACAACGAGAAACGCATGTAAACAAGATAAGAATAATGACTTGCTAGAGAAGAAAGATAAAAAATTTTCTTGTATTTAGAGAGATGTTGAAAAGTTGCTCAAAGTATACAATTTTCTCCTATTTATACTCCTCTCTTCTAAGGAGGGCATTTTCGTCTTTCCCTATTGTATTTTCTTGTTGGTTAAGCTATGTTTTCTATTTCTTTTCCAAGGTACTTTCTTCATTGCTGAGAGTACACCACTTCCTCTCCAGAATCTTCCATTTTCTGTTAAGTGAGGAGATATTTCTCTCTTGTCCTTTTGTAGCCATGTTAGCTACTCATCTAGGGTGCTCATCATTGTGCTATGAATTATTATCCTCTATTTCGAGCTTATGGAATCCGTTCGGCTGCCTGCTACCATGGCGTCTCCACTTCTGCTCTGCAGGGCTTTAGTAACCTTTCGGCCTCTTCGGTTTATGCGATGTATCCGTTTCTGCTTTTCATTGTTTTCTGCGAGTTCTGTTTTTCTGTAGTCACGGAGAATGTCTATGCTTCTGTCCTTTCTTTTCTCCTCCACTTCTGCTGTCACGTCTGCACCAAAAGAGTTCTGCCATTCCATGATTACGCTGAATATCTCTGCTTTCAGCCTTTCTTTTCTCCTCCACTTCTGCTTCCACGTCTGCACCAAAAGAGTTCTGCACTTGTATATTTATTCGATAACTTTATCCTACCCACATCAGCTACTCCCCCTGGTGCGGTCAAGCAGATCTGGTTTAGCAGAGCTGGTCGATTGCAGCACTTCCCGTTTTCTCCTCTCGATCAGAGAGCTAATTTTCCCCTTAGCTACTCCCCCTGGTGCGGTCGAGCAGATCTGGTTTAGCAGAGCTGGTCGATTGCAGCACTTCCCGTTTTCTCCTCTCGATCAGAGAGCTAATTTTACCTTTAGCTACTCCCCCTGGTGCGGTCGAGCAGATCTGGTTTAGCAGAGCTGGTCGATTGCAGCACTTCCCGTTTTCTCCTCTCGATCAGAGAGCTAATTTTCCCCTTAGCTACTCCCCCTGGTGCGGTCGAGCAGATCTGGTTTAGCAGAGCTGGTCGATTGCAGCACTTCCAGTTTTCTCCTCTCGATCAGAGAGCTAATTTTCCCCTTAGCTACTCCCCCTGGTGCGGTCGAGCAGATCTGATTTAGCAGAGCTGGTCGATTGCAGTGTTATCTTTATAGGCCGTGTTACCTGCAGGAGAGGTGGTTGCAGTGAAAATAATTCCAAACATTTCGAAACGAGGCCAAAAGGATTTCAAGAAGCAGATTGGATTGCTTCCCAATCTTGAGCATCAAAACATCGTCAAAGTACTCGGATATTGCGCACATAAGGAAGACAAAATGCTTGTTCATGAGTTCATGGAAAACACAAGTCTAGACAATATATTAGGTTGGTGCATTCAATCTATTTAAGATACTTGTTTTATTGTGTTGATCATAAATTAATGAACTGGTTTTTGCTGATAAAAGAATCTCAAAGTTACTATCTTCGTTGGCCACAACGCTTCAAGATCATAATGGGGATTGCTCGAGGACTGGTCTATCTTCATCAAGATTCTGGACTGGGAGTCATTTTTACTGCCCTGAAATCGAGCAACATTTTACTGGACAGTGAGATGAATCCCAAGATTTCAGTGTTTGGCACTGCTATGACAATGTTAGAACTTCAATCTGAACCAATATCTGTCACATTTGCACACTAGTAAGTCTGATGCATTCTTGTTCATTCCCTTCTCGAATATATTGTTAGGCCATCAAAACTGATTGATGTTGTTTTTTATGGGTACGGAAGCTCTGATATGCCCCCAGAATATTTACAACAAGGGAAGATTACTCTTAAATGCGACGTTTACAGCTTTGGAATGATAGTGTTGGAGTTGGTGAGTGGCAGGAGACGAAAAAATGCATCCTATTGGGAGCTCTCGATGCCCCTTCCTCAGTATGTAAGTAAGAATATATATGAGTTAAGACAATGAGGATAAGACATAGTGTTCATAATTGAGGCATTTCAGGCATGGAAGCTGTGGAGTGAAGGGAAAGGACTAAATCTTGTTGATGATTCTCTGAACGGTGCATTTGTGATGGATGAAGCTGAAAGATGCATTCAAGTCGGTCTCATTACACATTTTATAAATCTCAAGGACATCAGCAAAGTAAAATGTGTCCACATTTACAGGTGGAATATGTACCCTCAGCCCCCCTACATATTTTAGTTTTGACAACTACCTAAAACTACCACCAACCCATGCATCAAATATAAATATTTCATCTTCATCAGCCATAATCTGGAAAAATTCAAGAAAATACACATCATACATTTGGATTTAACTTCTACAATTAACATCAGCAAACCCTAATTCCCTAAAACAGAAACCCTAATTCCCAATTTCATGAAACCCTAAACCCGCAAACCCTAAATCCCTAAATCAGAAACCCTAATTTGAAAAATTCAGTAAATATGAATTTGAAATATTCAATAAACCGCAAACCCTAATTCATGCAACATCTAATTGATTCAATAAACCCTAATTCACTAAAACAGAAACCCTAATTCCCAATTTCATGAAACCCTAAACCCGCAAACCCTAAATCCCTAAATCAGAAACCCTAATTTGAAAAATTCAGTAAACATGAATTTGAAATTTTCAATAAACCGCAAACCCTAATTCATGCAACATCTAAAATATTCAATAAACCGCAAACCCGAAAAAAAGAAGGCAAATCGAAAAATCAACCAACATTCAAACAAAAAAATAGGAAACCACTCTACACAGCAACCCGCAAGATTTTCGCGCATAAGAGAAAAAAGGAAAATACACATTGTTGGGAAAAACCCAGCGACGAAGGTTTTTCCCGTCTACACTGCAACCTAGAGATACACTACAGGCTATAGGCTATAGGCTAACAATGGGTTCTTCTCACGGTGAGATTTTGGTCGGAAAACGGTGGGATTTTGGTCGGAAAACGGTGGGTATATCACTCGAGCCCTAACCCTAACATTACTCTCTCTCTACACTGTACTCTTTTCAAATCTGGAATATTCTAAGTATTGTGTATATCAGGGACAAAACGGGGATATGGATGGAAAAAAATGACGCCGTTAGCAACAGTTAAGCAACGTGGGACGTGTGTCGATTTTTTCATATCACACGTGTTACTTATGCATTTTCCATCTTATAGGGGGGTCCGGCGTCGAATTTTTATATCACAAGGGGGTTTCGCGCAATAAATCCTTTTTTTATGTCAAGAAACTTATTTACCCATTTTTTAAAAAATGTCATTTTTTACCCATTTTTTGGCCGAAATATCAATAATGCCCTCAACTTAAGTTTATATTTACATAAAGTGGAAATACCTCTGATATCATATCAGCATATTGTGAACACGATATCAGCATATCGTGAACACAATATTATATTTCGTGTTCATGACATGTTGAACCTTTCTGCATATCGTGAACACGATATTATTTTCCGTGTTCACGACATGTTGAACCTTTCTTCATATCGTGATGCACGATATTATATTTCTTGTTCACGACATGTTCACCTTATCTGAAAGGTAGACTCGAGTAGAGTTTCTGGACACGAGTAGAGTTTCCTGGACGCGGGTAGAGTTTCTGGACACGAGTAGAGTCTCCTGGATTCTTTTCTTATGTAAATATAACTAAAATTAAGGGTATTATGGAGATTTCACTTTAAAAATTGGGTAAAAAGTTATTTTTTTTTAAAAATGGGTAGATAAGTTCCCTTGCTTATGAAAATAGGTATTTTGGAAATCCTCCCTTTTCTATATGTCCAATATATAATATGTAGTAAATATCTATTATTTGATAATACAATTTAATTAATTATAAGCATTTTACAGATATAAAATATTTAACAATTAAGAAATTGTGAATTTATGTAACTATATATAAAATATATAAGTATCTAATTCATGCTATGTTATTTATTATATATATGTCTCATTTCACAATATGTTAACAACACTAAACTTATCGATTATGAATTTAAATTCACATGTTTAAACAAATAATAAACAAATAATAATACAACTTTTACATTATTTTCATATAGAATTTCATATTTGTCTCCAGTAATGTGCATTATTCAGAATAAAAGAAAATATTTTTTAATATTCCATAAAAACTGAAGAAAATATTTTAATGCAAGCCAAACTTTGCATTGAACCCAAACAAACATAAATTGGCGGAATGACCGCCAGGACTGCCCCCATAAATTGGAGGGAGTTCTAACGATCGTAGTGTAGGCCAAGCTGAGAACTCCAACGTCTCAGGAAGCCAAAGGCCCGATAACGATAGAAGGGAATCACTTCGTGCCGACCTGTTGCCTATCCACTTCTTTTTAGAGTTCCGTCGTATACCTTAATTCAAATGTTCTTTTGTTATCGTTTTAATCCTTCTATATCATTATCTAGTAACAAATTTCAAATTTTAAGAATTGGATGCCTTAATGGGTGAAATGTTCCTTTCTAGGCTCTACCTACCAAATTGCCAATTTCGTGTTGCCATTTAGAATTTGGTAAGACTAATTAATCAGAGAGAGGCCCTGAACGATTATCTTTACACGTTGAGATTTCTTGCTGATAAGAGTATTCATTAATTTAGATTGGCAATTCATGAGGAGAAAATCATAATTCTTAATTTTATTATGAATATGTTCCTATAAATAGAGACACAATTTGGCAGTGTAGGAAGTGTGAAAAGAGAAAGAAGAGAAAAAAAAAACCCAAAACACAAGTACAAATTCATCTCCCAAATATGGCGTTGCCTAGTGGGCTTGCAAATTCATCCACCCAAGAGATTCATGATGTTCAAGAAGAGGTGGCGAGCCATATTCTAAGCTTCATAAAGTCTATGTCCCTCAAATGTGCAATACAATTAGGCATACCTGATATAATCCAGAAACATGGAAAGCCAATGAGTGTTTCAGAATTAGCAAGTGCCATCCCTATCAACAAAGCAAAATCCAGTGACCTTAATCAGCTAATTCGAATTCTAACGCATTCCAAGCTCTTCGACAAGGTCATTGCAGTGTCTGAAGACGAGGAGGAGGCTTATTACCTCACGCGGGCCTCATGTCTCTTGCTCGGAGACGAGCCCTTGACCATGGTGCATCTCACACTTCTCGTGCTCGACCCTATCATGATGGACCCGGGCCATCATTTGAGTGAATGGTTCCAAAATGAGGATTCCGCACCATTTGTTACCAAACACGGGAGGACATTTTGGGAGTATTCGGGGTGTGATCAAAGACTCAATGAGTTGTTCAATAAGTCCATGGCGGCGAGAGATGCTGGACTTGTGACCAGCATACTTGCAAACAAATGTCGACAAGTTTTCGAGGGTTTGAAAACAATGGTGGATGTCGGAGGTGGGACCGGAGACACGGCCAAGGGCTTTTCCGACGTCTTTCCGGAACTGAAATGCACTGTGCTCGACCTTCCACAGGTTGTTGCCGGCCTCCAAGGGTCCCACAATTTGACCTTCATTGGTGGAGACATGTTTCAATCCATTCCTCATGCTGATGCTCTTTTCTTTAAGGTATGTCTATAGATATCATGCAAGTTTTGAACATATTATTATACTTCATTATATAGCAGAAAATTAATTTTGGTGGATGATATATATTTATGACAAATGCAGACGATATTCCACGACTGGGACGATGAGAACTGTGTTAAAATACTTAAAAGATGTAGAGAAGCAATAGGCAATGGTGGAAAAGTGATCATTGTTGATAGTGTTGTGGGTAATAAAGAAGAAGAGCATCAGAAAAGTACTGAAATACAACTCTGCTTGGATATGCTAATGATGATTTTGCACAGAGGAAAAGAGAGAAGTGAGAAAGAGTGGGCTAAGCTCTTCTTCGATGCTGGCTTTTCAAACTATAACATATTTCCGGTCTTAGGGCGGAGATCTGTGATTGAGGTTTTTCCATAATTTTATTTTGATTTTGCAAAACTACTTTGCAAATAATAATAACAATAATAGTAGTGGGGAAATAGTTACCAACAAGTAGAGCTCCAATCTCTCCATCTTTGAAGTAAGAAAGATGCTTAGGAACTGAGAGAATCTCAATGCCAGCATACGTACTGCTAAATTTACAGCAGAAAAAGTAATGCTCAGTGTTTGATTCTCCGAGCCATTGCTAGCTGCAGAAGAAGTTCCTGCGGTGGAGAATGTGACGACGAAGAAGAAGAAGAAGAAATAAATAGGTGGAAAGCAAATGAAAGTGGAGGGAGATGAATGAATATGAATGTGAGAGATGATTCAATTCATTTGATCCATGCCTACAATATTGACGAAATTTATGAAGTTGACCTCCTTTATACTCCCTCCATCCCGGTCTAATTTGTCTAATTTGATCGGGTACGAAGTTTAAGAAAATGCAGTTGACTTTGATTGAATGTGTTAACTTTATGTTTTCTGCACTTTAATTAGAATTTAAAAGGGGAATTGGGGTGACAATTTTGTAAAATGGTAGAAATGCAAGGGTAAGGAGGTAATTTTTCTTTTATCATCTATGGGTTGACAAATTAGAATGAGACAAACAAAAATGGTAAGTAGACAAATTAGGCCGGGACGGAGGGAGTAGTAAATAAGTAGGTCGAGTCTTTAGAGATGATAAAAGAATTATTCTCTTGTTAAAAATAAACGAGGGGTTTAGATTTTACTACTAATAAAATTAAAGCAACTAAAATTTATTAAGATGAATTCAATGAAATAAAAAATAAATTAAAGAAACTAAAATTTATTAAGATGAATTCAATGAAATAAATTATATCATATGATTAGAAGGGAACACCAAATTTTAAAATATTGTAATTTTATCTTCTTTTTTTCAAATCAGCAAGAAAGAAGATTACAAATTAATTTAATTTCAGTACTACAATTCAAATTGCGAATCTATTTTCAGACAATTTAAGTTGATGTGTCCTGGAAAATAATTGTTTTAGATATGACATAGAGGAAATATAATTTTAGGTTCTAAAAGTCCAAAATTTGAATAGTTCATGCACAACAATCAAAAATCACAAAACACTATCTATCTATTTTTTTAAAGTCTGTTTTTTCGCAAATTGCCTAGAAACTCCGACATAAATTGTGCCGAAACTTGGAAGAAAAATCATACAATTAAGTACAATACCTTTGAATATGACAGGAAAGAGTAATATATAAAACAAATTCTTAGTTAAACAACAAAAAAAAAAACAGGACTAGTCATTGTTGTCAACTTTTTATATTTGTGTTCTTGTTACTTGGAAAGCAACATTGATTGAAGTATGAAACAATGGATCATTCATTGTTCTTCCTAAATACCTTCCACCCTGTCTGAAACAAGATTAACTACCAAAGCATGAATCTGTTTCGACTTCCAACTGTTTTGCTAATAATTCTCATGATCAAATTCTCCGTTGATAGTACTACTAATCCAACAGACCACCCTGTTACTGATGTTTCGATCAACTGTGGTTCATCCGGAACTTGTGCAGCTCGGAGTGGGAGGGAATGGCTCGGAGATGTACACCCTTTATTTTCTTCCATGCTGCATATAAACGGCTCATCAACCGTCTCAACTGTTATACCTAACTTGATCTTAGCTGATCCTGTTCCCCACAGGACGGCAAGAATCTCTCGTTCTCGATTCTCCTATGCGTTTCAAGTGAATCCAGGTCAGATCATTATCCGCCTTCACTTTAATCCATCTCCATATAAGGCTTTCAAAGGGTTGAAAGACTTGTTCAGTGTTGAAGCCAATTCTTTTACCCTTCTCAGTAACTTCAGTTCTTCACTTACTGCTGATGATCGTCGTATCAAAACTTTTACCAAGGAATTCTGCTTGAATATACATGAAAACCAACTACTCGACATAGTTTTCTCTCCTGAAACTACTCATTCACTTGATACTTACGCTTTCGTAAATGGCATTGAGATTGTATCAGTCCCCATGCATCTATCTTTCTTCAAAGCTGGAGATATTGGAGTCCAAGTGGTGGGTGAAAAGTCCTTGATCTATGTTGAAAACAATGATGCACTCGAGATAATCCAGCGAATAAGTATTAAACATGATCTCGTTCCATCTCTTGGAGATTTCAACGACCCGTTTCCCAAACGGGCAACACAAGAAGAAGATAAGACGAAACATGATACATGGAGGATACCGGTGGAGGTGGGGTTCAGGTACTTGATTAGGATTCATTTCTCTAAACTGGGACTCAAGATTTCAGGCAGTGGTGCTCTAATATTTAAAATCCTCATCAATGAAATGACTGCTCACACCAATATGGACATATTGAAAGCCATGGATGATGGCATTGTGTTGTATAGGGACTACATTGTGATGATGAGAGGGCTCAAAAAGGATGGTAAACGTGATCTCTTGATTCGTCTTGAGTCGTACGATGAACTTTTAGACGGACATGGAGTAGTTGCAGGATTTGAGATCGTTAAGTTGAGCAATCCCGACAATAGTCTAGCCAGTCCGAATCCCCTGCCTCCACCACACGATTCACCATCTCGAGCCATCCAAATTCCACTCTCCATTCTTGGTCATAGATATGCAACTGCAACTCTTGCAATAGCTATATTATCACTACTGAACATCGTTGTTCATAAGCTACGAGAAAGTTGGGAAGACAGCAGCATTGACGAAGAAAACAAGCCATCGTCCAGGGCTGCAAGACTCTGTCGCCATTTTTCACTAAGTGAGATCCGACTGGCCACTAGAAATTTCAGTGATGGACTTTTCATCGGAAGAGGTGGATTTGGTAAGGTCTACAAGGGCCTCATTGATAAAGGGAAAACGACTGTTGCTATAAAGAGGCTAAATCCAGATTCGAAGCAAGGTGCACACGAATTTCTAACAGAGATCGAAACTCTTTCTGAGCTTCGACATAAAAATCTGGCCCCTCTAATCGGCTACTGCTCCGAGCGTGGGGAAATGATTCTTGTTTACGAGTACATGCCTTGTGGAACACTGTCTGACCATCTATACAAACTTGCAAGGCACAGCGGAAATTCTTTGTCTCTCACGTGGAAGCAACGCCTAAATATTTGCATTGGAGCTGCTCAAGGTCTGGCCAATCTTCACACTGAGCACAGAGTCATACATCGTGATGTGAAGGCTTCAAACATCCTGCTCAACGAAAGCTTCGTAGCTAAAGTTTCAGATTTCGGATTGGCAAAACATGAAGACAAAAACAAGTCACAAAGCCAAGAACTTAGCACAAGAGTGAAGGGCACAAATGGGTACTTAGACCCACATTATTTCCTCACTTGCAAATTATCAAGGAAAAGCGACACGTATGCTTTTGGGGTGGTGTTGTTGGAAGCATTATGTGGGAGACCAGCAGTGGACATAAAGGCTGTAGAGGATGAGCAGATATTAACCAAGTGGGCTCGATATATGATCAGTAAAGGAGAAGTTGATCGGATTGTTGATTCGAGTCTGAGAGGCCAAATTTCACCAAACAGCCTGAACACATTTGTTCGGGTTGCTGAAAGATGCTTGGACGATGAACCAAAGAATCGGCCAACAATGTCTCAAATTGTACTACAACTTGACGATGCACTTGAGCAACAAGACAACAATAACCAAAATTTCATCGTGAAAGAGATAGCAACTACTTCTGATCATGGCATCCGTCCTTCAACTTGTAATGATCAAATTGAGGTATCAGCAACAGTACAGCCAGCTATGACAACTACAGATATGCAGAATCTCACACTTCCTCCGAACGAACAAACTGACAACAACGTTGTTAGCACCGAGCATACATCCACAACGAATAAGTCATCAAGAATTTTTCCATTTTGGAACAGAGCCAAAGCATCCAAGAGAAATGAAGTGTCATTATCAGGTACGAATAATAGAAGCCGAATAATGTTACATACACTTATAATTGGTTTTATTATCTGATAATGCAGAGAGAACGAAGATAAAATTGCCCAAGTTCGATTGGAACAAGATTGTAGCTGCCACAAATTATTTCTCCAATTCGAATATGGTTGGACGTGCCGGATTTGGTAGCCTTTATAAGGTGACTTCTTGACTCATTTCTTGACTATATAATTAATTCTACTCTTTTTCATTGTAATAATGAAGTTATCTGTATAGGCTGTGTTACCTGCAGGAGAGGTAGTTGCAGTGAAAATAATTCCAAACATTTCGAAACGAGGCCAAAAGGATTTCAAGAAGCAGATTGGATTGCTTCCCAATCTTGAGCATCAAAACATTGTCAAAGTACTCGGATATTGCGCACATAAGGAAGACAAAATGCTTGTTCATGAGTTCATGGAAAACACAAGTCTAGACAATATATTAGGTTGGTGCATTCAATCTATTTAAGATACTTGTTTTATTGTGTTGATCATAAATTAATGAACTGGTTTTTGCTGATAAAAGAATCTCAAAGTTACTATCTTCGTTGGCCACAACGCTTCAAGATCATAATGGGGATTGCTCGAGGACTGGTCTATCTTCATCAAGATTCTGGACTGGGAGTCATTTTTACTGCCCTGAAATCGAGCAACATTTTACTGGACAGTGAGATGAATCCCAAGATTTCAGTGTTTGGCACTGCTATGACAATGTTAGAACTTCAATCTGAACCAATATCTGTCACACTTGCACACTAGTAAGTCTGATGCATTCTTGTTCATTCCCTTCTCGAATATATTGTTAGGCCATCAAAACTGATTGATGTTGTTTTTTATGGGTACGGAAGCTCTGATATGCCCCCAGAATATTTACAACAAGGGAAGATTACTCTTAAATGCGACGTTTACAGCTTTGGAATGATAGTGTTGGAGTTGGTGAGTGGCAGGAGACGAAAAAATGCATCCTATTGGGAGCTCTCGATGTCCCTTCCTCAGTATGTAAGTAAGAATATATATGAGTGAAGACAATGAGGATAAGACATAGTGTTCATAATTGAGGCATTTCAGGCATGGAAGCTGTGGAGTGAAGGGAAAGGACTAAATCTTGTTGATGATTCTCTGAAAGGTGCATTTGTGATGGATGAAGCTGAAAGATGCATTCAAGTCGGTCTGTTGTGCAGGCAAGAAGAGCCGGATGATCGACCGGACATGAGTCGTGTGCTCGAAATGTTGGAAGGAGATGAGCTACTGATGGAGCCACAAGAGCCGTGGCCACCAGCTCCCACTAAATATTAACAAGTCCATGTTTCAATGGAGTTTGTAGTGATGCAACGTTTCAAGAATTTGAGCAACACACTGAGAGATAGTGTGAGTCTGTGACTGATAAAGAATCATGATAGTACTGTAGTTATTAGTATGAGATTTCATCCATGCATGTATTTTGATTCATATAATGTACTTGATAGAATGATAGAAGATTCAATGGAAGATCAAAACATAACAGATCCGTTGTAGGAACTGAGCCGTGGTCTAACGATTGAATATTCTGAACCCAACCGAAGTTCAGAATTTTTGAATATTTTGGACCATGAGTCTTGTAGTTCGAGTTGTATCACAACTTTATAAGGTGTAAATCGTGATGATTAGAGTTCGAACCCTAACCACTCAAGTTTAGTTCAGATTTTTGAGATTTCCAAAGCCTGCAGACTCAAGTTTAGTGGAACAGATCGATTTGGTTTCACTGATTAGAATATCTCAAATTTTAAACAAATATTCCTTCGAACAAAATGGAAAAAGAAAACAAATATATTATCTGTTATTATTATTACCCATATAAACGTGTGAATTTTTTGACAAATTTTGAATTACTTAATATATTCTTATTAAAAATTATTATTTAAAATCATATTTGCAATTTAGTTATTTTAAATATATCTAATTTTAATAAAATGTAATTTAGTTGACCTTTTTATTATATGGTCTCTTCCAAATTCATCCACATCAAATAATCCAAGAGAACCTTTACTGTGAAATCAGGTGCGTGGATTTCAAATAGTTCTTTTTTGGTCGGAAGAACTATTGTCATGTGTATTTTGCTAGTATATAGTAAATATAGAAACATAAAAGAAATCAAATAAACCAAATTACAAAGAGAAGGAAGATGAATCATTTCTACTAATTTATTACTCACAAATTCTATGAATTAATTTCATTTTTATTATGTTTAGAGGTGTTGTTTGATTTTATTCTTATTAATTGGAATTATCAATTTTAATTTTGTAATTTTGAAATGTGTCCAATTTCAATTTTACTGGAATCACAATTATCTAATCAAGAAATTGGGTAGCGATTGTAGGTGTGGGAAAAATACCAAAATGTCGAAATATTGAGGTTATCATACTGGAAAAATATCGAAAATTTCAGCACACCGAAAATTTTGGTTTGGTATACCATACCAGAAGTTTCTGTTGGGTATCAGCATAATATTTTCAAAATTTCGATAGTTCGAAATACAGAAAATAATTAATTTCACATTAATAAATTAATAAATATGATATTTTTCATTTTGTTATTGACGTTTATGGTATACCAAAGTTTCGATATTTCGATATGAAATCGAATGGCTACTTATCATGCAGAAATTTTGTTATACTAAAATTTTTCGGTACGATAACGATATGAAGATTTGCATACCAAATTTTCGACACCGTATAGGCATGAAATTTTTGATACTGTGTATTGTAAAGATCACCTTTGGGTGATTGTATGACACTCGTCCAAAAGTTGCCGGAAAATTAAACTAGAGTCAATTAATCATACAGTATAATATTAGAAATATGAGGCAAGTAACGGTAAGCTTTTGGCTTCGCAAGTCCACTTCCGTCAACGCCCTCAGCTGCACCTCCACTTCTCTCTCATTTCGGTGAAGCTTCCCACCAATCAATATAGGCTTAGATGAATTGAATTGAATCATCTCTCATCATCATTAACAACAAGCACCAATACAAATCCATGAATCTCCCTCCACTTTCAATTGCTTTGCAACTATTTCTCTTCTTCAGATTCTCCATAGCTGATGTTTCCATTAACTGTGGATCCGCAGGAACTTCTGCAGCCAGCAATGGCCGTCAATGGCTCGGAGATTCACTGCCTAATTCTTTGCTGCAATTGAATGGTGTCTCAACCACCTCAACTGCGTTGAGCTCCGCTGATCCAGTTCCTCACAGTACCGCCAGAATTTCTCGTTCCCAATTCTCGTATGCAATTCGAGTGAATCCAGGTCAGATAATTATCCGTCTTCACTTTAATCCCTCTCAATACAAAGGTTTTAAAGGATTGAAGGACTTATTCGGTGTTGAAGCTGCTCCTTTTACCTTGCTCACTAACTTTAGCGCTGCTGCTCTTGGTGTCAATACTTTTGCCAAGGAATTCTGTTTGAACATTCATGAAAATCAACAACTCACCATAACATTTTCCCCAGAAATTAGTCAATCACAGGATACTTATGCTTTCATAAATGGCATCGAGATTATCTCAGTGCCTGCTGCTCTTTCTTACTTCGATGCTGGAGACATGGGACTCCAAGAGCTTCGTCAAAACTCTCTGCTCTATGTTGATTGCAACACTGCACTTGAAATAGTCCACAGACAAAACATTAGGCATGATCTTGTTATGTCTACTCCAGATTATGATGACATGTTTCTGAAGTGGGAAACACAAGAAACAGATGAGATCAAAAACACCACCTGGAGGATACCAGTAGAGGTCGGGTTCAGGTACTTGATCAGGCTTCATTTCTCGAAGCTTGGACACAAATTTGCAGGGAGTGGTGATCTTGTATTTAAGGTCCTCATTAATGGAATGATTGCTCACACTAATACTGACATATTGAAAGCAAGGGGTGAAGATAATGCTGTCTTGTATAAGGACTACCTGGTGATGATGAGAGGGCTCAAAAGGGATGGTAAGCGTGATCTTTCGATTTCCCTTCAGTCGCATGATGCACTTATAGATGTGTATGGAGTTCTTGCTGGATTTGAAGTAGCTAAGTTGAGCAATCATGACAATAGTCTAGCAAGCCCTAATCCCCTACCTCCACCGCAGGATTCATCATCTTGGACGATCCAAATTTTACTTAGAGTCCTTGGTCCCAAGAATGTAATTGCAGCTATTGTGGTAGCAATAATATCTCTATTGAGTGTCATTGTTCATATGTCGCGTGAAATTTGGGAAGCTAACGACACTGAGGAGGAGGAGGAACACAAGCCATCGGCCAGGGCCAAGCGACACTGTCGTTGTTTTTCACTAGTTGAGATTCAGGTGGCAACTAAGAATTTTAGTGATGGACTTTTAATCGGAAGAGGTGGATTTGGTAAAGTTTACAAAGGTTTTATTGATAAAGGGAAAATGACAGTTGCTATAAAGAGGTTAAAATCAGACTCCCATCAAGGAGCACATGA
Organism: Scutellaria baicalensis; assembly: GCA_005771605.1. Taxonomy (NCBI): domain Eukaryota; kingdom Viridiplantae; phylum Streptophyta; class Magnoliopsida; order Lamiales; family Lamiaceae; genus Scutellaria; species Scutellaria baicalensis. The sequence goes on along the minus strand of CM016721.1, from coordinate 61,228,717 downwards.
GTTTTTGACAGAGGTTGAAACACTTTCTGAGCTCCGGCATATGAATCTCGTCTCTCTAATCGGCTACTGCAGGGAGAAGGGGGAAATGATACTTGTTTATGAGTACATGCCCAATGGTACACTGGCTGATCACCTCTACAAACATGAGAGGAATGACCACGATTCTTCTCCTCTCACATGGAAGCAACGCCTAAATATTTGCATTGGAGCTGGTCGAGGTATAGACTATATTCACACAGGCCACAGAATCATACATCGTGACGTAAAAGCCTCTAACATCCTACTGGATGAAACTTTTGTAGCAAAGGTCTCGGATTTTGGATTGGCTAAGCCAGAAGACAGAAGCAAGTTGCAGAGCCACGTTAGCACAAAGGTAAAAGGCACTAGGGGTTACTTAGATGCACATTATATTAACACTAGTAGAGTAACAAGGAAAAGCGACGTATATGCCTTTGGTGTGGTGTTGCTGGAAGTATTATGTGGGAGACCACCATTAGATTGGGGAGTTCCAGAGAACGAGCAGATTCTGACCATGTGGGCTCGGGATAAGTTCAATAAGGGAGAAGTTGATCAGATTGTGGCTTCGACTCTGAGAGAAGAAATTTCACCAGAAAGCCTAAAGACATTTGTTGGGATTGCTGAAAGATGCTTGCACGGTGAACCAAAGAATCGGCCAACAATGTCTCAAATTGTGCAACAACTTGAGGATGCACTTGAACAACAGGACAAGACGCAGCCTTTGGTATTGAATGAGAGGACATCTAATGCTTCTGATGAAACTGAACAATCAGAGTTGCAGAATCTCACAAATCCTCCTGAAGAAAAATCGAACAGCAAACTAGTGAGTTCTGAGCTTCCTCGGGGCAAAAAAGTAGTGAGGAAAGGCACAAAGCATAAGCAATCAATACTTGGGACATGGTGGGCATTTTGGAACAGAGCTACTACAACCAAGGAAAATGAATTGCTATTATCAGGTACGCACACAATATGAAACTTGATCTCATTCTTTATCTTTCTTGTTCCAGAACCTCATGAAACGATATAACATGTTGGAGGCTTGCAGAAATCAGAGAAGCAAACGTAAAGCTGGTCGAGTTTGATTGGGACACAATTGAAACTGCCACCCAGAAATTCTTGGTTGAACTAAACGGAAACAGATTTGACCCCATTCACAAGGTGATTGATTTTCTAGAATGCACCATATTCTCTATAACAAATGAAGAGAGGGTGATATTATCTGAGGTAGTTTCTTTTGTATAGGCTAAGCTACCTACAGGCCAAGTAGTTGCTGTTAAAAGATCTACTACAACTGAGGAGTTCAAAAATGAGATTCTTTTGCTTAACAATCTTCAGCATCCAAACATAATCAATCTACTCGGCTATTGCATCCACAAAGAAGAAAAATTCCTTGTATATGAGTTCATGCAAAACAATAGTCTACATAATTTTATAGGTTGGTTTTCTCTAGCTCTCTCTGTGTCAAAATTTCCATTTACATCTATGAGCATTATTTGAATGAACCAACTTTTGCTCATAGACAACGAAATTCAAAGGAAAGAGCTTGATTGGCCAATACGCTTCAAAATCATAATGGGGATTGCTCGAGGACTTGCTTATCTTCATCAAGAGTGTGGACTGAGAACCATCATCCATAAAAATTTGGCGCCAAGGAATATTTTACTAGACAGTGCGATGAATCCCAAGATTTCAGGCTTTGACTCCGCTGGGACTTTGGAACAAGAAACCGATTTGAAGTCGACACTAACATTACGGGGGACATAGTAAGTATATCCGTTTTCCTTTACTCTCCGGCCTGCTCCCTTTTTCTCTTTTCTAACTTACTTTTGTGTGCACAGTGGCTATATGTCTCCAGAATATATGATTCAAGGTAAATATTCAGTAAAATCAGATGTGTATAGCTTTGGAGTTGTAGTCCTCCATATTTTGAGTGGCAGGGGACCCGTGTGGAATTCAGACAATTCACCCGTTATGCTTCCCTTATACGTGAGTGTTAACTATTAGTCTACATACTTCCTCACCTGTAATTTCAATTTATAAACTTACATAGATATGATCACTTTACATGGCAAATACCAGGCATGGAAGATGTGGAGTGAAGGGAAAGCAGTAGATTTAGTGGATGATTATATATTAGAGTTTGAGGAGGATGAAGTCTTAAGATGCATTCAAGTTGGTCTGCTATGCACCCAAGAGCAGCCACACGACCGACCAACGATGCCTTCTGTGATCAAAATGTTGCAAGGTGATGAACCAATGGTTGACCCACAAAACCCAACGCCTCCAGGAAGTGGTTCAGTGCACACAAGTGAATATAGAGATGGAGTTGATAGCAATGCCACATTCGAATTTGATGACACACTTGAAAGATAGAATATTTGATCTATGTGATGAGCCCTTGATGGATACATTGGGTTACGAAAGAAAGGCAAGGACCCTCTTGAGATTTGAATACTTTCTAAGGATGTATACTATTAAATAAATGTCTAGTGATATGTATCGAATACAAGGACGTAGGTCTTTAACTTTGAGTTTCCTTCATTTTTTATAGGGAAAATTTCCAAACTACAAAATTTTACGGGACAAAGAACTTTTTTGTCCATTTATTTAAAAAATGATTTTTTTACCCAATTTATGTGGTGAAATGTCTAAGGTGCCCCCAACTTAACTTTGTATTTACTTTAAGAATCAATTTTTATTTTAAAAGACAATAAATTCATAATACAAAATATATGTTTTGTTCAAGGAAATAGATAATTCAAAATACAAAATACATCTAATATTTTTGTAACAGTAAATTCAAAATACAAAATTGCAGTTACATTATTTAATATTCAAAATTAAAAAAAAAAAAAAAACCCCCCCAAAATTTTGAAATTTTACTGCTACTTCCCCCGCCCTATCCCACCATTCGTCCCCACCCTCTATCAGTAACAGAACACAAACCATAGTATCTCTACATTCAGAAGAAACAAGTATTGAAAAGGACCAGGCATATCATGAACGATCAATCACGAAATTTTGGACGCATATCGTGTTCATACAAGAAGTGCAAAGAAGAACCCTAAAATGCAGAAACAAATGGCTAAGAAATCGAGAAAAAGATCCAGACCAGCACCCACGCCAGCGCAAGAACAACCATCGGAGTCGGTGGTTCCAATTGCGGCCAGTTTAGATTGCCCGGAAATGGTACCGGCTTTAAAGGCGGCGCCTAGTCACCCTAATCCACCGGAGTCGGTGCCGCTTTTAGAGGCACCACCTAGTCACCCTAATCCACCGGAGTCGGTGCCGCTTTTAGAGGCACCGCCCAGTAACCCTAATCCACCGGAGTCGATGCGTATTTCGGAGCCACGGCCCAGTAACCTTAATCCACCGGAGGTCTTTCCGATTGCAGATCCGTCCCCCAATTTAGAAGTTCCATCGGAGGAGGCTCCGATTGCAGAGGCCAATTTAGATGTTCGGACGGAGTGTCAGCCTGCTGCAGCGGCGGCGTCGTCTATGACCACCTCTGAGGTTGGTTGCTTTTGTTTCTTTTGTGTGTTTCAGTTTCAAATTCAAATCTCACGCAACACGATAACTGTGGGTTCTGTAAACGATATCGAACACCAAAATAGCGTTGTGAACTCGATATATATAGATATCGTGATGTTGTCTTATATCGTGATCAGACACCCATGTAAAAGCATAAGAGTTGTTGAGTTGTATTCACATATCGTGTTCACACATGATCACAGTAAATTCATATCGTGCTCACACTGAACGATGTGTTCACATATCGTGTCCACACCAAACCGTTATGAATGCTTGTATATAGTGTACATGTATATATCGTGATGTCGCTTAAGACAGTTTATATTGTTATATCAATTCATATCGTGATCACATAATGTGTCCTCACAGTTCTAGTTATGAATGTATGCCGCTGCATATCGTGTTCACAGTAAAAGCATGTAAACATATCGTGTCACACCACCTTAAACCAATATGAATGTTCTACTCATATCGTGGTCACCCGTAATTTCACATATCGTGTCCACAATTATTGATCTGTCCACATTGTGATCACACGTTTTGATGGATGATACCATTTAGGGTTCCGTCCACATATATATTGAACACGACATAATTTATATCATGATCACCAAATGTACATATCGTGTCCACACATGAAATTATTCTTAATTTACTTTTTACTTTATATCGTTCCGACAATTCTGTATCTTTATCACAATTTTGTTTGTCTTTTCACTTATCATTTACACATAAGCATTTTCCTATTTGATTGTTTTGCGTTAGGATGATTTTGAATGGATCAGAGGTCATACAAAGGACTCCATGTATAGTATCAATACATACGTGAAGTCCAAGTGTATTAACGAGATTGAGATGCAACTGAAGCAAGTGGGAGTTGATACCTTAAATGCATTTCGACGTTCATGTTTTGGGCATTTTCTTGATTTCCACGGTGATGGAACGAGCTCGAACATTGCCCTACATTCCCTTATTTCTAGAGAGGTAAAGAGAAGCGGTATCAGTGAAGCTGATGGCCTGTGGTTCAGAGTTGGTGGCCAAAATCTTCGATTCTCCAAGTTTGAGTTCGCACTGACAATAGGTCTGAAATTTGGAAACTCCAATTTCGACTCTAATGGAAACCAATGTTTGAGTGAGACGAGTCTCTACATGAGAAAAGTTCATTCTGGGCCGAGAATGACTGTTGAGTCATTGAAGAATCGGTTTGTATGAGGGGATTTCCATAACTCCGCTGATGACATATTGAAGGTGGTGAAGATTCTTTTTCTATATCTTTTCCTTATTGGAGTTGATCCCCAACGCACAGCCGTGTAAAGGTGGGTTTGGTGCTTGGTGGAGGACACCGATGCTTGGGAGAATTTCCCTTGGGGGAAAATAATTTTTCAGAAACTGCTAGAGTCAGTTAGAAGGGTGCATATCCCCGACACCAACACCAACAAAAAAAGGACCTACCACCTATACGGATGCACGACGGCCTTACTAGTAAGTTATTATTCACTAATAATCATTGAACTGTATCTTCATTATATTGGTTGTTTTGACCGATTCAATCCAATATTCTCAAGGTATGGGCATACGACCATTCCAGCCTTGGGGGCCAAAACCTGGTAGATTAAGAGTTCATTTGCCAATGATTCTACCCTTAGCACCTCCTCCATAAGTAACGGATCCTTCGGTAAGAGGCACAAAATTACACAAAAATTCTTTGGTTCCCGTCATGTGGCGTGAACAACCACTATCAAAGTACCAAGAACCTGAAATGTTAGTCTTAAGAGCAGTAAAAACAACTTGGCAGACTTGAGCAGTTTGTTTAGGAACCTAGATTTTCTTTCCAACAGTGGTGTTGCGTAACACCAGAGGTAACACCAGACCACTGGCTCGATCAATTTTCAATGTTCGACAGAATGGTCTTATATGTCCAGGTTGAAAACAGTAGTGACACACAAATTTTCTTTTCCTAAGACCTGAAACGTTGGATTTTATGGACTCTTTCAACTTTTCCTTCACAAAATTTATCTTTGCATGTGAATCGTAAAAGAGGTTTGGAAAAATATTTTCAACAGTTTTATTCGATCCAATACCTAATTTTGTAGAATTACCTAATCCCATGATTTCACTTACCTTGGAAGAACTCGAATTCCATTTTGCAATTAAGGATTCCGTCTCTTCAAGCTTTAATTACACCTTTCCAAGTTCTATGTCCTTGGTGAGAGCGGTTTCCAGCTTTGTAACTGAGTTTTTCAGCACATCATTCTCCTTAGATAAAACTTCCTTTTCTTTGGATATGACTTCCTTGTCCTTGGATACAATTTCTACAAGCTTGCATTGCTTTTTCCATTCTTTAAGCAAGGAGTTATAAAGACCATGAAGTTCTTCAATGGCTTCATCTTTATCTAAGTCGTCTCTAGCAAGAGAATCTGTATCATCACAAACAACATTAAGGCAGGTTATGTTAGCAAAATCAAACAGCTCATACCTCTGTGGTGTTGTCTTCGGTGTTGTCTGCGGTGTCATGACACCGGTGTTATCAACACCGTCGGTAACACCAGTTGTAATTTTTGCAAACAGGGCTGTGGAACTTTCAGTTTCAACTTCCTTATCATCTTCATCGTCACTCAAGAATACCCAGTGATTTTTTAGACCATACTTCCTTAGAGTGTTAGCACATTCATTTGCATAATGACCCCATCCCGAGCAAGCATGACATTGAATTGTATCGAGCTGTTTGGGATCATTTCGTCCATGGTCTGAAGCTGGCTTCTTAGGATGACGTTTTGGGCTGAGATGAAGTTCCAGTTGGCTTCCATTGGGATCGATCGGAGGATCGATTGAACGGCTCCTTTCCTTTCGAACGGGGCTTCTCCTTGTTGAACTTCCTTACCATGGAATTGAATTTCTTGGTCAGCATAGCCACGTTCTGCCCTTCGGTGATTTCCTCCAATGGTTCATCATCATCCTCAGTTTCTTTATTGTTTTAAGCTTGCAAGACTATATTTTTAGTCTTATAGCCCGCTTCTAGTTGACTTTTGAGGTTGAGCTCAAATGTTTGAAGGATACTTTGAAGTGTATCAAAGTCCATCACGGCAAGATTGTGGACCTCCTCAATTGCAGATACTTTGATATTGAACCTTAGTGGAAGTGTACGGATGGGCTTTAACATGAGTTGCTTTCGTCCAATCGGTTGTTCAAGCATTTGGGCTTGATTCGAGATGTCCCGAAGCCTCTCAAAGTAAGTTCCAATGTCTTCATTCTCCTCCATGTGCATATTCTCAAATTTGGACATGATAAGTCGCAACCTAGCCTCACGAACACATCTAGCACCTTCAAAATGTTTTTGGAGAGTATCTCAAGCATCCTTAGCATGTACTGCGTTTTGGATCAATCGAAAAACCTTATAGTCCACAGTTTCTAATATGACATTGATAGCCTTTTCATTGTAGTTAGCATTGTGGATCTCATTGATTGTCCATTCGGTTTAGAAACAAGCTCCCAAGTACCTCCTTCATAGGGGAATTATAACCCTCCAAAAATGCAGTCCAAACACATGCATCAATGAACTTTCGATCGTACACGAATCTTCCAATATGCATAGTTGGAGCCATCCAAAATTGGAAGGCGTCCAAAGTTGGGATTGTAATAATCTGCATCCTGCATGGCTATATCCACCACTTAGTATGTCAAGTGATGGCTACGTGGATCTGCAAAACAAAAACAAAAACAGAATAATCAAAGTACACAGTGTTATCAACGGTGTCGACAACACCAGCGTAATACACAGCGAAAAATGGATCAAAATTAAAAGTTGCAGAACACAAACGATATATCCACGAGTATACAAATACTCGTGGAATGCCTTCAGGGTGAAAACTCTTTTATTAATCTTTGGTATGAATACAAGGAGATAGAACAATCTCTAAAAGAGATTCTTCCATACAAAGACACAATACGTCCTTAGAATCTATCTAAGCAACTTAGGGACGTATACACAACCTCACAATTGAACACTCTGAACACCTATACTAAAAAGTCAAAAGTATGCAAACTCTTTGACAATACAAGAAAACGGTGTTGTCTCAGTGTAAACAACACAAAGCACGACACTAGTGTACTGCTGAACTTTTGCTGCTTGAACTCTCGATTTCTGTGTACCTTGAACTTCAGCAGCCTTCACCTATTTATAGAGCTCGAAGTACACTGTGTAGACTCTACTTCCCATGATCTTGGAGTGCTCTATGATCTCCATATTCTCACGTGCATCATGGAGATCTACTTCCCATGATCTTGGAGTGCTCTATGATCTCCATATTCTCACGTGCATCATGGAGATAAAGGGGTGGACTTGTTCTTCTTTCTCTTCCACTTCCTTGGACTGATTCTCCTTGACTTCTTCATCATCTTGAACTCATGACTTGATCAAGCTTTGACTCACGTTCAATCTCAAAACCACGATCTCTCAAAGTCACGTTCTCTCTCTCTTAAGCTCACGTATTTTTGACTTCTTCAATCTCACTTATAAATCTCTTTGAATCCTATCAACAAAAGGAGCAAACAACTTCCCAAAATTTAGGAAAATTTGTTAGTTAGGATGAGATTCACAATTTAAATCACATGAGTTTTAAGTCAAATCTATAGGAGAGAGAAATCAAATCTTTTTCAAATAAATAAATCTAATAAAATCTAATTTGATTTTAGGATAAAAATTAAAAAGGAAAAATTAATTAAATGTTGGAAAATCCAACACTAACAGAAACGAGACTCTGTTTCAGCAACTGATGGATTTGTTGATGTGTTTGGTATATGGGGAGTAGTAACAAAACCAAAGAAAAATGAGAACAACAATCTTACCTGGAGAATGCCGGTGGATGTAGGCTTCAGGTACTTGGTCAGGATTCATTTCTGCGACCTAGAACTCCACCCGGTGGAGACTGGTGTCCCAATATTCATAGTACTTATCGATGAACTGATTGTGGATACTAACATAGACATTGTCAAACAACGAGACGAGCAAAGCATCCTATGGTATAGACTATTTGGTGGCAATCAAAGGGCGAAAACATGATGGTAGACGAGATCTCTTGATTTCAGATGATGAATTCATGGATGGAGATAAACTCATTAAAGGATTTGAAGTTTTTAAGTTAAGGGCACATGGGGGTACTTAGATCCTTATTATTCCAGATTATTGCTGGAGAGGTTAACCAGATTGTAGCTTCGACTCTGATGGGAGATGAATCCTAAAATTTCAGGCTTTGGAATTGCTAGAAGTGTTGATGATGACCAATCAGAAATGGAAACCATGGTTGCTGGGACAATGTAAGTACTTACAGCATGCATATCCTGTTTTGTCTTATTTTGTATTTTTCAAATTAGGAATGATGATGTATCTTCCGGGGTCCGTAACTTGTGTGCACAGGTTACATTGCACCAGAATATCAAGAGCTCAAGGGAGAATTTCAGAGAAGATTGATGTCTATAGCTTTGGGGTTATGATCCTAGAGATATTGAGTGGCAAGAAAAATATGGGATATCCAAGATATGACCTAAACCTCATTGAACATGCAAGTATTAACAAGTTTTTATTAACTTTAAATACAAATCCACATGTAAGTCCATCAAAAATACTTCCCCCTCCTATAATAAGTCCTATTTACATAATTATATTTAGATACGCAAACATGACTCACTGCAGGTAGTAGTAAATAGTGAGGAGTGTACATTACACAAACAGGCATCATCTCTTTAGTGCAGTCTTTCAGCTACTATAGATTCAAGTCAAAAGCACTCCTAGTAAAGATAGATAACTAGCTCGCTCGTTGAAATTTACTCTGTCAAAGGTACAACTGTTTTTATCATTATGATGTCTTCATTTTCAAATTACTAACTCTCTCGGATTGGATACAAAAAAATAAGTTGATGCAGTAGAAGAGCCATAGTTAATGTGACCACCACCATCAAAGTAATTAAACAAAATCTATGATCTCAAGCACTAAGGAATGAGTGGTATATTTAAATATGAACATACAGTGTTGTTTGAGTCCAAATTTTCAGTGTATAAAGTTCCAAGAACATGAATGCACTATGATTATGGTCAATGTATATAGGCATGGAAGCTGTGGAAAGAAAGGAACATGTTATCCCTGGTAGATGTATACCTTAGTGGAGCATTTTCTGAGGAAGAAGCAATGAGATGCATCCATGTAGGCCTTTTGTGCACCCAATATTCACGGGATCAACGCCCAACAATGCCTCATGAGCTGAAGATGTTGCTTGGAGAAGACTTATCACTACAAGAGAAGATAGCAGAAGCAGCTTCTCGAAAGCCCAATATAAAAATCTAATAGGCATACGTGGGAGAAAGCTTACCCAGAACCATCATTTCTTGTTTCTGCATCCCTGATTCAGTCATTGACAGTGTAGCAACTGTTCAACATGACAACACACTTCAGAAGTATAATATGTATAATTAATCCTTTTGAGCTCAAATACGTCCTTACTCACAAGAAGAGCTTATTTACTTTATGTGTGAGATTTATACCTACAGCAATCAAGCTGGAAGTTAAAAAAAGTTAATGGAAAAAAATAAGAATTTATTGAAATACTTACAGAAGAATCTAGGTAATTGTTGCATTACCTGTTGGATGAAACATAAATGGATGAGAGTAACAACTTGAGATTTGCAAATACTAGGAAATTACAACGATGGGTGAAAACAAACTTACAAGAAAATTCGAAGAAACTAAGTAGAAACATATTGCATGTGTCAATAATAGAGAGCAAACTACTTTTCAAAACAACCCCACATAGAAGATATTAGCACCACACATATAAATATTAGTGTAGTCTTTTCAGCATGCTAATGTTGAAAGCTAAGCAAGAATATTTAAATCATATATCCATGAAACAAAAAGAGGACTTCTCCTCTTGAGTTGACTCAAGATAACAGACTATTTTTCTTTTCTAAAACATTACAATCTTGTAAATAGCTTGCTTGCATTTTCCCTTCACCCAATATTCAGTGAAAAAACAAAAAAACAACAACAAAAAAACATGTGTGTCTGTGAATTATCAGTTATTCTTAAAATTCTATGCCTGTTCTGGCAAATCCCTGGTACTTATCCCTTATCTGACAGTATTGCCATTTCTTGTGGTTCTTCAGGCAGTATGACTGCACTGGATGGACGTGTTTGGATCGGAGATTATGGATTCAGATCCTCGTTGCCACTGCAGATATATGGCAAACCTTCCAACTCGAGAGCCATCCACCAACTCTCTTCACTGGATTATGTACCCTATAAGACTGCTCGAGTATCTCACCATGAGTTTAGTTATGTTTTCTCTTTCAATCCAGGACAGAAATTCATCCGCCTGCACTTCCATCAAGATTCGTATAAGGGTTTCGAACGGTCAAAAGCCTTATTCACTGTGAAAGCTGGCCCATTCACCCTCCTTAGCAACTTCACCACATCTCTTGCTTCTGAAGTTTTGGGTGCAAAACAGATTATCAAAGAGTATTGTGTTAATGTAGATGAAGGAAGGGCACTGATCATAACATTCTCCCCAGCTACGAGGAAAAGAAAATCAGATGACTTCTATGCCTTTGTCAATGGCATTGAAGTTGTTCCCATGCCCACCGGCCTTTACTTCTCTCAAGAGGGGGAGTTAGGTGCTCTTGTTGTTGGCCAGAAGTACAGATTCTACATAGATAACAGCACAGCACTCGAGCTGGTTCAACGGCTGAATGTTGGCGGAACCTCCATCTCACCAGCTGAAGATTCAAGCCTGTTCCGAAGATGGGATGAAGACTCTGGCTACTTGCTGGAGGAGACAGGTGCTCTTCCTCTCAATAGTTTAACTACAGGTAGATATGGATATTCATCAACATTCATTGCACCAATCAAAGTTTATCAAACAGCAAGAACTGTTCTTGCAGACACTAAATTGAGTACCAATGATCTTACATGGAAAATACCAGTGGATTTGGGATTCCGATACCTTATTAGGCTCCATTTTTCTGAGTTGGAATCCAACAAGGACTTCTCTATTGTCATCAATAATCAGATTGCTGAAGACAACGCTAATGTTATTCAATGGAGTGGACCATCTGGAGTTGCAGTTTACAGAGACTATATTGTGATGATGGAGGGAGATAAAATGGTGGGAAAGCGCTACATTACCATCACTTACCAGCCAAAAGATGAATCTGGAGATAGCCAATTCCATAGCTCACTGAATGCTTTAGAAGTATTCAAGCTGAGCAACCCCGATAACAATCTAGCAGGCACGTCCTCAGATCCTGTGTTCCCAAGTTCCATATCAACATTACAGCACAGGAAATCACAGTTGAGTTACAATACCAACTTGATTTCCGCCGTGCTGACAGTTATACTAGCCTTACTGAATGTTGCAGTTTACCACCTCAGAAGAGTTTTACACTCAAATTCTGGGAGGTACATAAGATCAGCATCCATGAAGAATCTATGCCGTCAGTTTTCAATTGAAGAAATTCGATCTTCAACCAACAATTTCGATCCTCGATTCCACATTGGGAGTGGAGGATATGGCAAAGTCTATAAAGGGAGCATTGATTTGGGAGCTACAGTTGTTGCAATCAAGCGACTGAAACCAGAATCAAGGCAAGGAGAAACTGAGTTTTGGACAGAGATCAAGATGCTATCCAAGCTCAGGCATGAGCATCTCGTCTCTCTGATAGGATACTGTAATGATGGTGAAGAGCGGGTGTTGGTTTACCAATACATGACCCGAGGAACAGTTGCTGACCACCTCTACAAAATGAACAAACATGAGAAGTCTAATCCTCCTCTCCCCTGGGAATTGCGACTTAAGATCTCAATTGGTGCTGCACGTGGTTTATATTATCTTCACTCACGGCATAGGATCATACATAGAGATGTGAAAAGCTCAAACATTCTGCTGGATGAGAATTGGGTAGCCAAGATCTCAGATTTTGGTTTGTCCAAAATGGGACCAGCACATGATTCATTCACCCATATTAGTACCAATGTCAAAGGCACATTTGGATACTTAGATCCAGAATACTTTTTAACTCGTAGATTGACCAGAAAATCTGATGTTTATGCTTTCGGAGTGGTTCTATTCGAAATTCTATCTGGAAGACCTGCAGTAGACATAAGGCTTGAGGAGGAGCAACATAGTCTAGGTGGATGGGCCCGATACTGCATACGCGATAGAAAAGTGGATCGACTCATTGATCATAACCTGATGGGGCAGATATCGCCTGCTTGTTTAAAAGTGTTCGTTGGAATTGCAGGCAGATGCTTGCACACACAACCCCAAGGACGGCCCGCAATGGCTGATGTAGTGACGGGCCTTCAATTAGCACTAGCATTACAACAGAGAACAGATGAAACAGAACTGGTTGAAGAAAATGCTGGAAGAAGTTACAGTGATCAGAGTGATGGGATTATTTCAATGGATGATGTAACCCCTCCAAAAGGAGAATCAGATAGGATTCTCAGCAAAGATAGCCCCAACTCCAGTGCAAGAAAAATAGGCAATGATCACAAGAATGGAAAAATCAAGGGTAATAACAACTTGACACAAAGATGGTGGTGGAATCCATTTGGGGTTTTCACAAGAGCATCATCAAAGTCGAATACTTCACTACTGCCACCACAAGTAGTCATCCACGAATTCTCCCTCCTGGAGATGCAGAGAGCCACAAACAATTTCCACAACAGTCTCATCATTGGGTATGGAGGATTGGACAACGTATATAAAGGATATATTGATAGTATTCAAAAAGTTGTTGCAATCAGATTGTCAAAATCTGCAGTATCCAGACAATCCATGGCACATGAGTTAAAATCAAAGAAAGAGATGCAAAAGAAATCTCCTCCAATTCAAGACCATGTGGCCCCTATAGTAGGGTATTGCGAGACAGAATCAGACATGATTCTTGTATATGAGTACAAGGAAAACCGGACACTCTATGACCATCTCCATGAAGCTTCCATAGATCCCCTTCCATGGAAGCGAAGACTTCAAATCTGCATTGGCACGGCACAGGGTCTAAGCTACATCCTTTCCAGTGATCAGCTGACAATACTTCATCGTGACTTGAAATCAACCAACATTTGGTTAGATGAGGACTGGGTTCCCAAGGTTTCAGAATGGGGATTGAGCAAAAAGAAAGGCAACAAACCATCAATTGCCCCGAATAACTGGGGGCATTTGGACTCGGATTACATGCGAGGACAACAATTAACAGAAAAGTCGTATGTCTACTCATTCGGCATAATCATGTTTGAGGTGTTGTTTGCTGATAAGGAATCAGATCGTTGGCTCGATGAAGATCAAGTGAGTCTAGCTCAGTGGATCAAGTCAAGAATGAAGAGTAACCTTGCTAGCCATATTGACCCATTTCTAGTCGGGAGAACTTCGCCAGATAGCCTCCAAATATTCATAGAAACAGCAGGGCTATGTTTACTTGATTACGGAAGAGATCGTCCATCAATGAACAACATAGTGACAAAACTTGAGGCTGCATTAAGGAAGCAAGAGGCTGCAGAAGGTAATAAAGGTAGTCAACTCTAAAGGAGCTGAATCTTTAATAATTGTATCCATTCAAGCTAAGCATGTTCAATCCAGATAACAATCAATGATTGCTAAAATGCCTTCTAACTAGAAACTACTTATCTGAATTAATAACAGATATATCTAGGAAGCAGGTTAATGTATTCATCAAGGCTCAGAAACTACTGCATTATAGCTTGTAGCAGATATTGCTAATTTTAATTCAACAAAATAATGAAACTTCAAACTCTCCTCGATTGCAAGCAACAACACAGAGTTTCAGCTGAAACCCAGCCCAAAATACAACTCCGAATCCACGACAGATTGCAATTCCACATAACATCATTGCTTTCTAAAAAAATTGAGGGTATATTCAATTATTTTCTGTTCAATTCAAAAAACAGGATAATTGTAGTAATTTCCAGTACATAAAGTTCGGAAAACATGAATGCATTATGATATGGTGAATGTATATATGCATGGAAGCTGTAGATGGATACCTTAGTGGAGCATTTTCGGAGGAAGAAGCTTACCCGGAACCATTCATTCTGAAGACGATGTCGTTTTGAGTGAATTCATTCAAATTGCCATTGCTTAGTTGCAGATCAATGCTGTACCAATTGAGTTTTAGCAATTTCCAATATTTTTTCTCTTCTTTATTAACAATAATTCTTGCCCTAGAATCGCAATGAATCTGCGTTGCATCATACAATTTTGAGATTCTTTTTAGTCCGATGATCCGGAGATCTTTTGGCTATGGACTGGACGCCCTGTACTTTTAATTGCATGAGTATTGTTTTTGTGCACGGTTGCATGTGCAACATAGCATTCACGGGTTGGATTGGTCTGGATTTGTTCTCACGTTCTTATTTATTTATGTGGTAACTTTTGAGTTAGAAGAGTACAATTTTTATGTCATACTAGTTTTCACCCCACGCATTGCGCGGTCTATGATATAATGTTGTTAAATATTAATTATTTGATAATATAATATAAATAATTTTAGTGCATAGAAGATAGAATAATATTTAATAAGTAAGAAAATCTAAAATTAACTTAAAATAATTCAATTCACAACAATCTATCGATATTATACATATTCAGTTCACTAATTCATGATTAATACTAAAAAGATAAGTATCAATCATGATCTTCAAATAAAAATTGAAATTTTACTTGCAAAGTTTATAAGTTTTGAAAAACTTCTTTATGCACTACATTTCTAATAGACTTTTTTTTTTTATCACATGTATTACAAACTAATATCATCAATCACTGAAATTAGATATATTAAAAACAATAAAAATAAATTATGGATTAAAAATCAAATTCAATTACTTAAATTAAATATGTGTGTGTGAGTATGTATATATAGAAACAATACACAATAAAAATAGAAATTTTACATATGAACTTGATGCAAGCACAATCAATTATATATTTTTCGATCTTTTATTTTAAAATAAATTGAATGATATTAACAATAATTTAGTCTTTTATATTTGTATATTTAACAATATCTTCAATTCATCATTAAATATATTGATAAAGGATAAAGTGTTGAATGATATTACATGTATAAAATACAAATATTAATTTAAAAAATACTTAGGATGACATATAATTTCACACTAAATACATATTATAGGCAAAATATTTTGTGCAACTGGTGCATGGATCTAGAATCCATGCACCTGGGTCGACCCGCCCCACGCGCCTCTGACGCGCCTTTTCACGCGCCCCACACGCTGGTGGGTGCACTCAAACCCACCAAGATTCGCAGGCAGTCATACCCTCATGTTATGTTAAGGTTACCCTCATGAAAGTAACACTAACATAACATGAAGGTAACTCTAACATGACATGAGGGTCACTCTAACATAACATGAAGGTATGATTAACATTGTTTTTTATCTTCATGTTATATTAATGTTACATTCAGGTTATGTTAGTATTACCTTCATGTTATATTAGTGTTACATTCGTGTTATTTTAGTTTAGTGATTTTAAACTAAGGGTATGAAATCTGGAGATGGGGTCACGTTAACATAACGCGAAGGTAACCCTAACATATATAACACGAAGGTAACACTAACATAACGTGAAGGTAACGACCAAAACACGCGTAAAAGTAAAGAGACGCGGGTTGGGCGGGCCAGCCCAGCCCGCACGCGGCCCAGTTACATGGATCTGAGATCCGTGCAACTCGTGCACAGGAGAGTAACTTCATATTATATATATACATATATGTATGTACACATCTTTAATGGTGTTACATTTATTTATTAATTTTTATTAATTATGATATCAATTATCCCTAATTATTCTAATTATTATTGTTTGGGCAATATCTATTGTTGGTATTTAAGAAATTATTCAATAAAAATTAATTTAATTAAGATCAAAAAAATAAGCATAAACTAATACAAAATTTATATTAAAATCAAATCTATATACAATATTAAATACAATAAAAATAATAAAAAATCATTAAACTAATATATTTGTATTATTAAAAAAATATTTAAAATATAGATTAAATGAATTAATAATAAAAATGCAAATTAAGAAAAAGAAAAAAAATTGATGTAACACTTTTTTGGGGGAAAAGGGCATTAAGTTAGTATACTTAGATTTTTTTCAATATAAAATGTAAGATAATATAGCTAAAAAAATTTACGTTATAATATGTTATTAACATTTATGTTATGTCGATATAATTTTTATATACAAATATTATAATCTTTATGTACTTAATGAATAATATAAAAGTTATGTTAATATAAGATAAAAGTTAATAATATTATGCATAAAGATTACAATATCACAACTTAAAAGTTAATAAGGTATTAAATACTTAAAAAAAATTCAATCATGTAATATAACTGAAAACTTTTATCATGTTTATAATTTAACTTTTATGTCATATTGATATAACATTCATGTACATGCTATCATAATTTTTTAAAAATATAAATGTAATATTATTATTAAATAAAAATTAAATTATAATAATATACAAGTTATATTAATATAACATAAATGTTATATTAATATGACATAAATGTTTAAAATGTAATATATAGCTTTATAATAATCTATAAAATATTAAACTATCAGGATATAAAGGTTATGCAAACTTAACTAAATTGTTATGCGAACTTGACTAAAAGGTTAGCGAGCATAACTAAAAAGTTAGGCCAAATAACTAAAAGATTGGGCAAAATAACTAAAAAATTAGGAAGCGAAACTAGGATTTGAGTGCGGATTTAGGGGCTCGATTCGATTCCGGTTTTTGACAGCATTTATATATATATATATATATAAAGTTTAAGCCTATAATAAAGTTTATGGATTGTAAAACAATTCAATATTTATCTTCCTTTTTTTTGTGATAGAGGGAGTGGAGTGTAATGTATGTGTGTGTGTATATCCATTATTAATTATTTTCAGCACTTTAAATTAATTATCATTTCCAATATTACTCTACAGAAAAGAATGATAGTTGATTTGAAGTGTAAAATCAAAATATAATTTAGTAGATTTGAAAACTTGTAATTACAAATTTGTATAATATAAAGTAAGAAATAAAAATATATAAATCACTCAAGTATTTATAAATGACCAAATAAATGTGTAACTAATTCAAAACTTACTTATAATTTTAATTATGATAAGATTTATGTATAAAATAATGTGAAGTTCGTAATTTAATTACTCAATCAAATCATACATATTACATATAAACATTTAAATTGTAAGGCTCTTATTGAAAGAAATTATATACAAAACTAGAACCTTTACTTTACTGGTAGATATAATTAATTTTTGGAAATTGATTCAAAAGAAATGACACTAATTAATCCAAAAAGCATGATAGGTTGACAAATAGTAGTAATAATAATTTGTAATTATCCACACACACTCATATATGATTACAACTAATGATTGATTGAATTTTAGAGAAAATAATTGTAATTGATGAAATTTATACCTGAAAAAGCAGCACTTCAATAAATATATATAATTAATAGATAAATCTATGCAAAAGATATCTCACACATTTGTGGAAAACCAATATCGTATACAAGTATACTATTTGTATATGAGTATTCTGTGTCCCACAAAATAAACTTGTTTACTATTTTATTCGTTCCACAAAGATATATACTTATTACTATATTAATATGATTTTGAATTTATAATTTCACATATTCCCTTAATTAAATGTTTGTTTAATCATAAAATTCAAACTCCCTCTGTATTTTTTTTAAAAGTTAATTCAATACTAAAATTAATAAAAGACAAGAACATAATTGGAATTTCAAATTTAATTTGTATAAAAACAAAAGTAAGTATATCGTGATGGGGTGGTGGGAGTTATATCAATTAATCTTGTATTGACTCAAAAAAAGTTAAATAAAATATAAAAACGAGAGAAATAATTTTAGAAAGTAAAAAGAAGACAACAATACTAAGAAAAATCGAAAACTATATAAAAAGGATTGAGTTCTATATGAGACCATCTCACAAATTATATTATATGAAATAAATCAATTCACAACTCGTATTTTATAATTTATATTTAAAATAGTGAGAATAAACTTAATCATGGATTAATAAAAAGTATCGCGCGAGACCGTCTTAATCAACTTTTTTACATGGAAAAAGAGGCAGCTAAGTGAATTATTAGAGCGTTTTGGTTGAACGAAACAGAGTATTTGATATTTCCAGCAAAAGGACATTGACTTGACTCCTACTGGGCCCACCACCTTTATACTCATTGACTTGTATCATCACTCTTCCCACCATTTATTAACTCTTTTCATAATCTCTTCATAATCCACACACATTTATATACGCAAAATGCTTCATCTCATCCTTCTCCTCTTCCTCTTCATCTTCCCAACACCAACCGCCGCCGCAGCGCCGCCTGCTTACTCCCCCACCGACTTCATTCTCCTCAGCTGCGGCGCCACGTCAACCTTAAACGACACCTTCAGTAAGCGGAGCTGGGACGGCGATGACCGTTCAAGATACCTACCATGGAACGCCGCCACCGTATCTTCATCATCCACTGCTTCCAGTATGGATTCCTCAGTCTCTCAGGTTCCTTTCCAGACGGTTCGTGTTTTTCGTTCCTCTTTCACCTATACTTTTCCGTTAAGCGAGGGCTACAAATTCATACGCCTCTACTTTTACCCCGCCATTTACTCCGACCTCGACACCTCTCAGTATCTATTCTCAGTCACTGCAAACACCTTCCATTTGTTAACCAACTTCAGTGCCTCTCTTTATTCCCAGAATACTTCTCAGCCTTCGTTTAGCAGAGAGTTCGTTATCAATGTCGGAGAAAACCAGAGACTGGATTTGACCTTCTCCCCCAATCCAGACTCTCTTGCTTTCGTCAACGGGATTGAAATTGTTTCGATGCCTGATACACTCTACTTCAAGGGAGACGACGTGGGCATCAAGCGTGAGAATGGGGTGTATTTTATGAACAGCAACACCGCCATGGAGAAGCTCTACCGGCTGAACGTCGGCGGCAGCAGGGTTGAGATTCAAGATGATAGTGGGATGTTTCGGGCCTGGACTCCTGATGATGACTACATAAACTATGGTTACGATTATGGTTTCACGCCTCGTAACTTAGACATTCCGATCAACTACACCGCTGGAACACCTCCTTACAGTGCTCCAGAGATAGTGTACAGAACTTCGAGAGTGATGGGGAATCACAGCAAAAGTCTAGACTGGGTGTTGCCTGTTGATTCTGGGTTTTACTATCTGCTCAGACTCCATTTCTGCGAGATTCAGCTTGAAGTGACGATGATTAACCAAAGGGTGTTCTCGATTGCCATCGAGAATAAGACGATGGACACTGCTGACATCATTGTTTGGACCGGCGGCAATGGAATCCCCATCTATAAAGACTACATAGCATGGGTTCCTAATGACAATCATCGACTACGGAATCTGCAACTCTCTCTGTTTCCTTACGGAAAGGGAAATCAAAAATACCAAAATGCTTTGTTAAATGGCTTGGAGATATTTAAACTCAACGATTCGAGTGGGAGTCTTGCAGCGGCGAACCCTGTTACGAGTCCTTCACCACCGTCAATGGTGGAGTCGCCGGGAAGGAAGAAAAGCGGTGGTTCTTCAGTGATTTACGGTATTGTAGGTGGCGTGATTGGTGTAGTTGCGTTGGTTGTAACGGCGAGTTTGTTGATTTTCCTGCGGAAGAGGAAAGTGAAAGACTCGATGTCGACGACGATTGGCGACCAGTCGTCGTGGATACCTCCTTCGATCGTGTCAAGTTCCACGACGAGGACCAGTGGATCAGGCCTCCAACTGCCCTCCGATCTCTGCAAATTCTTCTCTCTCGATGAGATCCAGACAGCAACTCGCAACTTCGACGACAATTTCGTGATCGGAAAAGGAGGGTTTGGGAACGTGTACAGAGGGTTCACTGCAGACGGGGCATCGGTGGCGATCAAAAGACTGAAAGCGACATCGAATCAAGGTGCTCACGAGTTCCTAACAGAGATCCGGATGCTGTCAAAGCTAAGGCACCTCCACTTAGTATCACTCATCGGCTACTGCGACGAGTACGGGGAGATGATCCTCGTCTACGATCACATGGCTCACGGCACTCTTCGCGACCATCTCTACAAATCAAAGACATCGCCATTGACATGGCTGCAACGTCTGCAAATCTGCTTGGGTGCAGCCAAAGGATTGCACTATCTCCACACCGGGGCCAACCCGAGGATCATACACCGCGATGTCAAGTCGAGCAACATCCTGCTGGATGAGAAATGGGTGGCCAAGATGTCCGACTTCGGCCTCTCGAAAATCGGCCCCACCGGAGGGGCCCACACCCACGTCAGCACCGTCGTGAAGGGCAGCTTCGGGTACGTTGATCCGGAGTATTACAGACGGCAACAGCTGACGGAGAAATCGGATGTGTACTCGTTTGGAGTGGTGTTGTTGGAGGTTTTATGTGGGAGGCCACCAATAATTGCCAGCCTGCCAAGAGAGCAAGTGAATGTAGCTGAGTGGGCTAAGTTGAATTTGAGGAAAGGGACGACTGAAGAGATTGTTGATTCCAATCTCAAGGGCCAAATTGCAGTGGAATGCTTGAGTAAATTCATCGAAACAGCTGTTGGGTGCGTGAGGGACAAGGGGATTGATCGGCCGGCGATGAGCGACGTCGTTTGGAGCCTGGAGTTGGCGATTCAGCTGCAAGAAACGGCAGCGAGTAGAGACGGCGGCAACGTGGCTGAGGAGGGTGATGCGACATTGAGCTCGTCGAATAGTGCTGGGATTGTTGATCGAACATCAACAGAGGAGGAAATGTTCTCGAATTCTTATGAAGGAGGATCAAAGAGCAGCGATCTATCATCAACTGATAAGTTGAGATCTGGAGATGTTTTCTCTGAGATTGCCAACCCATTAGGACGTTGAGATTGTAATATGAGGAATGTTTACTTTGATGCTTTAGGTTTATAATACAACCTAAATATATGTTTATTTTTGTGTATTATAGGCCCGGGTTTGAAAAAGTAATTGGGCTTATTCTCCGTTGGGGTGTGCTATCTGGTGTAATACCAACGGTAACAATTGTGAAATTCCAAAGCCACCCTTATTATTCGTAACCGAATGACCCTTATGCCTTTCTTGTTCGAGTTATTTACTGAAGTACCCATACATATAAGAGTAAGTCTTGTGTGAGACTGTCTCACGGATCTTTTTTCGTGAGACGGGTCAACTCATAACCCACATTTAGAAATTCATATGAAAGTTTGTGGATATGGATTCAATTCATGGGTAATAAGGATCCGTCTCACGGAAATTATCCGTGAGACCGTCTCATATGAGTTTTTGCGTACATATAATAGGGATTCACAATTGAAAATTGTATGCAAACTGATGCAGCGGTGCGTATTGATGGATAGATTAACGCCTTCTATCAAGACGTTGATTCAATGAATACCGGCAAGATAGGAAAGAGGGATAAACCCTAAACTTTTCATTCCAAAAACTCTCCCAACAAGATCAAATACGCAGCAAATAAATACTCCCCACAAGTTGGGTCCAAACATAAATAAAGCCCAACATGGGCAAAACAAAAGAAACAATCAATAAAAATTAATTAAAAGGCCCGAGAACTTGATTTATCAATTGCAATAGGATCCATCTTGGCTAGGAACATCAAAGCAGCTTCATCTCCATCACAAACTGAAGAAGACGATCTCTTCTTCCCCAAAGAGCGCGATTGAGAGAGAGAGTGTGTAGGGAGAAAGGGGGAAATAACAGATAGAGTTATAAAGGGGTGCAGCAATGACGAGGTGGCGGCGGGGACAACGGAAGTGGGGGCAGCGGCAGCGACAACGGTAGCAGCGGCGGCATGGGAGAAATGGCTAGGATTTCGCAGTGGAAACGAGGGTGACAACGGCAGAAACGAGAACGACAGAGGAGGCGATGGCGGTAATACCGATGACGACGGCTTGAGCGGCGGCGATGCTAAAGAGATTGAGAGAACCAGTTTACTGACATGGAAATCTCATGTAATTAAGGGGAAAAATTCAAGTTCCAAATGTGTGAAATTTGGGGAAATTTTGGGGAAGAAAAAGTTCTCTTCCTTGATGAAATTTTGACCAGATATATATCCATTTTCAAAGAAATTTAAATTGCAAAATATAATAAAATATGGTTTGGGGTAAATTTGTCATTTCATTCATTTAATTCATATTAACCAATATGCCAAACAAAATTTTATAAACAAACTCATTTCAACTAACTTACAATCATTCAAATCAAATAAAAATTTAATTAAACCCACAACTAAACCTACTGTAGATTGAATCAACTCGGAAATTGAACAAGGATTCTAGAATCGGTTTCGGATCACCAAGAACCGGTCTAAAACGGGTCGAACCGGGCGCTGCAAGTTCTCTGTAACTACCGGTTCGAGGTAGTTAATTGGTTGGAGTTCAGTTAGGGTTTCTGGCGATAGATTGGAAATTGAAACAGAAATTCGTTCAAGCTCGGAGATCCGATCCTCAAATTGACAGAGGGCTTTGGCCGCTTATAAATAGGAGAATACTCAGTTGTAATCTAATCTTTCAATTCTGTGTAATTTGTGAGTTTTAGCGAATTAGGGTTCTTGGTTCTTTGAGTGAAAAGCCCTAATTTTCTGGGCAGATTTGTAATCGCGAATTCTCCTTCGGTTCTTAGTGAAATTGTTTCATTTCTTCTCCGGTGGATGTAGGCCGATGTGGCGAGCCGAACCACCTTAAAATTCTGGTGTGTTGATCGTTGTTTGTTGTAAATAAGCTTTGCTGTTTAGGGTTTTCTACAACGGTAGTGTTGTGGTTTGAGTGTTGTCGTTTGCGTCTGGGTTAAATTCAACACCTACATACCAAACACTCAAATTAACACTTTTTTGTCTTCCATAAACAGTGCAATCCCATTTTTTTTTTATCAATCCAAACAAACACAACCTCCAAAGTAAACGGGCCCTTAGAGTAGTGGGACTTTTTTTCGGGTATCGGATACCCGACCCGAAACCCACAAATACCCGTACCGATCCCACCCCCTACAAAGTGCAGTAAAGGTATGAGAATGGTATCTGTTCTCATCAATATCCAATCCCTAATCCTGATTTTGGTCTCTTTTTTTTTTTTTTTAATTCCGAAACCGATCTCATTTATACAAGTATACAACACGGGGATTCTTCATTTCCTTTTTTTAATATTATATCTATATATATATATCAAAGGAAGAATATAAGGAAACTTGTCAATTCAGCAATTTTTTTCATTTTAATTTTTTTTTTACAAATTAAATCTATTTAAAGCTAATTAATATTTCTATTTAATAATATCTAGATTAATGTTTATAATATACATAAATAAATAATATAATATTTTAGCTAAATCAGTTAAAGTAACACACACCTATATAAAAGACTTATAAATATGAAATTTCTCAATGTAAAAAACTAAAATATAAATAATAAATAATTGAAAAATAAAATAAATGTGGGTTGGCTAAAAGAAATTATTCAAACACGTTTCAAGGTAATTAATAATAAGATTGTATAATAATGAATATTTGACTTTCATTTTTTATCATTTTATCAAAAATAAATTTAAGGGTTTGAATAATAGATATAACAATATTTAATTTTCTAAATAACAGAGAAAAAATAATCATGTTCTTTTAATGCAACATATTTTTACAATTAGATTTGTTTTTTGATCGGTCAAAGAAATTTTATTATTTGAATACAAGAGGTGTTCAAACGACAAAACACAACGTGATATTTTTAACGCTAACTTAAATGTTGTGTATCGTATAAAATCATATATATTCTTATAAAAATAATAATGATTTTTTTTAATTTAATTTAATTTTTACAATCTCGTGTGCTACACGGGTTCTATATTAGTTACATGTATATAATAGTTCATAAATTATCCCAAATGAGCTCCTCTCTAAAGTTAATGATGAACATATTCATATACAATTTTACAAGTTATTTTATCATTTAATATTTATTTCTTATATCATAAGAAATGATAATTTTTAAATTGTAGAAAAATATATTGCAGGAACCACACACTCTATATGATATTTTTATATCGAAACGATGTCGCCAATACTATCCAGTTAATTACCTAACCTAACATCTCCAAAATAATTAAGTAGAAAAAATAGCAAAATTGGGCCTTCCTCCTCACCTAGGTAGGGAAGGCCCAATGCAATCGGCCCAATTATGGTAGTGATGATTTTATACTTGAGCTGGATTCTCACTGTCATCTCACAAATTATTTAAATTTTCACATTTCAACTCACACATATATCTTAATGTTTGTCCACAATTTGACATAAGTACTAAAAATAATGTTCCAGCATTAGGGTTAATAGCTGCTGGCATTGTAATAATTAATGCAGTCAATTATAAGTAAATTGTGATTAAATATTTGAAGAACGAATACGAGGGTATAAGTTTGAATATCCCAAAATATTGAAGGAGTTTTCCTTTTTCCTTTCCCTTGGGTGCAAAATCAATTTTTACTTAATGATGGTGATTTTTTATACTTATGTTAAACCAACAATATATAATTTGTCATACCTACTAAACTACTATTCCAAAATTCTATTACATAGATTGTTTTAATATTTTGTCTTAAGATTATAATACAATATAATTCTTCAGATACAATTGTAGAACGGTGAGACAGACATACTTATTGTAGTAAAACACATATTTGTAGTTGAATCATGTAATATATATATATATATATATATATATATATAAAACTCACATGTTAGATGATAGGTATTGTAAAACTGAGGAAATAAAAAGAAGTTTGATATTTTAATTGAAAGCATACATTAATTAAAAAAAAAAAAACTTCTAAATTACACAAATCATAATTGGCCTCTGATTGGAACTTAGAGCCGGGAATCCTTTTAACCTTTCTGCATTTACCATCTCTATACCCAATTCCAATTCCTACCGTAGCTTGGGATCTCTGTTCCAAATTGATATTTCATCTTATATTTCATTATTTTTAATAGATGATAAGTGTTGGTAATGTCATGTTTTACTACTGTATGTTGATTATATTAGAATACCAGATGAAACTTGGTTATGGAATAGAAAAGAGAAACGAGTGAGAGCTGTGTGTGAAGAGTGTTAGGTGTAAGCATGCATGCTATTATAAACCTAATTATTGGAAATCCATATGTCCCTATATACATATATTTTTATTAGGGCATCAAATTCTTGATGGTATTATGGTTTTTAGTAATCACCCATGTTTAAATTACATTTTATAAAAACATTTATACATCACTTATATGAGTCTATCATCATGGATTCATACCTAATCCAATCCGACCCAAATCTATCCACACGTGTCTCTACATCCTCCTGTATTTGGGTAGATGCATCCAAATCTACTCAAATTTGATCTTATATGTTGTACATTTAAGTAATATTAGTCTTATATTAAGAGCTTTTAACTATACACTTTGTTACATATTTTTAGACAATTATTACCTTTTAGTTATATTGGTCATAAATTTTAGTTATATTAATTATACATTTATATATTATAAATATATGATTATATTGATATAAAGATATAAGTAATATAATATAGATATATAAATGATAAAAATTGTATCGAATTAGAATTTTTTTTAAAAGTTAAAATATGAATATAAGATTAATGTACTAATGCATAGGAGACCTACTCTAAATATTATTAAGAGTTATTCTCCTGTGCACCAGCTGAGATTCGTGCAATTGAGCCGCGCGCCTCTTTACTTTTTTCGTGTGTTTTGGTCGTTACCTTCACGTTATGTTAGTGTTACCTTCGTGTTATGTTAGAGTTACCTTCGCGTTATGTTAATGTGACCCCATCTCCAGATTTCATACTCTTAGTTTAAAACCACTGAACTAAAATAACACGAAGGTAACACTAATATATAACATGAAGGTAACACTAACATAACATGAAAGTAACATTAACATAACATGAAGATAAAAAAACAATGTTAATCATATCTTTATGTTATGTTAGAGTGACTCTCACGTTATGTTAGTGTTACATTCATGATATGTTAGTGTTACCCTCATGAGGGTAACACTAATATAACATGAAGATAACTCTAACATAACATGAGAGTATGATTGCCTGAAATGAATTTTGGTGGGTTTGAGCGCACCAGATGCGTAGGGGAGCGTGAGAGCGCGTTGGGATGTGTGAAAATGCCCATTAGAGATGTGTGGGGCGGGTCGACCCGGATCTATGCATCAGTTGCACAAAATATTTTGCTTATTAATCAGTTGATTGGAAGTTGGCTGAATAATTAATTATTTAATATGCAACAAAGATTTTTTTATTAAAAAAAAAAGAAGAAGAAGAAGAAAAGGAAATAGTCAAATGCAAGGCTCACGCCATCCATGAGCTACTGTCTGCATCAGTATTAGTTGTAAATTTTATTAGTTGTAAAATAATCAGGTCTACTGCTTTTTTATTTTTTTTCTTTTATTTTTTTCAACACACACATTCACACATTTTATTCTACTTACAAATATAATTCTTATTTGTGGGATGTAGACCTGATTTACATTTTTAAATAGATTAATGATTTTTTTAATTTCTTATAAGGTATGTCATATGTAACATATATGTAAATAATGGTAATTTTCAAGTAGGAATGATAGATACTATAATTATTTCTTGGCTTTTAAAGAATAATAAATATTCCAAATGTGATAAATTGATGAAAAATCAATGAAAATGGATAATTAGTAGTGGAAGTCCAAAAGATCACTAATGATTCAAGAATGAGCCAACTCCAAAAAAAGTAATTAAAAAAATTGTGCAAATTTTAATCATTCTTATGTGGATGATGATTGTGATAATAACTATAGATTTGTCATAACCTTTAATAATGACAATCACTAGATTACTTATGAGGAAAGATTTGGTTTTAACTGCTCATTAATTAATGTATTAAGCAGTTTTACCTGGTTGGAATTCAATGACAATTTTAATCAATGGATATAACTCATAAAATTTTAAGAGAGTTCCAAATTTGGTATTTAAGCCAAACATGATAAACCTTGTACACAAATTGGACAATTTTAAAGTAATCTTTTTTCTTTTTTTCCTTCAACAAGTAAATGATGCATTTCTAAATTAAGTGTCATTGCTGCTTGAATTTGGTAGGTCATGTTACTTTGGAGGGAGGTATTTTCTTGTGAGACATTTTATCAATATGTTAGAAATACTTTTTTATTATATAAGTGAATCCATTAATGTTAAAAATGAATAATTAATTAATATTTGGTAAAGAAGTAATACTTTTAAATGAAATTGAGGATTGAGTTAACTATGATAATTGTTAAAATATAACACGTTAGATTCACGAGACTATTTCACACATTCGTTATCTTTCATAAGATGTTTATCACAAAACTTGTGAATTTTCTTTACAACACAAATGTGGTATGTACTAATATACAATATAAAACACATAACTACTAATTAATGTAGCAGCATTTATATTTGATATAGGATATTATTTTGTCGAGTGTGATAATTTTATATTCTATTTTTTGGTAACACGTGGGAATCAACATTTTTTGTCATTAATGTTATGAAATATATATAATTATTAATATTCATTTACAAAGAAATAACTCGTTCTTTTAATTTGAAAACAATAAGCTATATTATATTATTAATTAAAATAACATAAAAAATAGAGAATTAGAATTAAAATGATAATTTCCTTATCATCTATGACATTGAGCGATGATGTAATAATTGCCCAAAACATATTAAATTTTAGAGTCTATACATCTTCCAACATATAGAAAGAAAAAAAAAATTAAAGAATAAATTTGTAACTCTAACCGTTGCCTTAATTTTATCAAGGATTACAATAATCACAAAATCAATTAACTTAGTCAAACTCAGATTATCGTCACTGAAATTGTCTTCTCTCCCTTTTTTTCTCATGCCCTTTAGTTGTGTTGTCATCTTCAATATGAAACATCAAAAATTCCTTATATTTATTTAATATATAATCTTGAATGGAAAAAATAAATTGTATATACAATACAAATAAACAAACTAACAGCCAATTTGGGTTTTGTATGCTTATTACAAAAAATGGGATTAGTGAAAAGGAGAGATGAAATATAAAGATTAAAAAAAGATTCAAGAGTGTGACAGTAGTTAATGGTTAATTGGCTGTATTTAAAAGTCCATCAATCTCTACTTCGACAAGCTTTGCCACCAGGAAATCCCACTTTCTCTCTCTACTGTCCCTCTCTCTCTCTAGACACCAATTTCAGATCTTGAGAGCCCTCCCTGTCTGATCAACAAACACTGCTTATGAGAGAGATGGGGCTCTGCTTCAGATCTTTGTTGAGAGTCACATCTTCCACAGTTTTCCTGTTTTTCTTGGTTTCTTGCTTCACCTTTACTTCAACAGGTATTCTTCTGTCATTTCCTTTTCCTTGCTCAAGATTTTGTTGATTTGAAGATATTCTTGGCCATGAATTTGGTCACTGGGCTCTGAATTGTCGATTATTTGTGAGGAATACTTGCAATTGTTTCCCTGATTATATGGGTCTGATTTGATTGTAAGCAAGTTCGGATCTTTGGTTAGTTGGAGGCATCATTCTCTTATTTAGTTGTCAAATCCGAAATTAAGGTTCTTTGCAGTGTTTCTTGAAATGGGTTTTGGCTCTTGTAATGAGAGTGAAGTTTATGGTGAATTAGACTGCATTAATCTTGAGTTTTTCTGCTATCTATTGGTGTTAATTTTTTTCCTTTTTCGCTCAGAAGGATTTGGGATCAGTGAATCTTGATTACTCAATTTCTCAAACATGGTTTAGATAAAATTGAGGGTTTTATTATTATAATCCAGGAATTCTACAGCTGTTACTAATTTATTGACTTGGTAAGAGTTGGATTTTAATGCTAATTGAAGATCAAATGGTATTTTGTCATTATTCTGGAGTTTTCTGGATGCATCTGTGCTGAGAATTCTTTGTAATGAGTATATTATGTGATAAAGTTAGGATTTTTACATGTTCTTCTTTCTTTATCCTTCAGAAGCCTATGATGCACTTGATCCTAATGGCAATATCACAATAAAGTGGGATATTATCACCTGGACTCCTGACGGCTACGTGGTAAGCATTGTTTCCTTTAGATTTCCGTATTTGTGGTTTCCTTTCTTTCTTCCTCGTGTTTAAGGTGAATAGTATTCTGCAGCCAAGATCTTGAATTTGGAAATCTGAAAATGTGATAGTGAAATTTGCACTCTTCCAATTCTTATATTGAATAATCAGTATGCTATTTATGGATTTGTGTGTTATTTTTGTCTGTCAAACCATTTGGGGTATTAATTTCCTTGAGGAATTTATTAATCCAAGTTTGGATACCCTTCTTTTGAGTCGTACACACAATAGTGGAAAGCTAATGATGGGATATTGCTCAATGGTTGTTGAAACCTGCAGGCTGTTGTGACAATGTTCAACTTCCAACAATATCGTCACATTCAAGCACCGGGTTGGACTTTAGGATGGACTTGGGCGAAGAAGGAAGTGATTTGGAGCATGATGGGAGCTCAAACCACTGAGCAAGGAGATTGTTCAAAATATAAAGGGAACGTGCCTCATTGTTGTAAGAAAGATCCAACGGTTGTTGATTTATTGCCTGGGACTCCTTACAACCAACAGATTGCAAATTGTTGTAAAGGAGGAGTGATTAATTCATGGGCACAGGATCCTTCTAGTGCTGCTAGCTCTTTCCAAATCAGTGTTGGTGCTGCTGGAACCACTAACAAAACTGTTAGGGCACCCAGGAACTTCACGCTCAAAGCCCCGGGCCCTGGTTACACTTGTGGGCCAGCGAAAATCGTAAAACCTACAAAGTTTGTGACCCCAGATGGAAGAAGAACGACGCAAGCAATGAGTAAGTTATCCTATATATGCTGTCATATCCTTACCTCATTGATGATTAGCGAAGTGCTGTCAATCATAATCGTGATAGGGTTGCATTAAATGAAAGGGTTCATCTAATTTTGATGATTCAATAATTATTATTGAGACAATAATCTTGGATTCTTTCTCATGCTTCTCTTATTGCAGTGACATGGAACGTGACATGCACATATTCACAGTTTCTGGCTCAAAAAACACCCACATGCTGTGTCTCACTCTCGTCCTTTTACAATGAGACGATTGTCCCTTGCCCTACATGTACCTGTGGTTGCCAAAACAACATTACTCAGCCAGGAAGCTGTGTGGAGTGAGTTTCCCTTCCAATCTTATCCTCATCATCTGGCCTTTTCACTTTAATTTGTGTTTCTAATTCATGGGTTTCTGTTTTTGCTTCTTGCAGTCCAGATTCACCATACATTGCCTCAGTTGTTTCGGGACGTGCAAAGAGTAATAGCTTGGCACCTTTGGTCCAATGTACGAGTCATATGTGCCCAATTAGAGTCCACTGGCATGTGAAGCTAAACTACAAGGACTACTGGCGGGTCAAGGTCACGATTACAAACTTCAATTACAGGATGAATTATAGCATGTGGAACTTAGTGGTTCAACACCCCAACTTTGACAATCTTACTCAGATATTCAGCTTCAACTACAAGCCACTAAATCCATACCAAAATATAAGTAAGTTATGCCATAGAGAATAGCACAGAATTTTCTTGAAATATTTGCATGGAGGTATGAAATTAATTGTGAATCTAACATTGCATTTTCCATTATGACAGATGATACTGCAATGTTATGGGGTGTAAAGTTTTATAACGACTTCCTCATGCAAGCTGGCTCCTTAGGAAACGTGCAGTCAGAGCTTCTATTCCGAAAGGACAAATCTACTTTCACATTTGAAAAGGGTTGGGGTTTTCCAAGAAGAATTTATTTCAATGGTGATAACTGTGTTATGCCACCTCCAGATGCATACCCATACCTACCAAATGCCAGTTTACGTAAAAACGCCTCCCTTCTTATGCTATTGACCACTCTGTTCTTGTCTGTGGCGTTCCATTTTTCATGTGTTTAAGAATCCTCCATCAGACAGCAGTTTTGTATGTGTTGCCACAATTGCTGAACTTCAATCTGGAAGTGGAAGAAATCGATGAGCTCAAATACCTCCGTGTTTTTTTTAACATATCCACGTCATTCAGGTGCACGAATTTGAGAGGAACACAACAGTTTCTTTGTTGGTGATTGCTGTCATTATTCTTCTAGGTGTACAACATGTTTTTGCTACTTTCCATATGTTATTGTTCATAGATTTTTTGAGACCTAATTGTTCAATAGAATTGTAACGTAACGAGAACAATTTGATAACCTGTGGTATATTGTACTGCATTATAATCATATCTTTCCAGCTTTCATATCCTACTACATGTAAGTTGACCTATCAAACTTCTTTACCTCTATAGTTTCATCTGCATTGATCTGAAGCCTCAAAAATTCCAACACCATCAAACCTGGAAACTCATCACCACATTACAGTGAGATAGAAAAATGCAACAACGAACATAAAAATCAAGATATAAGCTTGACTCGAAGGAGCAGAGTTTGGCAGAAACGGGTAAGAATCCGGTGGGGGAAGCATACACTCCTCCCCGTTGAAATACACCTTCCTAGGAAACGCCCATCCTTCCTTGAACGTGAACGTGTTTTTATCCTTTTGAAGAAGTACCTCAGACTGTACATTTCCATGTGGCCCAGCTTCCATTAACAGATCATTGTAAAACTTCATGCCATAAAACATCCCTGTGTCATCTGCAAGCATCAGAAAACAGATTATTCAATCGGATCTTGAGTTTCACGCCCGTTTGAGAGAGTTGAGATGATGGTTTTGAATCAGGGAACTTACTGATTGAAGCATAGGGAACAAGAGGCTTGTAATCAAAGCTAAAAACTTGAGTCACATTATTGAGATTCGGGTGCTGAACAACGAGAGTCCACTGCGTGTAGTTCCTTCTGTAGTTGAAATTAGAGATGGCGATCTTTGCTCGCCAGTACTCCTTGTAGT
Source organism: Scutellaria baicalensis (assembly GCA_005771605.1). Taxonomy (NCBI): domain Eukaryota; kingdom Viridiplantae; phylum Streptophyta; class Magnoliopsida; order Lamiales; family Lamiaceae; genus Scutellaria; species Scutellaria baicalensis. The sequence goes on along the minus strand of CM016721.1, from coordinate 61,196,006 downwards.
TCACCTTAACATGCCAATGCACTCGAACAGGGCACATATGGTGAGTGCATTGTAAGAGAGGCACGTTATCTTTTCTTGGTGTATTTATCCCCACCACACTCGCAAGCTTGGAATCTCCCCTGTTTCAAGAACCATGAGTCTATCAATTCCAGGATATTTTGACATTCTATGAACAACATAAAGTTGCAAGCTTACTTGATGCACTTGTTTCTGTTCTCACAGCCACAAGCACAAGAAGGGCAAGAAGTGATCGTCTCATTGTAGAAAGACGAGAAGGAGACGCAACAGCTGGGATGCTTCTGTGCTAGAAACTGCGAATATGTGCATGTGACATTCCATGTCACTGTCATGGAATCAGATCATCAATTCTCACAACAATCACACAAACAATCAGAATCATCGAAATGATGAACACTTACTGAGAGCCTGAGTCTTTCTTCGTCGATCAGGGGTGAGAAAATTAGTGGGAGGGACAACCTTTGCAGGGCCACAAGTGTATCCAGGTCCGGGGCCTAAAAGTGTGAAGTTCTTGGGAAGTTTAACAGTCTTGTTAGAAGTCCCGGCTTGGCCAATGCTGACTTGGAAAGCTGAGACGGCTGCAACGGGGTCTTGGCCCCAAGCTGCAAGGACTCCACCTTTGCAACAGTTGCTGAATTGCTGGTTGTATGGGACACCAGGGAGCAAGTCTATCACTGTTGGAGTTTTCTTGCAACAATGTGGGATGTTTCCTTTGAACTTGGAGCAATCTCCTTGTTCTGTGGTTTGTGCTCCAACCATGGACCATATCACCTCTTTCTTAGCCCACGTCCACCCCACCCTCCACCCGGGGCTCATTATGTGCCGGTACATTTGGAAATTGTTCACCGTTACAACTGCCTGGAGTAACAACAATGTTTGGTTCTAACTTGTAAGTCGTTCTTTTTAAGGTTAATTACATTTTGTCATTCGAACTATGCAGTTTTTGTACATTTGCGAAGTCCATTTTTTTAGCACGACGACTTTTGCAGTGTGAAAACAGTTTACTTAATGAAGCAAAAACGTAACCAATATGCAAAGAATACTTTGGATATGTAACTGATTATTTCTACAAGATTGGGGATAGTGAAATGATTCAAGATGTCATGAAGCTATGTTTGAGACGAGAATTCTTGATCTCTACAATATGCAAGAACTTCATCTGATGATGATCATGTTAACAAGAAATAAACTTGGAAAACAAGACTAAACATTTTGAGACATTGATACCAAGATTTGTAGGGAAGTGTACTAACCACATAACCATCTGGTGTCCAAGACATTATATCCCATTTGATTGTGATGTTCCCATTTGGATCCAACGGATCGTAAGCGGCTGTGACACAACAAAAGTAACAGCTTGTAAGAAACAAAATGAAGCTGCCATTGAATTTGATGAAGCTAAGATTCATACCTATGGAAGAAAAAAACATAGAGAGGGAGAAAGCTGCAATGAGCAATCTCATTTTGTCTTCAATTTGAGGAAAAAAAAAAACTATATTTTGTTTAATAGCTACAATCAGATCTTTTTCTGTTGTGGAAATTTTTTGAATGTAAGAAAGAAATGTGTAAAGTGAAAGATATGCAAGTGTATTTGAAATGCCACACCTACTGGCAGTTGGATGCTAATGACATATTCTTGAGTCCCCATTTCCATTCTATATATAATTGGTGCATGAATGTTCTTCTGTCCATCGTGAATATGTATTAATATATTTAAATTTTATAAGTGCTGGGAAACTAATAATTTGGTGATTATTTTTTATAATTGGTGAAATAAACAATTAATTATCTAATGCAAATTGTATTTCATATCCTAATTTATTGTTTTGTTGCTAATATGTTAGTGATCTAATTTGATACATGCATGTATGATGATAACCTGAAAGTATTATATGAAACATTATTTGTAATAGTGGAATCGTTTTATCTAATTTAAATATTAAAATTAAAATGTAGCATCTGAAATTTTCCCGTTTGCTAAGAGAAAAATCTGGAATATGATTGAAAGTTAATTAATTTTAGTTGAAATGTTAGTGTACTCTTTTATTGTTGAAAACAAACTTGAAAATACAGGTTCCCATCTTATTAAGCTGTAATCAGGGAATTAATTTTCCAGTTTGGTTAGGTTTCATTTTCAAATTTCAGATTATGACATAAGACGTATTTTCTAGAAATGACCAACATTTAAATCTGCAAAGTGACATGTAAAGAAGGGGTTAGGTCGTTGGAATCGTCTCATGAATTTAATTTTGTGATATAAATCAATCTACAACCTACGACTCAAAATCCATACATAAATTTATGAAAATGAATATGATTTGTGGATATGAAAATCCATGTCACAGATTTTGCCCAACATGGATGAATTTTGAACCCATTTTTACTTGAATAATGTTAAATCTATTTATTGCAAATATTGTAATTCAAATCCCTCAATTCAAAAACAACCATCGGTGATTTATATCGAACGATCATAAAATAAATATCCAGATTTATTCTAGCAAGCTTCTCCCTATTAATCTGGAAGCTTTGATCAGATACGGGAAAATGATTCGATATTAAAATTTAAAATCATAATTCTCAAACTAACAATCGAAATGATTGTGAAGCATTCTCAAAACTAGGTATTCTTCTTCAATGATGGCCAACCTAAGAGAGTAGTTTAGGAAAATAAAATCTTGTGACAAACTATGAACAATAAAGCTTGTGATATGGTAAACAATTATTACATGTTTGGAGATGAAAATCTCGGAAAAGGGTTTCTTAAAACATGAAGCTAGAAAAAGGGTAATGATTGTTAGTGTCTTGAAAAATAATGTTACTTAAAAGAATTTGGATTGAAGAAAAGAAAAGGAGTTATATTGAGTCCACGTGTTTTGGGAAGAAGCATGAGTGAGAGTTAAGCAAAGAAACAATGAAAGTGGACATGTGCCTCAACTTAATTCAACCTCTTAATAGGTAAAAAATTTTATGCACCGGTTGCACGGATCTGGGATCCGTGCAACCGGGTCGACCCATTCACGCGCCCCAAACGTGCCTTCCACGAGCATGCACGCGCTCCCACGCGCTGAACACTTGTACTGAAGCTCACCCAAAATTCGCTCCAATAGACCAACCTTTGTGTATAGTTAAACCAACATTTGTGTATAGTTAGACCAACCATGTGTAGGTGGGTCTAACTATATACAAAGGTATGTCTAACATATATAAAGGTATGCTTAACTATATATAAAGGTATGTCTAACATATACAAATGTATGTTTAAGTATACATAAAAGTATGTCTAACACAACGTAAAGGTATGTCTAACATAACGTAGTGGTATGTGCCAAAATTCAAAAATCAAGCCAAAAAAAGATAAGACATAGAATCTGGGAAGAATTGATATGTTTAACATAGCTTAAAGGTATGTCTAACATAACGTAAAAGTATGTCTAACATATACTATTGTTATGTGATTTTTTTTCAAAAATCATGAGCGAAAAAAAAAAATGTGGTCCCCCTGACCCGGATCCGACCTGGGTGCATGGATCTAAAATTCATGCACCTGATTCACAAGAGACTTACTCCTTAATTAATGCAATCAGGATCCTCTATTTCAAACCGTGTTTCATCTGGTATTCCAATATAAACCCCACAAGACACGTGTAAAAGATGACATCATCAATATACATTTGTCATCTAATTAAAATAATAAAATATAAGATGGAATACGGTCTTGAAATATAGGATCCAATTCCTTAATAATGACCCACCATCTCATCTAATAGTTGGGTTGGTCGATGAAGCCCATTTTTAGTGAAATGGGCCTTATTATTATTGGGCCAGTTTAAGTACTAAACCATTGTAGGCATTTAAGGCCAGCCCAATTATATAAACCCTGGTTGATTTGATTGATACATCTGAATTAAAGAGGATTTCTAGTGCGTTGATTGGATCTTATATGCATGATCATTAAAAATAGCATATAAAAATATCTTTGAATTTTTTTTTAGAAAATATCCGTGAAAAGTAAAAAAAAGTTTAAGAACCCTCCCCCTCCCTCTCTCTCTCTCTCTCTCTCTCTCTCTATATATATATATATTCTGTTTTAGTGATGATATTTTGATTCAGAGGGAACATATATAAAAAATATTATCAGATACATATATATATATATATATAACATATACCTAATACATATAAAAGTGTTACATAATTTTATAAATACGACCTGATCACCTGTCTCATCAAATGTGATCCATGAAACGGTCTTATACTAGACTCACTCTTATATATTTGGTTCTACTTTAATGGAACTAATTTAGATGAACTAGCAGTATACCCGCGCGATGCGCGATTTATTATTTATTATGACAAATACGATTATTAATAATATAATAAATTTATTATATTAAAATATTACTCATGAGATCTTATTATTTTGAGATTTGTAAAAAATCCGTATTTTTTAATGATGATGATGATGACAATGACAACAACAACGACGACAATAATAAAAACAATAATAATAATAGTTTTGTGTTTTGTGTGCTTTAATTATAAGTGATTAATTATATTTGTTAATTTATATGTTCCATTCATTTTGTTCCTTTATATCTTAGAATTATATTTAATAATTTGTAAATAATTTTCTACATTTTTTTAGATGGATTTATTTTACAAACACTGTATTTATTCAAAAACTTAGTTTATATTTAAAAAATTTAGGTTTCAAATTCATTTTACAATTAAAACAAAAAAAAATTTAGAATTTTGAAACCATTTTAAAATATTTTTTCTTATAGTTATATCTATTGCATATATGTTTGAATTTATTTTTAAATGTTATTTGTGAATTTTTTTAAATTAACCTCACAACATTATTAGATTATTATTAGTTTTACTTTCAAATTTAATTATTATTTTTTATAATTTTATAATAGTTTTTAAACTTTTAAACATTTTACAGCCCTTCGTAAAATGAAATTTAGCTTTTAGACCTATTTTTCACATTTATATATTAAAATTACAGAATTTTCAAATTTTTGACAATGTTTAAATTTCATTATTTTCCGATTTTTTAATTATATCATTAAGACATAATCATATAATAATATCATCCAAAATAATTTCTTCTATTTCATTTTACCCTTATATTAAATTAAAAGACTACTTATTATATTTAAAATATATATGAAGCTTGTTCTATAACCTTAATTCTCCATCTCCTACTAATTCTCCTTTCATTATATAGCGAGGCACATCTCATAATTCTCCATCTCCTACTAATTCTTGAAATTTCAAAACCATAGATTTAGCCTTTTAGGGATCCATCAGATTCTAATAATATTAAAGAAATAAGAAGAGAAAACAGGAGGCCAAAGCACCTGGTTTTCATGTTGAGGTCAACAAAATTCATCTCAGCCCACTGAAACAAAGCTTCTAAATTTCTTCTTTTCTAAGAAAAATAACTCTTACTTGACCATATATGTTACATTGCAATTGCCAAATAATTAAAATATCATTATCATGATCCTTTTGCCCAAGTCAATATCTACAAGTATAAATATATATGGAGAGAAACTCATCCTATAAATTATCACTTAACTATTGCATACTGCTCAAACATTAATCTTGAACAAAACCTAGACAAGTACTATATACTCAACTACTTCAAAATGGGCCGTTGGATGAAACCAGAGGTATGCATATCCTAGTTTTGGTAGTTAAAAGTTTTAGTAAGTTTTGTGAGACCGTCTCACGGGTCATTTTATGTGAAATTGATCAACTCATAACACACACTTCAAAATGCAATAATAATTTTGTGAAAATCAGTTTTGTTAGTGGGTAAAAAGATATCTGACCAAAACTATTTGTGAGACGCCGACACAAGTTTTTTTAAAGTTATTTTTGAGCATTTGTAGTTTCAGTGTTTTGTTTTAGGTAAATGAAAGGAGTTGTCAATTAATATAGTTGAATTTGATTAATGAAAAAAAAAAACAGGTGTATCCTCTAATGGCAGCCATGAGTTTTGTGACTGGAATGTGTCTGTTTCAGCTTACCAGGAATGTTATCCTTAATCCTGATGTGAGGTATATATATATATATTTCTCTCTATTTTCTCTTCTTAAAAGAATGAAAAAAATATTCATATCTAAAATGACAATTATGATAATAAAAAGGGTACTCTATATTAATCAAAAATTGATATCAAGTGAGTTATAAAGTTTAATGACAGAATAAATAAAGAGCACCGGAAAAGAGGAGTTGATGTTGAAAAGGAAGAAGAAGGAAAAAGGTATGCAGAACACAAGCTCCGTAAGTTCCTCCGCACACGGCGGCCGGAGGTGATGCCGGCCATCAACCGCTTCTTCACTACTACTCATCATCATGACAAGTGATCAAGGCTAAAGTTAGTTAAAACCCTAATTAAATTCATTATGAAGCTGTACATGGAATTTGATGTCAATATATATTATTTTGTGTGTGTGTGTGTGTGTGTGTGAATTAAAACACCAAATTAATGAATAATGATGAAGCAGAATTTGATGTGTATGTGTGTGTGAATTTTGTAGTTGCATATACCCAAAGTCTCCATGTTATTTTTTATTTTTATGCAATACAATTCCTTGTAATTTTTATTTGTTTTAATGTAAACTAGTATAAGGCGGAAGATGTACGATTATTGAAATTATATTATTTATATATTTTGATATAAAAATGTTTGATATAAAAATAATGAATTTCATTGAAAATTTCAACTAATTTATGCACCATCATCTAATGTAATATTTTGAGTTTAATGAAAAATGTTAAATTAAAAAAAAAAACCAATGATATTTCAATCTCAATTGATACTTGAGTGATGCACGGGTAAAATAATTTCAAGTGCTAGTATTTTTTTGATATAAAAATGGTGAGCATAAAAATAATATAGTTCATTATAATTATTTTATTTTCATTTACTACCCATATAATTCACCAATTTTAAATATTTTTTGTTTCCATCGTACATAATTTGACTAATTTACTGAAAAACCTATGAAAATATATGTTCAATAACTTATTCATAATAAGAGTATAGAATAGTGATATTGTTGTATATTATAATTAAGTTTTGATAATATTTCAAGCTCATTGTCATTTGGTACTCATATGATGAAGAGAATAAATTTCAAGTGTTAGTAATTTATATATATATATATATATATAATGACAATTATCCTCAAAATAGAAATGATAAAAATTTCTTCTTATTTCTACCTCCCAAAAATAGAAATATAATTATTTATTTCATATTTATAAATTATAAATTATTAGTATATTAAACATGATTTATATATATGGTAAACTATTCTCGATAATATTGACAAAGTATTAAAAGTTATAATTGATATATGATATACGAATATTAATATATTTCTATTTAATAAAATAGCGTTTAATATTGCTATAATAAAGATTAAAATTATGCTTTTTGAATTAGTTTTGAAGTTACTTCAGTGCATGCATTTCATATTCAATTTAATTTGGATGTATTTGAAATACATTCATTTCAAATTCTAAATTTCAAATTATTCTATCCAAACCACAACTCGAGTGAATTCATAGCTTTTACAAATAAGAAAAATATGTATCGGTTCACACTCTTTGGATAATTGTAATGGTATTGATTGTAAAGATAATTGTAATTCTAACAAAATATTTATGCTATGGTTAGATTGGCATTGGCTGGTTTGGAAAAGGACTATAATCACACTTTTTTTTCTCTAATCAATGTCAATGTAATCTTACATCTCAAATATAATCATATCCTATCCAATCTCATAACAAACATAATAATATAACATCTCGACTATAATTATATCCTATCAAATCTCATAATAGTTGATATTATAACTTGCAAAATCTTGGGGTAGACAAATCCATGAAATAAATAAGCAAAATCTAATTAATTGAAGCAACACGAGTGTTTGGTTTTGATAATTACTCCCGAGGAGGAGGAGCATTTCAAGTTGTGGTCACTTCAAATGGGGTAAGGGCATTTTCGGTATATACAAGAAAATATTGCAGTTTTTGATTATTTTAAGTAGACATTGGTCTATGTTAGAAAATGATGAAAATTGAGATAGTTTAGTATGATTATTTATTGTACTACTGAAATTGAAAAAGTTTAAAAATTAGGAATGTTTGACGCATCGTTGGAGATGTTTAATTACTCGTACACACATACTTTAAAAGGAAATTTAAAAAAATTGAACCACACTTATGTTACAATTGATTTTTATGAAAATCTGTTTGTAGTATTTTTAATGAAATCAGATACCGATGTTTTACAAAATTAGCTCCGTCAAATAATTTAATTCTTTTTAGAGCCCTATAAATAGTTTTGTCCAACTCTGTCCCTATTTTCAATTGAAAAGTAATGAATTTGAATATTTTATTTATTTAATTGGGTATGTGAAACTATTTTCGATTATTCTTTGAAGTTATGTAGAGGTTATTAATACATCATTATTGAGGTAATTTTTTGGATAAACGATTATATTTTATGAACAAAGTTTTAAATTCTTAAATATTTCCTTAGAACGCTTTGATCAAAATTTATTCATGTGGTTAAAGCTAAAAATTAAAATGTCTATAAATTAGATGTGTCGATGTCCAAATAGCAAATAACGATAAATTTAAGAATATCACGACTTATTTTCAATAATTTGATATGTAGATGAATTGAAATACAAAAATGAAAGGAATTACAAAGAGGTCAAATATAGACGTTAATTTCATCTCAAAACACAATCCGACACGTAGCTTAATTTTGAAACGCTTGGCCTTTGTTACACCTTATTATGTTAAAATCCATATGAAAAACCTGATAAATGTATTGTACAAAACTCAAACCGTCCAAATTTAATGTTGTTTGAATTTAGAACATTGAATACACATATAAAAATCATATGAAATTTTAATGTTTTCATACCATGGAGTTGCATCAATTAATAATCATGTTGATGTCCAATTCCATCGGATTGATTCGATCCAGATCATTTTTTACTAATTGTTCTCTTTTTTATTTGACGATACAATTTGAATTTAAAAGGTTCATATATATTGAAAAAAACCGTACGACATGATTATGTTTGCACGTGTTAATAAAGATGAAGCAATCAGATCAAAGTTATTGTCCGTTTTTAATCCTGTAAAAATGCATTTTTTCCATTTGATTCTGTAATTGAAATAATAGTCCAATTTTGATCCTACATTTTAAATTTTGGTCTTGTAATTAAAAAAATTGTCCAATTTTGATCCTATTTTCACAGGATTTTTTAATTTCCAGCTACAGATTGGGGGCTGGTGTAGTGCACAAACCAGAATGTGGCAGGAAAATCAAATATCTGGTTCAAAAAAAGACCAAAATTGGATAAAATTATCGATTACAAGACCAAAATGGAAAAATGCATTTTTATAGAATTAAACGGACAGTAATTTTGGAAAATGACGAAGAATGAGTTTTTCCAAATTTTATTGGATAGGGTATTGGTTCGGGTTCATGTAGATGCAACGACAAAGGGGCTTAAAATTTCCAACTTAAACGTTATGTATGGACATGAAGAACTTTACTATGTCTTATTCATGTTCAAATCATACACAATAAATACGTCCATTTAAAATGTTCTTCATATCCTACCGTATAAAAGCATCACTTCTTCGGTTACTCAGACAAAAATCATTATTAAACCCTACAAATCTTCGATCCATATGAATTCAATTCTCTGACAAATTAAAATTAGAAATTGTTTTCTTCCAACAAAAAAATTAATCCAGAGCCATGGCTGCAATATGGAGAGTGTTCCTACCAATAATCACAGGCTTTCTTCTACTAAAGCCCGGCTCGGCCTGCTCCAATGGATCCTGCAAGGTATTCATCTATCCATAACTCCTTCTTCTTCTTTTTTTTTTTTTCTTTTATCTCTGTGCTTTTTTTATTATATATATGCAGTTGGGTGATGGATGTTCGACGAATTCAGATTGCGGGCCGGGCCTGTACTGCTCTTCTTGCGACGCTGCATTTGACGGGCCACGATGCGTGAGATCAACCGCCACCAACCAGTTCACCTTACTGGTAAGCTCTTTGACGAGTTCCGTTTGAGACACTCTCACGAACTATTTTATGTAAACTCATACTTTACAATTTACATTTATGAAAATGTATTTGGTTAACGGTCCGTCTCATGAAAGTTATTTGTGAGGTAAGACCATTCCACGTAAGTTGTTTGCTTCTTTTTTTTCCTGGTTTATAGTTTTTGTTGACTTTCTTTGTGCAATTTGCATGAATTAAAGAATTAGATAGTTGAAATAACTTGAACCACACAATATTTCCAGCCTATTTCAGATGCTTCAACCTACTCACACTGCTTTAATTATGAGGTTGTTTCCATGGTTTTGGGCTATAAGGGTCCCCACATTAGTATCTAATCTCTTCATCTCCTTGATTTCACCACACAAAATCTGTTTTTAGTGTGTTATATTCTATCTAATTTTAAAAATTCAAACTTGTATAGCTCACAAAGTTATTGTGATTGCAGAACAATTCATTACCATTCAACAAGTACGCTTTCTTAACAACGCACAACGCTTTTGCAATAGAAGATGGAACACCGAGGCTCACCTTCACGAACCAAGAAGACACTGTCACTCAACAGCTCAATGTTAGTCCACTTTCATGCTCAATATCTCATCTCATTTCATTACATTGCAATCACTTTTCTTAGCCAAATTCTCATCCTTGCAGAACGGCGTTCGTGCTCTAATGTTGGATACGTACGACTACGAGGGAGATATATGGCTCTGCCATTCGTTTGGAGGCGAATGCCACGACTATACTAAATTCGTAACTATACATTTGATCTCATTTTTCCCTCATCAAGCCAACATTTGATCTCATTACTTAATCATACGGAACAGGAGCCCGCAATAGACACGTTGAGAGAGATCGAAGCGTTCTTGTCGACAAATCCATCAGAAATCGTGACAGTGATCCTTGAAGACTACGTTGAGACACCAAATGGATTGACCAAGGTTTTCACAGATGCAGGGCTAATGAAGTACTGGTTTCCGTTGTCTAAAATGGCGAAAAACGGACAAGATTGGCCACTTGTTCGCGACATGGTAGCCGATAATCAAAGGCTGCTCGTTTTTACTTCCAAACGGTCCAAGGAAAGCAGTGAAGGCATTGCTTACCAGTGGAATTACATGGTTGAAAATCAATGTGAGTTGCATCGTTAATTATTGTATTGAAATGCTAATCATTTTGATGATGATATTGATGATTTGGATCAGATGGTGATGATGGAATGAAGTCAGGGGAATGTTTCAACAGGTCGGAATCTTCAGCTCTTAATGACACGACCAAATCATTGGTCCTAGTCAATTATTTCAGGACAATTCCGGTTAAGGCACTCGCCTGTGTGCAGAACTCCGGCGGCCTCTCCGACATGCTGCAGACGTGTTATGCCGCTTCCGGCAATCGGTGGGCTAATTTCGTGGCCGTCGACTTTTACAAGGTTATTTTTTATCCTTATGATAGTGGTTAGAAATAGTCAAATAAGATAGCATTGTTTTCATCTATTTGTTAATACATGTTAGTTTTATTTTCTGTATCATGTAGTGTTGATAGATGAATGAGTTTTGGTAAAACCATCTTACGAATCATTTTATTTTACGTAAGATTGGTCAACTCATAATTCACACCTCACTGTTCACTTGTAAATTTTAAAGAAATGACTTTGATTTGTGAATAAGAATGATTTCTCTTATGAAAACTATTTGTGAAATCGTCTCACACAAGTTTTCGTATTGATAAATTGATGCAGAGGAGTGAGGGAGGGGGAACATTTGAAGCGACGGACTTACTAAATGGGGAGCTCTTGTGTGGATGCAAAGATGTCAATTCATGTGTTGTAAGTTTATAGTTAACTTTCGATTATTTCTCTAATCTTTATGTTTGGTTTGTTTTGTACAGTTCGTTATCTAATTCAATTGAAAACCAAGAAGAGGGTTAATAGAAACCAATAGGTATTTGGGATTAATTAAGAGAGAAAATTAAGATTAATATGTCATATCTTAATTATATAGGGCAAATACAACTAAGATGATATTTAAGATCTCATTGAACATAAAGAAATGTAGTGTTCGAACAGTGATATGTGATTGAAATAGTGATTGAAATAGATTAGAACTGAGAATCTTAGTATATTGTTTCAAACAAATCTTTGTAAAAAGCCCACTTTTGTGGTGAAAGCTTTGGGCTATTAGTCCAAGATGTAGCTCTTGGGCCAAAAAGCCCATTTCTGTTGAGTAAATGAAGTACTGAAAGGGGCTAGGTGATATAAACAATAAAATTTTGAATTTTTTTTCAAAAGATGAGGTGTAAGTAAGAAGAAAAAACTTAGAAACATTGTCGAATTGAAAGAAGAATTAGAAAAAAGTAAGAAGATTATACATGAATAGACAGTTATGTGGTTGGGTGTCTCCTTTCCCTTTTTTCTAATGTTTAAAATTAAGTCTATATTTCTATAATTCTACGATAAATAATTAATGGCCTTGTTAAATTTCTACTAATTATAGATATTTTTCAATTTATAAAAACAACTCTGCAAAAAATACACACATAATAGATGATGCTTAGTTAAATTTTTGGGCACCAAATATTTGGGATCTTGAGCCATTACTCCTCTTGCTTATGATTGGGACCGGTCATAAACCTAAAGATAACATTTTTTGTTATGTAAGGAATCCCGATCAGGAAATAAATTGATATGTTAAAGCTCCTTTCAAATAAATGCTACTATTTTATACTACCTCATTCCCAAATAAGTGTCAAAATTTGTCCCAAAATAAATGTCTTTTTTGCATTTCAAGATATATATATATATATATATATCACAAATACACATATGCGACCGTCGCACATGCGACGACACTCGCACACGGTCGATCGTGTCCCAGGACACGACCGTGCACGACTGTGGTGTATAAGTATGTCTTTTTCAATAATAAGTATGTGATTTTTCAATATAAGTATGTGATTTTTTTTCCTCGCCCACGGCCGTGCCTCGGGCGAAAACTAAGAGCAATCTGTGTCGCACGGTCAGGTTTCAGGACACGGTTGAGATAAGTATGTGATTTTTATCTATAAGCATGTCTTTTAGAGCTATAAGTATGTGTTTTCACGCACGGTCGACCGTGTCCCAGGATATGACCATGCGCGAGTGTCGTCGCACATGAGACGGTCTCACAGAAGTCCAGCTCTCTCTCTATATATATATATACATACAATATATCAAAGATATTTCTATTTACTTCTCCCAAATTGAATATTGTTAAGAAAGGAAAGAGAATAAGATTCAATTATAATTAAGCTTAAATAGGGGTAGATTAAACTTTTAATCATATTCCTTAATTTATGTGTAAAAAAACTAAAACAACTGTTATTTTGTGACAAATGTAGTAAATCTTTTGATTTTGAAAGAATCATATATAACCTAGTTGCATCAATTTTAATTTTGCAGCCAGGTGCCAACTGTACTTCCCGATGATCATACGTATAGGCTCTTGGATAAGGCGACTCCATCAAATTCTCAAAATTACATGCATTATTGTAATAATTGAGAATCTTGTTTTGAGAAAAAAAAAAATTATATAGATCAAGAAATTGGTGGCATAATTTAAAATGTTGGACTACAGTTCTTGATTTTGACACAAGCAAATAAGCATTGGCCTCAAGTAGCTAATTCCATGCACATATACTTATTTTTCTTTTATCCCTTTTTAAGAAAATGTGACAGTAGAACGTCATATAACTCTCAAAGATGAAAGATTCATGAAATATTTTAGAAATAATTATATTTGTGACTACAATTCTTGAATTCGATACAAGCAACAAAAAACATTTGTCTTCAAACCAATCACCGCACTCCTTTTGTATAAAGATTCAATTCATATGACATCGTTTTATGAACGAAGCCTAATGATACGAAGTCCCATTGTCCATATTCAATTTCATTTTCATCAATACAAATAATTTTACACCGGATGATTAATTATGAATTGACTCGTCACGTAAAATCACATCCCTAAAACCCTGTTAAAATACATTTTTTCACAATTTCCTTCTTAGGATTAATCATTAACCCCTCAAGTTGACTTCTTATTATTTAAATCAAGGCATGACTATAAAATTGCGTTGGACTTCCATAATAATATTATCATATAATTTTGTATAATATAATATATAAAATTGGACCACAATTTAATTTACAATGGATTTGACAATGTGGACGCCCCTCTGTTATGTGACGAACAGTGGGCTACAAAGTACAGATTACGATATTGCAAAAGTAATATTAGTTAAAAATACACACTCAATTGGACTACATGTGAAATTTATTTTTAAATAAATAAACAAACATATTTATTAAAAAAATAAAAGATCATAAAATCATGCTTTATCAATATGCTACAGTTAATCCTGGCCCACCAGACAACTACCAAATGATGCATTTACCAAACTTGATCAGTGGGCCCATTACTAGTCAGGCCCAGATTATTGATACCATTCTCTTTAATCTTCTTCATCTTAGCTAAGCCCAATGATGAGGATTAGTGTTACTAATTTTATTTAAATACAGCCATATAATTTATTTATTTTCATGGTCCTGAATTATTAGTGTGGAAAGAAAGATGCATTTGTATAGTGGAGAAATAAAGGGTTTTTTGGGATTTTTTTTCTCTTGAAAACAATCTGTCACGACTTAAAAAAAAAAGGATTTTATAAATACTATATTTGGTGGAATATACAAATTGTGGTATTAAAAATTAATGAATATGGAGATGCAGAAATAATCGCTTATATCAACTAATAGGGCACCTAGAAAACCATATAAAGGTACACATGATTATTATCATTATTATTATGCTTTTAAGATAATGAAGTTAAGGACAAATTCTTTAAAATTATGGTTTTGCGTCTATTTTATTTGTATTTCCTTTCACTTTGGTATATGCTTTATAACATGGTTTCATTATTGTTCGAAATCTTGTATCAATGATATACTTGATCTTTTTATAAAATGAATTAGAAAATTGAAATGAATAGTGGGAATATTATTAGAAAATGCATGAGTAGGTCGTCGTAAGTTTAGAGTTCTATTCCGTGAAACAGATCCATCCACACCTTGTAATTAACTCATAAATATAGAATGCTTTGTGAAAATAGACTTGAATTGTATGCATATAACGACACTCCATCTCATTAAGTTTTATACATGATATAATAGCATATACGTTTTTGCCATAGATAGTTTGTCACAATTTTAGATGTAACTTCATTATACAAATTGGTATTTGATCTTCCTTTCTATGGAGGAGATTAATGGTTAAAGATACTCCTCTTATTCTTCTACAATTTAAATGTTTTTTAAGGTGTTAAACATGGAAAATCATTAGGATTTTAAACACTTGTAACCAACTATAACTTGAACTTGGATATATCATATTTTAAAAATAAAATTAAATTAAAGAGTACATCTTTAAGATTTTTTTTTATTACAGTAACATAATATACAAATCATTAGTAGAAAATACATCTTACAAAATAAATTCACTCATACATAACACAAGGAAAAAAAAACTATCACAATACCTATACTTTAAACACATCATTAAGGAGGAACTGCAATATTTTAACCTTAACATAACCGAAAAAATAACTATATCACAATAAAATATACCTAACAAACAGATTGACATTTTTAAGCAAAACAAAAAACAAAAAACCTTTTGCTTTCACTATAAACTGATTTATTATCCGTATATAGTAAATACACTTTACGTATCATTAAACTATATATTGAGATATAACTTGTGGAATAATATTTTACAAAGTGAACTTAAAAAAATAAACAATTGGCCGCCATTTAATAGTTTTAAAAGATTTGTACCCATATTGAACGTGTTCAAGCATCATTTTTAAAATTGAGGCAACCAATTAAAATTTAAAATTAAAAAAAATGGAAACAATAGCACCCTTAGAATAGTTAAAAATATTGATTAATTCACTAGATTTGTCTTTGGAAACAAGTGAATAATGTGACTGACTGGTATTGAACCTTTTCATCTTTAAATAATTAATAACCAGCAACTGCTACTTAAGAGTGAAGAATACATGTTTTTTTCCAATATATCAATAGCTGCTATTACGATATTATTTAAAATATTAAAAGCACTTTGGTGAAAATTTTATTTAATCTCACTTTCTAATATAAGTGGGAAGCATGTGATTAGGTGGATTTTTTGGCATCTAACACATGCTACCAATACTAAGATATGTTAAAAGAAATCTAGACAATAATTACCAAATACAAGAATTTGAGAGACATCCATTAAATTTAATTATCCCTCTATTTAATTTAATATAAATCAACCTTTATAATCATATTAATAAATATATGATACATGCTCAATCAGTAAAAAATAATAATACATGCATACATTAAGAATAAAAAAATGCTCGGGAAAACAATATATATATATATATATATATATATATATATATACACACTACATTCATTAATATATAAAGAAATTTAAGTGTGTGTTTTCATACATATTGAACTTCTACTTTCTTCATTATATCGTATATCAAAAGATAAACTTCATGCACTAACTGTTTCACGAATAGTTTCTGTATGACGAATCTTTATTATCCACAATTTAAACTCCTATTAACAATTTTTTTATGTGAATGTGAAATGTGTTACTCACTAAAAAATAAAATATAAATATATAAGGGATAATTTCATTCTGATCATATATATAAGACACTTCCATTTTTTGCAATCAAGTATTAATTGTTTTCCAATTTTGGTCCTCCATAATTTACATCTTTCCAATTTTAGTCAATTTTGATCAGAATTTTAAAATTGTTGATGTAGTCGCCGAAAAATCTGACAGGGCAACCAAATTCCAAACTTTAGCAGTTTTGAAAATTTTGACCAACAAGGATTGAAAGTGGAAATAATTTAAACATAAAGGACCAAAGTTGGATAACTAATATTTGGTTGTTAAAAAATTAAAATGTTTTATATCTACACATGATCAAATTGTAATTAACTCAAATTATAATATGATTCTTTTTTTCTTTTTGGAAAAGAGATAAATTGATAAAACAGAGAAAGAGAATACTAATGCATGCCATCATATCTATGAGCAAGTCTTGTGTGAGACCGTCTCACGAATCTTTTTTCGTAAGATGGATCAACTCATAACCCACACTTAACAATTCATATGAAAGTTTGTGGATATGAATTCAATTCATGGATGATAAAGATCCGTCTCACTAAAACTATCTGTGAGATTGTCTCACATGAGTTTTTGTGCATCCATCTAACTGTGGCTTTTGAACTGTGAATGAATATAATTAGGTGGAAATTAGCCAGCATCTAAAAGAAATATTTGGGGTTTGAGGTAACTGTCTCAATTATCTTAAAACAAAATTGATCTTCATCAATGCACGTATAACATTATTAATCAAGGCACGATAATTAATAAATATGAGATTAATTGTCATCTTACAGAAAATGATATTCGATATTATTAATGCATGGCGATTTACCTATACATTATTAATTTGTAGGAGAAATACTCTATCTATTTATAATAGCATCTATATATATATATATATATATATATATGAGAAAAATAAAAGAATAAAAATGTGTTATGATCGATGCGATTGTTAATGGGAGTCATGTTATTGGTGCATGCAGAATTTGAATATATTTAATTAATAGCTAGAAAACAAAGGCACTCACCCTCTCACTCTCATGATTTTCCTAAGATTCTGCTAATCACATTCTTAATTAGTGATAGTATCATTGTTTTCTCTCTCTCTACTCTCTCTCTCTCTCTCTATATATGTATGTATATTATGATTGTCATATACTTGAAATTGCTATTGTTATAACTTATAGTGCCATATGTCAAAGCATTGTCTTGTGACCAATTTTGTGGTGCACTTAAGGAATGGGAGCATGTATAAAGATTTGTACTTACTATAAAATAAATACAACTTTTTACTTGCTATTAAGCTATGTCAGATCCTTTTTTCTTTAGGTTCATTACTTTTTCTTGAACATTAATTACTTATTTATTTATAATTATCAATTGAAACTAACTTATTACTTTGGACTTACTTATAATAAATATAACATAAAAAAAACTATTGTTACTCAAAGGCTGTCATTTTTCCAAAGTGGATGAAGCTAGAGATCGACATCATTAATATTTTAATTATATATATATATATATATTACTACCATTCTTATATTATAAGTTGTGTCTCACAAAGTTTTGTTATTTCTGTGAAATTAACATATGTTTAGTGTATGAGAAAGTTCTTGGAAATCTAGATATCACATCAGAAATCATATATTTTTTTCTAAAAGTACGTATCATTATCAAAATATTCCTTTTATTATTGTGAGACCATTTCGAGTAAGTTTTGTGTATAACTAATTCTCAAAAATAGATGTGTGAGTGTCTACACATACATGAATATTATATTCTTTGAATCGAATTCATCTATTTAGCGTATTGTCAACTCCAAATGCTAGCTCAAAAATTCTAACTAATGACGTTTGTGGTGTATATATAGCATCAAAATCTGTTGTACCTTTATATATATATATATATATATATTATGGATAACATATATGATATCCATCATGTGCAAACTTGTGTACGAATTTAAGAGTGAATAGCTGGCTCATTCTACACAACAAAAGCTCAAAATTGTAGCATAGCAAAACACACAAATTAATGACCTCAAAATATATAATTAGAACATCATTTTCATATTTAGGTCCCCTACTTTATCGGACGCCATAAAAGATTGTCAGATGGAGTGTGAGGGATAAGACAAATAAATGTGCATGTAATGGACCTTTCATCCTTTCCTTCTTTTATTTTAACACATTCATTTCTATCTCTACTTTCAATGCCTTGCTTAAACCCACTGACATTACTGATGAACCAGAAGATCTACAAAACCTAGAAATGATCCATAAAACTTCACTAATAAATCCAATCTAAGTTGAGCAAATTATGTTCTTGCACATTGTTAAAAATTATGACATATTCCATATGTACATAAATCCAATGATGCATTGATTTGTCTATATGATTTGGAAGAATAATCAATTCTCTATGATCAATTGAGTCGATTTACAGGCTTCCTTTGCTATAAGAATTTACAAACACGAATTGAGTTATGAACAATGTTCTAAAATTCGGCCTAGGAGCTAGGCAGCCCCTAGCTAAAATATTTTTTTGTCTATCAACCACCTTATGTGGTAGGCGGAACAATTCTTCCCTAGGCGGTCCTAAGTGCCAAGTAATTTTTTAATATTTTTTCCTTATGTTTGTTTTTTCTTTTTAATAAATGATGGAATTCTTAATGTATTATAAACATATATCAAATTATTATTATTATTTAAATATATATAAATAGAAAAAAAATCAACAAGTAGAAAATAATTTAATAGTCATTGAATAAATCATATATAAATATAATTCAAATGAGATATTTAGTTTTTGTGATCCTCCAAAAATACCTTTCAAAGTTAGAAATTCAAAAAAAAAAAAAAAAAGCTAAAATAACAAAAAAAAGTGTCTAATATACATGCTTCACCTAGGCTCTGACCAGGTCTCCTAGGTGCTAGCCATCAGTCAAGCGTCCGACTAGCGCCTAACATATTTTAAAAGACTGATAATGAATAAGTACTAGAGTCATTCAAACGTATGTACGTCTCATCATCCCCAAAGTCCATTGTACTTCTCCAAGAAATTCCGTCAAGAGAAATATAGGAAGAATCTTAAAAGAGTCCATACATAAAATCATATTAGTTGGTTAGAAGATCTGATATGCATCTCGAATATATATTCCTTCTACAATGAGAAGTTCTAATCCAACTAGGAAACATATCTCATTGAAATATGGATGTTAATAGGTCGATAGTCCTAATCTCAACCCACTTTTGAACATCTAGTCTCACTCATGTATATTTGTGTCTCACACTCGTGAGTCGACACATTAATTTGTCAACTAGCTTAAGAGAATAAAGATTCTTTTATAATTCCAGCGAATTTCTTCAACTAGAAAAAAAGTTTATGTCAATAGATGTTGACTCTAATAAGTTAGCTAGCAAAAACTTTCTTAAGCTAACATAGTCATCTAGCTAGGACTTCACTTATTGCAATATTTATGAATACATTAACAAGAACTGTGAACATATTAGTACTCAACTCATATATGTTAGTGTTTTAAGCTCGCTATATGAATTAAGTAGTACCAATCAGGATCCTCTGTTCCAAGTAGTACTACTTTAGCACATAATTCAAATAAATTGTCGAGCTAGCTAGCGATGAATTAACAATAATGCGTTTATCTTGCGCGTTGTTTTGATAAATATGACTGAATACTACTCAATCTCAAACCATATCGCCTCAATTTCCACAATTCTTCACTTTGATATACATATTATATATAGGAATGATGAAAAAGATAAGTAAAAGGGAAAAATGTGTATATAGGAGTGAGGAATTAGAATGTGGATTGGGTAGAAGTCAATTGTGTATTTATCGTAGATAAGGATAGAGGCACGAGGGGGTAACATGCAGTTTAGGCTCATGCGAGAAATAAAAATCGAGGGATTGGTGGTTAGAGTGAAGAAAGGAACCCCACGGGGCAGGAGTTGATGCTGATAGTGGCCAAGCAGTCACCGGATCACATGGCGTTGGTGCCTTCTTTATTGACAAATATAATGTGGGGAACGAAGAAGGAGGGAAATTAATGTAATGTAGTGTAAAGTAATTGATATAAAAAGGATTGTTGCAAAGGGAAAAAGTGTGTGTACCAAATGGGTGAATTTGGAAGAAACAATAGCAAAGACAAAGCTAATGAAAAAGAAGCATCAAAAATGGGGGGACCTTATTCACACATGGGGTGGGCTGCTTTGATTATTATTTGTTTAGTTTTTGAAAATAAATAAATTATTTTCATGTGAAGTGGAGCCAACCTAAAGGTGAGATTCTTTTGCAATATGTTGGTTGGAAGAGCACAATGTTTTGGACATCCTTGTGTCTTCTATATTAATCTCAATCTTAATTAATACTTTGTTCATGAATAGATAGTGTACGTTTTTGCATAGTCAAAGATTTATATATGTCATGTGTTGTAGATGGTTGCAATTTCGTAGGAAAAGTTTGATAACTCATGTTGTTTCTAGGTTGCTCTATTGGATATAAACTATAAAAACATTGGAAGGCAATATTGAAGAATATGCTAGCCCCTCATCTTGCATTTGTGGGTCCAAAACATTTGAAAAGGAAAGTGTGTGTTTGGACAATGAATTAATTTTGCAAATTTTAGATTTAGGACTTGTATATTTAGAAAATTTAATGATTTATTTTGAGATTGTATGAAGTTTATTATAGTTGACATATCATATCACTCTAGTGATTGATTCAGAAAAATGATTTAGCTATATTATTATGTTGTGAAAAGTTGTTAGAATAATGAATTGATGATTAAATATTGAGTTTTTTTAATTGAGAAGTGTGACAGATGATTACTACGAAATATTGTTGTGTGATTTGGAGTAAGATTTGGATCTTGTAAACTAGATTAGATAATTTGAGTTTGGTCTGATGGGTGAGCTCGAATAGCTTATGCATAAGGCTAGGCTAAGCTATCAATATAACATCCTCAGAAAATCGAACTTAAATATTTGGAATGATCCAAGCAACTTGATAGACATGATAGGTTTGAGCTAAATTGGTCAATTAGGAATGGGTTAGCCAGGGCTAGAAAGGTTGACAAATTACATTAAATACTCCAATAAACTCAAATTAATAATTCATTTGTAGAAAAATGTTAAAATGTCCACGGTGGGCAACTTTTAATATATCCACCGCTGCCGTGCAAAGATCTCATCCCCTGATTATATAAAAAATTAAATTAATTGATATGCTAGATTTTCGTCACGCCAGCGGTGGACACATTAATATGTGCCTACAGTGGGTAGGTTAGCAATACTGTCCATTCGTAATGAATAATAATCACTTTCGAACTTCTGTTGTGAGTATTGGCTTCAAGCAAGGGGATATTTGGACTGAACTTGGCACATCCGAATTTTGGAAGGGCTCAGTCCAGTCTATATTTGGACAGAATTTGCAAAATCCTATAAATCTACTCTATTGGATCTCCTACTTTTTCTACAATTCCCAACAAAAAGACATTTACGTCTTCTACATTTTCCATTGTAAAAATAATATTTAATTATAATCCTACCTCGTATAATTTTCAAAATTCATACTCACAAAATCCTTCTAAAGTCCAAATTTTTCAAAATTCATACTCACAAAATCCTTCTAAAAGTCCAAATTCAGATTTGCAAAAGTCACCTTAAGCATAAAACAAACATACCCTTAACTAGTTATTTGTATATATAGTATGGTGATATTTTATTTGCTTAGTTTTGTAATTTTAGCTCATAATTTAGTACAATAAATATCTTTTTATTTAAGCTTAGAATATACTTAGACGTCTAGAATTACCACTATGATAAATCCTTGTTGTAACACTGCATCGGACTTTAACATATTCCAAATTTGGATGGATATGTGGCAGTTCTATTTTCCTCTACACAAAAATTCATGTGAGATAGATTATTATTACACATGAATTCAACTTATATCCACAAACTTTCATATGAATTGCTAAGTGTGGGTTATGAGTTCACTCATCTCATGAAAAAATGGCCGTTTTGAGTATAGTCGTTACATAACGGTTAAAAAGAATCGACAAAATAATATGGCAATTCTATACACACCCTAAGTAATACTAAACACACCCCATCTATACACATGAAAATTAAAATAATAAAAAAAAGGAGTATGTGTATAAATGGGGTGTGTTTAGTATTGTTTGGGGTGTGTATAGAATTGCCCAAAAAATATATGTAAAAAAACAACAAACAATTTTTTTTGAGTGACACTTGTGTGCTCCTGGGACACGGTGGCCTCAAATTAATCATCATATAGTGTTACATATGTACTCTACAAGTATCATGTGTATACTCTTCAGTTATTACATGTATATTCTTATATACATATAATGCATGTAGAGTATATGTATAACACTAAGAAATGTAACACCTGTAGAGTATATCTATAACACTTGAAGAGCATGTATATAACATCTAGATTCGGAGTTACTCTCCTGTGCACCAGTTGCACGGATCTGATCCGTGCAACTGGGCCACGCGCGGACTGGGTTGGCTCGCCCAGCCCGCACCTCTTTACTTTTTCGCGTATTTTGGTCGTTACCTTCACGTTATGTTAGTGTTACCTTCATGTTATGTTAGGGTTACCTTCGCATTATGTTAATGTGACCCATCTCCAGATTTCATGCCCTTAATTTAAAACCATTGAATTAAATAACACGAAGGTAACACTAATATAACATGAAGGTAACACTAACATAACATGAAAGAAACATTAACATAACATGAAGGTAAACAACAATGTTAATCATACATTCATGTTATGTTAGAGTGACCCTCGTGTTACTAACATAACATGAAGGTAACCCTAAGATAACATGAGGTATGACTGCCTGGAATGAATTTTAGTGGGTTTGAGTGAACCCACCATGCGCGTGGGGCACGTGAGAGCGCGTTGGGGCATGTGAAAACTCACGTCAGAGGCGCGTGGAGCGGGTCGACCCGAGTGCATGGAGTTGCACAAAATATTTTGACATAGATTCGTGCTCCTATCTACCCAAATATACATAAGATCCTTTTTCTTTAATGTAAAAGGGCATGAACCCCACCCCTAGGCACGTGTGGAGGTCACACGCCCAGAATCTGCTCCTTTTTTTTGGGGCATGAATCCTGCACCCTCACTCTCTCCTCTCCACGTTTGTTTCTTCTCCCTTTCTCTCCCCTGGTAGTAACTACCCCTTCTACCTTTACTTCCACCCAATCCCACACAACAATACTCTCCTAAAATACTTAGATACAAGTTTTTATCATATCATCATCCACCTCCCAATTAGATAGAATAAATTAGAATTAGTGATTTTTTTTCCTTTTTGTTTCTTTGATCAACATGAATTTGATTTAGTGTTCAAAATTTCGATTTAGGTGATGTGTAAGTGTTAAGTAGTTCATATATTCATATCGATTTGTGTCTCTTCCACAATTTTAGACGCTAGACAACAATAAGGGGGTCTAGACAGAACAATAAGACTTAAGACACAGACTTACGTGGTCCTAAGCGCCAAATTATATTTTTCTTTCGGCAAAAACTTATATACCTCTGGGGTATATAGGGGCACAGATCTAGGTGTTATATAAATGCTCTTCAGGTGTTATATATATATATATTGTATATGTATTATGTTTCTTGGTATTATAAATATATTCTACATGTATCATATGTATATAAGAGTATACATATAATACTTGAAGAGTATATGCATGATACTTATAGAGTATATATTTAACATCATATGATGATTAATTTGGAGCATCATACTTCTGGGACACACAAGTGCCACTCTTTTCTTTCTTGTAGCCAAAAGGTGTCCTTAATGTATTAAAGATTTCTATTGGACTATTATTATTTAATTAGATATATCAATAGAAATTTAACGAATTAAGAAATATGAAAAAAATAATTTTATAATCATTTAACAAGTCATATATAATCTAGATGAGACATTGTGTTTTTAATTGTTTATCCACCATAACTTAAAAGCAAAATAACTTAAGAGTTCCAACATAACCTTTTAAGGGTCTGTTTACTTTAACAAACGAAGATAAACTAATTATCTATAGTAATGAGATAACTTTATAAGATAAGATATAAATTGTTATATATTTCCAATGTTTACTTTAACATATAATATTTGAATAAGGATAATATTTTTATCCACCATTTATTATGTAATACATGAAGGCTAGGATAAGAGTGATATTATCTAAATATCTCTGTTGATTTTACAAACATAAATGTTTAATGTTTATTAGCAGTAGAAATATAATTTTGTACACTTATCCCAATATTTGGATAAACTATCTTGCGGGAAGGGTCCAAATAATTCTCCAAGATATTATCTGGATTTTCACGTCTTATCTTCGGTTGGAATGATAACCCGGTTGTTATTTCCATCAAAGTAAAGATAAAATATCACTATTCTAAATTGAGTTGGTCTCTTGTGAGACCGTCTCATGTGTGAAGAGATTCAAGTATGTCTTTTACAGATATAAATATGTGTTTATCAATTATAAGTATGAGTTTTATAAATATGTTTTTATACATATATATATATATATAAACATGAGTTTTATAAGTATATCATTTTACATCTATAAGTATGTTTTTTTCTGCTATAAATGTATTTGTCGCACGATGCGATATTTGCACTAAGCATTTTCGAGAATCGAACTTTAAACTATGCCAAAAACCCGTATTTTGAGCTAATCTTGAAGGTTCGTCGCATCCTTCCAACATATGGACCAAAAATGGATGGTACACCATCTAAGTTTTTGTGCTCTAAATTATCCCTTAAAAGTAAATGGACCCAAAAACATTAAAAAATTAAGAAAAATAACTGAAATAGCACAAAATCCATTTAATTTATATATGGCATATGGGCACCACCTAACCTCCAACCAAGCATCCTAGGTGCTAGGTGTCTGTCAAGCACAAGCACGCGACTAGCACTTAGGTTGTGAAATTGAAGTTCAATTTTATTTAGGTTATTTTGAAATATTAAATTTGAAATGAATGATTTTTAATATAGAGGATTCAAAATTCACTTATATTGCTCAAAAGTTAATTTAAAATAAAAGTAATTGATTTCAAATTTACGTGTATCCAAATATCACTAATGAATTTATCGTTATGAATTTTAAATATTTTCTCAAATCCCCATCCAAGCTCAACCTTATACCATTAAAGTAGGTAGTGTTCGAGACTATCTCATGAATCTTATTTTGTGAGAAGGGTCGTTGGATATAATAAATTATGTAGTATTTTTGGGTATATTAGGTAATATTGTTTCTATATATTATGTAATACTTTTGTATTATATTATGCAGTACATCATACAAGTACATAATACAAAAGTATTATCTAAATATAAAAATTATTACATAATATACATAAAAGTATTATATGTTGCACGAGAAAAGAGTGTTTGAACAATTTAGGATCAGGGCTTTTTTTGAGTAACCCAACTTGTTCCAATTCAAGTCATGCAAAAGTATTACCCGAAATACAAAAAAATAATACTAGGAGCACATATAAGTAGAGCCGGTAATTTGAGCCCAGCCCGACGGGCCGACCCGTAAATTAGGTCGGGTTGGGCTCTAAAATGAGCGGCCCGAAAAACACCCAAACTTTTTGGCCCGGCCCGATGGGTCGGATGGGCTCGGACCAATTTGGTCCATTGGGCTTGGGTCGGCCCGATAAATTTATTTTTTTATTACTTTTTTTTGTGCAATTTGTAAATTTTACATATGACTCGATTCCCTCGTCCATGTTTTTATGTATGCTTTAATTTTTTTATAATTATTCTCATCTTCAACTATCATTAACTAATTAGAATCTACTAGCAAATTATGATAATTGAATTAAAATATTTTTGAATGCTAAAAGGAAGTAAAAATGATCGGATTTTGTCCCCACTAATAGTTTAATTATATTAAAAAATATTATTTCGATTACATAAATAGGATACTATAGTTTAAATTGAACGTCTTAAATTATAATAATAGGAAGTTATTTTTCTAGTTAAATTGGTGTAAGAATTTAATGAATTAAAAATTATTTTAATTTTAAAAAATAATTATGCATTTACCCGATTTGGCCCGTTGGCCCGATGGTCCAAACGGGGTTGGGCTGGGCTCCAATTTCATAGGCCCGACCAAAGGATGGGTCGGCCCGGTCCGGGCTGCCCGAATTGCCACCTCTACATATAAGTATTACATATTTTTTTAGAGTCTAACTCAACTCAAAATGCATCTAGTAATACAAAGTACAACCTAATATATAGAAAATTATTACCTAATAAACATAAAACTGTTATATTTTTTTCGATATTCGACCCGACCCAATTTATCTTATGGAATGGAATTCGTGAAATAGTCTAATTCAAGAGTTTCCCATACTTTTTACTCACAAAGTACAAACAAGCATATTATATTCATCAATATAACAAACTAATTTCACACCATCAATGTGAGTATTCATCATATTATGAGGATAAATGTGACACATTTTGAAGAAAAAAAATTTAAAAATTAATTACTTTTATGACTAACAAAATGTGTCACATATCAAATCAAAGATAACACACTTATTTGGCTCCATCCCACGATACTTAATATTTTGGAAGTTAAATCACTTGCTTAATCAATACTTGGCTACATCCTTTGAAAATATAAAAGGTACTTTGCTTTTCAATAAAATACTAAAATAAGAACGATAATCTTTTGAAAGATTAAGTGCATATTTCTCTGTAATCACTAATATATAAATTACTTGTTAGCTATATAAAAAATGAGTGAAATCCACCGTCGTATGATGTTATATATATACTCTTCAGGTATCATGTGTATACTCTTAAAATATTACTTATATACAGAACAAAAAGTCATTACTTTTAGTGAATAAACAAGTAATACCTTAAGAATATACACGTGATACTTGAAGAATATATATATATATCTACTACCTATTATTGAATAGAAAGTAATACCTTATAGTATGCACATGATATCTGTATAGTATATATTTAATACCACGCTTTAACATGGAAAAGTAATACCTTAAGAATATATACGTGATATTTGAAGAGTATATATGTAACACCATATGACAGGTCGGGTGGGGGGTACGAATCTAAGATCCGTATTTGAGGCATATAAGTTTTGTCGTATAAAAATACATAGTACATAAATAGATTCGTAAACTAACCTAATTTTCTATTTTTCATTGCATATAAACCTCAACCTAATTGTTTAAATAGGAAACACTTCGCAAAATACCACTTAATTTGTCATGTGTTTTATATTATCAATGTCGCACCATATATATGCAACATGGACAATAAAAACGAAATCAATCATGGGTGTTTACCAAAATATTGTATTATAAAATCACAATTGTGAAAATATGGTTGTCTTTTAGGATATTATGAAACTACAGTAAATTGCGGTCGAGAAGTACGATTGGAAAATATCAACAATTGAGTCACACCTGGGAACTGTGAATTTTTTTTCAGCATTTTTTATTTTATTTTAAAAAATTTAACTAGATGTTGTTGTTGGCAAGCGCGACTATTAAGGTTACCGTATAAATTAGAAAAAAATTGATGTGGATTCAGGCCAGATCAAACCCAACCCGAACCGCAAACGTCCAATTGCATGTATAATTGATGAAAAAGAATAATACTCTTATTGAAAAGGTGGCAGAGAGCTCTCGAAGTCGCAATTGATACATGAGACTCTTATTTATAAAAAATAAATTAAAACAAAAGTCAATTGCCAATTGCGACTTCAAATTAATTTTTTTGAAAATTTAAAAAGCCAAAATAATTGAAGTCCCAACTCCGAGGTGCAACTACGTCATTCAAATTGTGTGGTCGCACTTCTCAACTGCGAATTCTTATAGTAGTAGTTTACTAACACCCTATATATATCCATATTTTGATAGGAGCAAGTCTTGTGTGAGACTGTCTCACTGATCTTTTTTCGTGAAACGGGTCAACCCATAACTTACACTATACAATTCATATCAAAGTTTGTAGATATGAATTTAATTCATGGATAATTAAGATCCGTCTCATGAAAACTATCCGTGAGACCGTCTCACATGAGTTTTTACGTTTTGATAATTATTTATTAAATTGCAATATTTTGCTAAATTACCCAATCAATCATCAATTTTTTATTTTTTTATTATTGGAACAATAATTCTAGGCTTTTTTTTTTTTTCCTTGAATAGACACAATATGGGGCAACTACTTTACGTCCCATTAAATCTTTCAAATCAGAAATAAGTCAATCAGTTTTTAGTTATCATCATCCTCGTGTTTCATAGACAAAAAGTAGTTTGGCCCGATTAATCTCCATAAATAAGGAGATTTATATAAAGAATTGTCACCTATGTTTCTTCATCATTATCTTCTTTCTATTTTAATATCATTTCCTACTATTTATTGCAATGCTAAACAATTCATATTTAATACTCTCTTTTGAAACAAACAATGATATGCATTAATTTCCAAGTAATTAACTCAATTTTGTTCTATGGAATCTCAATAATTATACCCAATTAATTTTGCTTTGATGGTTTAATCATGTACACTATTAAAGATGTAGAAAGATGTTTCTGCATCAAGTTAATGAAAAGTAAACAATGATTCATTCTTTTTTAAATATATAAATTTTCAGATAAGTATGATATCAATCAAACATGTAAAAAAAAATTCATAAAAACTTGTGTGAAATGATCTCATTGATAATTTTCGTAAAACGAATCTTTTTTACTCGTTAATCTAACTCATTTCCATAAATTTATATATTAATTGTGAAGCGAGTCATGTGGATTAACACGTCTCACAAAAAATGATTTGTGAAACAGTTTCACATAAGTCTTTTTTTTTTTAATTCGTCCAAAGAGCCACTTACACAAATAATTATAGAGAAAGTCTTATGTGTACCTCAGATCTATGCACTCGAGTCAGATCCAGGCCGACCCAGTCCATAACCCCTTTTTTTTCTCATGAATTTTGTTATTTTGGTTGTGACCTTTATATTATTATTTTGGTTGGTTTGAGTGCATCCACTAAACGCGTGAGATTGTGTGAAACTCACATGGTAGCACATTTTTTAGCGCGTGAGCCGAGTGCATGGATGCTAAAAAAGTTTTGGTGATAATTATATAGTATTTGATACATGTATACAAATATTACTATCTATGGTCATCAGTCATCAATTAAATAATTTGATCTTAATTACTTTTTTTTTTGTGTGAATCTTCACTTATTTAGCTAAAAAAATCATAAAGTACAGTAATCTATTATTACTTCATTCATCATTCGTGACTATCTTTCCAATCACATCGTAGTCGTCGTTCAAGCTATATACATTTTGGACTTATCCGAAGTAGATTGGATGAACACCAAGCTCATCTTAAGTAATATTTATAAGGGTTAACTACATCAACAAAACACGAATTTAGAATTTAGTTTCAATTGTAATTTGAATTTTTTAATTGTAACACAAAAAACACTCAACTTAATCTTCAATTCATGACTTGTTTGGAATTTTCGGGCTCCAATTGGTATTTGAAGTCCAAATTGTATAAGTTAATTATTGACGTATAAATTTACATATGGATGATTATTATATTTAAAATCACATGTTGAAAATTAACTTATACAATTTGGGTTTCTACCAACAATTGAAGCTCGAAAAATCTAAATTACATGTTCTGAATTAAAACAATTGTTAAATTACTTATTTTTTATGTTGCAGTCAAAAAATTATGTTGCAATTGAAATAAAACTCTAAGTTCATCTTTTTTTATTTTACATAATTCACCCTATTTATAAACTATATATTTTATTGTGACTATACATATACAATTATATATATATATATATATTAATAAGAGATTAAACATTGATTTAATAAAATAAAAATCAAAATTTCCAGCATAAGAGAGAGGTACATGAATGAGTGGATAACATTTACTTTTTTTCTTTTATTATTTAATTATTTATTCCTCCAATTCATTGATTTATATTTTGTTGCCAACCTGTAATAAATTGATAATGTTTTTATAACATTATTTAAAATCAACTTAGTGCTAGCCTAATGATCATAAATATTTAAAATAGAGAAAGTTTTTTATTAGGCATAATAAATTAAAATTAAATTAGTGAGAATTTGTGGTATGAGAAATAAGTTCCATTTGAATGCCATATAAAACCAAATGAGATGTTATATACCAAATAACCTTGCACCATACATGTATAATATTACAAATCACATTAAATAGATTTTAAAAGTAAAAACAGTTACTAGTTATACGTAAATGCTCATGTGCACCAGGTGCACGGATCTGAATTGGTGCAATTGGGGCGACCCGATCCTGATCCGTGCTCCTGAGTTTTCCCTTTTCTTTCCTTACTTCAGGTTGTTACCTTTATATTGTAAGGATGTGACTTTAGTCAAGAGAACTAGCTCTGGCCAGTCATTCATCGTGGATTCGAATGCGTATAGTTTCATTTTCTTGGACTTCTCCCTCTCCGGCGACTCACAGAACCTTCCCAATGAATATTCTCTTTTGAATAAGAGAGGGCTCCGGGCTACCTTATTTACACAATTACCGTTTCACCTACCAAACCTAAAAAAATGCGATCTTTGTTGTCTAATAGAACAAACACAAGGGGGTTGGGTTTGATACCTCATCAACCCTGGGAACTAGAACTGCGTTTTTTCCCAAGTTTTAGCAACTAGGGTTTCTGCGGCGAGTCCATTTATCTTTAAATCTCTAGTGTAGTGGCCGTGTTGACTTTTATAAGTGTGACCTTTATATACACTACTAGAAAAATGGTTTAATATGACACCAAAAAATGTCCTAATATGTTAGATAATAATACATTTAAGCTATTAAGACACTTCTTAAAAGTGTCTTATATTCTAATGTAGCTATAGGTTTATTGTATTGATAGGTGTCCTATTAACACAATTTGTGATGTCTTTTAATATAAAATAATAAGGCACTTAGAAGTGCCTTAATAGATGATCATCTCATCATCATCATCATTATATTTTTTAATGCTATAATTAATGAATATGTTTTCCATAATAAATTATTATAATTTTTATGTCACCCTAATATAATAGCAAGACGAATATAAAATTTGAAATTTGAAATTCCATATCAAATTCTTCTAGATATCATTCAACCAAAATCAACAATTAAGAAACGTACATAAAATAATAAGAAAAATTCATTACATGAAAGTAATTATAATTATATAACTTATTAGACAATATCCTACGGGTACAAATCTAACACAAATCTAATGAGCTTGATAAACTTTCTCGAAATTCATCCATGGCTTCACCTTCCTTCACTTTGGCCAGCATCCACTTCCTCACGTTTAATCTTCTTAAACTTCAAAAATTATTTTCTGAAATAAAGAAAAAAACAACAACAACAACAACAACCAACATTCAAGTAAGAACAATTCAAACCAAAAGTTATGGAAAATATTCACACAAGTAAACGAATAAGGAGGATAGATGAATAATTAGATACAAGTACTTAATGAGAAATAGATGTGAATAGAAGTACCTGTTTGTTGGAAATTAAGCAACTTCTAACAATTCTGTAAAAAATAAAAAAAGAATCCTTGGTTACCCGATGAGATATCAAGAATCCCAGAACAAATACACCAATTCGAAATCACCAAAAACAAAACTTATTACACAAAAACTTTTATGCATCAGGTGCATGGATCCTAGATCCATGCATCCGACCCGACCCGCGCGTGTACGCGCTTCCACGCGCGTCTGACGCGCCCTCACGCGCTCCCACGCGCCTGGGCGGATGCGCACCTTTAGGTTACGTTAAGGATACCTTTCAGTTATGTTAAGGATACCTTTAAGTTATGGTAAGGATACCTTTCAGGGATACATTTCAGTTATGTTAAGGATACCTTTAAGTTATGGTAAGGATACCTTTCAGTTATGTTAAGAATACCTTTGAAATCCTGATTCCAGGTTACATGTCATGTTATGTTAAGAATACTTTTTAGTTATGTTAAGCATACATTTAGGTTATGTTAAGGATACCTTTAGTTATGTTAAGAATACCTTTTGGTTATATTAAGCATACCTTTAGGTTATGTTAAGAATACCTTTAAGTGATGTTAAGGATACCTTTGAAATCGTGATTCCAGGTTACATACCATGTTATGTTAAGAATACCTTTTAGTTATGTTAAGCATACCTTTAGGTTATGTCAAGGATACCTTTAATTATTTTAAGAATACCTTTTGATTATATTAAACATACTTTTAAGTATATTAAGGATACCTTTAGGTTATGTTAAGAATACTTTTATGTTATGTTAGAGATACCTTTGTGTACAAAATGTGTAACACAACTACCTTATGGATAAGGTATCTCTAACATAACATAAAAGTATCCTTAACATAACATAAATGTATGTCTGACCTAAATTAAATGTATGAAATTTGGGCACAAAGGTATCCTTAACATAACCTAAAGGTATCTCTATACATTACCTAAAGGTATTCTTAACATAACCTAAAGGTATGTCTAACTTAACGTAAAGGTATGAAATCTGGGCATAATGGTATCATTAAGGTAATCTAAAGGTATTCTTACGCATTACATAAAGGTATTCTTACGCATAACTAAAAGTCATGACTAAAATTGAAAAAAAAACAAGCGTGAAAAAAAAAAAAAAAAGAAGAAGCGGGTCGGATTACCCGGATCCGACCCGGGTGCATGGATCTAAGATCCATGCACCTGATGCACAAGAGACTTACTCAACTTATTAATCAAATAAAAAAAAATGTTATCTACAATTTTGTGTAGAAATTCAATTGCAAGCCCTTTGCGGATTGTGATGCCACATCTTCTTCTTCCATATTTATCTCTCTAGTACTCCCATATTTCTCTCTTTTTATCGTTCGTGGGTTTGAATAAATGAGAAAAAAAGGGGTGGAAGTTGAGGTAAACAATTATTTTATATTCTTCTTTAAATTTATTTTATTAGATATCCCTTTGAGAAAAAAAAACTTCTGCGGCATTTATTTTCCCTTTTTTTTCTCCCTATTTTTCATCTATCCACATTATATGAATATTAATTTAATACTATTAAATATATGAAATATATATAGTATTTGTTTAATATCTTTGACATGAGTATTATTTCCTATAATCAACATGATTTATAAAATTTAAAGAATGGATGAATACACCGTATCAAAGGGGCATTAATTTATTAAAATGTTTACAAATTTAATGAATGAATATATCATAGTTTTTTTTTGTTGGAAAACTACTGGTATTTATTTTACGAATAAGTAATAGTAAGGACTTAGTTTATTAAAAAAAAATTAAATATTTATGGGAGCATTTAATTTATAGCGTCTTAGTGGTAGAATTATTAAATTTTATTTAAAATAATATTATTATAAGTGTAGTTATAGATAATTTATTAAGACACTTGATTCATAGTGTCTTAACAGTTTTATTGTAAATGTAGTTATTGATATAAAATCACCAACTGTCTCAAATGGGCATGTATTGTGACATTTAATTTAAAGTGTCTTTAAATGAATGTAGCAATAGATCATTTTTCTACTAGTGATATAAATGACATGACTTTTATGTTCATTAACTTAGGAAAAAATGAAGATTTTCAGGTTTTTTCGCTTTAAATTGAGACCTTTATGTTGAATTTTTGTGACATTATGTACAATTCTTGTGGCCTTTGTGTACAAATAATATGACTTTTATGATCCATAACTTTGAGAAAAATGGAAGTTTTCAAAATTCATTGCATTTTTAGAATAGAAATAGGTGCAGCTAATATTACATAAAGGTAAATATATATAAATTTTGCTAAAATTCTTCATTTTTTTTCTTCTAAGTTAGAATATATAAAAGTCATTACATTTATACATAAAGGTCACACTTATATAACATAAATGTAACAATCTGAAGCAAAAAAATAAAATTCGAAAAATAAAAAAATGTGTGGATCTGGATCGATTCAGACCAAATTCAAATTATATGTGCACCAAGTGCACAAGAGACTATGAGTTATAATATAATTTCAATATCAAAATTACGTGATTGATACGTTACATGATTGTTTTGTTCGGAGGATCCGACCAGACATCAAATACGCAAGAGTTACGTTAGATGGGATATTTGGATGACGTGGATGTTTATTTCTTTGTCACATGTTTCAAGATGTGGATATTCAATTAACCTACATCCACATATACATTAGATAAAATCATCCAGATTTTCTTATATTTTTTGTGAAATTAAAGATATTTATATCATTCTTTATTTTTTTCTATAGCCAATTGAATTCTAAAATTCAAAATTAATGAAATGGACGAAATTTAAAGACATTAATGGATTATTATTTTCAACATTCGACCTCACATTGAACTAGAAGTATCATCTCATAGTATTGTTTATCTTATCTATATTATCAATATTTTCCTCACATTTTTACAATAACCACAAATTTATTACTACCATATCAATATTTATGAAAAAAAGAAATCGATATTTGTCAATCTACGACTAAATTGTACTTCCCCTTGCATTCTCGAAATCTAAATATTGAAATTCTCGGATTTGAAACCCTTCATGAAATTGCCCTATATATTAATGGTGTAAATCTGGTTACTTGTATTATTTTCTCTATCTCATGTTATGCCCTATATATAAGCGGGTTAATTGCAATAAAAAACACAAACTTTACCTAATTTGTAATTTTAACCAATTTTTTTGAATATTAGCAAATATAACATGAATTTTCATATTTTTTACAAATTTAACCAATAGACATATTTCAAGTATGTTTATTTTGACAATAATTTTCACCATTTCAAATAACTATCATTTTGAATGTTAAGTCATTGTTTTATTTCGAAACTATGATATTAATTTCAAAAATAAACATATTCGAAAACTGCATATTGGTTAAAATTGCAACAAATATGAAAGTACATGTTATATTTGCTAATATTCAAAAAGTTGGTTAAAATTGCAATTTGAGCAAAGTTTGTGTTTTTTATTGCAATTAACCCTATATAAGCTCGTTCTCAACTTTTTAAATATTTCAAATATATAGTTTATTGTATATGTAAAATAATATTTATTTAGTTTATTTTCTAACATACACGTATATGGACACCAAATTATATATGGGCATTAAATGCTGTATATTATAGAATAAAGTATTTATTAAATATTCATACGTTGATTGTTCTAATTATTTTCTTTATTCTTGTGCAAAATCATATATATATATATATATATATATATATATATATATATATCCTTCATTCACTTCGAAATAAAAAATTTAGGATTTTGCTTGCAGTCATGAAGGAAGCAGATATAAAATTTTATAGGTATATTTTTAATAAGCACTTTATATTCGTTTATATTTATTTAATTTAAGAGAAGTAAATAAAGGTAATATTAGTATAATGAAGAGAAATATTTCTTGAAATCGTAAACAAAGCATTTACTTTGAGACAAAAAGAACTGTACTCAAAAGATACATAACGAACAGAGAGAGTATTTGGTAGGAGGGTGTTGTATTACGTACTAAGGGCCTATTAATTTCCACTACACCAAAAACGCTTAAAGACAACAATTCTAAAGTGTTGTTGTTCTAGGTATAAGAATGGTGTCTATATCACTGTTGTCGAAGAGGGGCACCCAAAGACAACACTTCAAAAGTGTTGTTGATTACTCATTGACAACACTTTGAAAGTGTTGTTGATATATGCCAAATGTTATCTTTTACATAGAAAAATCGAACATAGACAACACTTTGGAAGTGTTGTTATTCTCGTCGTATAAAATAATTGACAACACTTTGGAAGTGTTGTTATTCTCACCACTGGGATTTGAACCCTTGTCCGCCACCACTGGGATTTGAACCCTTGTCCACATATATGAAAGTAACTCAAGTACCACTAGACCAAAGATGTACATTGATTTATTTATTATCTAATATATATATATATATATATATATAAAGTGAAAAAGATAGACCTCCAATTTTCTTATTTTTTCCACGCGGAGTTTGACTGACTCGTTTGCTTTTATAAAAGGTTCGCCTCATAATGAATTATATTATCCACCAAAAATTAGTACATCAACCTATCACCATTCAAAAGAATAAATATGAATAAACAATAATTTACTCTCAATATCAATGATTAAATAATATCAATAAAAAAAGATCTCACCAATTTTAAGTTAAGATTCAGCAACATCATCAATATTTGATAAACCAAAGATGAAAAAGATAAGGAAATTTTAATCATTATAATAATAACAACAAAATAACAATAAATATTAGTATATTCCTCAAATATAATTATAATACTTAATTATTAATAAATATTTGAACAGGTATGACATCAATTTCAATATAAATTAATTTCATTATACAAAATTAATTTCTTAAGAATTTAAAAATAAAGCAAAGTTAAAGTAGTAATCATAATAATAATATAAAAAAATAACGATAAAATTATATATTAACATTATTAATATATAATCATAATTATTAAATATTAACAGTTATTTTGGAAAATGTAAGACATCATTTGTATATCAATTTACCACATTTCAAAAATGATTACTTATAATTAAAAGATAACACTTTTCAAGTGTTTCCATAATAAAAAGAGTATGCTTAAAGACAACACTTGTAAGAAATGTTATTATTATCTAAGAAATGGAGCTCAAATATAACACTTCTCTAAAATTGTTGTCATTGACAGAAAAAAACACGCCCAAAGACAACACTTCTCTAAAAGTGTTGTCATTGGCAGAAAAAAATACGCCCAAAGACAACACTTCTCTAAATGTGTTGTCATTGGCAGAAAAAAACACGCCCAAAGACAACACTTCTCTAAAAGTGTTGTCATTAGCAGAAAAAAATACGCCTAAAGACAACACTTCTCTAAAAGTGTTGTCGTTGGCAGGAAAAAACACGCCCAAAGACATCACTTCTCTAAAAGTGTTGTCATTGGCACAAAAAAATACGCCTAAAGACAACACTTCTCTAAAAGTGTTGTCGTTGGCAGAAAAAAACACGCCCAAAGACATCACTTCTCTAAAAGTGTTGTCATTGGCACAAAAAAACACGCCCAAAGACAACACTTTCGTAAAATTGTTGTTAAAGTGATGTCTTTGAGTAAAAAAAAAAATCTTTCTCAACACTTTAAGCAAAAAGTGTTGTAAATTTCAAAACCACAACAGTTTATGCTTAAAAATGTTGTCGTTGTGGTGTTGTCTTTGACCTTTTTTGTTGTAGTGTTCGTGGGATGTGTGGGTTAGTAACCTTAATATGATATGATGACTTATAAGTATTTTTTTATAAAATTGTGATTTAAGTTTTTTAATATTCGATTTGGGAGTTAGTCTCCTGTGCAACTGGTGCACATACAATTCGGGTCGAGCACTTTTATTTATTTTATTTTTAAAAAAAATAAAATTTCGTTTCAGGTTGTTACCTTTATGTTATATACATGTGACCTTTATGTTATATAAGTGTGACCTTTATGTATAAATGTAATGACCTTTATATACTCTAATTTAGAAAAAAATGAAGAATTTTAGAAAAATTTGTTCATATTTATGTTTATGTAATATTAGCTGCACATATATCAATCCTTAAAATGCACTAAATTTTGAAAATTTAAAAAAAAAAATTCAAAGTTATGAATTATAAAGGTCATAATATTTGTACATAAATATCACAAAAATTGTACATTAAGGTTACAACAATACAACATAAAGGTCTTAATCTGAAGATGAAGAGAAAAAACCTGAAAATCTTCATTTTTTTCCTAAGTTACTGAACATAAAGGTCATAATATTTATATATAAAGGTCACACTTATATAATGTAAAGGTCACATCCTTACAACATAAAGGTAACAGCTTGAAGTGAAAAAAAAAATTCAGGTGCACGGATCCGGGTCAGGTGGCCCAAGTTGCACCAATTCAAATCTGTGCACTTGGTGCACAGCAGCATTTGCCTCGATTTGGATATAGGATGGTTGCATTTCACTTAACTGGAATTGATGTATTTTTAAATGGGGGTTAATTTAACTAAATGAGTTGTATATATTAGAAATTGTGGAATGATAAATAAGTTGATAGTAGGAAATTTGCTATAGTTGATTAAGACTACATTTCTGAGTCACAAAACAGACAATGTTTGGAATTTCGAAGGAGATCAATAAGTTAGAATATGAGATTTCATAATCTCAAAATCTTTATTTTTCTGAAGTCTTAAATTAATATTATAAAATCAAGTCAAATAATTCTACAAAAAAGAATATTATAATAAACTCTATATTCTACCTATCAATATACAAATTTCAAGGTTCTACTATTACAATTATTAAATCATTTTAATAACATCAGCTAACAAAATAACATTATACACACATTATCCAACATTGATTTGAAATTTACGCTAGATTTTAACTGCCACCTCTCTTTACAGAATGCAAGATTTCAAGATCGAATTCATCTAATTCTACATGATGTCCTTCCAAACATTACCATAACAACTACCTTCTCAATGTATTTGAATAACATTTGATAATGGATTGAAAATTAACATTATGACTTCAAGTCCAAATGGGGCAACACAACATATACATAGTTTTGCTTCATTAAAAATAAAACTTATTCCCAAATAAAGGAGACATAAGTGATGAATTGAGTGAGCTCGAGCACTTGAAAGAGTGTGGAAAGTGTAAAAAATAAGGGTAAAAAGGAAGCAATAATTTGAAGAAAAGATATTAGGTATGATGTATATATTAATATTATATAATTGGAAAGCAAGTTGAAGAGGGCATGATCAATGTTCACGTGCAAAGTTTTATACTTAAGTGGAAACTAGAAAATGACCACTTTGATTCACACAATTTTTATCATCCCAAGAAAATATGTGACAAGTTTTCTTGATGATGACGTACGTGTACATTTTTTTTTTTCTTTGTGGACACATGTGATGCACACAATAGACTTGTTACTTAATTAATACTACTATGATTTTTAACTTAAATTTCATATATGCCCTTAATTAAATTTCCATTAAATCACTACATTTCAACTCCCTGTTCATTTTTGAAATAAAAAAAGTTTCATTCAGTACTAAAGTTAATGAAAGACAAGGGCATAATTGAAATTTAAAATATTTTCTTAATCTGCGTGAAAACAAAAATAAATCTATTTTTATGGGTCGAAAGAAGTATCTACTAAAAAGATATTTATTTTGAGACAGGTAGTACATGCTTAAAAAATAAATAAACAAATAAAGGAGTAAATAAGTTTTTTAATACTACATTCATCCCAAAATAATTGTCGTTTTCGTATTCCAAAGCATATTTACATACAATATATTAAATATGCCTTCATTTACTCATCTCAAATTAAATGTGTTGAAGAGATAGAAACCTCTCATTAATTAAACTTAAATAGGATAGATTGAATTTTTTTATCATATTTCTTTATTTATGTACAAAAGGTTAAAACGACATTTATTTCGAGACGAATGTAGTCTTAATCTTCCATGAGAAAACAAGAGAATAGTACAATTTGTTGCAGTAAATATGAAGTGAAAATAGAGTTAGGTCAGGAAAGGGCTGTTAAGTATGAAATTACTGCACCTGCAGAGGGACCATTTTTGAAAATGACTGTTGCCTAAATTAACCCCATCTTCTCATTTAATTATATTTAATGATCTGTTCACATAAATATGCCTTGGGACTCTTTATTCTTACATCATTTGTCTTCTCATTAATAGTAGTAATAGCAAGAACAGTAGTAATAATAATAATAATAATAATCCCCTTTCCTCAATTATTATGATAATGTATCATTGCAAATCAACGTGTTGTTTACAACTCTTCTTTAACTAGTGTGATAAGACCTCATTTATGTTTGCTTCATTTATTATATGAATATTATTAAGTTGAATTTCGTGTTTATTTATTAAATAAATCGAATGTAAATAAAATTGTTTTCAGCTTGTTTATATTTACGAACAATTTGTTTATTATTCATGAACAAACTCGTAGTATACTTGTTTATTTGATCATTAATATTTTTGATTATTATTTAATAATATAGAAACTATATAAAAGTAAAATCAAAATTCTATCTTCAATATTGAATAGAGATGTTAGATAACTATGAAAGTAGTAAGCTTTATAATTTAAAAACTAAGATATTTCAGATAAAAGTTTGGAAAAGTAGACAAAATTTAAAAGTTTAATGTTAATAATAACAACAAAATATAATTTTTTAATAATTATAATAATAAAACAACGTTAAACAAACGAATATAAACATTAAAAGTTAAAATTTGAACAAGCTCAAAACAAGTTTGAATAACTCAATAACTAAATGAACAAACAACAAACAAGTCAAAATAGGCTCACCTCGTTCTTTCCACAGGAAAACTTGTTAGAGCACCAGCATCATTGTTTTTAAATGTAATAATAATATAAAATTAATACATTTGATTGATGTATTTTTAAAGAGTCTTTAAAATTCTTCTGCAAAATCGTTTCTGATTTGTCGTAACTTCGATCCTTTACTTTTCCAGCGTCGTTCGAAATTCTCCGATGCCAAATAGGAATTCTCCACCGCTAACTAGAATTCTCCGATCAAAAAGACCTGCACAACAAAGAACACCGGGGGTTTTACCCGGTGAAGGGACTCCGACGCTCAAGTCAGTAATCTCACAAAGATATTGCTCTCGATTTCAGTAATGCTTAACGTGTAAAAATTGTGATTGTGTGTGAAATAGAAAGATAAAACGATATATATATACTCCCTGAAAGAGACGTGATTTCTTGGGAAAGTGATGTGGTAGTTGGGATTTCTCCTAAAAACTTGGAAAGTGGCGAGATTCTCGCGATCGTGGGAGTTATCTCAAATTTGAATTAGTTCGCCTGGACTTAGCTCGACATTTCGCCTCTCAGTTCGACATTCTTGCCTGCGAGTTTGATCAGTTCGCTCAGCGTGTCGAACATAACTGTTCGCCCACACGATCTCTATTACTTCTTCGTTCTGTTCGCGCTGGTTGGCTTTCAATTCCGGGTCGGGTTTTCGGAGTAGTTTGAATGTGGTCAGTTCGACCACATCAGTTTCCATGGAGAGAGGGAGAGATAGAGGGAAACAATCAAATCACCCACTCACTTCACACTTACAGAAATTTTGTTAAAATTAAATATTAGTGTAACCGTGCGTTGCACAGTTATATATATAATTATTAAAAAAATATAATAACATATAAAATATAATGATTATTATTTTAATAAATATATTGATATTTTTTTAATTTGTATTAGTATAAAGTTAGATATTTTAACTTTAAATTCATGTCATTATAAATAATTATATTCGAAAATATTAGAAATTTGAAATATATAATGTAATATATTAATCTATGGATTAAACAAACAAATAAAAAAAATTGTGTCGGAACATTACATGGGTAGTGAAATTTTAAAAAATAAATTTAATATCTAAAAATAAGTTATATGTATTAGAAACGTTATAATTTAAGTATTGAGATAAATAAATTTATATTTTATTGACATGTATAACTATAAATACACACGTATTTTAATAATTTTTTTTTTGGTTCAACGACACATATAACTCATTTATTTTAAATCAAATAAAAAATTATATCAGTTTATCAAATACATGAAAATCTCTCTTGCTATCTATTTAAATGAAACAATTCAAAATTGGACTTAATCTACACATTTTAAATTAAAAAAAATTATGAATAATAATTATAAGATTGATAAATCAATATATCATGAAATAAGAATGAGAAATTTTAATTTGTGAAAAACCAAAAAAATTACATCTGTCCAATACCTTATGTCACCTCACTTAATCAGAATATAAATATATATAAAATTCGATAACAAATAAATATAAAATAAGAAAGATAAAATAAAATATTTGTATATTTCAAATGAATAAGTTGGTTAACTTGCAATAATAATTTTAATCTAATTTTTTCTATTTGATATGTTTTATATGAGTAATCTATTAGGTACACCTATAATATTTTTTTATTTCTACATTTTAATATCAATTTACAATAAATTAATATTATATATCATAAAAACGTTTAAAAATGAAAAATCATTGAAGCCCACACACATACATTTCCATATTTCAGTTTGATAAATATTTTTATATGAATATTAAATTTAAGATCATTAAA
This sequence comes from Scutellaria baicalensis, assembly GCA_005771605.1. Classification (NCBI taxonomy): domain Eukaryota; kingdom Viridiplantae; phylum Streptophyta; class Magnoliopsida; order Lamiales; family Lamiaceae; genus Scutellaria; species Scutellaria baicalensis. The sequence goes on along the minus strand of CM016721.1, from coordinate 61,152,786 downwards.
TAATGATTTATTTTATATATTATATATTTAAAATTGATTTAAAATAAGGTAAATTAAAAAAAACAACCTCATCTATCGACTTTTTTAAAATTGCAATCTAATCTTTTTTTTTTAAAGATTGCCACTCAGTCTTTCTGTGGTTTTGTCGATTGCAAAATTTCCGTTCATTTTTTCGGCAAATGAATTAATTTTTTTCACTTTGCAACCCAAACTTTAATTTTTTTGTCCAATCGCAAATCATGATTTTTTTTTTCGTTTCACACTGATACATTTTTGTTATATATATGAGTGTGACATTTATGTTATATAAGTGTGATCGATATTCATAAAATAAATATCAAGGAAATATTGATCAAAATTGGTGAAATATATGTAACATCGGTAAAAAATCGATAGAATATCAATAAATATCAAAAAAATATCAGAATATATTGATAAATATAGGAAAAATAACAATAAATATATGTACCCATATTTCCATCAATATTGATATTTTCACCATATTTTTGTGAATTTAAGTTACCTATATTTCTACCGGAATCGAAATTTTCATTCTTGGTTGCAATCTAATAAAAACACAAAGTTTATGTTGCAATTAGATTTAAAATAAAAACAAAGTTTAGGTTGCAAAGTGAACAAATTAATCTCCATTTCACCGGAAAATTTGCAATCGACAAAATCACAGAAAGATTGGGTGACAATCTGAAGAAAAAAAAAAGATTAGGTTGCAATTTGAAAAAAATCGATAGGTAGAGTTGTTTTTTTTTTTTTTTTAATTTACCCTTTAAAATAAGTACTTAAAAATAAGATGAGAGATAATAAATATATAATCTCTTATTTCATCTTATTTATCTTTTTATTTTTTTATTTGAAATTTTTATACAATAAATACTAAATTGAGTATCATAACTGATTTCTTAAATTAAATATTTATTTATTTGTATTGAATTTCTTAAAATACAATAAATAAGTTTATTTATTTTTATTTGTATTGAGTTTCTTACAATAAATACAATATGAAATCAATTAATAGGTTTCTTAAAATAGTAATTATTTAAAAGGTAGATAATTTATTACAGTTATTTTTGACAGGATATCCTACTTTTCTATATATATAGATGTTACATCTCCTATTATTATTCAATCACCACACGTTAGGTGTAATCAACGACATCACTTCACACTTTTTCATAGTATATTATTATTATTATTATGAAAATGGATATAGTAAATGGGGATGCTCTTATGTGGCAATAAATACTTCCCAAACTTATCAATGACATATTTCTCATTAGGTAAACTTCTAAATATATTTTTGATCATACACGAAAATTGATATAATTTTCCAATGTTAACATATGAAAATTTGGGAAAAAGAAAAAAGAAGAAATGTAAAAGAGAGTTGTTGAAGCCACATTTTTCCCAATATAAATGGAAATAATACCTGTTGATTTTGAGGATTAAAATGAGGCTTACATGTTTGATGTTTTCACTTGAAAATGTAGGACTTCCTTGTCAAGTTTAAAAGAATAACTTCCACTATCTTATCTATTGTATACATATTAAACTATTTCAACTCGTAACGTATCAAATATCTAACATATCAATTGATTTCATTTTTCATTTAACGTATCAAATATCTAACATATCAATTGATTTCATTTTTCATTTAAGAAGATGATGGCTGGCCAACCACACAAATTAAACAATCGACAAAATTGGCTTTATTGCCAATGATCCAACTTCTAATCTATTTACCAAACATATAATAACTAATATGAGTAATAATAAATTCAAATAAATTCATACCTACACTAGATATATATAATTTCATTGTCAAATCCATCAATTATTCGAATAAAGAAATTATATATATATAATAAAGATCTTATATATTTATATAATTATTCGAATATATTCAGGAATACTCAAATCGAATTTCGCTATATTCTTATTCGTATTCAGATTCTTATTTGTATTCAGATTCTTATTTTATTCGAATCACTATATTCGAATTCAAGTACCGAATCGGGTCAAAAAGATTTGATTCTTTTATAACTCTACTATGCCACTCCTAACATATCTTAAGTGTGGAAGTAATATTCACGTGGACCAGATGGAAATAATAAACTTGTAAAATAACGATGTACAAATGGAGTTATGTAAAAAATAAATTGAAAGATTTTAAAAAGAAAAGTGTGTGAGTAGTAAATCTTGTTTCAGTTGGGAACATAATTTAAATCCCATTGATAATTAGTACTCCATCCGTCCAATAAAAATACACATGTGTATTAGTATTGTCTGTTACATAAAGATAAACTTATTACTATATACTAATATATTAATAGTTTGTAATTCCATACATTCACTTAATTAAATTTTATATTAAATCATCAGACTTAACTTCCTATGCCTTTTTTGAAAAAAAAACAATTAATTCAATGTTAAAACTCATAAAACACAAGCATATAAATGAAATTTAAAATGAAAACAAATGTAAATCGAGATAAAATATTTTTTATAGTGATGAATGAAAAAAACCACAAAACCCTGATGATTAAATAATAATGACACACTTCCTCATAAAAAATAAAAAAATGACACACTTGATAGTATGACATACTCGAGTGTGATTCACCAAAACCAAGGAGTAATAAATGGTAGTAAAAAGTAAGCAAGTGTGGAAAAAGGGTCAAACAAAGGAGAGAGAGAGAGAGGAAAATTAATAATGGTGTTGGGAAAGAGACAAAAAGCAATCAATAATTATTTTCAGTGAATAAAAACGAGTGCACGTGGATGCATCTCCCACACGTGCACTCTTTTCCACTCTCACTCCTATTTTTTATTTAATTCATAGCTCTATGTATTCCACTTGCATCATTTTCGATTTACAAAAATTGGCTTCTCACATCTTCCTCATTAAATTTAGGTGGACTAATAATCAGCCCTATCGTATTGATACCTAATCCATTCTGTATGATATGATTTTATAGGATCAAGTGTATGAATTATTACACATATATATGTGTACATAAGAATTGTATTGTTCCATAATTTAATGAATTGGACATGGGATATAGAAATGATAGCAATGAGAATGTAATGATATAAATGAATGGAGCATGTACTTTTCAAGGAATAATAACATTAAATTGAAGCAACAAAATAGAGGAAAGATTAAAAGTATAGGATTGGCAATTATCATGATTGGGATGTATATTGATGCCATGACCAATTAGGTAAGAAGCCTTCAAACGGAAAATTCAGACCAAACAAGATAGATGATGATGATGATGATGATGCATTTAATGTATTGACCAACCAATCAAAACCAAACACCAATGCCTACCATCATACACCTCTCATTTCATTTCAATCTTCAATCTTTATTATATAATAAGGTTTTCTCCATAGCTACACGTTTGAGTTTTTCTTTTGTCATTTTTATAAATCTATTATAACTCACAAAAATTGATCTAAATCAATCTCACTTATATAAATTGTTGATTCATTAATCTTATGAAAGAGTAAGATTTATATGATTTCGTTTCACAAATCTTTTTATGTAAAATAAATCAACTCATAACCCATTATTCATCTATAAATTCTATAAATGAGTTGAGTTAATGGATAAAAGGGAGCTTCACGGAAATTATCTATGAGACCGTCCCACATAAGGAAATTAGATTTATATGACAGTTTATTACAAAAGACTTGTTACTTTCTATTTCATGATATTGAGTAATTTTTATATAGAAAGCCACTTTCAAATATTTGTTCCATCAAAATACCTCCCTCAAATTATTGTGTACAGATCTAACCATTATATTATAGATGTTGTATTTTAATTAAACTTGCGATCGTAAAAACCTCTTGATGAAAGTGTTGGTGGAGCCTAGTCGACCTCATCTTGTCCTACCTAGACGACTTGACCAAGAAAATCTGGATGGGTCCATACATATGCAAGCCTTGAAAGTACCGACCCACCCACATCGGTCGAGCCAAGGCTGGCTAGACCAAGAAGCCAGATCTCACGAGAACAAGTTAGTAGCCAATAAGAATGCACTTAGCCAGCCAACCAACACGTCAGATTCAAACTGGTTCAACTAATTATCGTGCGCATACTAGAAAACACATTTCAAAAAGGAAAATGAAGTATTTATCCAAGCCTAAGATATCCTATCATTAGAAGAAAGCTGAGCAACATATACTAAAATTCAAATTTGAATCAACTTAAATCCCTAAAATCATGTTTAAGATATCCGATCATTAAAACAAATTAACAAATAGTAAAATTCAATTTGAATCAACTTAAATCCCTAAAATCATGTTAGGAGATGGCTATAAATAGAGACTTGTTTATCTTTCAAAGAGTTTGAAACTTATTGTATTCAAGTATATAATATATGCAACAACAAAATATTTTGTTTGTCGGTAAGAATCATCCAAACTCACTGAGTTGATAGGAGCTTTCATGCCAGCAGCCAGAGTTGTTTAAATTCATTTTATTGCTTAGTTTAATTTATTTGTTATATGATGCATTCATTTGTACGAATTTGTATGTCAATAATATATGTATCAAACAATTACCATTATTTTTTGTGCATTTATATATAAACATCTAGAAAAATTTATCAACAGATATTTAGTTATTTACTTCATCATTCTATCACATCAATTAATCAAATAAGATCATATGACAAGAGCAAATAGTGGTACAATTATCAAACAAAAAGGTCGAAATGATCGATATCAACCGTAAAATAGTACACTCTTAAAACTGAAAATGAAATATTCATCACTCCCCCTCCTATTTTAACATTTATTTATCCTTTTCTATATTGAAAGCATGAAAAAACATTTATAAAAAATTATTTTTTAAAGAAGTAGATCATAAACTTTGTAGCAAAAGTAGTATCACCTAAAACCAACACCACAAGTAAGCATTTGGACTTAAATCAAGCCTTAAAATAAGATGAACCGTCAATTTTATTTGAGGAAGATGGACACAAAACAATAATACTACATAAATAAAGAAATTATATGAGTGGAGATTGAAATTGGCAGAGCCGGCATAAATTAGGATATATCTAGAATAGCTGATTTTATTGGTAAATGGAAGATTTATTCAACTAATAATTAAAGAAAAGCAATATAGATAGAGAAATATATGCAATAATTAGAAGGGAAAATAATGGGGGAGAGAGAGAGAGAGAGAGGCTGGTACCAACTAGAGCAAAAAGCAGAAAAAACAAAATGGAGGCCCTCGTGCACCTCTGGAGTTTTGATTGTACATCACACATTTAATGAAGCAAAAAACGTCTCCAGTTCAGCTGTGCATGTGTGCGTGTGGGTAGACATTCCTCTCTCTCATCCCTTTCTCTCTCTACATTATTATTGTATGTCTATGCAACCTTTTGCAGCCTATAGTATATGCATCCATTCTGTAGTTTCCGTGCACATCTTTTTGATCCATCTCTCTGCTATGCCTATACATCCCCATCTCTTTCTTTCATACATCCTCTTCCATCTTTTTCTTATGTCCCACTTATATCTGCTTAATTCTTCTAATTAATATCTTATGGGGTTTTATTTTTCTCTAATGCTAACCAAGTCTTGTCGGCAATACCCTTTTCCCTGTTTCTTTAAACACAGTTATTTTAAATAATCATCAATTCATGTTTAATGCAGGGACAGCATGAAATCTATGATCAAACAGTACTGCAACCAAACAATGTTTTATGATTATGTTCATCACTCATTATACTTGTATCCAATTTATAGTGTAGCACAGTGAATATTTGCTAGCAATATCATTGCAGTGTATCAAATAAAATGAGTACAAATGTTAAGTAAGATAGTTACCTTGGAGAAAGGGGATAATTATATGAGTTTTCTTTAAAATGTAAAAGGTGCACTGTGTCAGTTGTGTCAAATCCCTTTCCAAGGATCTCCTCAAGGATCCACACTTCTCTTCAAGTCATTTTCAAACCTAGCTTTTGCACCACATTATGACAAGGCCACCCGGGTATCAGCATCATCTCAAAGTCAATAAACAAAATGAGAAGAGAGAGAGAGAGATGATATAAGTGAATTACAAGACAAACCCTGTCTTATGAGTATATATTACATATAATCTTCCCTACTGATGAGACTAGTCAAGCATCTACGCCTCTGTACGGTAACACTACACATTTTCATTATTCTTTGAAAGAGATACTCGGTACAAAGGAAATTATGTTATAGTGTTCAAATTCAGGGAGTGCCTGCCTACTTCTCTGTAGTGTTTTGAAAAACCCCACTAAAGTGATGAGTTCTTTTCTGCCACCCGAAATTTTATCAAGTCAGAACATGGCTTCTCTCCATCAACTATTCATCATGTGCAAGTAAATAAACCATGTATAGATGGAACAGCATAGGAGTTCACTTAGTCAAAGCAGTCAACCAAACATAAAAAGCATAAAAAAATATTCTGACAGCAATACCAAATATCAAGGAATTTTCCTGTATATTGAGAAGTATAAAATTAGGGAGGGTAGGCCTGAGTGTACCAGTGCAGTGCAGGGCAGTCTCCCCACATGGGGTAGAAATGGAATTAGAATGTCCTTTTTAACATACATGTGTGTGTGAATGTATGAAACTCAAATCTAGAGTCATTTCAAATAGGTTGATGTGATTAGCACAAATTTAAGTTTTTATCCTATTATCCCACAAGAATCCAATTATTAATCATGCTTAGTGGATCGCCATTAACTAGCAGAAAAAAGGGAGTTTTCATGTATATTTTAGTCTCCCCCACTGTGCACAAGGCTCCAAAAAGTTACTGAAATTTAAAATGTAAGGATGATTAGAACATGGGGATTATTGGATAACAAAGATGGGAAAAAAAAGTTGAAGTGAGAAATAGTCCAAAAAGGTCAAACTTCACGCTAGGAACTATAACCTACAGATCTAAGTATCAATCTATTAAAAGGATACAGACTAGACTTCTAAGTTGAGTTAGTGTAGCACCAAAGAACACTCTCTTGTTCAGTAACCAAGAACATGTCCCTAGACACTTGTGTAATGTCATGAACATAACTCTCTACTTCTCTCTCCCCCTCTCTCTCTCTCTCTCTGAACATGTCCTTAAGTGAATTTTGTAATTTCATGTACAGATCTAATTGACAGACATGTGAACCACTTAGTCCCAGTGCTTTTCTTCTAATGGGGTGGCGACCATGTGCTTCTCTACTGCTTATAATTCTAACATCAGTCAAAGGCATAATTTCTCTCCAAGACTTTTTAACAAGGATTAATAAATACCCAAATGATTAATAATGACAGCTACTAACAGTATTAAAAAGAACTAGAGAACCACATAAAGTGTTTAACACCATACCACACCCAATTCAAAAGTTTAATTAATTATATGTTAACAGCTACTGTTTTGACTAACCAGTAAAATGAAGTTCTTGAGCCAATAAAACAGAAGACTTAAATGTTTTTTGATGTATCAATTTTTTAAGTTACCAAGATTTGGTAATATGATTTTTTCTTTTTACTGTGTTTTAATTTTGCCTCAGGTTTGAAGACTAGGCGGCCCTACCTTATAGTGTGCATGATTTTGGCGTATTAGCCTCATCTCTCCCTGCCGAAGCATTCTCTCTCTATTCTTATTGATTTCATCAGGTCTATATAAACACCCGCACGAACTCATGCCAACCAATACAAACCAGAGCAAATCTCAAACCTCTCAAAACTCTCCCTTGCCACCCCCCTCTCTCCCTCCCCTCCATCTCTCTAATAGTTGGAGCTTTTAGGGAGTATCAATGGCCAGCTTAGTTGTGATTCTGGGGGTATTTTGGGGACTCTGTGTTTTGAGTATTGCTTTACTGAGATGGAATGAGGTTAGGTACAGGAAGAAAGGATTGCCCCCTGGTACCATGGGGTGGCCAGTCTTTGGAGAGACCACTGAGTTCCTAAAACAAGGTCCAGGCTTCATGAAAAACCAGAGATCAAGGTATCTCTTATAATTCCTTCCTGCAGGATTCTGAATCTTATATATTCTATCCAGTTTGAGTATTCAGACAAATCCTACAATTAATGTATGAGAAACTACGAGTATTTATCCCAGAACTAAATCGGGTGCTTGCATGTTTATGTACATGCTAATCTGTAGACCAGAACACTTCTAAATCCTATCATTCTTTAAATTATCATTAAAAATGCTTGACTAACTATTCCTTTATTTGACTAGTAATCTTATACTAATTCTTCCTTAACTTATGTTACTATAACAGGTTTGGGAGTTTCTTCAAATCCCACATACTGGGATGTCCTACCATAGTCTCAATGGATCCAGAGTTGAACACATATATTCTAGTGAATGAAGCAAAAGGGCTTGTCCCTGGCTATCCTCAGTCAATGTTAGACATCTTAGGGAAATGCAACATTGCAGCTGTACACGGTTCTGCTCACAAGCACATGAGAGGGGCGTTGCTTTCCCTTATCAGTCCTACAATGATTAGAGAGCAACTCCTGCCCAAAATCGACGATTTCATGAGATCCCATCTGAGCAATTGGGATAACAAAATTGTTGATATCCAAGAGAAAACAAAAGAGGTTTGTGCTGGAAACCCCAGATCTAAATTCTAATCATTGAATCATGTGGTATGATATATTCTTACGACTCTGTTCTGATATTTATATAGATGGCGTTTCTATCATCATTAAGACAAATAGCAAGCACTGAAGCTAGCTCAATATCTCAGGCATTCATGCCTGAATTCTTTAAATTAGTCCTCGGAACTCTCTCACTTCCTATCAACCTTCCCAACACAAACTATCATCGTGGGTTTCAGGTAAAGTTCTTACCACTCCTTTACACTGATTCAAATGAGCACAAATGTATCAGGAAATACTAACGCGTCGAAATCATCACAGGCAAGACAAAACATTACAAACTTGTTGAGAAAATTGGTGGAAGAAAGAAGAACTTCTGGTGTAAAACAAAGGGATATGCTTGGCTTTCTGGTAGGCAAAGATAATAAATATAAGCTGAGCAACGAGGAAATGATTGACTTGATCATCACAATCTTGTATTCTGGATATGAGACCGTTTCGACTACTTCTATGATGGCTGTCAAGTATCTTCATGACCATCCAAAGGTGCTTGAAGAACTGAGGGTAAGTGGAAATTTCAATCATATTTTGTTATTGCAATATTTCTAGCCATTAAGTATGGTGTAAGTTTCATTACTCAACACCATGTATTCATCTTTAAAATTACCAGAAAGAACATATGGCGATAAGAGAAAGAAAAAGACCTGAGGATCCTATTGATTACAATGACTACAAGTCCATGCGGTTCACACGAGCAGTAAGTGCTGCAAACTTTCGGCTTAAATAGTTACTACGGTAAAATTTTAAGCTAACTGTGGGCTGATATTCTTTCTTCAGGTAATATATGAGACATCAAGACTAGCTACAATAGTAAATGGGGTTTTGAGAAAAACTACCGAAGATATGGAGATAAATGGTGTGCACAATCTCTTTTCATCAACCATATATTCCTTTTTTGCTTCCTTTATGCTTTAGCAACCACATGGAATCAGAATTTACCATCTAAATAATAAGATCATTACACAAAAGCAACAGTTGCATATACAAGCAATCATAGATACAGAGATTATATTTCTGTATGGACCCTACCCTATCATGATCCACATGGAAAACCTTTCATTCCAACGCAAGACATTCCATAGATGACCCATCTTGTCCGGAGGAATTATTTTGTCTACATCTTTTGGATAAGAGAGGAGAGAGCTTAATTCTATCTCTGCTCATATTTCCAATCAAAAACTTAAAAGAGTATTCCCTTGTCAAGTCCAAGTGCTTATAACAATGAATGCAATCTAATTTTCCATATGATCCTTTATCCAACTATAAACTGAAATCCTATTGTGATTTGCCAAAAATGTTCTATGAAATAGTACTAGTACGGTTACTAATTTCTTTTCCTGTTCCATTTTTTCAGGGTATCTCATTCCCAAGGGATGGAGGATATATGTGTACACAAGGGAAGTCAATTATGATCCATGCATTTATCCTGACCCATTAACCTTCAATCCATGGAGATGGCTGGTACGAACTGCCTAAACAAGCATTTTCCTAACACTATAGCAAATCGGTATTCATTCATTTCCAAACAATAACGATTATTAACCTCGATAATTTTACCAACTGCTGCAGGAAAAGGGCCTAGAAAATCAAAACCATTTCCTGATTTTCGGAGGAGGAACACGGCAATGCCCTGGAAAGGAACTCGGACTGGCTGAAATTTCCACATTTCTTCATTATTTTGTGACTAAATACAAATGGGAAGAAGTAGGAGGAGACAAACTAATGAAATTTCCGAGGGTTGAGGCGCCTAACGGGCTTCGCATTAGGGTTTCCGCACACTAACCACCCAAAGAATAATGTACAGAGGGAACAATTAACTTAGCAGATCAGAGTAGCTTTTTTTTCTGGATGTACAAAAAAAGTTTCAGCTAACACATGCATTAGAGAATCGAAAATCCATTTTTCCAGGGTATAATAATATGATCTGTATATAAAATCAAAGAAACGTTCATTATTTTTGCCCAAATTTAACTTTACCAACCACAGACGATGGGTATGGGTTTTTTCCTTTAGCTGTTCTTACGAATTCTCCATACAAACACCACCATTCAAATCATACCTAAACAATAAATAAGTGAATCAGAATGAATTCTCAGCAAACATCAAACAAAAAGTATAGAACAGGAAATCAAAAAATCTGAAAATTAGGGTACTAGTGAAGGGGGATTATTTTACCGATTATCCTTGCGGCGACTCATGTTGAACTGGTGAGATGGCTTTCTCGAATTCGTGAACCGGTATTATTCGTCTCTCACTCCATAGATTTGATGGTAATCTGTTCAACGCCATTAACAAATCTCTGCAAATATTTGCTTTGCTTAAAATTTAGGCGGGATCCACCTACTCACTTATTTTTATTATTTTTCAAAGTGTCTAATTTATTTTATTTATTTTTAACTTAGAAAACTATTTACTATTTTTAGAAAATTGAAATGTGTAGGAAAAATATAACAAAGGTATATGTGTACATGTATGTAAAATTTACAAAATTTATTGTATAATTCAATCCTAAAAGTGATTCACTGAGACTAAGATGATATTCTACTACATAAAAATAACAGCATTTAGATTGTGATTAGAATTAGACTTCACATTCAAAAATAGGTGTAGAAAGAACATCAAGAAAATGTGGTTTAAACATTTGATCTATTATTATATCACATCTTACTATGCTCTAGCTAATAATTTTCTTTTTTTTCTTATGAGTTAGTTGAATTCTTAAAAAAAATGCATGGAAGAATAATAATATTGACATAGTGTTTATTTTAAAACAAATATACTTCCACAAATTGAATTTTTCTCAAAGTATGTTTCTTATGATCTGAACATAAAACTAAATAAATTGAAGTTTTTCAACATATTTTCTTATATGTTTTAAATTTTATTCTCTAACATTATATATATATATATATATATATATATCTCAAAACACAAAGCAGTACTTTAGAATAAACCATCATATCCATATACACAATTGATTGATGTAATTGTACTGAAAAGCAGCCATAATTAAAAGACAAAATATATGATCCAAAATATGTAGGGAAACTCTTCATCATACCAAGACCAAGAGAATCTAAATGTGTTCTATGTTAGAATTCAGAATAGCAGTTGAGTTGTTTTATTTTTTAGGTATGAAATAACTCCATTATTTACTTAATTCAATTTAAAGTATCTTTACAGAGAGTTGCTTCATTTTGTGACCCTTATCAAAATTGATATATAAAAGCCCGACTTAATTTCATGTATCATATTTCATGAGATTGAGTCACAACGGAATCTTAAACTTTGATAAAAGTTTGGGTGAGGCTGTCTCAATCCACGAGACGGGTGGTGGATCATAAGAAGTCATGTAATACTTTTATGCGTATTAAGTAATATTTTTGTACATATTAGATAATATTTTGAATTATAAGATGTGTTTTGAAATGAGTCAAACTATACAAATATATTTAATACGTTTATGTATATTATTAATACCTATTCGGTAATATTTTTGTATTATATTTTACATGACCCGAAATGAGTTGGGTTGGGTTTCCTTAAAAACACACCGATCCTTGAGCCTATTTTCTCTCGCCTGCTCTTCTTCTATTTCTTACGTAACATGTATATATATTAGATAATATTTTTCAATATATAAGGGAAATACTTTTGTACTAAGTACAATTATTATATAATATAATAAAAAAGTATTATCTAATACACATGAAAATATTATACAACTTTTATGTCCAACCTAATCCAACCTATCTTGCGGAATTGAATCAGTGAGACGGTCTCGAACAAGACTCACTTTAAATATCTTTATGAAGTGAAATTAGATCATTCATGAGATTTAGTAACTTTTACAAGAGAATGCCCATCAAAAATATTTAATTGTAATTAATACAGATAAGGTAGACTACATTTGAAAAGATCAATTTAACTAGAAAATATTTTGACCTCTTTTATCAGTTAGAGATGTGTTAAAAACCCATTATTTTAACTTTTGTTCACATTTGCCTCTATATAAAACAATTCTATTTTATTTAATTGATATACAACATGAATACTAACCATGTTATTATTACACACAAACAAGCAATAACAATAGAAAATACTACCTCCATCCCAAAATAAATGACGTTTTAGCCTTTTGCACATATATTAAGAAATGTGATAAAAAGTTCAATCTACCCTTATTTAAGTTTAATTAACGAGGAGTTTTTATCTTTTTAACACATTTAATTTGAGATGAGTAAATAAGGGCATATTTGGTATATTGTATATAAATATGCTTTGAAATACGAAAACGACAATTATTTTGAGACAAATTTTAGTTGCTAAAACGTCATTTATTTTGGGACGGATGTAGTACTACTTAATCCATAAAAATAAGAAAAGTGAAAATATATGATCCTTTTACTTATTATTATTATTATTATTATTATTATTATTATTATTATTATTATTTTCTATAAAGGAAAAAAAGGTGGCATTAAAATCGTAAAATATAATTTGAAAAATTCCCCAACCATAAAAAAGTGTGTCCAGACACTTCCCCGCCACACACGCCGCTCCCACAGCTCCCGCCTTTTTCTCCTTATTTACTTTTTCAAACTCATAAATAAATCTCTCTCTCAATCCACTTACTCACTCTTCCTTCCCACCACCACCACCACCGTCACCGCCACCATGGCAGCACCGCCGCTGAAAGATGAGCTAGACATCGTCATTCCGACCATCCGAAACCTTGATTTCTTGGAGATGTGGAGGCCATTTTTCCAGCCATACCACCTCATCATAGTTCAAGATGGTGATCCATCCAAGATCATCAAGGTCCCCGATGGCTTCGACTACGACCTCTACAATCGCAATGACATTAACAAGATTCTTGGCCCCAAGGCCTCTTGCATTTCCTTCAAGGACTCTGCCTGCCGTTGCTTCGGATACATGGTCTCCAAGAAGAAGTACATCTACACCATTGATGATGATTGCTTCGTAAGCTGTTAACCTCTGTCCCAAAATAAGTGTCTGTTGTTACAGGAACTTTTAAATTTTCTTGATCTGCGTACAAAATCCTGAAACAACATTTATTTGACTAGGTAGCTAAAGATCCGTCCGGGAAACAGATCAATGCTCTGGAACAACACATCAAGAATCTGCTCTCTCCATCTACACCACTCTTCTTCAACACCCTGTATGATCCATACAGGGAAGGCTCGGATTTCGTCCGTGGGTACCCTTTCAGCCTACGAGAAGGGGTGCCCACGGCCGTCTCCCACGGCCTCTGGTTGAACATCCCTGACTACGACGCTCCAACGCAGCTTGTCAAGCCTCTAGAAAGAAACACCAAGTAACAACAACACTTGTGTTTTTTCCCACTCAAATCTATAAAACAACCATCTAGCCTGACATTTTGGTGATCATGTCGTGTGTGTATGATCACTAGGTATGTTGATGCAGTGTTGACAATACCAAAGGGCACTCTCTTTCCCATGTGTGGAATGAACCTAGGCTTCGATCGTGATCTAATCGGGCCCGCCATGTACTTCGGGCTCATGGGAGATGGCCAGCCCATTGGCCGCTACGATGATATGTGGGCTGGTTGGTGTGTTAAGGTACACTTTGTGTCTCCCATTCACAAGTTTCAAACAATGCAAATGTTACATTTTCTTATCATGAATCAATTTTCGAATATTGCTGATAACAATAACTGGTTCGATTAGGTAATCTGTGATCATTTGGGATTGGGAGTGAAGACAGGGCTGCCATACATATGGCATAGCAAGGCAAGCAATCCATTTGTGAATCTAAGGAAAGAGTACAATGGAATATTCTGGCAAGAAGAAATTATACCTTTCTTCCAAAACACCACACTTTCAAAAGACTCAACCACTGTCCAGAAATGTTACATTGAGCTAGCTAAGCAAGTTAAGGATAAACTCGGAAAAATCGACCCGTATTTCGTCAAGCTTTCCGACGCAATGGAGACATGGATTCAGGCTTGGGACGAGCTCAATCCTCCTGCTAAGGCTAACTGATCACAATATATATATAGTTGCCTTCAAATAAGAACTAGACCAGATGTTTTTTCTTTCTTTCTTTTTTTTAGGTTTGAATATATAGTTCCAATGTGTGTCATAGTTTAGCTCCAAATTTTTGTGACCAGTTTTCAGGATTTTTGGTGTTCATTTGATCAACATAGATCCTGAAACAATAAATGAAAATGTTGTTTAAGATGGGACCAAAATGGATTAATTTCTTGCTGTTTTCTTTTCTATATATAAAAAATAAATTTATGCTCTTTTCCAAGAAAATAAAAATTAAAAAAGTTTTAAAAAACATAAACGCCGTTGCCGGGGATCGAACCCGGGTCACCCGCGTGACAGGCGGGAATACTTACCACTATACTACAACGACTTTGTGTTAAATTATTAAACTTAATTTATTCGATTTCTTTCTTGATTGTAACAAAAGCTTCGAATTTATTTTTTTGGTTAATTGCTACAAAGAATCTCCAATTTTTCAAAAACCTTTTTCGAAGTCGTTATTCCCTTGTTTCATATTAGTTGATTTTCTAAAGTTTTCTTATTAAATAAATATAGGATTTGGATAATTATATTTTTAGACGATAGTTATATCTCTCATACATTTCAAAATTTAACTGATTTTTTTTGATCTATTCCTTTATTGTTTTATTAAAATTTTTAAAATTTAACATAAATTAAGAAATCTTTTAAACACTGAAATTAACGTAAAATCAGAAAAAAACAATGACAGAAATGTCAAAAATAAAATTAGGATGATATTTTGCAAACATATTAAATTGTAATTCCAGCAAACATATTAAATGTTAATTAAGTCATGCAAAAGGACATACTTGGACCAAATCATGCATAATTTCAATGGAGTGAGTTTTTTTTTTTAGTATTTAACCCACTTGTATAAAAAAGTTTCTAGAGAATTTGCAGAATAATTTAGAAACAATATAGATGCACATTCTAGAAGGATATTGGGTCAAATAAAGGGTACCAAATAAATCTCCACAAAATCAAATAAGTATCTACTGTATATAAATATGTGTCAGAGCAAATAATAAATCTCCATCATCAACATTCATACACTGAAAAAAATTAAAATTTAAAATCATGAAAGAATAAAAAATTGAGAAAAATTCTCATTAGAAAATTCACAATCTTTGATAAATTGATAACAGTATATTTAGTAAATATATATATAGTATTACTAAATTATTAGAAAATATCAATATTATATATAGTATTACCAAATTATTAAAAGATATTGATAAATTGACAATAGTATATTTAAAAAATTGAAACAAAATTGAAGTTATTCTGACGTTTTCCTAAAATATGGAAGAAGATGAAACTAAACAAAAATCAAAATATATGGAAAAAAATAAACTAAACAAAAATCAAAATACATCATAATAAATTGATGATAGTATATTTGATAAATAAATTGATGATAGTATATTTGATAAATTGAAACAAAATTGATGTTTGACTCATTCTCTTTCATCTGATCATCTTCTTCTATTCTTCTATTCAAATGCATGGATTAATGTAACAAATTTCTCTCTGCAAAGTATGGAAGAGGATGAGAATAATTACTAAAAAAATGAAAATGTACTTGTAGTTGCAAAACAAACCAACAAAACATAGAAGTTAACCCTAGAATCATAAATTAGGGTTAGGATCATCTTCTATCTCTATCTTCTTACGTTTAGAGGGAGGCTCATGCCCTTCATCGTTTTCGCTATCAAGTATTCCCTTAATAGCCTCTACTCCAAGAAGGGATACATGTTTGCTAGTAATCTGACGACCTGCCCTAAGTTTAGGACCCCAATGTCTCTCAGGATTAGGAAGGAATCTTGCCACCTTTTTTGCTTGTGCTCTACTTAGTGAAGCAACAGCCCGTGTAAAATTAGCCTGCCAAAAAAAAGACAGACAAATACAACATAAATAAAATTTTATCAAAAGAAAATAACCAATTTAAGAATAAAATTGAACAAAGTTGGAAATAGAAAACAACATAAGTTTCCAATATAATACCTGCAGCTCAGGTTCTTTGGCAAGAATTACACTTCCAGCCTGATCCGATGGTTGTGCTTTTACGGGATGATTTTTAACCTGAGGATGATATTAAGTAAAAAAATATCTGAGGATGATATTAAGTAAAAAAATGGTACATATATATTCAACCAATATTTTAAAAAATCTTAACAAAAAACAAATATTATAGCACAAATGGAAATAAATAAAATACTTACCCAAGAACGCATGATGTCCCATATAACATCCATAGGAGCATCTGTTTTCAAACCTAGGGGATTTACATGACTTCCCGATATACGATATCCAGCATTAATCACAGCAGAACGAAATACAACTGCTGAAGGAGAAGTGCATTTCAATGTCGCACAGAGGTTGTGCAAACTTAGAAACAGTGGAACATCGGGTAATTCCTACACAATTTACTTGATAGGTAAGAATGCAATCTATCTAATTATTACTAATCAAATATGTTATCTATAAAAATTGTTGTTTGTTACAAAAATAAATATGAACATCCAAAACATAAAAACTAACTTATAAATTGATTATTTTTTGAAATAAATTCAAAATTTCTTCCCATTAATGAATCTCACCAAAGCTATTGTTATTAAAATACATATATATATATATATAAACATCCAAAACATAGAAACCAACTTATAAATTGATTATTTTTTTGAAATAAATTCAAAATTTCTTCCATTAATGAATCTCACCAAATCTTTTTTAAAGTCAATGACGTATAACCAAGGTTTAATTGTAATGGACTCGAAATTTGTAATATTGTATTGTAATGGACTCGAAAATTGAGCACAATATTTTTTGAAATAAAAGTTCGCTCAAGAATGACATACCTCAGAAATTGTAGTTAATACAGCAGAAATCCGACCAAAAGCAGGATACCGATCCTTCATCGACCGTACATCTTCTAGAATGGATGTCACCCATTCCATATCATGAATTGGAGCAGACCATATGGGCCCACCCATATTGTATTTCTTGCCACAATCACTGCACTCTTGGCCAACAAGAGGTCCAAATCCAGGGAGATATCTTACACTAGTATTCTGAAAAAGAAAAAATATCTTATACTACTATTCTGGAGGAAAAAAAAAAATTGAGTCTAATGCATTATTCAAGGAAGACAGAAAAGCAATATTAAGCCTAACAATTTCCAGAACATCATTTCCAACTTTGCCATTATAACTTATATGCCCAATCTGTCCTTAAGTCTTAAAAAGAGATATTTTGTTATTTTTTCAAGTTGCATGCCAGAGAACATTGTAAGCAGACATCTAATTCTCATGCCAAGGAATGCAGGTACATTATGTAACCACGTTTATGCATCACAAAAGTATCCAACAAAGCTCAATTTGTACCTTTGAGACAGTCCTTCCAATTGGCTGGAGATGAAAAGAATCGCAACCAGTGCATTGATAAACATATGATAGCTTCAGTGGAGTGTTCTTCATTGCACTTGCAGAACTGCAACAATTACTTAAATAAATGAGAAATGCAAATTGAAAGAATGGTGAAAAGGCACCAATGAACTAATCCAATTACATTAAAGAAAAAAATGAACTAATCCAATCACATTAAAGAAAAAAATGAACTAATCCAATCACACTAAAGAAAAAAAAATTAGTGTGCGTAAATTAAGAAAATAAGAGAGTAACACTCACGTATATATACGAACAAAAACTCGAACATAGAAATCTGTTAGTGTGCGTAAATTAAGAAAATAAGAGAGTAACACTCACGTATATATACGAACAAAAACTCGAACATAGAAATCCATTTGAACAGATAGCACCGGAACAATGTATCGCTTGTAGCGGTTTGCATGGCTCTGCATTTTAAGTGGATGTCTTTCTTGAGAAGGTGATAATACAATAGGTTAAGAAAGTAACAACAATTGAAAATGCATTTCAAGTGGATGTCTTTCTTGAGGAGGTGATAATACAATAAGTTAAGAAAGTAACCAACAATTGAAAATGGCATGGCAGCATTTGGCTATCTGAGACAAGTTCAGGACATAAATTACTAAATTAAACTGACAGATGTGCTTTCGATGTAACCTTGTCTACCAAAATTTTACTAAATTAAAACTGACAGATGTGCTTTCGATGTAACCTTGTCTACCAAAATTGTATTTGAAGAAGAATTAATGTTTTTTCAATGTAAGCTTGTCTACCAAAATTGTATTTGAAGAAGAATTATTATGGTCTAAGTCTAATCTAGTTACTAGTATTCATGAACGGACTAACTGAATAGTACTTTTATTATTTTTGGTCAACTTGCACACAAAAAAGAAAGTTCAAAGTTTTAATTTGGCTGTGTTACAATTTCTGAGACACTCAAGTTCATGGTTTTATAATTTCTGAGACACTCAAGTTCATGGTTTTATTTCCAATTACGACAACCAAGTATGAATAAAACTCTCATGGTTTTATTTCCAATTAGGAACCAAGTATGAATAAAAAAAATCTTAAATTAAGTGGAGAGATTAAAAATATAGAGCTCATAAGGTAATTTAAGATCATCAGCTACATATACAAAAGGACTTAAATATTCAATTGTTGAAGGCAAGAACTTATAAAATAATTGTACCTCAATACATGCAAGAAGGATCCTCAATGCCATTTCATGACAATACTTTCCTCTCAACGGGTAAGAGCCATATCTAGTTAAGCATCAAGTTAGAAATACTTTGTGGTTGCAAAGATTAGGCCAACTTATTTACCTTTTAAAAGTAAATCTTACTTGGAATAGCATACTTCACCATTGCTCCCACAGAGCACTGCCATATCAGTTGCTGTACACATCAATATGCCTCCATCAACAATTGATTGAACAGCAGAGTCGAGGAAAACAGATGGAGAACCATAAGGATCAAGATCAACCTGTAATGCAATCCAGCGATATAAAAAAAAAAACAAATCCAAATAAACACAGAGGTATGCAATCCAGCGATATAAAAAAAAAGAAAACAAATCCAAATAAACACAGAGGTTTGCATGCAGAAATTGAAGTGCCAGACATTGATTTGATCGCCAGAGGTAATACTAAAAAATATTCTAACATGTCGGACTAACAAGTAAAACTACAAAGCAGAGAGATCAAACTTATGTGGAGATGCACAACCTGTCATTATGGTGTCTAATGATGAAAGAAATTCAAGAATCTTAACAGATCTGTGATACAATATTATGGTGTCTAATGATGAAAGAAATTCAAGAATCTTAACAGAGCAAATTACATGATGAATTTATTATGTTACACTATGGATATCTTCAGAAAAGATTATAAGTTCAGATCTTTCTTTCTCTTCTCCCTGTGACCAACTAATTCCAAATCATTATGGAAGGTCATCAAGGTAATGTCCACTTACTAATGCAAATGGAACTCTATAAACAGTTTGTAGTACATCTTTTTAATGTTTATATATAATACGGTTCCCTCCTGATCTAAAGAATGTTAGAATTTTGGCAGCATTTTTCCCTTATAGTTCAATACAATTAGATTACAGAATAAGAAATCTGACTCCAATATTTCAGAATGCATACCACATCAAATTCTTTAGGGTGGGTAAGCATGTAGACCCTAGCATCAGCAAGGTGTGACTCCACCTTTGAACATGCCACAGAACCATTAAATTTAATGTTTCTCCTGCAAGATTCAACAGAAGCTGCAAAGAAAAGCTCAAAATTAAAACTTCACACACGATTCTTGTCAAATTACGGAGAGAGAGACTTCATCAGTGGATTTGTATCCTCATAATAAACATTAGAACAATAGTGCACTACTACTTAGATTGTGTTGCACAGTTACTATATTTACCTTTATCGTTGTCCAGAGCAACCACTTGTCCAATCCCATCCACTTCACGAGCATATCTTAAAGCTCTAAGTCCGGACGCCGATAGTGCCTATGAACCACAAGTGCAACATGTGTCAGACATGGATACATGGATACATGAAACTATGAATATCAATAGCACCGTTATTTCAAACAAGAAGAGCAATATTAATAACATGAAGTAATCTATGACCTCCAAGACACAAGGTGGCTTCAGTTCTCCTCGGCCTTTTCCCTCATGGTTGGCAGCAAGATCTGCTGAGTTGCTGCAAGGTTCATCTTGACATATCTCTTCAGAGACTTCACCATTAGAATCTCGCTCAACATTATCTGTTGGCAATTCAGATTCAACAACAGGTTCCTCTGCAACCTTGGGTCCATTTTTCATTTTCCTAGACAGATTGGCTTCATGCTCTTGTTTGCGTTTCGATATAAATGTCCTCAAAACAGCAATAGACATGTCCCTGTTATTAACCTGCAATCACATTCCAAAGCTAAAACTTCTCCGAAGCACAATATCCTAAACAGAATCCTCAATTACCAAAACACCAGAGCACCAACCAAAAAACAAAATATCATACCAATTCACTATATCAACAACCTAAATACAGTTTTCTGAGAACTAAAAACCAGTAAAAGAGCAGATTAACTATACACAGACAATCAACATAAATCAACAAGAAGAGGAGAATGTCTTAAAAAACCTGGGCCTTGTTATAAAATACTTCATTTTTGACGTGCATTAGAATCTCGGCCTCCCCTTCTTTGATTACGGTGAAATCATTAATATCAAAAGGCGTAGCTTCGGATGCGTCAATCTGGTGGTTCTCTTCACCCACGATTTTCTCATCAGAATCGGTCATATTCGCGGCGGCGTAAAAACGGCTAGGGCGGCGGAGAATGGCGGAAGCTGAAGCCTGAGAGTGCCTGGGAGAAAGGGTGATATACTGATGAAATCAAGAAAGTGATTTAAATAGAATATATAATTGTGAGTAAATTTGAATTGGAAGTTACAAAACCCTACTTACTGCGTGGATACACGTTTTGAATTTTGATTTTATTCGCAACAACCACCATATCTCTCGATATATAGTTATTTAATTTCTTTATTTTATATATAATTTTTTTAATTGGGTAGGACTATACACACCCCACAATTTACTTAACACACCTCAAAAATGTATATTTATGCCTTTAATTTGTTAAGAAATGGGGTGTGTTAAGTAATTTCAAAATACAGAAAAAAGGAAAAAAGAAAAGTCGTTCCACTTAGGGTTCGATTCGAATGAAAATATTCGAATATTTACAATATTTGAATTTCGAATTTAAAAGTTTTTTTTTCAAAATATGTTTATTTCTAAATTAATAATATCATATTTGAAATATTTAGCATATGGTAAATTAGTTCTACTGACTCTTCCTACATAAATATTTGTCCAACTAGCTTTTCACCTAATTTCCAAATTAAAATTAAATAAAAATAAATCAAATGAAATTCGTTGTACCAAATAACCATGTACCACGCGTGTATCATATCCCAAAACGCGTTATATGAGTTCTGAAAGTAAAAACGATTACAAATTATAATATGTTTCTAGTATCAAAACTAATGGGGGCTATTTTACTAACGTGATCTTTTTAAATAATTATTTATGTTGACTAGGCTATTTAAATAAAAAGCCCGCAGCGTATTCATACGTGATACAAATATCGGTATATTAGCCCCACTAACCCTTCCTACATAAATATTTGTCAAACTAGCCTTTTAGCTAATTTCCAAATAAATATTAAATAAAAATAAATTAAATAAAATCCGTTGTACCAAATAACCATCCACCACGCGTGTATCACATCCCAAAATGCTTTATATGAGTTCTGAACGTAAAAAGGAATACAAATTATAATATGTTGAGTAAGTCTTGTGTGAGACCGTCTCACGGATCTTTTTTCGTGAGACGGGTCAACCCATAACCCACACTTAACAATTCATATGAAAGTTTGTGGATATGGATTCAATTCATGGGTAATAAGGATCCGTCTCACGGAAACTATCCGTGAGACCGTCTCACATGAGTTTTTGCGTAATATGTTTCTATTATCAAAGTTACATAATTTTGGAATATGGGCTATTTTACTGAGAATTTATAAACATGGTCTTCTTAAATAATAATTTATGTTGACTTGACTATTTAAATAAAAAGCCCAATAATATCTATATAATACTTAATAAGCAATAAATGAAAATGAATTAAAAATTCATATATCTTGTATATGTTTATTTATAAATTAAAAAATTATATATAGTTATAATTATTCGAATATATATATTTGCAAATACTCGAATCAAATATGGTCATATTCATATTTGTCGAATGTAAATAAGTATTATTATTTGAATTCTTATTTCACATATGTCGAATTCGAATCATTACATTCGAATTCGAATATCGAATCGAATCAAAAAGGTTTGATTCTTTTACCACCGTTACACCTCCCCTTCTTTCATAAATTGTGAATTTCTATGATGAATGTTTTGTATGAATTTTTTTTCATCAATCTCCATGCATCTTATTTGAAGTTCCTATGAATTTCAATGTTTTCCAAAAAAATAAAAAAATAAAATAAAAATCTCTACAGTGCATAAAATTTTGAATAATTTTCAAAAAGAGGACTTTAGGTTTGGATGATAGTGCATAAAATTTATATGTGTTCGTTTAATTAATTAAGTCGGAACAAATGGATTGTGGTTGAGTGCTACTTCATGCCTCAAAGTTATATTTATATATATATATATAGATGATGTATATATACTTTAAAAGGTATATATTTATTTAATATAAGTTAATTATAATCAACTTAATTTTATTTTATTTAACATGTTCATTATGATTAAGGATGTCATTAGGTTGAAGAACTTTAATCATTTTATAATAAATCTCCCATGATAAAATTAAATTGATTGTAATGAATTTATTTTTATTTTTTTCTAAATTTATGTAGACTATTAACAATATTAGTATAAATGTATGAAGTTCATGAGATACACTAAATTGCTATCATCTGGACTTTTGAAAAATAAATATAGATTAGGATCGGGGCAGGACAAAATTTCCTGACCCGTCTTGAGTGTAGGTAGGGTTGAAAATCAAACAAACTATTCGATATTTGATTCAAGATTGTTTGGTAAAAGTTTCTTTTGAGTTTGATTCGATATATATTAACAAGTTTGAACATACTTTTACATTTGATAAAATCAAAAGTTCGGCTCAAACTCGAGATCGATTTATAAAAAAATAATATAGGTGTAAAAATATCAAATTACTCAAGCTCGACTCGAATTCGGCTTGTCTAAAGCTCGTTCAAGGCTCAATTCGATTATTTACTAAACAAAGTCAAACATAAAATTTGAAGCTCGATTCTATTTCAAATAAGCTCTATTCAATTCAAATTGTATCATTTATATCGCCCGAAACTGGATATTCAACTACCCGTCTTGCCCCGATCCATTGTCATTCCTAGGGTGGATATTAAGTGGAGTGCAAGGAAGGGAAACAATAAAGACTTGCTTATCTTGACCATCACAAAATGAATATTCACAAAGATTATCACTTGGACTGCTAGATTCATGGTTCTTTATCATCCAAATTAATTATTGGAAGATTTGAATATGAAAACCCATCAAGTTTAACTATTTTTTTTTTTGCAAGTGATTTCGAATTGATTAACCTCCTAAATCAACATCTATGCCACCCGAGCAAACCCAATACATAAAATGGTTGTGGACAAAGAAGTTATCATGATATAATAGCTAATTCTATAAGTTAATATGCAATGCTGAAACAAAATACCAAACAAAAGAATAATGAGAGAGAGAGAGAGAGAGAGAGAGAGAGAGAGAGAGATCTAAAATAATCCCCAAGCTGATACTGCATAAATGGGCCTATCATGCCAAGAAATCATCAAACTTCCCTTTTGAGTTATGATCTTAAATCCAGCTGGTTGATGAGCCTCCACCACTTTCCGGGCCTCCTCTACTGTTTCAGTCCACAATCTAACGGGCCTAAACCCGGCCCAATTAAACCTTTCGGCCCATTTTGCATACCTCTCATGCCTCTCTACCCTCTCCATCCCTTCTCCTCCCACAATATTCTCAATTTCTTTTCCAAACATTTCTTCTAATGTGGTGCGATCCGAGCAGGAGAAACCCCCAAATGTAACATCTATTGAATCAAACAAAGCACTATAAAAGTGCAACCCTTCGACAAAACGATCCACTAGACGACTTGAGTTGTGGTTTGACTCTTGCTCGACCAGCAGCACAATTTTTGGCCTGATAGACTTAACCATTTCAAGAAACTCCCTCACTCGTTTACATTCATTTACTTGATTTGTTTTGCTTAGACCAAACCGAGCATCCATGGAATCATCATCGGCCAATAAAACATGAAGGGTCAAGATCGAAGTCAACGCTAACGCTTCACCTGGTTTGACCTCGAGCATGTCCAAAGTCAACTCTTTAAGCTTAACATTAACAAAATTGAACTCTAATTCCATGTTCAAACTCTTAGCCTCATTTGCAACCCCATCCTCCAGTCTCACTTGAGCCTCCTTGCTCATACCGACACACGTGATCTTCACATGCGGGGGCCCGTCGGGCCCATCCGCCACGGCCCGAACAAAAGGTACCCACAACTTCGGGTCACCAGAGCCCAAATCAATAACATGGATCACACGCTCGCCTAGCATAACTTGAACTAAGGTCCGATTAATAACTGCATATGCAAAGCGCAAACAGGGGAAAGCCCGAACGAAAATGGACCTAGCCCGATCAAGATCACAACCAAGCAGCTCACCATTGTTTAAGGCCTTGTAAAGGCCCGGCCATCGCTTGATCAACCGGGCTGCCAAGGCCGAGGCAAACCTAGCAGCCAAGCGTTGCATGGAGTCACCGGAGACGGAGGCTAACTCGGATATCTGGTGGAGACATGTGTCGGCATGGTGGAGATTGCCAGAGGAGGCATGCTTAGCACAATTTAGCAAGAGTTGGATTAGTTTAATACCCCTTTCTTGGGGCTTTATGCCATCATTTCTTGGTGGCAAGCTTAGGGACAAGGTTACATCGGGCTTCGTTGATGAAGATGAAGAATTCATGATCAAGAATTTATGTCAACGCAAGATAATTCAGAGTAGTATGTTAGAGAGAGAGAAAGGTTTGATAGTCATAGGATTTATGAAACGGATCTTTGAAGTTCAAGAAAATGGTAAGAGGGGCAGGTGAGGTCAAGGGAAACTAGCTTTTGGAAGTATTAAACACATACAATAGCATGCTACAAATTATGGGTTTATTAATGATTTTATGATATTGACATTTCTGGATTCTTTGTTGTCATGATACAAAAATTATTACAATAACTAAGCTATCGATGAACTAGGACTACATTGTCAACCATTACTATCGTGCATTTCGTACAATTTGATGATAACTTTTGTTTTTATCTCTTGGGACACACCAAAAGAATCAAAGGTATAGAAGAACGAATGGTGAATGGAAAAGACAAACTTTTGAAACGTAATTCCTTGAAATTCACTTCCATTTATCTTAACTGGCAAATAGAATATGGATTTTAAAACAATGAATGATGAGGCAAAGTATCTGATCCAAAAGGTGTTCTAGTCCGATGAATGTGTTCTAATTAGCAACACCAATAAGGTGCAATGATTGATTTCAGGTTGTGTTTGGTTGCAGGAGGTAATGGATTTCAATTGATTATATTGTTTGGACTGAAATAAAGTTTATCTTTTCATTCTAAACTAAATTGTCATGGATTTTGATGTACATTTAAAATCCATTTATTTTAAAGAATTCTAATATTCCAACACAAAAACTTGCGAGATTTTCGTGAGACCGAATATTTTTTTCCATTAACCATAGCTCACATCCATAAATTTATATGTAAATTGTGAAGTGTGAGTCTATTGACCAAACTCATACAGATAATTGATCCATCTTACATGAAATGATTCATGAGATGACCTCACATAAGACCTACCCATATTAGATTTCTTGCTACATCTCATTTTTCATGGTATATTAATAAACATATTGAATATAGTGATGTTATCAAACACACATGAAATGTGATGATTATATTTTAATAGTAGATGTAACTCCAAATATACTTAGAAGATATAGCGTGATGTTCCTTCCTTTATACTTGCACCAAACGATTTCAAGCCAAGGTGATTAAAGTCGCAATATAAAGCAGTGAAAGATGATAAAAAATGAGATGGCCCACTGGCTACTACAATAACTTGGTAAAAGTTAAGCATGTTGAAAAAACCTATAAAAAAGGACATGTTGTAGTGGAATATAAACAAGAATATATACAATTTTCAACCTAAAAGATTAATCCATATAGTCAGTTCACATAAAGGTTTAGATATTGTTGTTACCTTAAATTTCATAAAAACTAAGGATTGCAACAATTTATCCATATAAGCTAAATATGATTCGTTTAAAAAATAAGTTCATAAACCTAAATCTATAATGATTTGGTGATAAGAAGGAATGCAAAAATTTCAAATATTTGTGTGCTTTATATGTGTTGCTACAAGGCATAGTTTTGTCTCCAACAGGATTTGGTTTTCCTACAAGACACAAGAAAAAACATGAGTATAAATATGAAGACAAAATAACATCAGTTTCATATGAAGTCTTATAAATAATTTCAGCCAAACAAATCATTTTACCCACTAACCCACTCAATCTCCGTAGATTTATACATGAACATGAATTGTGAAATTGGGTCAATCTCCACAAATTTATACATGAATTTAAATCGTGAAATGTGGGTTAACATGCCCCACAAATCACAAGACTACTCAAATGACATAGTCATGGCCTAATAAATAGGTTTGGTTACTAAATGGATTGGAGATGAGAATGACATATTCCTCCATCACTTAGGACAAGAGAATAGGGAACAAAACTGAGACCCAATTGCCATTTTTAAATCTGCATTTATTCCCAATGAATTTATGGGACTATTAAGACATCAAGAAATGATCTAAATAACCTTTTTCTGTCAACAATATCATAACCAAATCAAGAAACAACAGATGGAACATTTTATGGATTTTGTCAAGAGATTGTGCAAACAATTGGAACATGTTCATTAATTGTTTTGTTAACTGTTTGCATATGATTATCTCATTAATGTAAACATAGTTGATCTTAAGTAAATGAATACAAACAATCTTCTTAAAGTAAACAAAGAGACATTAGGCTTATTTTATACCCTAACCATAAGATAGTACAATATACTAAATATTCAGCTAATTTTCAGCAAATCAAACCACAGATTTCGATCACAAACAGCATCTCTAACACATTAAAAAAAAAAAAGAGGTTTTGGAGCAAATAGAAACAGATCTAAACAAAAAGCAGCATGTTTGTAAGAATATAGGCACAGATCTGGGAAAAAAAAAAAAAAAACAAGAGAAAGAAGGAAAGGGGAGCACAGATCGAAAACCATCGGTGTGGGAGGAATTGGAAAGGAATATTCCTCTTTAGTAGAGAAGAAACCCTTTCCCATCGCTCCCCACCCGAACGCTTCCGACCACTTCTCTCTCCCTCCTCATCTTCCTCCTCCGCCGCCGCCGAGCGATAACTCCTCTCTCTCTCTCTCTCTCTCTATCTTTTTCCGATCAAAGAGTCGTGTGAGGTGAAGACAAAATAAATAATACCCAGAGCAGAGAAGTGAGACTAAGGCCCATGCTATGTTGGGCTCTTACACTCATCTAAGCCCATCTTAGAATTCTCCTAATCTCATTTTTCATTTTGGGCTAAATAAAAAAGAGGAAAGTCATATAAGTTCATTTTGGTGTACTCAAAGTTCAAAGTTCTTTATGCATTTTGTATATTTATCCATAACATCTTATAAGTGGTTTGATGCAAGAAATGGTTTTGGACAATTTTATTCAATCTGTACTTGTTTTTTTAATGATTTGGAGGGAGTGGAAGGCAAGGGAAGGGAGACAATAAAAGTTAGAAAATTTGCATAATTAAGATTTGAACTTTTTGATAAATTCTTACGTCATCTAACTTTGAATCTTGATCATCACAATATGCATCATCTGAACTATTAAAATTCATAGTATTAATTAATCTATACTTGATTAATTACAAATATATTCAAGATAGAATTTATATCCTTTATTCATTAATGAACCACTGTGATATGTATTTTTATATGCACGTGTATAGATTATTCTTGTCGTATAAATTTATAAAAGATATACATATGACACAAACAATCATATCAAATAAGCTCAACTTGTAGAAGAGGGAACAAGTATAATTACATTTATAATCAAAATATCTAATTAATTAACAAAGAAATATGTGACCTAATTTCTCTCTTCATCTAAGGCAATATTGTATTATATCCTGATAATTTTGATTTCTGTTACTTTCTTTTTGTTCATAATACGAATTTAATTTTCTTGAATTAATTGATAAAAAAATTGATGAATTTTTTTAGTGTCTAATGGTTTAATGAATTGACTTCTTAAAATGATTATATTTTTAAAATATTCTTTCATACTTTCGTATTAATCTTCTCCAGACAATATTTAATCATAAAAAAAAAGGTGCATATATATGGGAAAAACAAGCACTTCTCATTTATACATTAATAGTTGTGAAAAATATTAATTTTATGTTAGTGCAACACACGTTATATCATGACTAGAATTTACAAAAAAAAGTTTGTTATTATAATTACAAATCAGGGAACCAAGATCATGTCTCATTAAATCATGTTCCTTTTTTTTTTTTTATAGAAAAAAAATCAATTTTAGTCTTATGTAGTTTTCACATCTATTTTACTTATTTAATGAATTTTCAATTACATAAGTTCAGAGTTGATTCATGTTGGTGTCATCCTCCACTAAATTTATATATGATTCCTTTACAATATATTGTTCATGCACCAAGATTTTCTCTAGAAGCTTTTTGTTTCTTTTCTTGTCTAATTCTCTCTTTATCAAAAGTGACAAGCCAAGCCAAGCCAAGCCAAGCCAAGCCAACAAAGATGGACTTGAGATGTTAACATGCACTTCCAATCTAATTTTGTGAGCTTGACTCTTTGACTTCATTTTCGGTTTTCTAGTTTGGATTTTGATTTATACTATTTGATGCACAATTGAAAAATAACAAAATAATAATCCTTGCACTTTTAACTCGAGTGTACAAAATACACAACATTATACCGTACATTGTAGTAAATTTAAATCCTTACCCTTGGTGAATTAACCTCTCACATATTGATGACATCGAGCTTGTTAATAATTCTTTCTGTATTTTGAAAATTTAAATTCATATTTTGAGGTATATTTACATTATACACATAAACCGTATCATCAAATATAAAATAAATGTTGGTTGTGTAGTCATATCATAACATGTTATGCGTGTATGTATGGGAGGGGTTTCAGTGGGTTTGGTGTGGAATCCTATCATAAATTTTGTAGTAAACATGAGCGGTGAAAATATATTTTTATATAAGGATTTAGTAGGGTATGATTATATTTTAGATGTATTGAAAAAATGAAATTTAGTCCTGTAATATTTAATTGTGCAATGTGGGTTGATATGATGTTAATTATGAAAAAATGTATTTGATAATGATCAGATGATTATAATATATATGGATAGTAATGAACTAATGAATGTGTCTATTTTATAATCCAAATCTAGATATGATAACAAACATATATAGGATTTTGAAATACAAAATCGATCCTATAATCCTTTAATCCAACCATCCCATAGTTTGTAATATTTTTCAAAACCAATTATGAGTAAATAAAAAGTTGATACACAAAGTTGACATATAAATGAGATAGAAGTGGTATCTTAAAGAGAGTTGATACAACAGAACCGATTAATTATACAAAATTTTGAGTTAACAAACAACTTCACTATAGAAAGGTGCAATTAATTAAATGTCTTGTTCTAATAATGCACTATAATGGTGTTTTGGTTAATTTTATTGGCTCAAGCTATTGTCTGCATGCGATAATGGTGCTCTCATATATGTAAGGTCAGTATACTGATACGTTTATATTCGGTCTACGCAAATCCAACAAATTAGAAATCACAATATGCTCGACTACAATTTATAACTCAAGTGGTATCTTCATTTTTACAAAATTGTAAAATTGGGTTGATTAGGATTCGAACTTAAATCATCTAAGCATTCCAGTCTGTATTATCGTTTAATTTCTCACCTCCACCCAATTCATTAAGCGAAAAATAAAAAAGAAATAAGAGAGAGCCCACAAACGTGTGGATTTGTGAGTTGTAATAAAATTAAATACTAAGATTAGATTGAGTTGTAATAGAATTAAATCATGTTAAATAGATAAACTCGAGCTCAACTCATCATAGATGCAATGCACATGCTCAAATTCAAGCTCAACTGATTTAATATAAGGATTAACACAAGCTTGTAGCTCAATTGGTATTCAACTTATGATGCAGATTGTGTTGATTCGGAATTGAACCCGGGACACACAAGATATTTGATATTTCTTATCCCCTCATTTCCTCCACTAAATTATCCCTTAAAAATTAAAAAAGGACACGGATTAATCTCAAACAAAATTTACTCAATTCTAACTCACTTATTATTAATTTTTTAAAAAAGGATTAATCTAAAACACTCATTTATTTTATACACTTACGTACATAGAACTACGTACAACATCATATATATAGACAAAGCAACTTATAATATGCATTGCAACAATAAATATTGTATTAAAGAATTTAAATTGAACTTGATTACGTTCCTTAATACTCATCTTAATATTAGAATGTTGAACTTTCTAAGATAAGAATGTAATTAATGCCCTACCAAATCAAGCATCTCTTGCAACACATAGAGGATCTTTCTACTTTTGACAGATATTTATAAAGAGGGATTAATATTTAACATATTTAAATGCTGCAATGATACACATCATCACCTATAAATAGCATAATGACAATTAATTAATCATCTTAAATCCATTAATTAAACAGCCTTGCACTTAAAAATGCAACCCTAAGTCCACGCGTCCATGAGCTGACTCATTGTTGTCGTCCTCTTTACATATTTTAATCAACCCCATTACTGATTTTGGCATCAAGAACCTTCTCAATCATTATTAAATTACTACATCCTTTTCACCAAAATATTTTAAGATTATGAATTTCAAGATTACGTAGACCAACATATGTAGCATCATAATCATAATGAGTTTGAATCTTCTATTACATTTGGTGTAACATCTCGTGTTACATAACATTTAATACACGCTACATATTAATTAATGATGTCATTAAATACACGTGGCGTGTGGTAATTAATTTGGAATAGAAGATGTAATACCAAGTTTAATAGAAGATCTCAATCGCATCATAATTGGATCACATACCATTTTCCTAGACAAAAACACCAACAACCCACTAAGGATTACGGATTCATGATCATGATTATGCTCTTTAATCTTACGATAATTCATTAATATTAGTGTTAATTAAAGGTGTAAGACGTTAAAAAAACAATTTCCTCGTCCTACAAATGTAGAATCAACACTTGTTGAATGAACAATGGTCAAAGGGTTTCAACGAGGAGAAAATGCTGTCCAACACGTGGCAGAGGATCGTGTGAGGGAGAATCACATTGTTTACTTTTGAAGTGTTATGATCACATCATCATAATCATTCATAGTGGGATAAAAAGGACCATGAAGGTGACAAATTAAGGTTATATATGGTAGATTGTGTTTAGGTTGTCTGTCACAGAAACTGGAGACAATAAAACAGTGTGAAAAGTTTGATCAAAACGGCATCGTTTAATGGTTGCAGTTGAAATGGGGAGCTGGGGTTGCTCGGGGCAAGAATGGAGAAAAGGGCCATGGACTCCTGAAGAAGACAAGGTGCTTGTTGAATATGTGAGACAACATGGTGAAGGAAGATGGAGCTGTGTATCCAAGTGTACAGGTATGGTCATCTCCATCGAATTCCTCTATTGCAAAATTACGTTTTATCTTGTATTACATTACTTTTAATACAAATTGTATGTATACTTGTGTAGAAGATGTGTGTATGAAATATTATCCGATTATCAGGTCTGAACAGGAGTGGGAAGAGCTGCAGATTGAGGTGGGTGAATTACTTAAGGCCTGGCCTCAAGAAAGGCCATATAACACCACAAGAGGAAGGGATTATCATTGAACTTCATGCCCTTTGGGGAAACAAGTATGTACATACATATTGATCCTCTATCCGATTCCTCTGTTGCAAACGTACTTCAATCTTGTATTTCAATGTTTTTAATACGTATTATGTATATATTAGTAGTTAGTAGTGAAAAATATTTTAATTTAGTTCTGTAACATAGTTTTATTCACTTTTTCACCACAAATTACATAGTTTCATTCACTTTTTCACCACATATTTGATGTATAATTAGAATATTGGTCTTCTAACCATCACCTTTTCCAATTTTCATCAAATGTGCTTAGATTAATTTTGATCGTTTTTGCCTACACAAAAGTTGAAATGGAATTCCTAATTCCAACGTCCACGTAAGCAGAAATTGACGCATTTTGAGTAAAATTTGACTAACAAGATTAAAATACGTGTATAACTAATGGTAAAAAAATTGGACAAAATCTAAGTTATATGATGCAAATTGAGATTCATAATATTAGTAACATCATCTAACACATGTACTGGTGGATATTGATCATAATATTGCAAGAATAGAAACTCAACTCTCTTTTTTCCCAAGTATTGATATTGTGTACATTGATACAGATGGTCAACAATAGCAAGATACTTGCCAGGAAGAACAGACAATGAGATAAAAAACTATTGGAGAACACATTTCAAGAAGAGAAAGCCTTCTTCTCATGATGATGATCAGAATCAGAGTAGAGACAAAAGATCATCAAGAACCCTAGCTCATAAACAGGGAAAAGACGACATGAATATCATCGAAGCATCACCATCTCCTGATCATCATCATCAAGAAATGGAAGCGACGATGAATGGGAAAGAAGACAAGAAAGAGACAGACATATTGGAGACATCCAACATAGAGAATCCTCAGTCAATGTTGCCCATGATCATGCAACACGACTATAGTTGGTCCGATTTTATCCCAGTTGATAACTATAACCTGTGGGGTGGATTATGGAACCAGGTCGATGATCAAAATGGTTGCAGCAAAATGGCAATCCAGAACCAAGTTAATGTTGCTAGTAATTCTCGAAACAGAGGAGGAGGAGGAGGAGGAGGAGGTGGAGGAGGAGATGCAATTAACTACATGCATAATGGAGGATTCATATTCTGATCAAAGCTGGGTTTCTTTATTATGTATTTAAGTTGGATTGTTCGTTAAGTAGTTCTAATAAGAGGATTCAGAAGAAACATATACATATATATATATATATATATATATATATATATATGTATGCTGTATATTAATCAGAATCACAATTTATTTCACAACTTTTGATTGTGAATGCCCACTTAATTAATTTGCTGATCAAATCTTTACATGTACGACAAATTAGTTTCAATGAAATATGTTGAGTGGTCATTTAGAGAACAGAGAGAGTTCTGATGGAGAAGAGAAGGGACTAATAAGTGAAGATTAAATAAGATAAGGGACCAAAAGTAAAAGTAAAATAGGATAAGGACCAAAAGTAAAAGTAAAATAGGATAAGGACCAAAATGTGAAAAGAGGGTACTGAATAAAAATAGGTGGCCCATGCAGGTCTCGAACCTGCGACCTTCGCGTTATTAGCACGACGCTCTAACCAGCTGAGCTAATAGGCCAATTGTGCTCAGTAAATTAATAAAAGTAAAATTAAATGACAATCTAAATGCATTAACATTGAAAATTAAGATTCACCAGCAATTTTTTGGATTCTATGTGTTTTAATTGTCTAAATTTACTTGTACCATATTCTAAAATTTGCTAATTTTTCTTAAAGATTTTATTAGGTTATTTTAGATATGTCAAATAATTTTCCGCATTTTTAAATATTTCTTTTTACTAATATTAAGTTTCATTTCACAAATTTTCGATTAACTTATATTTTGTTTAAATTTTATTTGTTTATTTAAATAATTTTTAAATGCATTTCCTATTTTTATTTGGATTCTTACATATTTTTACAGTTATTTTGGTTATTTCAAATTTATTATTTTTGTAGATTTGGAGTGTGATTATTAATTTATCTAAATAACTTAATTTTTATTTTATAAAATCGACAATACAAACGTAATTAACCAAAATATGTAATAGCAAACTTTCATTTTAATTTGACATGAAAAATGTGTATTTACCGGGACCTAATCTAATAATATGTGATTCAACTTTATTTTCAATATACAGACACAATTAATAGGTAGCTTAGAGGAGTTAATGAGTAAAAGAAGATTAAAATATTAAGACGAGTATAAATAGTAAATGACATGTATACAAGAGAAAAAACTTATATACTTACTCTAAAATTATTATTAGTTTGGTATTATAGTTATAGATACCATTGAAGGTATTAATTGTATACTCAAAAGGTATTACTTGTATATTTTATTGTATATTCACAAGACTTTAATCGTTTATTTATAAGGTATTTACTTATATAATTGAAATACATGTTTTATTGAAAATATTACTTAAGGAACTACTTATTACATATTAATTAAGATATTAATCATATTATTTACAAGTATTATAATCGGGGTTGGGCACACAATGTACCCCTGAGCAGACCACCCCTCCTATATACGGGGGAATGTTAATAGTTCCATCCTAATATAAATAAAACGATTATAACAAAATTCTCATTTGAACTCTATGTGATTTTACACAAATTTATATAAACCTTGAAATGCTACACTTTGATATATGAACTTAAATTTGATGCATTTTAATGTATTGAACAAAGCATACCAGTACAATGTCCTAATAAATCGACGACTAGGATTTGTCTTATACCGTAAAATACACGTGTATATGACAAAATACAACATATCAAATTGATACCAGAAAATGTAAACTCAGAAGTAATTAATTAGAATGAGAAAATATTTTTAAGCCCTAAATAAAAAGAATGAATTGCAATTTGCAAACATCATATAAAGGCAAAAAAAAAAGGGGGGCCTTTTATGTGACACAATTTCATGTGTTGAGAAAAGCCCATGAGTTAGGTCTTGTCTTATCACAATTCATAATCTCGACTGCGCAAATTATTGTCTACCATCTTCATGTTTATGGTAGGCCATCCATCTTATATAATGGTCCTATCTATATGCATACATGACACATCTTCATCACATTCAATGTAAATTGAAGAAATTATGTATGTTTTTGTTCCCAGCATTTAATCTTTTTTCTTGCTTTTTCTTTTTTCAAATGAATATAAACTACTTTTTTTTTAAAGGAAAAATACATTTGAACTGGGTCCCTACATTTTTTTTATTCGCAAAAACTTGTGTAAGACGGCCTTACGGATAGTTCTTCAGATAAATCATTTTTACCCGCTACCAAATTCATTTTCACAAATTTATAAATAAATGATGAAGTATGGGTTGTGAGCCAACTGTCTTACATAAAACGATCAATGAGAAGTGTCGTGTAAAACTTACTCTATTTTATTTTATGTTTTTGAAGTAGGACTATGTAGTTCATTTATAAATTAAATAAAGAGTGAGTTTATGTACATGAATTTGTAACAACATTAATATGATCCTCACATCCGACTTTAGAATGTGTATGACAAGTCGATGATCAAATTTTAAGGAAAAGACAAAAACTTATATGATCCTGGGGGCACAAATTTAGGTGTTATATAAATGTTCTTCAGGTGTTATATATATACTCTATATGTGTTATGTTTCTTGGTGTTATAAATATACCCTACATGTATCATATGTATATAAGAGTATTCATGTGATACCTGGAGAGTATATACATGATACCTGTAGAGTATATATTTAACACTCATATGATTATTAATTTGGGGGCACATGCCCCTAAGGCACACAAGTGTCATTCTAAGGAAAAAATTGGTTGAATCCTCAATTGAATATCCAAGAAGTGAACAAATTAAAAGTGTAAGAATTCCGTCGTTCACCTTTTTAAGGTGAAAGTGAAACTGACACAATATGCGTTTTCCCCTTCAGTGATGTGGTATTCATTTCTTTCTTTTCTTGGCTTCATATAATATAATCAATTCAATTTCAAATCATTGTAATAATTTAATCGTACTCCCTCAACTTTGGGGAATGATTTAGAATAGTGACATTTTATTTCGTTTAGTGTTGATGTTATGATCAGTCTTAGTGGATATTTACCATTCAAATCGTTGTAATGATCCATTTGAGTTACGTTTACTTAAAGGATGACTTAGGATAGTAATATTTTATTTAGTTTTATCTTGTGTTTGATGCAAATAAAAGCAAGATATTCCTTTTGATTTGAGACAAAATGTCAAAATCCGAATAATAATTCAAATCCCCAACCTAGGATAGTTTACCGAAAACTTGGAATTAATATTGAGAGATTACATTTCTATATTTAGTAAACATTAAACATCCATAACTTTAATATCAAAAGAGACATTTAGGTAATAGAATTACTTCCATATATTATACAGTGAATGATGGATAAGGATAATTAATATCATTATGTAGATATTATATGTTAGAGTAGATATTAAAAGTGTATAACAATTCACAAAAACTTTTATGCATCAGGTGCATGGATCCTAGATCCATGCACCCGACCCGACCCGCGCGTGTACGCGCTTCCACGCGCGTCTGACGCGCCCTCACGCGCTCCCACGCGCCTGGGCGGATGCGCACCTTTAGGTTACGTTAAGGATACCTTTCAGTTATGTTAAGGATACCTTTAAGTTATGGTAAGAATACCTTTCAGGGATACATTTCAGTTATGTTAAGGATACCTTTAAGTTATGGTAAGGATACCTTTCAGTTATGTTAAGAATACCTTTGAAATCCTGATTCCAGGTTACATGTCATGTTATGTTAAGAATACTTTTTAGTTATGTTAAGCATAGCTTTAGGTTATGTTAAGGATACCTTTAGTTATGTTAAGAATATCTTTTGGTTATATTAAGCATACCTTTCAGTTATGTTAAGAATACCTTTAAGTGATGTTAAGGATACCTTTGAAATCGTGATTCCAGGTTACATACCATGTTATGTTAAGAATACTTTTTAGTTATGTTAAGCATACCTTTAGGTTATGTTAAGGATACCTTTAATTATTTTAAGAATACCTTTTGATTATATTAAACATACTTTTAGGTATATTAAGGATACCTTTAGGTTATGTTAAGAATACTTTTATGTTATGTTAGAGATACCTTTGTGTACAAAATGTGTAACACAACTACCTTATGGATAAGGTATCTCTAACATAACATAAAAGTATCCTTAACATAACATAAATGTATGTCTAACCTAAATTAAATGTATGAAATTTGGGCACAAAGGTATCCTTAACATAACCTAAAGGTATCTTTATACATTACCTAAAGGTATTCTTAACATAACCTAAAGGTATGTCTAACTTAACGTAAAGGTATGAAATCTGGGCATAATGGTATCATTAAGGTAATCTAAAGGTATTTTTACGCATTACATAAAGGTATTCTTACGCATAACTAAAAGTCATGACTAAAATTGAAAAAAAAATAAGCGCGAAAAAAAAAAAAAAAAACAGAAGCGGGTCGGATTACCCGGATCCGACCCGGGTGCATGGATCTAAGATCCATGCACCTGATGCACAAGAGACTTCCTCATAATT
Source organism: Scutellaria baicalensis (assembly GCA_005771605.1). Lineage (NCBI taxonomy): Eukaryota > Viridiplantae > Streptophyta > Magnoliopsida > Lamiales > Lamiaceae > Scutellaria > Scutellaria baicalensis. Next base: position 61,114,301 of record CM016721.1, on the reverse strand, counting down.
TATTGAGGCTGCCCAAAATGTTAGGGTTTTTGGTTATTTCGAGGCGCCCTGCACAAACCTTCTTCCTTCCTTCCCAATTAATAATGCTCATCTACATCAATTACTATTGTCCTTCAACACTTTAAATATGATGATGATGACGTAGTATTAATAGTTAATTGACAATTAAAGGCAATTAGTTGTAGCCTAGGATCAAACCTTTCCAAATTTCTTCAAATAGTAATGTCCAAATTTTCCCGCCAAAACATCATACCAAAACTGGAAATAAATTTTTTATATTAATAAATGATATTTAATTTCTATTAAAATATGAAAGATGCAATATATAGATAGATGTAAATGAAAACACAAAAACTTTTATGCATCAGGTGCATGGATCCTAGATCCATGCATCCGACCCGACCCGCGCGTGTACGCGCTTCCACGCGCGTCTGACGTGCCCTCACGCGCTCCCACGCGCCTGGGCGGATGCGCACCTTTAGGTTACGTTAAGGATACCTTTCAGTTATGTTAAGGATACCTTTAAGTTATGGTAAGGATACCTTTCAGGGATACATTTCAGTTATGTTAAGGATACCTTTAAGTTATGGTAAGGATACCTTTCAGTTATGTTAAGAATACCTTTGAAATCCTGATTCCAGGTTACATGTCATGTTATGTTAAGAATACTTTTTAGTTATGTTAAGCATACCTTTAGGTTATGTTAAGGATACCTTTAGTTATGTTAAGAATATCTTTTGGTTATATTAAGCATACCTTTAGGTTATGTTAAGAATACCTTTAAGTGATGTTAAGGATACCTTTGAAATCGTGATTCCAGGTTACATACCATGTTATGTTAAGAATACCTTTTAGTTATGTTAAGCATACCTTTAGGTTATGTTAAGGATACCTTTAATTATTTTAAGAATACCTTTTGATTATATTAAACATACTTTTAGGTATATTAAGGATACCTTTAGGTTATGTTAAGAATACGTTTATGTTATGTTAGAGATACCTTTGTGTACAAAATGTGTAACACAACTACCTTATGGATAAGGTATCTCTAACATAACATAAAAGTATCCTTAACATAATATAAATGTATGTCTGACCTAAATTAAATGTATGAAATTTGGGCACAAAGGTATCCTTAACATAACCTAAAGGTATCTCTATACATTACCTAAAGGTATTCTTAACATAACCTAAAGGTATGTCTAACTTAACGTAAATGTATGAAATCTGGGCATAATGGTATCATTAAGGTAATCTAAAGGTATTCTTACGCATTACATAAAGGTATTCTTACGCATAACTAAAAGTCATGACTAAAATTGAAAAAAAAACAAGCGCGAAAAAAAAAAAAAAGAAGCGGGTCGGATTACCCGGATCCGACCCGGGTGCATGGATCTTAGATCCATGCACCTGATGCACAAGAGACTTACTCATAACAATTTATATCTTCTCCTATAAAATTACCTTATTGACCTACATAATTTACCGATCAATCTTCACAGTAAATGGAGACCTTGGTTTGTTGAAATTATCTATATTTTTTGTTAAATGTTTTTCCCCCATTAATTTTCTTTGCTTAAAATCAATTTACACGAGCATGATACGGGTAAATTTCAAAAGTGGCCTTATAGGATTGGGCTCGAGCCGATTTTAGCCCCACAAGATAAAATATGATCAAAAAAAAAACTGACAACGATCCTCTCCATTAGTTTGAATGGACAGAAAACGTTAAATGCCACATAATTAGATAAAATAATACAAATTAAATTAAAATAAGATGCCACATCATTAAAAGTAAGAAAAATACAAAATAAAAAAAATTCCCAAATCATCATACATCTTCTTCAACCGTTCCCAACCATCTTTAACCCAAATAATCATACAATACACTGTCGCCGCCGTTCGATGGGATCAAATCTTCCCTCACATTTTCTGATGTCCTCTTTGCGAACGACGACGACGATGAAGGAGTGTGGCTAACTGAAATTCTCTTTCCCTTCTTCGGTGAGCACCGATCTCCGTCTCTCTGATCGGGTGGGCCGCCATTGCAGCGCCGCGGCAGCGGTCTCCCTCTGGTGCCATGGCCGAAAAGCATTCGGAGCGTTTACCGATGGTGGAGGTGCACGACTAGGGTGAAGATTGATTTGGGAATTAGGGGTTCAATTTGTGGCTAACTGAAATTCCCTTTCCCTTCTCCAGTGAGCACCGACCTCCGTCTCTCTGATCGGGTGAGCCCCATCGCAGCGCAGCGGCAACCATCTTCTTGCGATGCCGCGGTCGAGAAGCATTCAAAGCGTTTTCCAATGGTGGCGGTGGACGAATGGGTTGAAGATTGATTTGGGAATTAGGCGTGCAATTAGGGATAAAATTCAATGTGGGAATTAGGGGTTTGATGGGGCCCACTTAGATTCAAACCCCTCCAAATTTTAGGAACTAACGGACACGTGTCTAGCTCGTGATTTTGTCCCGTTAGTTTTTAACGGAAGTTAGCATGTGGATCAAGTTTAGGGATGACAAAATTGACCCGACCCATGGGGACCCGACCTGACCCGTGGTGTTTGGGGCGAGACGGGGCGGGGCAGACCCGACCCGTGCTCGGGGCGGGACGAGTCTGGGTACCCACAGCGCCCCGTCTCGCCCCGCCTAGTTCTAATATTAATATACATAATATATATTGTGTAATGTATATATTATGATAATTAAGTGTATATGTGTGTATATATACATATATATATAAGTAATTTAGGATCATAATTTAATTAATTAAGTAAAAGACTAAAGTAGTAATATTACATGTAAAATAATGTTTTTAATTTGTTGTTGGGTGTGTAAAATAGTAAAATTAAATCATCACTTCAATTATTCAATCAAATAATTATTCAAATTATTTAGTTAATGATTTAATAATTAGGTGTTTTTCAAATTATTCATGTAAAAATTACAAATTTTTATTTATTTATTTTTTAATTTTTTTTAAAATGGGGCGGGGTATGGGGCAAAAGTTTATGACCCGCGGCGGGTCGTGGGGCGGGGCGGCGGGTAGTAGGCGCAGGGCGGGTCTGGGTAGTTAACTACCCGCCCCGACCTGCCCCATTGCCGTCCCTAATCAAGTTTGATTAATTGTGGGTCAAAATCGACCCAAACCCAATCCTACAGGGTTACATTTGAATTTTACCCGCATGATACAATCCTCCAAAGCTAGAGCTTATTTCGAAAATGTAGTATTCCTTTTTTTTTTCTTTTTTAATATAATATTTTGGTGCCTATAGCTGATATGATCACTTCAGTGAGTTTGCATAAGATGAATAATCCATATATAGATATAATTTTAAAAATCTCACAATAACTATTCAATAATGATCTAAAATGCATCATAAGATATATTTATCATAACAAGTTCATTGATTTGTAAAAAAATAAAAAAAGATTAATTGGGTTTTTTGGTAAACTCACAGCTCCAAATTAGGCAATTTAAATGCAACCTTGAAAAAATTCATCATCATCTGATCTTCATCATCTCTCGCTGCCTTCTTTTCTAATCTTATATCTGATCCATCACTGCCACCACCGTTGCAGCTTAATTTCCATCTCTTAAATTAAATAAAGTCGATCCTCCACTACCACCACCAATGCCGCTTCCCATATCAAATTAAACAAACCCCAATTTATACGAGAAAAAACATTAAATTGAACTTCTTCTAGAGAAGCACAACTCAAGATGATATGATTCAAAAACTCAAATGTGCCAAGGTAAGAGAGTGGAGAGAGGTGCTGATTTTCACCGAAGGTTGTCGAAGTGGCCGGAGCAAGGCAGCCGTGGTTGGAAGGTCGTCGATGCAGTGCTCACCTTTGGGAAAGGAAAACGACGATTTGCAGTGCTGGATTCATGTGGACGGTGCTCGCCGGCGAATGCATGGTGAAAGCCGACGTGAATTCAAAAAATAAATAAAATTAGATATTTAATTCCATTCATGTGTGCTGAATGTATAGAAATTTGGGCATCACGTGCGAAATATATATAATTTAAGCCCAATTAAATAATTGAACTTCATTTGGGCAAAATTCACAAAACCCGAAAACATAGAATCATATACTGTTGACTCGAAACCTTAACGTTCACTTTTACCAGATGACTACGTTTTCTACATGACTTTACCTCTCGGGGTTGTCTAAGGTCAAACCTTGGACTAAATCTATTAACTTTCAAATGGTATCGAAATGAAAATAAAATATATTTGTGAATTTCAGAATATTGCGTGATATAGTAAAAAATAATGGATCAAATTAAGAAAGCATTATTGAAATAACAAAACGTAATACTATCACCAAATAAAAGATGGGTGTGGAGAGTGTGGAAAATGTATATAAAAGGTGACATAACAATTGGGATGTTGCTTTGTCAATGTCTTGCAACGTACCTTTTCATTAGAATGGTCTAAACACTAAAACTACATTTTGCCACTTTACTGCTTTATCCTACACTTTGTTTCACGACAATATCAAATTAAATTAAAAAGTTATAGAAAGGTAAGTAATGTGGCATATATATATATATATATGAATAATATTTCTAAACTTTTATCATTTGAGATCTTTATATAATATGGGGTTAAATTCAAATGTGGCATGTAGGATTGGGCCAGGGTTGAGTTTGGTCCCTAGGTTTTGAAAATAACCAAAAAAAGTTTTAAAATGGCCCTCTCCATTAGTTGGATGGACGGAAAACGTTAAGTCATTTTTGCCAACAGTGGGATATGGATTCTATCGAGAGAGAGAGAGAGATATGGATTCTGGCAACAACAGCAGCCTCCAGTCCTCCAGCGACGCTGACGAGGAGTATGACTCACGCGCCGCCTACTCTGTCTCAGCTTTCATGTATGACGGCCCTATCCACGCCGTGCCGCCGCAGTCCTTCTTCGACCCTCTTTCCAACTACCTCGAACTCCACCAAAACCCCAACTTCAATTCAACCTGGCCAAGAAACACCACTTCCTTTATATCCGACCCGAATCTGGCCACTCCGCCGTTCCATCCGCCTCCCCTGTCGCCGCCGCAGCCGCCACTACAGAATCAGGCTTGCAACCTGAAGAAACAGTCGAGAGCATCAAGAAGAGCTCCGACCACTGTGCTCACAACAGACACCACCAATTTCTGACCACTCCGCCGTTCACCAATTCATCTTTCTCGAGAAGCAGGGTCGATCTCTTTTCCACCCGATCCGACGTCGCCCAGCCACCGCCCTACCTCTGCCGCCCCTTTCCCCATAAAATCCAGCCTCGATGAAGATGGACTGAACTTGAGGCCCTTAAATGGGAGCTATGGCTTCTCAAGAAATGCAGTGAACAGCTCCGACAAGATGGGGTTCTCCTCCACCTCGACACCTAATTTTCACGGCGAAAAGGTGCCGGAAACCGCGTCAAGATGAGAAGGTATGCTGGAATCGTGGATATGTTCTTCAGACTAGAAATGAAACCATTACAACATAGAAATTATATCGTGGAGTAATGATGAGGAGCATGATTCATACATTGAAATTGAGGTAAATCGGATTGGGAATTTTTTGGATCGATTTGGGAATTAGGGATTAAAATCGAATTGGGGATTTTAGTGGTGGAATTAGGGTTCTAAATGGATTTGGGCAAATTTTTTTTTTTTTTTTGCAATGTGGGCCCCACTAAGTTCAAACCCTACGAATTAATGGCCATGTGCGTAACGTGTGCCTTTTCCCGTTAGTTTTTGACGGTAGATTTGAAGGGGGTGAACTAAGATTAACCATGGGCCAAACTCGGCCGGAGCCCTATCCTACAGGCTCACATTTGAATTTTGCCCTATAATATGGTGAAGAAATAGTATCACAAATTCAAATTATACTAAAAATAGTCACACACATATAATTCAGTCAAAATATTGTTGGTTTTTTTTTTTTTTTCTTTCTTCCATGATTAAGGGGTTGGTGTATTTTATACAAACTAACAGTGCACCCACGCAATGCAAGGTTTATTAATTATTGACAAATACGATTTATAATAATATAATAAAGTTGTTATATAATATTTATTCATGAGATCTTATTAATTTGAGATTTGTAAAAAATACATGCATGTTTTTTGGGAAACATCAATATTCAACAATTAAATTTGAAAATAAAATAGAACATAGCATGTATATAAACAACAACAACACCACCAGCAACAACTACAACAATAATGTTCTGTTTGTGAGTTTAACCATAAAAATTATTCACTGATGTTTTGTTTATAATTTTGTTCCTTTATATCTTAGAATTATTTTTAGATTTGTAAATAATTTTTTGCATTGTTTTTAGATGGATTTGTTCGAAATACACTGTATTAATTATTCCAAAGTTAGTTTAAATTTAAAAAATTAATTAAGTTTCAAAATAATTTTACATTTTAAAACAATATTTTTTTTTTCCATTTTTGGAACCATATTTTGAATTTTTTTGAAACATATTATCGTCTTTTAGGAAAATTTAGATTAACTATATCTATTTATTGAAATAATTTTGAATAATTGCCAAATACTTATTATTTATGTTAAGAAAATTAGTCAATTTATTGATTTTTATATCTTACGCAATTAATATTGTATATGAATTGATTTTTAAATTTTATTTGTTGATTCTTGTTATACTTGAACTTACAACCTTATTAAATTTTATTAGTTTTACTTTTTAGATTTAAAGATTGTTTTCATATTTTTATAATACCCTTTAAACTTTTAAACACTTCATAAATATTGGGTTTAAATGTAGTACAGGGTTAGTTTGTGGATTTCATGACCATTTAACTTTCATATATTTTTTTGTATTTTGACTAGAATTAACAGTAAAAGCTAGCTAGGTAAAATTGAGACAATATATTAACACCTCGCAACCAACAAAACAGAAACACGAGTTGGGATTGCAAGTATTTAGTACCATATTTAATGTGTTCTTGGAGTGACATCAAATATGTGTAAAGGCAATTCAACTATTTTGTTGTCTTCATCTCTTCATCATAATTAAGTTGTATTTTGTTTCATTTTATAAATATGATGGTACATAGATGACCTAAATATATAGCTAACGGTGACAATATTAACATATTGTCTCTTTTGATGTGGATACACAATTAAAACAACAAGGTGTATATATATAACTTAAAAAAAACAATTAAATTAATTTGTAAGAGAAATGTCCCAAATTAATTTTATTTTCTAAAACAGGCTAATTTGTCAGTCACTCCTTTTCTTTAAAACTAGTGAAAATGAGATACCATGTTTCCTAAGATTTGTAACATATATACACACATTATTATCAAAATATGGTAAGTTCGTAACATATAAATTAATAGAATTTGAAGATGAAAAATGAATTAAACAAATGTATGTAGGAAATTAAAAACCCACAAAAGCAAAAGTAAAAAGGGTTGATCATCAGCCATTGATCATCCAACACGTGGCGAGGATCCTTAAGGTTGGTGACGGCTGTCTGAATTTCACCGATGGACAACACAAGGCAGCGCGGGGGCCACGCGTGCGCGTGGGAGGCACGGGCGAATAGGAAAGGCGCGTGTCAGGGACGCGGGGGATGGGAACAGTGGGGAAGGGGGTTAAAGACATGAAAGGTTCCCATAATTTGATAAATGATAGTAAAAGGGAATGGGAAAAACTGGATCCAACCCTAGAAATGAGAAATCATCTCATCTCTCATCATCTCAATTATCTCTGCACCAGCCACATGCTAAATCTTAAAGTTGAATACAGAGAATCCAAGAGGGCTTAGAGAGAGAGAGAGAGAAGAAATCCACACACAGTTTTACTCATGTTCTAGTGTTCTATAAATGGAATAGTCCTTTTTCTGTTTTTCTTTTTAGGGTTTCAAGATTGTTACCCTTTTGGTTAAAGAAACTTCTGGGGTGAAGAAAGAGGCCCAACAGAGGAAAGGGAAGGATTTCTGCGATTTAATCGAAGCCCAGAAATTACTTAGAAGGATATATATTATAATATACACATATACATATATAGGTATATATATAGGTAGGGGGGATATATATTGATCATGGGTAGGGGGAGAGTGGAGTTGAAGAGGATAGAGAACAAGATAAATAGGCAGGTGACATTTGCAAAGAGAAGAAATGGTTTGCTCAAGAAAGCTTATGAGCTCTCTGTGCTTTGTGATGCTGAGGTTGCTCTTATCATCTTCTCCAATCGTGGCAAGCTCTATGAATTCTGCAGCTCCTCCAAGTATTCCCTATCTCTCTCTCTCTCTCATGATTTCTTTTGTTGAAATATCAGATATATTCTTCTTTGTTTGTGAATTTTCTTGTTTTTTTTTTTTGACAAATTCCTTGCTTTAAGGAAAAGGGTTTTCTGGGCTTATGTTCTGGGTTAGAATATTAAGTTGTTTTTTGTTTTTTTGAAATCTGATGAATTTCTTGCAACTTTTTTTTTTTCTTTTCTGGAAGAAAACAAACCAAAAAAGAAAGAAAAATGATTTGAATTATTTATGTAGTGTTTGATTTCAGATTAGATACATGTTTCATTGAAGAAAACCGGCGGATATATTAGTGAGTCCCTGATTTTGAAATCTGTGAAATTAACAAATTATTTATCAGTCTGACAGTTTTTTCTCTTTTAACTGGTTTCAAGCCTGATCTATCTTCAGTTTTTTTATTTGTCATTAATTTGTGAATTTTGTACTAGGTTTTCCTTTTTCTTTTTGTCTAGAAAATATTTATGATTTTACGATGTCTTTTTTCAGAAAATATTTATGATTTTTATCTAGGTTTTTTCAGAAACATTTAAGAGCCTCTTTCTCTCTCTCTCTCTCGGTTAATTTTGATATATGCACATATTTTTAGGGTTTTTCTGAAAGGGATCTTTAGTTTGCCATTAATATAGTTCAGAAAATGATTTAAACTTGACATAAAAGCTTGTGACAGCACATTTTTATTGATCCATACATTAATATCAAGACTTGTTGGTTTTCATCAGGTGGAACGATGATTTTGACAGGATCATATAAGAATAATATAATGGAATTCATTTCTTGTGGGCTCTCTGGTTATGAAAATTTTTATTTCCATTTTAAACTAAATTTTTTTCATTACTAAGTATGTATTAATTATCTAATTAAGCTCACAATAATCGCCTTTTCTTTTAACTCTTACAAAACATGCATTTTGCCACAAATTTTCTGATTCACACACACACGTTTTGACTTGATCTTTTAGACGATATCGTCCTCCCCGGTTACATACAAATTCTGGAATTTCTTAAAAGATATAAAATTCTTTTAGTTCTTAACTTTTCTTTTTGAAGTTTAGAAATTTTATTTCTTTTCCAAAAATTACAGAACACTTCAAGTATGTTATAACGAGTTTTTATTATTTTCTAAGCCCATTTATGTTGGCACTTTGCTCATAAATTTGATAATTAATTTGGAGATAGTTATTGGGAATGCATCTCCTAATTGCATATATAATTATCTTGATTTGCAAGATGTACTTTCTTCAATTCTAGGAGACTTACTGCCAAATTACGTACATTTTGTTAGACCCATCAATCACATGGAACATACAAAAACATTTCTCTTCAATTGATTCCTCTCTCTCTCTCTCTCTCTCTCTCTCTCTGTGTGAATGCAACTTAAGTATAATTTATTGGTATACGGTGGAATTCAGTTAAGGATAAAGTCTTCCATGCTATATATATTAGTATTCTCCTATAAAATGATGAGATTATAAAAACCTATAAAGGTACAAGTAAAATTAAGCTAATGGATTGCACTTTTCTACTTTTGTCAGCATGCTCAAGACTCTTGAAAGGTATCAAAAATGCAGTTATGGTTCGTTGGAAGTCAATCATCCTGGCAAGGACATTGAGGTACGTACTATATATATATATATATCAACTTTAATACAAATTATTATAACCAATTGAATGAGCAACATGACCATTTGACCCTATATGTTTCCTATATATCTTGGATGGCCAGTTTCTATGTTCCTTAATTACTATGTCCTATATATAATATAATACAACATGGTAAGTTATATATAGTTAATCAAATTTCGAAATTTCTCTCTACCTTTCTTTGGCAGCAAAGCAGCTATAGGGAATATCTGAAACTAAAAGGCAAATATGAGTCTCTACAACGATACCAAAGGTATTAAACTTTCATAGAATTAGGACTATATATACAATGCAAGAATTCTTGAAGTAGTAGAGGTAAAGATATATACATTTGCAGGCAGCTTCTTGGAGATGATTTGGGACCTCTAAATATCAATGATCTTGAGCAAATCGAACACCAGTTGGAGACATCATTGAAGCACATTAGGTCTACAAGGGTATGCATGCTCAAAACAACCTTAACATAAACAACACACACACACACATATACTAGCAGTAAATTTTGGGGTTTATAATACTTACTGTAAGAAGATCCTATATAGGTTTAAGAGTTGGTTTCTGTTTGCTCTTTACAGTGTCCAAACAATAAGGGTGCTTAACATTTATCCACTTTTTGTGCATATATTGAGGTTTATTATGGCAAGTAATATAATTTATAAGCATTTGATGCACCCTTAATTAACACAATTCTATTACAAGTGGCCCTCTTTTCTTTTGTGAGGCATAGATAAATATATTCTGAGCTGTGTTTCAATGATTTTATTTTGCATGTCCCATCAGCATTCCAGTGAGGGATTATTTTTGGGGGCCCCTCAAGTTCAAAGAAGTAGTTTTCTAGTTTCAGAATTATTTACCCAAAATTTTAGAAAACTGTGAAAATATATCCAAATGGAGAAGCTTTTAGTATATACTAGCTAGTTTAAAAAAAATTATAGTCAAATGGATAATAAAACTCTTTTTTAGAAAAAAAAAAAAGTCATAATGTATTTTTGAGATATACGTGAATCAATCTATTTAAAGATACTAACTTGTTGCAAAGTGTAAAGATAGGTTATCAAAAATCTGTTTCATGATTTGATGAAAATTCATTGATATATAGAATTATATGTATTCATAATGTATTGTTAAATTAAAGGCTTGATACTTCTATGTTATGGTTCGACAATTTATATTTACCATTGTTATTTAGACCTCGTAAATAAAATTTCTAGCTCCACATTGTCCATATATATATATATGTATGTCTTAGCAAAGGGTTAAATTCATTTTTAGTCATGTCTTAGGAAAAGGGTCAGAAACTTTACTAAAAATGAATTTAGCCCCTAAATGAAAATAACACTAATTGTATTATAAAGATAACTTCTCTATTATAATCTTTGATTTTATCATGCATATCATAAAGCATATATAGTATGATGCAGATCACTTATCCCTAAGATACAATATATGAAACACCATTTCGTTATAGAGGTTCTTTGTCCTAGCATTGCAGATTTGTGACGTACATACTCAAGTTGTTTCAACCAAATCAATCTTTCGATAAAAACATATATCCTTTATTAATATTAATTCCAATACTTGTGATCCATGTTTATGTTGCAGACACAGGTTATGCTTGATCAGCTTTCTGATCTTCAATCAAAGGTAATTAAGTACCACATATATATATATATATATATGTGTGTGTGTGTGTGTGTGTGTGTGTGTACGATATCATGTCCTTAGCATAGCATCTTTTATTGGTTATTTTCCGAACTATATATATATGCAGGAGAAGATGATGGTTGATGCTAATAAGGCTTTAGAAAGAAAGGTGAGGAATTAATCAAATCAGGAATATACATATGGCATTTATTTAGACATTTATAGGAAATTAATGAAATCATGTTTGGATAATGGTGATCAGCTGGAAGAGATATATGCAGCAAATGAGCTTCAACAGTCGTGGGGCGGGGGGGAGCAAAGCCATTCATACGGCCACCACCACCACCACCACCATCCTCAATCTCAGCCTTTCTTTCAGCCTCTTGATTGCAACTCTACTCTCCAGATTGGGTACTTATAATTCATTTCAGTACTACTTTTCGTGTTTGTGTCAAAGTTATAATATTGTAATGAGAACTAAAGTTAAGAACATGAAGTGATGCATGCAACAACATTATTGGCTGCAGGTACAATGATCCTGCGAGTTCAACCCAGATCACTGCTGCTGCAACAGATCATGTCCAAAACGTCAACGGATTGGTCCCTGGCTGGATGCTCTGATCAATTTCCCTCTAATATTTAACTCAATTAAATGATGCATATATTTATAAATATCATATATATGTCTGAAGGAGACAGACTCAAATAATAGAGTGGATCGATCACTAACATTTCGCTGTCATTTGGGATCTTTATTATATATTTCAACTTCGATCAAATGTATTTATCAAACTTGATGATTAACTGCCAATGGGACTCTAGCTATTTCATCTTTTGCTTGACTTTTGAAGTTAAAGACATTCTTGGTTGTGTGTTGTACTATTGTTTGGGTTTTGTAGCTAGCTAGGTTTCTTGATCTTATCAGCTTCTTAATTTTTCATCATATATACTCCCTCCGTCCCTGCTAACTTTGCCTACTTTCCATTTTTGTTTGTCCCATCTTATTTTGCCAGCTCAAAAATGACAAAGAAAAATTTACTCCCTTACCCCTCAATTTCTTTCAGTTTACAACTTTTGCATTCAAAAAACACACATTAATTACAAAATTGCCACTCAAAAACATTAAAATAACACATCACATCAAAGTCAACAGTTTTTTCTTAGCATTCGTGCTGGTCAACCAAGGCAAAGTTACGAGGGACGGAGGTAGTATATGGCTATAAATTGCATATTCTAGTGTTGCTTTCTTAATTAAAGTTTTAAGAAATATAATGAACCAAATAAAATGGTGGTTGTTTTTGAATCCTAACCCTATATATAATTTTCCTAACACTACTTTATGATCTTGAAAGTTTGTGGATTCTTTATATATTGAGGCCAGGTTAGCTTTTAATGTGTTAATTACTAATATACATATATATAGACAATATTAATGTTGGTTTCAAATGATGATAATTAAGAATGAAAAGTTTGATATTAATCACCTGAAAAAATGAGTAGAATTTAATTAATGTGTATACATTGGTTAATTGGGGAAGAATTTTATACAATCTAGCTAGCTTATTCTCAATCACACATTGATGAAAAAGTAAACTAAGTTAGCAACCGATTTATAATGATTACTTATAATTTAGGTTGGGTTGATGAAAAAGTTTATCAACCAACTTATAATAATTATGAATTCAATTAATATTCCAATACGTTGTTTCAGATGCACCAACTTGTATTGATATATATATATATATATATAAGAGTATCAGCACGTGCACGTGGATGATGATTTTTTTAATCAAAAATACTATATTACTATTAACCTTAAATAATAATTTTTTATAAGGATATACAATATATATTAAGTTAAATTAAATTCGAAAATAATCTATAGTAAATTAGAGTCCTACTCATAATAGAATTTTATATGATTTTGGTTCAGAATTATAATGTAAAATTATTTAAATATTAAAATTATAAATTACTATTATAACTTGAAATAAAATCTTCAATAACGATATATTAAACAATCCATATTTTGTAATAAATATTCATACTGTAAAATTATTTAAATATGAAAATCATAAAATACTATTATAACCTTAAATAATTTTTTTAATAAGAATATATTAGACAATCCATAATTTGTAAGAAATATTCATACTTTTATATATGTAACGAGTATCAGCACGGGCGTCGCACGTGGATGATGAATTTTTTAAATCAAAAATATTATATCACTATTAACCTTAAATAATATTTTTTTATAAGGATATAGAATCTATATTAAATTAAATTAAATACAAAAAAAATTATAGTAAATTAGAGTTCTAATATAATAGAGTTATACTTATAATAGAATTCTGTATGATTTAGGTATAGAATTTTAATGTAATATTATTTAAATATGAAAATTGTAAATTACTATTATAACCTTAAATAAAATATTTAATAAGGATATATTAGACAATCCATATTTTGTAAGAAATATCTGTACATTTATATAGGTAATATATATATATATATATATCAACATTAATGGAAAAATGGATATAATAAAATTAGAAGATAGAGTCGTATCGATCAGCTTTATTCGTTCCAATGAGCACAGTATATATATATGGTTAATTTCAAATTTCGTCCTGTATGTATGACTCTTTCCATTTTTGGACAACCAAATATGCGTTTTACAATTTTAGTCCTGTTTGTTTTTCCTTTTTTCAATCTTGATTTTATATGTTTCAAATTTTTCCAATTTTTGTCAAATTTTGCAATTATGGTTCTGTATGTTTCAAAATTTTCCAATTTTGGTCTTGTATGTTTCAAAATTTTCCAATTTCAATCCAGGATGGCCGTCGGGAAATCTTACGTGACATCGGTGATTTCGATCATTCTGATCGAAATTGGATTGAAATTGGAAAAAAAATTGAAAACACATATGACAAAAATTGAACAATAAGACCAAGATTGGAAAAAAAAGTAGAAACATACATGATCAAAATTGGAAAACGTATACTTGATTTTCCAAAAATGAAAATGGTCAATACATTAAAATTGAAATTATCCCTATATATAGAGTATGGACTCCAAATCATGTTATACAAAATGAAGAGTTTATAAGACTATGATCCCACATAAATATATATGAATTTATAACACATATACCAACTTATTTTACCATTTATCTCACATTCTTTTCAATCTTTTATTGACTCAATGCAAGCAAAATCATGGTTCATCTCTAATTATCCAAGTTTTATCGGTACTATATTTTTCAAATTCCTTTTCAACTCACCTCTTCAAATGATCGAAAATAATTAAGATTTCTTTAAAAAAATTCTCCCAAAATCTTTAAGAAGCAGATTTTGATGGGCAAAATTCATCATTTTGAGAGAACTATGTTATTTAAAAAATAAATTTATTTAAAAATTAAGATTTACTTTATTCACATTATCGTCACTATGAAACTACTTTAGATAATATAAAATGGTCAAATCAAATTTAATAAATTCAAATTAATAAAAGATAAATTAAAAAATGTGATTTGATTGTAGATTTTCAATTAATGTGTAACCAATGATATGGTTGGAGAAGTTAAAATGTCTGAGTTATAGTTAATGGAAACACGAGGGATATGTGAAGGAAAAAAAGTGTTTTTATAACTCAAAATCGATCCATTGTTGTAAGTGCTCACAATAGATATCGAGTGGGCTTTACATACCTCATCCATTATTAAACACACCTCAGTTAAAATAATTCAAAAATAACTATATATTAAAAGACAAAAATACTCTTATTACTATTTATTTATTTTATTTTTTGTTATATACTTGAAAGGATAGAATGATAATGCAGTACAGCTATTTTAGAAATTTGGTGTTATAATCATTTTAAATGCATATGTAATTAATTAAGATATCAAGTATGGCCCCCTACACATAAAAATTTCCAAGGCTATAAAGTTAGCCAACAGAATAATTACTTGGTAATACAATAATGAGTAACATTACATTGTCATTTACAGCACCACCTCCCAATTACAGACTGGAGATGAAGAAGATAGACAAATTCCAACAAATATCATATCCATTTTGATTTATTTTAGGTTGTCTTTGCTATTACAGAAATAAACATAACTACTTAACAGAGGCAGGTTAGTTCTACTTTCTAGTACAAGGTTTTCCTTAGTGTACAGCAACCAATATGGCTCATCACCTATTTACTTTACTTAAATAGAGATTTTTTTGGAAGCCACAATTGATCAAACAATGCAAAAAATGCAGCATGTTGATGTTAATAAAACAATGGTTGAGATTCTGGGTTCAAACACCAAACTCGATCTCATTGTACTTGCAATCTCCACCGTTGAGCAGATGCTCCCTGCATGAGGGTTCAAGTTAATTATTTCAAGTAATATTGCACAACACAAAATAGACCTAACGTGCTTTCTTACCTTAATTTTTCACAAAGGCGGGCTAAAGCGTCTGATCCAGTTCTGGATGCAATATCCTCAATCTCTGAAGCATTCGATAAATTGACATTGTTGGCTAGCGTAAACTCACACAACTCCTTCAATGAAAACGCATCTGTTAGTACAGCTGAATGGCCACCTCCAGCAGCTAACTTCCTCACTTCTCCTACACACCTACATGTAATAAGCTTCCATTAGCACCATTTCTCATCAATTATCTCTTACAAGGAAGGGTACATTGTGATGAAATATTTCTGCTTGCTATAGCATACCAATCAACTGGAGAAGGATACCACGCGTATGTAGCCTTCTCATTAGCAGCCTGACCATAGTTATTGTAACCCCATCCATATATTCTCCCCTCTTTAGTGCAAATAAGTGTGTGAGAATGACCACAACAGACAAGCTGTACACCAGTTGGGATCAACAAAACGGGTAGGTTACGAAGCATCATTTCTGATCCATTAGATGTGCACGAAAAGAATCCAGATAGGGGTCCAATGCCTAACTGCCCAGCCTGGCCTCCACCCCAAGCATACAAAGCTCCATTCTCAGTCAAGGCACATGTATGCACACCACCACATGCCACATCCTTGATAACTATCCCATCAAGAGCAACTACGCGCCTAGGCAGCAATTCCTTGTCGCCAGATTGAAGTGAACAATGCCCAAGTTGACCCATGCTCCCAAGACCCCATGTGTATCTGCAACATGAATACGGAATCATGAAATGGATGAGAATTAAACTACAGATGAGTAATCCTAAGAGAGACTGAAAAAAATCAAATAAGTCAATTTAAGCTTTGCATGTATAATACATACTACATAGATTTCCTATCCCACAACTACAGACCAATCCAGTAAATCACGTTTCATTAAGAAGACGTAGACATTCAATATTGTAACTATATGAACACCCAGTGTGATATTTTCTATCCAATAGTCCTTTGCCCCATGCAGACAACATCAACTCTTATGCCTAATAGAAGATCTTAGACGATCATAAAAGGTCCCCTGGAACACTTACACCTCGCCTTCCTCCGATATAGCAGCAGTGTGGTACTCTCCACATGAAACATGGATAATCTTCACAAGCTCAGGGGCTTCATCAAGGAACCTAGCATACCCCTTAATTATACGAGCCTTCTGAAGGCCTTCACATGTAATACCTCTGCCAAGCTGGCCATACTCATTATAGCCTGATTTACCAGATAGTGACAGAATTCTAATTAATACAATGCACAATAACGAGGTTTAGTATTTCCAATCTTACAGTTCCATTACTGCCAAGATACAGAAATGAAAATCAACAAGAAGATTGATAGATTGTAAATGAATGAGCAAAACTGTAATCTAGCATAAGTTGTTGTTCAAACATACGACAAGATGCATACACCAAAAAAAGAGTTTTTAGCATATTATAATGTTAGGTATTGAATTGAGGTCAACACTACCCCATGCTTGTAGCAAGCCATCTTCTGACAGAGCAACCACATGAACAGCCCCACAAGAAACTTGACGAACAACCTGGAATAAAGGAGTTAATTAATCTAACAGGAAGAATATATTATAAATGTATGTATGTATATTAACTGAAGCAAGCATATTCATGTACAATGCTAATCTATCAAATTAACATCTCATGGGCATGAAGAGGATAGCAAATAGTATTAATGGTCACTACAAAGTGAGATCGCTACCGTGTTTGGAGCAAAGGCTCCCCAAAATACGCGTGGAGAATTAGAACCCTGAAAAGGCAAATACAAGAAAATTAACTAAGTAATAACATAAGGAATCATTTATGGAAACAATTTTTCAGTGAATGGAATCTCAATTAAATAATCCCAGAAGAAAGTTGGCAACAAACAAATACAAAATAATAACATAGAAGAAAAGATACATAATCACATTTTCATATTACCACAACATGAGAGATGAAAGCCAAATTTTACCCAAATAACAAACTTCTTTCTTTATCATACCTGTGATATGACTGACAGAGACATTCAAATGCACTAAGAAAAAGGAAAAATAAAATATCACTACAAGTAACAAAAGAAAACTATTAAAAAATGATTAAGAGACTCTTTCGATGGTGTTGAGCCAGAAAAATTAAATTGCCATCACATAGACTATATACTCAATCCAATTATCAAACGAAATTTCTTGAGAAATAAAGAAATCAATCTTTATGGCACAATATCCACCTGATTTTGTCCCCAGACCCACAGTCTCCTCTTTGACAAAGATCCATCATTTTCACGCGGTTCTGCGATTGCTGCAGTACAATGTGCCCCACAGGATACTGAGATCACAAACTCAGACTGCAAATGCTTCACTTTATTTGGGTATTTAATAGCCATTTCAGTACCATCTCCTAGTTGCCCATACTCATTGGCCCCTGTCGAGAGATGAGGAAAAACTTATTTTCAACACTTTCTACGAGATCACAAAAAATAATATCATGCATCAGCTCTAACTGTGATAATATAAAGAATAGTCACCAAACTGCATTGGTCAAGAAAAGAGGTGGTTTGTAATCATAAGTGATGTGGGCATGTAAAATTCTCCAAGCTCAGCTTCTTATTTAGAATGCTAGCAGAGCTCAATCCCACATCTAAGAACAAGATCCGACCCTCAAGGTTATTCGAAAAAATCATTACTAAATCACATCCAATTCAATAAACCCGTATGGTCATCGGACAACACACACACATCCCCCCTTTCCAACAAGCATAACCACGCTGAAAATGAAATTGCATATACAAAAAACCGTTTCTACCTTCTTTCTTCCCATGCTGTCCCATATTTCAGCAATTTTAGTTCCACAAATCCTTCAATTAGTTAAATTCTTTCATCAAATTAACATTTGAATGGATATGATGCCTAAATACCTATCCAAGTATAAAGTGAAAATCCAACCACAACAATACAATCATGTTATCCACAATTAGGATTTAGGAGCATGTTAAGAAGAAAAATACCCCAAGTGAATAGCGAGCCATCGGAGGCGACGCTGGCGGTGTGCTCGCGGCCGCAAGCTATGTCGAGCCACCGTGAGGTCCCACCGGCGGCTTGACAGCCGAAGAGCTCCGTCGGAAGCTGCCGTGGAATCCTCAGATAACCGTCTTTGCACCTCCGCCCAGTTTGACCTGAATCATTGTAACCCCACACATAAATTACACTCTTGGTCGGAATTTTCGCCGATTTGGGTTCACCCAATATCTCCTCAATCTCCATCGACTTGCCAATTACCTATCACGATAGCCAAGAGAAAATGAACAATTATAATTGAGCACTGATCAGAAATCCTCGCGCATGAACAATTACACTGTTGTGTTTAACCGAATGAAGAATGAAGGTTGATCATCTATTACCTGCCCGAAAAATTTGGGGAAGAAGGGGCGGGTTACCCGTCTCAACTCTCAACTCCAGATTCCTGCCCGAGCTGCCCGCACCATCGATTTTTTCCCGACAGAAAAGATACTAAATTAGTAATTTAGTGTATTTAATATTTATTATGGATTCTTGCATTTTGTGCACGCTTCATTGCATTCAAAAATAATATAATGAATATACTGCTATTATTTTATAAGATAATCCTATTTTAGAATCTCGACCTGAGTTAATAGGATAAATAAATAAATTACTTTGTCTAATTATTTGTTTATCTAATGCAGTTAAAAGTTTTCCAAATTGCCAATAGCACGTATAATCATTTATTATTTCATAAAAACTTCTCTACCCCTATTCTGACCAGTCTGGTGGTATTAGATATATACATTTCAAATATCGCATGTATACTCTTAGGTCATCTTTGGTTTGGAGGTTTAGATTGGTTAAAAATATTAACTAAATTAAACCTTTGTTTTGATCAAAGGTTTAGAGGCCGGGGGTAATATCCAACCCTGATTCAAAATGTAGTTTTTGGGTTAATAAATGGTTAAATAAACCATCTAAAATGGGTGGGTTTAGTTGACTTTGTGTTTGCCACAATTTTTTTTATGTGAAATTACTTTTTAGACTTTACTATTCTTATTTAACTAGGTTTGAACCCGTGCGATGCACGAGCTTTATTTATGACTTATCTTATTTTTATGTTAAAGTAGTATTCTTTTTTATATGTTAACAGATTTTTTTATAAGTGTGACATTTTCTATTTATACTTAAAATAATCTTTCATATTGTTTTTTTTTTTTTTCATTTGTTCTTTAGCACAAACTTGTTAATATGATTTTTTTATATGTGTTTTAACTATAACATTAAGTATTTTCATATCTTTCTGTAAAAAGTGTAGAATACATCTCATTTTTATGGCTCGAAGACATCTATTTTGTTCAAATTTTATCTTTAAATGCACTCAATAATTGCTTTACATATTGGTTTCCTTTGTAATTTTTTTTTTTGTTGTTTTGTTTTTATTAATTTTAACCAATTGTTATATTTGTTGTTATAAAGTTTTAATATAATTTCCTAATTGTTTAAGGGGTGTTTCGACTGGATGTGCACATCCGGATTTTGGATGACCAATATCCTAATTATGTTATTTATTTTGTTAAATTCTAGAATTCTAATTTTTTTTCTACTTTATCCATTTTCTTGAAATTTTAAAAACATTTTTTTTTCAAAATAAAATAATAGGACATCATCTATTTTTCCGATAGTTCCTGATATGATATGATAAATTAATTATAATCTTACTTTCTAAAATCTCTTAACAAACCCAAACTTATCAAATTCCATCATTTTCACAATATACTTTCAAACTTGCAAAATCTACTTATGTATAACCCAAACATATCCTAATTTTTTTAGCACCTATTTTTGTTAATGTCAGAGTTTGAACTATCCTAAATGCTCTTTTTATAAAATATTAGTAATTTCAATATTTTCATATTATCTTTTTTTTTCTTGAATCCTACAAATAAATTTATTTCTAAAGTTATTTTTTAATCTGAACTATCCTAAATGTTCTTTTGTAAGGTATTACTATCTTCAAACATCTTTTTTATTTATTTGTTTTGATTCAATGAAAAATAGTTGTATATTTACTCTTCTTCTTTTTTTTTTTTTGCATAAGAATTTCATTTTATAAAGGTTTATGTAACATTGTTGTGTACCTTTTGTTTTCTTTTTATAAGAATTTCATATTATATAGGCTAATGTAACCTTCTTGTTTACTTTTTTTTTTCCCTTTCAAATTGAAATGTTGGACAAATAATTATTCAAATTTGGAAGCAAAGATTTCATGTAGTGAAAAACAATACAACATTAGCAAACATTAGTAACTTACATATTTATTTTTTGTTCACTACAAGAAAATCGCTGATAGACAACGGTTAAAAACCGTTGTCGTAGGCCAGAAAGCAGCGTTGTCGTAGCCAGGGTTGTCGTAGGGGTCAGCAAATTTTCGCTCATAGACAAGGGTTTTTAACAGTTGTCTTAGACCCTTACAACAACGGTTGTGACGCTCATAGACAACGGTTTTTTAAACGTTGTCGTAGGGTTGTTGTTCTAAAGAAGCGTTGTCTTATCTATCTACGACAACGCTTTGACAACGGTTTTAAGCCGTTGTCGTAGAGACCTATGACAACAGGACATAACCGTTGTCAAAGCGTTGTCGTAGATAGATTAGACAATGCTTTGACAACGATTTTTGGCCGTTGTCGTAGATGCTTACGACAACGGTTTTTTAACCGTTGTCCCACCGTGGTCGTAGAGTAATTACACAACGCCTTTTGTTTTGTTTTTGACCGTTGTCGTAGATATTTATGACAACGGTTTTAAACCATTGTTGTAGGTTAATTTTACCGTTGTTGTAGACCCTTACAACAACAGTTTGGAAACTGTTGTCGTAATTTATTTCAGCGTTGTCTTTTACAAGTCATATTTATTACAGTCTAATAAAAAAATCAAATATATAGAATAAGACATTCAACTCAAAATAGTCATACCAAATTCATCTAATACTTCATACAACAAATATTTATCTAAGAGTTCATAACAAAAATTTAACGTCAAAAGAAACAAGTTATCACCCACAATCTTTCACAATCTCTCAATGTCAATCTTTCACAATCTTTCGATGTATACAGGTCTTCCATCCTTGTCAACACCATGGTAACCATGAGGGTAATATAGTTGGACCTTGTCCAACTCTTTGAAGTCCAAGTCCTGAGTACCAAAGGAGTCGAGTATTAGTGCACAAGTTAATAACAGATTATGGAAATATCAACCAATGCCCAAGTATACACAACTTCTTCAGTTTCATGATGCAGAGAGTATTCATTTAGTATATGTGGATGACAATTTTTCGTCTTTCAATAACACTATATCAATGTTTCAAATCATTTTAACTTAAACTAGTAACATAATAAATCTAGAGTCACCGTGAAAGCCAAACTATCTATAAGTAGATGTATCCATTAGTTAACACCAAAGCTTCAAATGAATTGTGTAATAGAATGTCATGAAATCAAAAATCACCTCCATGATAGTATCAGTGTCGAATTTTTTCCTCCACTCGAGCATGTTCGCCCACATGTTCTTTGCTTTATCAATATTAAACTTCCTGGCTTTAAGGAATCTGTAAATTGTTGATTGATCAGGGGAAAGAAAGTATATTATAACTAAATTTTTGGTCATTAATGTTTTTGGAATATACATGCAACAACGCATCAGCAGCTTCATGCTTATACAAATTTTGGCGAGAACAGGAACAAATTTAATTCTGAAATCAGAATCACAATGAAACAAGAACATGAATCTGATTTGTGTTTGTGTTTATCATCTTTACATAAACCTGAGGAAACACAACAGCTTTTCCTGCTTCAAATGTCAAGATTCATGCAGTCAAACTGACTCTTGAAAATATTTCTGGTATGCTGCCATGGAACTAACATAGTAGAATACTGTGAGAATTCAAGATCATAGGGACAAAATACATCTGGCAGAAGCTAAAATATGAAGACAACAGTAACTAAGATGAAAGGCAGTAAAGAAAAACTTCAATCTGAACCAGATGAGCTGAAAGATATATCCATAAGCATGAATTCCTAACAAAGTGATAATCACCCACTAGTTCATACGTAGTGGCTTACTGCAATTTTACAGATGACTCTTGTTAGTATTTGTCCATCTTCTAGAAAAGAACATTCTTGTTTGTCATCAATAAAGAATACAACAAGAACCTGACTTCTTATACCATGCCTTACACCCGCCATGAATGATATAGAAAAAAAGAAAAAAGAAACTGTGTTACCAATCCACCAACAAGAAGTATCTCAAATTTTCCAATCCACAGAGAATTGGCATGGTTTACATCAATAAATCTAGACATGATTTCATTTTATATGCATTGGGTAGCATGGTGGAAGCATTATATGTTACAGAGTTTCTTAAGGATCAACAAAACACATGATCCACATCAACAAGCAAATCCCTGCATCCACTCCACTAAATTTAACAGTAAAAGATATCTCTAAATGTAATACCGACACTTAGGCCAAGAACATACTACGACTATAATGAATCTCATGTGAAATAAGAGAAAACTACTCGATCAAGGCAACAAAACTACATGTTTTCAGAAATTCAGGTAGAATCTAATTACACTTGATCACCAAGTAACGTGTTCATACCTAAACAGAATTAATCTACAATCATCCGCCTATCAACTTGAATTCAAGATTAACCAAACACCGAACAGAGTTTCTCCAAAATTCAAAACACTAAATCCGAAAAAAGGAAGTAGGATCCTCCATAACATAAACAGTAGAGTAAGAAGCAGATTGAATTTAGAGAAAGAAAAGGAATCAAATAGAAGCAGTGCGTTCACTCACAAGTAGTCGAAATTGGATCGAGAGGGTCAGGCATTGTTGAATTGGTGGAATCTTGCAATTGGGGGTAGAAATCAGAGAAAAAGTAAGCTACCTTCATACCTAACTCCATTTACTTGGAACCCTGAGTCATTAAATCTGTCAAAACACATAAGAAATATTAGAAACACTAGGGATCGTCCAGACTCCTCAAACAATTCGCTTCCTACTGTTAATACCAAACCTGAGGCACCACGTGCTCCAACTACATGCACACGGCTTGTACCATCATCCTGGCACCAAAAAAAAAAAAAGCACACCTATTACTGCACAACTCTAAACCTCCAAACTGAAGCACACCCACCTACTGCACAACTCTGCATTCCTCCACCTTCGGATCGTCATTGTCAGAGCTAGCATCCTCCCTCCTCTTCACATACACATCATCTCCAGCAGAAAACTCCCCTCCATCATACACCACTTTCTTATAATACACCCTTTTCTTAACTTTATCACCGGCATTGCTACATTTCCCACTCCTTGATTCCCTTTTTTTTTCTCAAAATCTGCAGAAGACCCGTTTCTCTTGAAGTTTCCTCTTCCTCTTATACTCAGTGGGCTGGGGAGACGCAGGGGTGATCAAAATCGTGGTGGGCGAAAGAGACGGCGGTGCATTCCGGCTAGGGGTAGGGTCTGGTGTGGCGGCGCTGAGGCGGAGGGAGCGTCGGGGAGTGGGCGTTGAGATGTTGGGTGTTAGGGGTTCAATCTGGTGGTCATCGAGCTGCTTTGATTTGGGGGTTGTGTAGTAGGATACCTTAGATTTCTTCATTTTAGGAGTCTCAGCCATGGATTCGGAGCTCGGACCCTAACGGCGGTGGCGTGATTTCACGGTGGGGGGATGGAGAATGGAGGCGGACCAAAGTGAAGCGAGGCGAGGGTATGCGCGCCGCGGAGAGGCAGCGGCTGGAGGGGATGGGTGGGCGCGGAGAGGCGGCGGCTGCGGCGTGGGTGCGCTCGTGAGGCAGCGCCTGGTAGGGATGGGTGCGCGCAGCGAGGCAAGAGCTGGCGGGGATGGTTGCGAGCGGCGAGGCAGCGGCTGGTGGCGTGGGAGAGCGGCGGCGACCGTGGCGGCGACAGCTAGGGTTCGATTGATTGTGAAGGGATTTCTAGGGTAAATTTGGGGATTTCGATTTTGGGGTAATAATTTATCTAGGTAAAAGTTAAATGTATTTACATATAGTAATAATAAATAAAAAATCAATTTAATTTAGTCTACAACAACGCTACCACTAGGTTATGACAACGGTATAAAGTTACCGTTGTCTTAGGGATATATGACTACACCTCAACGACAATCTCATATTGTACCCGTTGTCTTAGATATCAACGACTATGTTTCTACGACAATCTCATGTTATAAGCGTTGTCTTAGGCATCATTTTTTACCTAAGATTATACCACTACGACAACCTCAAGTCACAACCGTTGTCTTAGGGTTGAATTTTACCCTATGACTACGCCTCTATGACAACGCCAATAAATAACCGTTGTCTATGAGCGCATTTTTGCACCGTATGACAACGGTTTTGTCTACGACAACGCCAATTTTGGCTACGACAACGGTTTTTTCAAAAAACCGTTGTCTTAGGGGCGTAGTCTATGTGCATTTTTCTTGTAGTGGTTGAGTAGTAAGGTGAGTATTTAATTGATATTAATGTTTTTATATTTGACAAATAAAATATGTTTTAAGAAGGGACATTTGGCATGCTTATAGAGCTCAAAATGTCATTACTTGAGAGTGTCAAACCACACTTTTATATATATAATTTTCTTAAAATTTAAAAACATTTTTTTTAAAAATAAAATAATACGACATCATCTATTTTTCATATAGTTCCCGATATGGTATGATAAATTAATTATAATCTTACTTTATAAAATCTATTAACAAACCCAAACTTATCAAATTTCATCATTTTAACAATCAACTTTCAAACTTGCAAAATCTAATTATATCTAACCCAAACATATCCTAATTTTTTTAACACCTATTTTTGTTAATGTCAGAGTTTGAATTATCCTAAATGCTTTTTTTTTGTAAAAGATTAGTATTTCAATATTTCCATATTATCTTTTTTTTTTCTTGAATCCTACAAATAAATTTATTTCTAAAGTTATTTTTAATCTGAAATATCCTAAATGTTCTTTTGTAATGTATTACTATCTTCAAACATCTTTTTTTTTTATTTGTTTTAATTCAATGAAAAATAGTAGTATATTTACTCTTCAATTTTTTTTTTCATAAGAATTTCATTTTATAAAGGTTTATGTAACATTGTTGTGTACCTTTTGTTTTCTTTTTATAAGAACTAGTGTTTCACCCGTGCGATGCACGGACTTAAATTTATTTAAATGGTGAAATTATAATATACTCAGAGATATAATTCATAGTTTACTTAAAATACATGAATTGAAAGTTAAAATATACAAATTTTGATAAGTCAATTATATATTTTGTTTGATTGCATGATAATTGTTTGACAATTTTCATTTTAATTTTTTTAGTTATATTTTTACATTCGAAAAATTTACAAATTGAATAAATAAATTAAAGAAAAACATATAATGCATGTAAAATTACACTTTTCTTGTTTTATCTCGACACATTCACTAACAATAACATTGGGTACGGAAAATCCATCATTTAATAAAGACTAAAATTTATCTTTTGAGTTTTTTCTTTTTGGAAACTCTCAATATACATATATTTAGCTTAATAAAATAATACACTTTATATCAACTTAAAAGTTTATAAATATTCCATACCCAAAATGTGTCATAATAATTGACTATCATAATTAACATTTTGACATTTCATATTAACAAAACTAATTTATAATTAATGATCCAAATATGGGATCATTATATATAATAGTCATATAGGCATTAGTTAAACATATAGTATATGTATTTCATATTCACATTAATTAACATTGAAATCGATTTCAGTGTATATAATAATAATAATAATAATAATAATAATAATAATAATAATAATAATAATAATAATAATAATAATAATAATAATAATAATAATAATAAATATTTCATATGAAATATTACATTAAGGAAACCTCTTGTAATTTATATATTTTGTTAGTAATGAGAGAAATTGATTGACTAATTTTTGGTGTAACTCAAAAAATGATATTTCCTAATTTATAATTGTCAATAATTCCAAAAATATTGAATTATAGTTAATGATATTATTAATGTAGACAATCATACCATAAACAAAAACGTAATCCTCTAATATATTGGTTGGAAATATATTAATTAAGTTATATAGTAATGCTAATTATATAATCACATTAATTTATTTTCCATTTTTGTATAAAGAATAACTTCTTTCCAAATTAAAAAAAGATTTCATGATTTACACCAATAAAAAATTCATTTACATTAATTTTGATATATAAATATTTCTTTCCTGAAGTGGAATGCAACTTTAGGCAGGAAAATCTTACATTATTTATTTAGCAATGTTCGTGTTTTTATATATATAAAGATTGCATATTATATAGGCTAATGTAATCTTCTTGTTTACTTTTTTTTTTTTTCCTTTCAAATTGAAATGTTGGACAAATAATTATTCAAATTTGGAAGAAAAGATTTAATGTAGTGAAAAACAATACAACATTAGCAAACATTAATAACTTACATATTTATTTTTTGTTGAGTAGTGAGGTGAGTATTTAATTGATATTAATGTTTTTATATTTGACAAATAAATTATGTTTTAAGAAGGGACACTTGGCATGCTTGTAGAGCTCCAAGTGTCATCACTTGAGAGTATCAAACCACACTTTTATATATATAATATTTGACAAATAAAATATGTTTTTAGAAGGGACACTTGGCATGCTTGTAGAGCTCCAAATGTCATCACTTGAGAGTGTCAAACCACACTTTTATATATATAATTTATGGGTAGGGCTATACACACCCCACAAATTACTTAACACACTCCAAAATTGTACTTTTACATCTATCATTTGTTAAGAAAATGAGATATGTTAAGTAAGTTATGAGGTGTGTATAGTCTCACCCTTAATTTATATATGTTTGGGGACATTTTGGTCAAATACAAACTTACAACAAACACTTGATCTAGCAAAGTTTTTATAAATAAACTCATTTCAAGAAATATCACAACACTCAAACCTAACAAAATATTAAGTTAAACTCAACACTTAACATTCAAACCAAACACATCAAATATTTAACTCAATGTAACCTACATAGTACTAACCCACAACAATCTAACTAACTTAACTAATCTAACACATGAACCAAACATGTCCTTAAGGTATTACTTTCCATATTAAACTGTGGTTACGGATGGCAAAATCGACTCGACTCGTGGGGACCCGACCTGACCCATGGTATTGGAGCAGGACAGACCAGACCCGTGCTCGGGGTGGGGTGGGTCTAGATACCCAAAACGCCTCGCCCCGCCCCACCTAATACTAATATTAATATAATATATGTATATTGTGATAATTAAGTTTATATATATATATATTAATCACAATTAATATATATATATATATATTATGGTAATTAAGTGTTTATATGTAAAAGTAATTGGGGCTCATATTTTAATTAATTAAGTAAAAGACTAAAGTAATAATATTACATGTGAAATAATAAAATAATGTCTTAATTTGTTGTTTAGTGTGTAAAATAGTAAAATTAAATCCACAATTCATATTATTCAATCCAATCCCTACCCCCATCTCTCTCTAACCTTATTTAATCGAATTAATGCCTTAATTTTTTTTAGGGAGTTAACGTTATGGATAGTGATGAAGAACATCATTCAATGTATG
The DNA here is from genome assembly GCA_005771605.1 of Scutellaria baicalensis. Lineage (NCBI taxonomy): Eukaryota > Viridiplantae > Streptophyta > Magnoliopsida > Lamiales > Lamiaceae > Scutellaria > Scutellaria baicalensis. The sequence goes on along the minus strand of CM016721.1, from coordinate 61,085,568 downwards.
TTTTGATTTGATGATCGATGAGTTGAACATTTTGTTTGTGGTTATCAAGTTAATGATTTTAATTTGACGCGTTTCAAATTATTCATGTTAAACATTGTAAATTGTTATTTAATACTATATTTTTTAGTTTTTTTTTTTATAAAACGGTGAGTGCGGCCCGGGGCATGGGGCGGATATTTGAGACCCGTGGTAGGTCGCGGGAAGGGGCGGAGCATCAGATACTAGGCGTGGGGATGGGTAATTAACTACCCACCCCGACCTGCCCCATTGTCATCCCTAAATGTGGTATTGGGTATATACTCTTCAGGTATACGTGTATACTTTTAATATATTATTTATATTTAATCATAGGTATTATATTAATATGCTCTAGGTATCATGTGTATATCCTTAAAGGTATTACTTGTTTATTCATTAGAGATATCGATTTTTTGTTGTATATGTAAGTAATACATTAAGACTATAAATGTAATACTTGAAGAGTATATGTCAAACACCATGCGACGAATTAGATTAGGGGCACGCAAGACCTTTTCTTATTACTTGATTAAATCAATTAACAATGCTTGTAATTTTTATTTTTAACTAATTTTGAAGGAACATTTATGAATTTTGAATTCAGTTCAATGTGAATGGATTTGAAATCCTTTCAAATCTTCCATCTAAATATACACAATCTTATTTTCTTTCTTTTCATAGGCCTATTTTCCAATATAAACACGAGAATTTTCAATGCATAAACTATTGAACTAGTCAATGCATAAACTATTGGACTAGTATTCAATTGATTATATACATGAAACTTATTATTTATTAAATCACAAAAACTTGTATGAAATTGTTGGCATACAATTTTTGTGAGATAAATTTTTTATATCCATAAATAAATTTATTTATGTTTATTTATATATAAATTGTGAGATATGAATTATAAATTGACTCGTCCCACAATCTATGAGATATTTAGTTGACTTCCAACATGTTTGCTTGAGTTCAATTTCTTTTAAATTTTACCCATATTACTTTGTTCCAAAAAAAAAAAACCCTAAAATATATCTAAAGAAAAGTCAAAGCAGAGAATGTTCGATTTGACTTTATTACCCCTGAACTGTGGTTGGTCGTTAATGGAGATTTCTTTCAGAAACAGTAACGAATCATTTTCTTTGTTTTCTGGCAGTATGTTCTCATTGGTCAAACACCAAAATATGTATATGTAGAGATCACACACTAATTTGGGGCATTCAGTAAATCTTGTATGCCATATGTCTTGGAGCTGTCTCAACAATTTTCGATTTTCCAGGTTCGTTTTTCCTTCTAACATTCTTGAATCTTAAACTGAAACTAGGTTTACTAAATCCCAGATTTTCTCATGATCGACTTGTATGATCCTGAACCCTAATCTTGATTCTAGTTTTTGTACAGTTGCTGTTTCTAATCAATGAAGAAAGACATAATCTGTTTGAATTAAGAATTTTTCATATTATCTACTGATTATAGTATTATTACATATTGGTAAGAAAGAAGTTGATTCGTTCTTGGGATTTGTTTCAGAGCAGCAATGAGTAGCAGTAGTGCAAGAAAACTTATTAAGATTGATATCTGTGCTGACACTGTTTGTCCATGGTGCTTTGTGGGCAAAAAGAATTTGGACAAAGCCATAGCTTCATCAAATGATCGATACGATTTTGAGGTCTCTTCTTTTGTCCAAAATTTTATTTTCTGTTGTAATAATTCTCAGTTTAACTGTAATTGATGTGGATTTCTATATGACAGATCAAATGGCATCCTTATATGATCAATCCTAACGCGCCCAAGGAAGGCGTTGGTAAGAAGGAATATTATCTGAATAAGTTTGGCCCTCGATATGTACAAATTGAATCTCAAATGACAGAGGTTCTGTTTCAGTTCTTGATCATGCCATTTACTTAAAAGAGTTCGTTTTCTTTGGATGTTAATTGATTGTGTTTGGTTTACTGCAGATTTTTAAGGGTCTTGGGATGGATTATGACACGTCTGGGCTTACGTAAGTTCAATCATTGCGTTGAAAGAGACGGGTTTGATCCAATAGTGTTAGTGTTTCACCGATTAATATGGCTGATTTTCTTGGATATGCAGTGGACATACTTTGGATAGTCATAGGTTGATATATTATGCTGGGACACAGGGGCCTGACAAGCAGCACAAGCTCGTCGAGGAGCTTAACATTGGCTACTTCACGCAGGGGAAGTACATTGGAGATAGGTAGCTTTTCTTTTTTTTTTGTTTTGGTTGAATTGTGAGCATAATCGAGTTTATTTTTTAGCATCATTGCATTCCGACAATACCATTCAAACTATGATCGTTTTAGTAGTGATTGTCTTTTGTACTATAAAACAGTACTGTCTATAACTCTTGACTTGTTGTGCCTTAAAACACCAAGAGTTGGATGAGTATTGTTGGGATGCTCTTTAACATTGTTGTATTTTGTATTCTGTATCCGAAGGGGATTTCTCGTGGAGACGGCCAAAAAGGTTGGAGTAGAAGGAGCAGCTGAGTTTCTTGAAGATCCTAACAATGGCCTTAAACAGGTACAAGAATACTCCTTCATGGATTAAACTTGTTGAAATTACATAAATCTGTATGTCACATTTGGATGCTTCTTTACTTGTTTTATTTTTTCTTGGAAAGGTTAATGAGGAACTTAAACAATATTCATCACAAATAAGTGGAGTCCCAAATTATAAGGTAAGCCATGCTTTGAAAATGTTTGATAGTATGATGCACACAAGTGACACAACACACACACACACACATATATATATATATATTAACAAGTAGATGATCATATATATATACACACATTCATATTAATGACAGATAAATGGGAAGTATCAGCTGAGTGGAGGTCAACCAGCAGAGAGCTTTCTTAGAGCTTTTCAAACTGCTGCAAATGCATAATACATACTTTTATCATCTGAGAAGGGATCAATGATGAAGCCTTTCTTGAATCTTTGGTCTCTTTATTTCCTTATTTTAACAGTTCTTAAAAAACGACGTATGTGTTGTATTCGTGTCAAGTATTGTTTTTATGTCTGAGTGGTTTAAAATTTCATTTTGTGCGATCCGATGGTGGATCTCTCATGTATACTCTTTAAGCATATACAAGAACTAGAAGTTAAGTGACATAGCTCTCATTTCGTCTCATCTTTGCTCAACTATAGAACAGTACGGGTCTATGGTTTAAGTGAATAAACATTGTCCAGTTAATCTTTTTACTCAACAGAGGATCTGAATCGTCAACGAAGCATCCTATTTACATTCATCAAAGCATATGCAATGTTTTTTCAGAAAAAAAAAACGTGATAAGCATTACTCCCCCGTCCCAACTCAACTGGCATACTTTGTCATTTTAGTTTGTCCCAACTAAACTTGTCAGTTATAAATGGAAACAAAGTCAAATATTAATATCCACATATTTCATCCTTATTACAAAAATGTCACTTAAAAGCAAAAAACAATCTTAAAATGTCACAAAAGTCAAACACTCATAATCTCATATTTCACCCTTATTACAAAATGTCATCCAATTATCTTAAAAAACAATAGTCAACTGCTTTTTCTTAACCTCCGTGTCCGGTCAAACTAGGCAAGTTCAATCGGGACGGAGGTAGTATAAGATAGTCAATATCGCATAAATTCCATTTAATTAACAACCCTTTCATTCAACGAATTAGGCACTTTAATTAATTTGCTATACGCCGTGTTGCATTTCTACGGTGCCAATTACTAATTCCTTGACTTATTGGACCAAGAAATTGGAATTATCTGTGTTTTTATGCTAGTTGTAATATTTATTAAGAAGTTGTGTAATCTTTTATGTTACGTTTATTTATAGTTTCTTGTATTTGATCGACCATGATTGATGAATTTTATTCATGTAATATATCGATTTGATTAAAATTAAAAGTAAAATTAAATTTTTTGACCATTTGCCTAGCTATGTGATTCAAGAAAGTCTTCATATTTGGCAAGGAATTGTTGCAGGCATTATTAGGACATTTTCAATAGTGTGCAAAATACTTTTCTGTAGGTTTTATTTTGCTACATCGAAAGCAAAATATCATATATATTGACCTTTCCTACAAACATTTGACCACTATTTATAATTATAAACATTTTCAACAATTTTTGTATAATTCCCGCTATCATTCCACACATCTTAATTTAATCTACTGAATTATTATTTTCATATGTACAATATTAATGTATGAAACTAAAAATCGTGACAAGAAAACTAACGTGATGCATTATGTATTATAATTAGATTAATATTGAAAATTATTGACTTTTAAAATTTTGGTAGGGACAAAAAAAAAAAAAAGATAAATTGATGGAGAAACTATTTTAAATGAAACTATTTTACAAATTTTAATTTATGATATGAAATTTCATAATGGAGTTTATTGGTTGTCAAAGTGATCGATAAACCTACACTCAAATTCGTTTCCGTATTTTTCCTCTACTTGAAGAGTATTAATTTTACTTCATCAAGTATTACTTTTATACTTTTATCATGAAAGCTAGTTATATTATTTTTAAGTATTACTAGTTATCTCTATTAAAACATGTCCAAAGTATCTCTTTTATTATTAAAAGTAAAAACTTTCTACTTAAAAATATTATTAATTGTTTCTTTCATAATATATTCAAATTCAAGGTATTACTTTATTGTTTAAAAAAGATAGTGTATTTTATTTTACTTGAAAAAATTAATACTTTAACTTAAAAAAAAATATAAATTGTTTAAATAAGTTGATGTACAACTTAAATAAAGACTTGGTCCTGTGCTCCCGAAAGATCCTTATCAAAGAGCCCTCGCTCGTTTTTGGATCGATTTTCGAGCTCAAAAGGTAAACTATATGTATATGCACAAGAATTTATATGAGTCAGTATGTTATTGTGAGCGAATTAATCCTTATTATATCTACAAACACATAAGACTCATCATATATAGTAATTTATTCTAGAAAATGGTAGTTAATTTTCTTACTTTTTCTAAATTTGCATGTCTTCTTATAATTTTGGGGATACACATTTAATTGAGTTCACATAACTTCATATTTTCTTGTTACATTTTATATATTACGAAATTATCACTACACGTTTTGTGTATATTCATGAATAATATCACTTACTAGTTACTAATATGATGATCACATCATGAAATAAGAAAGAAATGAAACATTGTTGAAAAAGCATGCATGCAGTTTGCAGTGTTTGCTGCGTTGTTCTTTTCCAGTGAAGAAAAGAGAAGAGAGAAAAGGCAGCATAGAACGTTGTGGAAACACTTGAGATCATACTGTTGACTTTTGGCAATAAATTTCCATCCCACATTGGAAATTATGTGAAGTGGGGATTTCCATCCCACATTGGAAATTATGTAAAGTGGGGAGGCTTTATGCCATTATAAATAAAGCCTTCCCCTTTACATTTTATCCATCCCAAAATTTGTGTACTTTTGTACAATTCTTCTCCTATATAAAGAAGCGCAGACTCTTTGGGTGGTGCTCGGAGACGTAGGCCAAAATTGGTCGAACTCCGTTATCAAATTTTTTAGGTGTGCTCTTTCCTTATCTCTTTTATTTGTTCCGCAATTTATTTGTATTTGTTTCTTTTCGATTGTAGTAGTATTCAATATTTATCTGTCGGGTTTTATCTGTTAGTGTGTTTATTTTGGTTCTAAGTTCTGTCTAGGAGATTGGATTTTAAGTGGGACCAATCGTGACCCCTCCAATCTTTCCTGGGAATTATAGAATCATTATAATTCACTAGTTTGTGGTGGAAACTGTCCGATTTCCCCAACAAGTGGTATCAGAGCCGAAGGTTCGTCCTCGGTTTTCTGTTTGTAATATTGAATACTGTTAGTTGAGGTCATAATGTCGTCAGAAGATTCACCGACAAAGGAGGTTACAACAAATGTAACATTGGGGGCATCAACTTCCTCGTCCACATGGGCAAGGATGCCAATGTCAAGTATGAAGTTGGCGGTTGAAATATTTGACGGTACTGGCCATTTCGGTATGTGGCAAGGCGAGGTCATGGATTCTCTTTTCCAGCAGGGCCTTGACATTGCCATTGAGGAAAAGAAACCAGATGAATTAGAAGATAAGGATTGGAGTACCATGAATCGGTTGGCGTGCGGAACAATTCGATCATGCCTATCCAGGGAGCAGAAGTATGCTGTCAAGAACGAGACTTCTGCACACAAATTATGGAAGGCATTGGAGGGCAAATTTCTGAAGAAAAGCGGTCAGAATAAGCTCCTTATGAAGAAAAGGCTGTTCCGATTTGATTACCGATCAGGTACTACTATGAATGAACATATTACTCTGTTTAATCAATTAGTAGCAGACCTGTTAAATTTGGATGTAAAATTTGAAGATGAGGATTTAGCCTTGATGTTGTTATCATCTCTTCCCGATGAATTTGAACATTTGGAAACTACGTTACTTCATGGGAAGGAGAATGTGTCTTTAGATGCTGTATGTTCTGCGTTGTATAGTCATGAATTGAGAAAACAAGATAAAATGAAAAACAAAGCAGTTACAGCAGATGAAGCATTAGTGGCGAGAGGTCGCCAGCAGGGCAAATCAAATGGGAGAAGAAGAAGATCAAAAAGCAGAGTTGCCAAAGATGAATGTGCTTTCTGTCACGAGAAAGGACATTGGAAGAAAGACTGTCCAAAGTTGATAAAGAAAGAGAAAGGTCCGCAAAATGCAAATGTTGCAGAATATAAAAGTGATGCAGAAATGGATTTCTCTTTGACAGTGTCACCCTCAACATGTCATCTAGATGAGTGGATTTTGGATTCAGGTTGCACCTATCATATGTCTCCCATGCGGGAGTGGTTCTTCGATTTTGAAGAAATTGATTGTGGAGTTGTTTACATGGGAGATGATAATCCATGTAAAACAACTGGGATAGGTTCAATCAAGCTACGGAATCATGACGGATCCACCAGAATCTTGAAGGATGTTCGGTACGTGCCGAGGTTGAAAAAGAATCTCATCTCTTTGGGAGCCTTGGAGTCAAAAGGCTTAGTTGTGACGATGCGAGATGGAACTCTTAAAGCAACTTCGGGAGTACTTGTGATGTTGAAAGGTATTCGGAAGAATAATCTGTATTACTACCAAGGTAGTACAGTGGTTGGGACAGTAGCATCTGTAGCTTCGAGTAGCAAGAAAGATGCAGAGGCAACAAAGCTATGGCATATGCGTTTGGGACATGCTGGAGAAAAATCCTTGCAAACTCTTGCCAAACAAGGATTATTGAAAGGTTCGAAAGCTTGCAAATTGGAATTTTGTGAGCATTGTGTTCTGGGAAAACAACAAAAAGTGAAATTTGGCACTGCCATCCACAATACTAAGGGTATTCTGGATTATGTGCATTCAGATGTTTGGGGACCTACCAAGACTCCATCTATTGGAGGTAGCCATTATTTTGTCACTTTTATTGATGATTTTTCCAGAAGAGTATGGGTGTTTCCTATGAAGAAGAAAGATGAGGTGCTTGAGATTTTCCTTAAGTGGAAAACTGAGGTTGAAAACCAGACGGGAAGGAAGATCAAGGTTCTTCGCACAGACAATGGTGGAGAATATAAGAATGATCCATTCCAGAAGATATGCCAAGAATATGGCATAGTTCGGCACTTTACAGTCAGGGGAACACCACAGCAGAACGGGGTGTCGGAGCGAATGAACAGGACATTAGTGGAGAAAGTTCGTTGTATGTTGTCTAATGCTGGATTAGACAGGAAGTTCTGGGCTGAGGCTGTGAAGTATGCTCAACATCTTGTTAATCGTTTACCATCATCTGCACTGGATGGCAAGACTCCATTAGAAGTATGGTCAGGTAAACCTGCAACTGATTATAATTCTTTGCGTATTTTTGGTTCTACTGCATATTATCATGTTAAGGAATCAAAATTAGATCCACGAGCGAAGAAGGCTCTCTTTATGGGTTTCAATACTGGGGTAAAGGGATATCGTTTGTGGTGTTTGGAGGCAAAGAAGACAATTATCAGTAGGGATGTTACGTTTGATGAATCTGCCATGTTGAATAAAGTAACACAAGAATGGTGTAATAGTACTCCGCAGCAGGTGGAGTGTACACCAAAGCAGGTGGAGTTGGAGCAGACAATGGTGATTCCAGCAAAAAGCACCGTTAGTGACTCTCCTAAGTCAGAAGAAGAGTCCGATGAGGAAGAGGTTTTATCCCAAGAATCTCCGCAGCAACAAGAGCCAATTGCAGTTAGGAGGGCAAGACGAGAAATTCACAAACCTGCTCGTTTTGCTGATATGGTGGCATATGCACTTCCAGTGGTTGATGGTGTTCCATCCACATTTCCTGAAGCAATTCGAAGTTCAGAAATTGATAGATGGAAAGTTGCAATGGAAGAAGAGATGCAATCTCTTCATAAGAACCAGACGTGGAAGTTAACACAACTACCGAAGGGTAAGAAGGCAATTGGATGCAAATGGATATTTGCAAAGAAAGAAGGATTTCCTGACAAGAATAATGTTCGCTACAAGGCGAGATTGGTAGCTAAAGGCTACACTCAGGTAGAGGGAGTTGATTATAATGAGGTTTTTTCTCCAGTTGTCAAACATTCCTCTATTAGAATTTTGTTGGCCTTAGTAGCACAGTTGAATTTGGAGCTAGCTCAACTTGATGTGAAAACCGCGTTTTTACACGGTGACTTGAAGGAGGAAATCTATATGACTCAGCCAGATGGATTTAAAGTTGCTGATAAGAAAAATTGGGTTTGTAAACTGAACAAATCGTTATACGGATTGAAGCAGTCATCGAGACAATGGTACAAACGATTTGACAAGTTCATGATGGGTCAGAAGTATACACGAAGCAAACACGATCAATGTGTGTATTTACGCAAACTTCAAGATGGGTCCTATATCTACCTACTCTTGTACGTTGATGATATGTTGATAACATCAAAGAGCCAAGTTGAAATTGACAAGTTGAAGGCTCAGTTGAGTAAAGAGTTTGAGATGAAGGATCTGGGAGAAGCCAAAAAGATTCTCGGCATGGAGATAAGCAGGGATAGAGAGAGAGGCAAGCTTTGGCTGTCACAGAAGCAGTATTTGAAGAAGGTATTACAACGTTTTGGAATGAATGAAGATTCAAAACCTGTAAGTACCCCGCTTGCTCCTCATTTCAAGCTTAGTAGCCGATTATCTCCAAAGACAAATGAAGAACGAGAATATATGGCGAAAGTCCCGTATGCTAATACAGTTGGAAGTTTGATGTATGCAATGGTGTGTACGAGGCCAGATATTTCACAAGCTGTTAGTATTGTGAGCAGATTTATGCATGACCCAGGCAAGGCTCATTGGCTAGCTGTGAAATGGATTCTACGGTATATCCAAGATACTGTAGATGTTGGTTTGGTGTTTGAGCAAGATGAATCACTTGGTCAAGATATAGTTGGATATTGTGATTCTGACTATGCAGGTGATTTGGATAAGCGACGATCTACAACTGGTTACTTGTTCACTTTTGTCAAGGCGCCAGTTAGTTGGAAGTCTACTTTGCAGTCAACAGTTGCTTTGTCTACGACAGAGGCAGAGTATATGACAATTACAGAAGCTGTGAAAGAGGCAATTTGGCTTCAAGGATTGATGAAAGAATTGGGAGTTGATCAAAAACACATTGAGGTGTTTTCTGATAGTCAGAGTGCTATTCATTTAGCAAAGAACCAAGTCTTTCATGCAAGAACGAAGCATATTGATGTTCGCTATCATTTTGTGCGGGAAATTCTCGAAGAAGAAGAGATTATTCTCAAGAAGATTCATACTATGGAGAATCCTGCAGATATGATGACCAAGGTGGTTACAAGGACCAAGTTTGAACACTGTTTAGACTTGGTCAATATCAAACACATTTGAGTTAGCGCCAGAGGGCGCACATTTGGAAGCACCACGAGGACGGTTCTTATTGTATTCGTTTGAGAAGATTTGTTTTTGGTGGGATCTGAAATTATGCCAAGGTGGAGATTTGTTGACTTTTGGCAATAAATTTCCATCCCACATTGGAAATTATGTGAAGTGGGGATTTCCATCCCACATTGGAAATTATGTAAAGTGGGGAGGCTTTATGCCATTATAAATAAAGCCTTCCCCTTTACATTTTATCCATCCCAAAATTTGTGTACTTTTGTACAATTCTTCTCCTATATAAAGAAGCGCAGACTCTTTGGGTGGTGCTCGGAGACGTAGGCCAAAATTGGTCGAACTCCGTTATCAAATTTTTTAGGTGTGTTCTTTCCTTATCTCTTTTATTTGTTCCGCACTTTATTTGTAGTTGTTTCTTTTCGATTGTAGTAGTATTCAATATTTATCTGTCGGGTTTTATCTGTTAGTGTATTTATTTTGGTTCTAAGTTCTGTCTAAGGAGATTGGATTTTAAGTGGGACCAATCGTGACCCCTCCAATCTTTCCTGGGAATTATAGAATCATTATAATTCACTAGTTTGTGGTGGAAACTGTCCGATTTCCCCAACACATACAAGAGCAAAAAATTCTTTGGCTGGTGTAGCATCAATATTTAATACTTATTCCTAGTGCTTCTACTAAATATATACTTGTTCCCGCCAACTTCGAGGGGAATTTTTTTCCCTAGAGCGCGAAAAATTTCCTCCCCATCCCCCACATGGATTCCCTGCCCAAAATTTATTTTTTTATTTTATTAATGTATAGAAAAATTAATATTTTAATATATAGAAATAATCCACATAATTACATATAATTAAAATGTCAACAAAATCACTAAAAAATGACTCAATTTGTATAAAAGATAAAAAATTATTTAATTATACTATCTTAAAAGTACAATTATAAATTATATTATTATATTTTCATTAACTTTTTCAATACTTCATTAATGCATTAAGAAGAGAATGAGAAACGAGGGCTTTCTATATTGATGTGTATATAAAACTATAGTATATATTTTATAATAATTTAATTAAAATATATTAAATAAATATATATATATATATAAATTGGCGGGGCCCTGGGGAACGGGGCGGGGAGTATGATCCCCGTCCCCACTCCGCCCCGCTAGTTAGGGAGAAAATCGCCCCCGTCCTAGCTCCAGCGGGGGTATATTTCAATTGTACCAATTTAGATTCGTGCACCTTGTAATGCCCCAATTCCCATTCATGAAAAATCAGGTCGTCACCATTTCCTTACTTAAAGAATTCATAAAATAGTTTACAGCGGAAGACTGAAAGGAAAACACGAGACTTTTTTTTTTTTTAAACATAAAACAAATGTTTTCAAAACTCGTGTTTTACCCA